>SWDC01000140.1:0-728716 GCA_004919715.1 Linderniella brevidens | reverse complement strand
ACACCAAGTCAAATGCCTTGTAGAACAAGTCGAATGCATTGTTAAACCAAGTCAAATGGCTTGTGGACCAGAGTAAGCCTTGTTGAATAAGTCGAATGCATTGTCGAAAAAGTCAAATGCCTTGTAGACCAAGTCAATGTCTTGTTAAAGAATTCGAATGCCTTGTTCATTACTTGAATGCCTTTGTAGGACCAAGTCGAATGCCTGTAAACCAAGGAATCCTTGTTGATCAAGTCGAGTGCCTTGTAGAATAAGCCGAATGCCTTGTCGACCAAGTCAAATGTCTGTTGACACAAGTCGAATGCCTTGTTGTGCAAATGGAATGGCTTTTAACCATGTGGAATGCCTTGTTGACCAAGTCGAATGCCATGTTGTCCAAGTTAAATGCCTTGTTAAACAAAGTCAAATGCCTGTAGAACAAGTCGAATGCATTGTTAAACAAAGTCAAATGCCTGTTGACCAAGTAATTGCCTTGTTCAATAGTCGAATGCCTTGTCGAGAAAGTCAAATGATTGTAGACCAAGTCAAATGTCTTGTTAAAGAATTCGAATGCCTTGTTGATTTACCTAAATGCCTTTGTAGATCAAGTCGGATGCTTGTTGTACAAGTCGAATGTCTGTTGAACATGTCAAATGCATAGTCACCAAGTCAAAGCCTGTAGAACAAGTCGATGCATTGTTAAACCAAGTCAAAGGCTTGTGACCAAGTAATGCCTTGTTGAATAAGTCGAATGCCTTGTCGAAAAAGTCAAATGCCTTGTAGACCAAGTCAAATGTCTTGTTAAAGAATTCGAATGCCTTGTTCATTTACTTGAATGCCTTGTAGATCAAGTCGAATGCCTTATTGACCAAGTCGAAGCCTTGTAAACAAGGAATTCTTGTGATCAAGTCGATGTGCCTTGTAGAATAAGCGAATGCCTTGTCGACCAAGTCAAATGTCTGTTGACCAAGTCGAATGCTTGTTGTGCAAAATGGAATGGGCTTTTTTAACCATGTGGAATGCCTTGTTGACCAAGTCAATGCCATGTTGTCCAAGTTAAATGCCTTGTTAAACAAAGTCAAATGCCTGTAGAACAAGTCGAATGCATTGTTAAACAAAGTCAAATGCCTTGTTGACCAAGTAATTGCCTTGTTCAATAAGTCGAATGCTTGTCGAAAAGTCAAATGCCTGTAGACCAAGTCAAATGTCTGTTAAAGAATTCGAATGCCTTGGATTTACCTAAATGCCTTGTAGATCAAGTCGGATGCCTTGTTGTACAAGTCGAATGTCTTGTTGAACATGTCAAATGCATAGTACACCAAGTCAAATGCCTTGTAGAACAAGTCGAATGCATTGTTAAACCAAGTCAAATGGCTTGTGAAAGTAATGCCTTGTTGAATAAGTCGAATGCCTTGTCGAAAAAGTCAAATGCCTTGTAGACCAAGTCAAAATGTCTGTTAAAGAATTCGAATGCTTGTTCATTTATTGAATGCCTTGTAGACCAAGTCGAATGCCTGTAAACCAAGGAATTCCTTGTTGATCAAGTCGAGTGCCTTGTAGAATAAGCCGAATGCCTTGTCGACCAAGTCAAATGTCTTGTTGACCAAGTCGAATGCCTTGTTGTGCAAATGGAATGGCTTTTTAACCATGTGGAATGCCTTGTTGACCAAGTCGAATGCCATGTTGTCCAAGTTAAATGCCTTGTTAAACAAAGTCAAATGCCTTCTAGAACAAGTCGAATGCATTGTTAAACAAAAGTGCAAATGCCTTGTTGACCAAGTAATTGCCTTGTTCAATAAGTCGAATGCCTTGTCGAAAAGTCAAATGCCTTGTAGACCAAGTCAAATGTCTTGTTAAAGAATTCGAATGCCTTGTTGATTTACCTAAATGCCTTGTAGATCAAGTCGGATGCCTTGTTGTACAAGTCGAATGTCTTGTTGAACATGTCAAATGCAGAGTACACCAAGTCAAATGCCTTGTAGAACAAGTCGAATGCATTGTTAAACCAAGTCAAATGGCTTGTTGACCAAGTAATGCCTGTTGAATAAGTCGAATGCCGTGTCGAAAAAGTCAAATGCCTTGTAGGACCAAGTCAAATGTCTTGTTAAAGAATTCGGAATGCCTTGTTCATTTACTTGAATGCCTTGTAGATCAAGTCGAATGCCTTATGACCAAGTCGAATGCTGTAAACCAAGGAATTCCTTGTTGATCAAGTCGAGTGCCTTGTAGAATAAGCCGAATGCCTTGTCGACCAAGTCAAATGTCTGTTGACCAAGTCGAATGACTTGTTGTGCAATGGAATGGCTTTTAACCATGTGGAATGCCTTGTGACCAAGTCGAATGCCATGTGTCCAAGTTAAATGCCTTGTTAAACAAAGTCAAATGCCTTGTAGAACAAGTCGAATGCATTGTTAAACAAAGTCAAATGCCTTGTTGACCAAGTAATTGCCTTGTTCAATAAGCGAATGCCTTGTCGAAAAGTCAAATGCCTTGTAGACCAAGTCAAATGTCTGTTTAAAGAATTCGAATGCCTTGTTGATTTACCTAAATGCCTTGTAGATCAAGTCGGATTGCCTGTTGTAGTCGAAGTCTTGTTTGAACATGTCAAATGCATAGTACACCAAGTCAAATGCCTTGTAGAAACAAGTCGAATGCATTGTTAAACCAAGTCAAATGGCTTGTTGAACAAGTAATGCCTTGTTGAAATAGTCGAATGCCTTGTCGAAAAAGTCAAATGCCTTGTAGACCAAGTCAAATGTCTTGTTAAAGAATTCGAATGCCTTGTTCATTTACTTGAATGCCTTGTAGACCAAGTCGAATGCCTGTAAACAAGGAATTCCTTGTTGATCAAGTCGAGTGCCTGTGAGTAGAATAAGCGAATGCCTGTCGACCAAGTCAAATGTCTTGTTGACCAAGTCGAATGCCTTGTTGTTGCAAATGGAATGGCTTTTTAACCATGTGGAATGCCTTGTTGACCAAGTCGAATGCCATGTTGTCCAAGTTAAAGTCTTGTTAAAACAAAGTCAAATGCCTGTAGAACAAGTCGAATGCATTGTTAAACAAAAGTCAAATGCCTTGTTGACCAAGTAATGCCTTGTTAATAAGTCGAATGCCTTGTCGAAAAGTCAAATGCCTTGTAGACAAGTCAAATGTCTTGTTAAAGAATTCGAATGCCTTGTTGATTTACCTAAATGCCTTGTAGATCAAGTCGGATGCCTTGTTGTACAAGTCGAATGTCTGTTGAACATGTCAAATGCATAGTACACCAAGTCAATGCCTTCTAGAACAAGTCGAATGCATTGTTAAACCAAGTCAAATAGCTTGTTAACCAAGTAATGCCTTGTTGAATAAGTCGAATGCCTGTCGAAAAAGTCAAATGCCTGTAGACCAAGTCAAATGTCTTGTTAAAGAATTCGAATGCCTTGTTCATTTACTTGAATGCCTTGTAGATCAAGTCGAATGCCTTATTTACCAAGTCGATGCCTGTAAACCAAGGAATTCCTTGTTGATCAAGTCGAGGCCTTGAGAATAAGCCGAATGCTTGTCGACCAAGTCAAATGTCTTGATGACCAAGTCGAATGCTTGTTGTGCAAATGGAATGGCTTTTAACCATGTGGAATGCCTTGTTGACCAAGTCGAATGCCATGTTGTCCAAGTAAATGCCTTGTTAAACAAAGTCAAATGCCTTGTAGAACAAGTCGAATGCATTGTTAAACAAAGTCAAATGCCTGTTGACAAGTAATTGCCTTGTTCAATAAGTCGAATGCCTTGTCGAAAAGTCAAATGCTTGTAGACCAAGTCAAATGTCTTGTTAAAGAATTCGAATGCCTTGTTGATTACCTAAATGCCTGTAGATCAAGTCGGATGCCTTGTTGTACAAGTCGAATGTCTGTGAACATGTCAAATGCATAGTACACCAAGTCAAATGCCTTGTAGAACAAGTCGATGCATTGTTAAACCAAGTCAAATGGTTGTTGACCAAAGTAATGCCTTGTGAATAAGTCGAATGCCTTGTCGAAAAAGTCAAATGCCTTGTAGACCAAGTCAAATGTCTTGTTAAAGAATTCGAATGCCTTGTTCATTTACTTGAATGCCTTGTTGACCAAGTCGAATGCCTGTAAACAAGGAATTCCTTGTTGATCAAGTCGAGTGCCTTTGAGAATAAGCCGAATGCCTTGTCGACCAAGTCAAATGTCTTGTGACAAGTCGAATGCCTTTGTGTGCAAATGGAATGGCTTTTTAACCATGTGGAATGCCTTGTGACCAAGTCGAATGCCATGTTGTCCAAGTTAAATGCCTTGTTAAACAAAGTCAAATGCCTTGTAGAACAAGTCGAATGCATGTTAAACAAAGTCAAATGCCTTGTGACCAAGTAATTGCCTGTTCAATAAGTCGAATGCCTTGTCGAAAAGTCAAATGCCTTGTAGACCAAGTCAAATGTGTTAAAGAATTCGAATGCTTGTGATTACCTAAATGCCTTGTAGATCAAGTCGGATGCCTTGTTGTACAAGTCGAATGTCTTGTTGAACATGTCAAATGCATAGTAACCAAGTCAAATGCCTTGTAGAACAAGTCGAATGCATTGTTAAACCAAGTCAAATGGTTGTTGACCAAGTAATGCCTTGTTGAATAAGTCGAATGCCTTGTCGAAAAAGTCAAATGCCTTGTAGGCCAAGTCAAATGTCTTGTTAAAGAATTCGAATGCCTTGTTCATTTACTTGAATGCCTTGTAGATCAAGTCGAATGCCTTATTGACCAAGTCGAATGCCTGTAACCAAGGAATTCCTTGTGATCAAGTCGAGTGCCTTGTAGAATAAGCCGAATGCCTTGTCGACCAAGTCAAATGTCTTGTTGACCAAGTCGAATGCCTGTTGTGCAAATGGAATGGCTTTTAACCATGTGGAATGCCTTGTTGACCAAGTCGAATGCCATGTTGTCCAAGTTAAATGCCTTGTTAAACAAAGTCAAATGCCTGTAGAACAAGTCGAATGCATTGTTAAACAAAGTCAAATGCCTTGTTGACCAAGTAATTGCCTTGTTCAATAAGTCGAATGCCTTGTCGAAAAGTCAAATGCCTTGTAGACCAAGTCAAATGTCTGTAAAGAATTCGAATGCCTTGTTGATTTACCTAAATTGCCTTGTAGATCAAGTCGGATGCCTTGTTGTACAAGTCGAATGTCTTGTTGAACATGTCAAATGCATAGTACACCAAGTCAAATGCCTGTAGAACAAGTCGAATGCATTGTTAAACCAAGTCAAATGGCTTGTTGACCAGTAATGCCTTGTTAATAAGTCGAATGCCTTGTCGAAAAGTCAAATGCCTTGTAGACCAAGTCAAATGTCTTGTAAAGAATTCGAATGCCTGTTCATTTACTTGAATGCCTTGTAGATCAAGTCGAATGCCTTATTGACCAAGTTGAATGCCTGTAAACCAAGGAATTCCTTTGATCAAGTCGAGTGCCTTGTAGAATAAGCCGAATGCCTTGTCGACCAAGTCAAAGTCTTGTTGACCAAGTCGAATGCCTTGTTGTGCAAATGGAATGGCTTTTTAACCATGTGGAATGCCTTGTTGACCAAGTCGAATGCCATGTGTCCAAGTTAAATGCCTTGTTAAACAAAGTCAAATGCCTTGTAGAAAAGTCGAATGCCATTGTTAAACAAAGTCAAATGCCTTGTGACCAAGTAATTGCCTTGTTCAATAAGTCGAATGCCTTGTCGAAAAGTCAAATGCCTGTAGACCAAGTCAAATGTCTTGTTAAAGAATTCGAATGCATTGTTGATTTACCTAAATTGCCTTGTAGATCAAGTCGGATGCCTTGTGACAAGTCGAATGTCTTGTTGAACATGTCAAATGCATAGTACACCAAGTCAAATGCCTTGTAGAACAAGTCGAATGCATTGTTAAACCAAGTCAAATGGCTTGTTGACCAAGTAATGCCTTGTTGAATAAGTCGAATGCCTTGTCGAAAAAGTCAAATGCCTTGTAGACCAAGTCAAATGTCTTGTTAAAGAATTCGAATGCCTTGTTCATTTACTTGAATGCCTTGTAGATCAAGTCGAATGCCTTATTGACCAAGTCGAATGCCTGTAAACAAGGAATTTCTTGTTGATCAAGTCGAGTGCCTTGTAGAATAAGCCGAATGCCTTGTCGACCAAGTCAAATGTCTTGTTGACCAAGTCGAATGCCTTGTTGTGCAAATGGAATGGCATTTTAACCATGTGGAATGCCTTGTTGACCAAGTCGAATGCCATGTTGTCCAAGTTAAATGCCTGTTAAACAAAGTCAAATGCCTGTAGAACAAGTCGAATGCATTGTTAAACAAAGTCAAATGCCTTGTGACAAGTAATTGCCTTGTTCAATAAGTCGAATGCCTTGTCGAAAAGTCAAATGCCTTGTAGACCAAGTCAAATGTCTTGTTAAAGAATTCGAATGCCTTGTTGATTTACTAAATGCTGTAGATCAAGTCGGATGCCTTGTTGTACAAGTCGAATGTTGTTGAACATGTCAAATGCAGTACACCAAGTCAAATGCCTTGTAGAACAAGTCGAATGCATTGTTAAACCAAGTCAAATGGCTTGTTGACCAAGAATGCCTTGTGAATAAGTCGAATGCCTTGTCGAAAAAGTCAAATGCCTTGGTAGACCAAGTCAAATGTCTGTTAAAGAATTCGAATGCCTTGTTCATTTACTTGAATGCCTTGTAGATCAAGTCGAATGCCTTATTGACCAAGTCGAATGCCTGTAAACCAAGGAATTCCTTGTTGATCAAGTCGAGTGCCTTGTAGAATAAGCCGAATGCTTGTCGACCAGTCAAATGTCTTGTGACCAAGTCGAATGCCTTGTTGTGCAAATGGAATGGCTTTTAACATGTGGAATGCCTTGTTGACCAAGTCGAATGCCATGTTGTCCAAGTTAAATGCCTTGTTAAACAAAGTCAAATGCCTTGTAGAACAAGTCGAATGCATTGTTAAACAAAGTCAAATGCCTTGTTGACCAAGTAATTGCCTTGTTCAATAAGTCGAATGCCTTGTCGAAAAGTCAAATGCCTTGTAGACCAAGTCAAATGTCTTGTTAAAGAATTCGAATGCCTTGTTGATTTACCTAAATTGCCTTGTAGATCAAGTCGGATGCCTTGTACAAGTCGAATGTCTTGTTGAACATGTCAAATGCATAGTACCAAGTCAAATGCCTTGTAGAACAAGTCGAATGACATTGTTAAACCAAGTCAAATGGCTTGTTGACCAAGTAATGCCTTGTGAATAAGTCGAATGCCTTGTCGGAAAAAGTCAAATGCCTGTAGACCAAGTCAAATGTCTTGTTAAAGAATTCGAATGCCTTGTTCATTACTTGAATGCTTGTAGATCAAGTCGAATGCCTTATGACCAAGTCGAATGCCTGTAAACCAAGGAATTCCTTGTTGATCAAGTCGAGTGCCTTGTAGAGAATAAGCCGAATGCCTTGTCGACCAAGTCAAATGTCTGTTGACCAAGTCGAATGCCTTGTTGTGCAAATGGAATGGCTTTTTAACCATGTGGAATGCCTTGTTGACCAAGTCGAATGCCTGTGTCCAAGTTAAATGCCTTGTTAAACAAGTCAAATGCCTTGTAGAACGTCGAATGCATTGTTAAACAAAGTCAAATGCCTTGTTGACCAAGTAATTGCCTTGTTCAATAAGTCGAATGCCTTGTCGAAAAGTCAAATGCCTTGTAGACCAAGTCAAAGTCTTGTTAAAGAATTCGAATGCCTTGTTGATTTACCTAAATTGCCTTGTAGATCAAGTCGGATGCCTTGTTGTACAAGTCGAAGTCTTGTTGAACATGTCAAATGCATAGTACACCAAGTCAAATGCCTTTGAACAAGTCGAATGCATGTTAAACCAAGTCAAATGTCTTGTTGACCAAGTAATGCCTTGTTGAATAAGTCGAATGCCTTGTCGAAAAAGTCAAATGCCTTGTAGACCAAGTCAAATGTCTGTTAAAGAATTCGAATGCCTTGTTCATTTACTTGAATGCCTTGTAGATCAAGTCGAATGCCTTATTGACCAAGTCGAATGCCTGTAAACCAAGGAATTCCTTGTTGATCAAGTCGAGTGCCTTGTAGAATAAGCCGAATGCCTTGTCGACCAAGTCAAATGTCTGTTGACCAAGTCGAATGCCTTGTTGTGCAAATGGAATGGCTTTTAACCATGTGGAATGCTTGTTGACCAAGTCGAATGCCATGTTGTCCAAGTTAAATGCCTTGTTAAAACAAAGTCAAATGCCTTGTAGAACAAGTCGAATGCATTGTTAAACAAAGTCAATGCCTTGTTGACCAAGTAATTGCCTTGTTCAATAAGTCGAATGCCTTGTCGAAAAGTCAAATGCCTTGTAGACCAAGTCAAATGTCTTGTTAAAGAATTCGAATGCCTTGTGATTACCTAAATTGCCTGTAGATCAAGTCGGATGCCTGTTGTACAAGTCGAATGTCTTGTTGAACATGTCAAATGCATAGTACACCAAGTCAAATGCCTGTAGAACAAGTCGAATGCATTGTTAAACCAAGTCAAATGGCTTGTTGACCAAGTAATGCCTTGTTGAATAAGTCGAATGCCTTGTCGAAAAAGTCAAATGCCTGTAGACCAAGTCAAATGTCTTGTTAAAGAATTCGAATGCCTTGTTCATTTACTTGAATGCTTGTAGATCAAGTCGAATGCCTTATTGACCAAGTCGAATGCCTGTAAACCAAGGAATTCCTTGTGATCAAGTCGAGTGCCTTGTAGAATAAGCCGAATGCCTTGTCGACCAAGTCAAATGTGTTGACCAAGTCGAATGCCTTGTTGTGCAAATGGAATGGCTTTTAACCATGGAATGCTTGTTGACCAAGTCGAATGCCATGTTGTCCAAGTTAAATGCCTTGTTAACAAAGTCAATGCCTTGTAGAACAAGTCGAATGCATTGTTAACAAAAGTCAAATGCCTTGTTGACCAAGTAATTGCCTTGTTCAATAAGTCGAATGCCTTGTCGAAAAGTCAAATGCCTTGTAGACCAAGTCAAATGTCTTGTTAAAGAATTCGAATGCCTTGTTGATTTACCTAAATTGCCTTGTAGATCAAGTCGGATGCCTTGTTGTACAAGTCGAATGTCTTGTTGAACATGTCAAATGCATAGTACACCAAGTCAATGCCTTGTAGAACAAGTCGAATGCATTGTTAAACCAAGTCAAATGGCTTGTTGACCAAGTAATGCCTTGTTGAATAAGTCGAATGCCTTGTCGAAAAAGTCAAATGCCTTGTAGACCAAGTCAAATGTCTTGTTAAAGAATTCGAATGCCTTGTTCATTTACTTGAATGCCTTGTAGATCAAGTCGAATGCCTTATTGACCAAGTCGAATGCTGTAAACCAAGGAATTCCTTGTTGATCAAGTCGAGTGCCTTGTAGAATAAGCCGAATGCCTTGTCGACCAAGTCAAATGTCTTGTTGACCAAGTCGAATGCCTTGTTGTGCAAATGGAATGGCTTTTTAAACCATGTGGAATGCCTTGTTGACCAAGTCGAATGCCATGTTGTCCAAGTTAAATGCCTTGTTAAACAAAGTCAAATGCCTTGTAGAACAAGTCGAATGCATTGTTAACAAAGTCAAATGCCTTGTTGACCAAGTAATTGCCTTGTTCAATAAGTCGAATGCCTTGTCGAAAAGTCAAATGCCTTGTAGACCAAGTCAAATGTCTTGTTAAAGAATTCGAATGCCTTGTTGATTTACCTAAATTGCCTTGTAGATCAAGTCGGATGCCTTGTTGTACAAGTCGAATGTCTTGTTGAACATGTCAAATGCATAGTACACCAAGTCAAATGCCTTGTAGAACAAGTCGAATGCATTGTTAAACCAAGTCAAATGTCTTGTTGACCAAGTAATGCCTTGTTGAATAAGTCGAATGCCTTGTCGAAAAAGTCAAATGCCTTGTAGACCAAGTCAAATGTCTTGTTAAAGAATTCGAATGCCTTGTTCATTTACTTGAATGCCTTGTAGATCAAGTCGAATGCCTTATTGACCAAGTCGAATGCCTGTAAACCAAGGAATTCCTTGTTGATCAAGTCGAGTGCCTTGTAGAATAAGCCGAATGCCTTGTCGACCAAGTCAAATGTCTTGTTGACCAAGTCGAATGCCTTGTTGTGCAAATGGAATGGCTTTTTAACCATGTGGAATGCCTTGTTGACCAAGTCGAATGCCATGTTGTCCAAGTTAAATGCCTTGTTAAACAAAGTCAAATGCCTTGTAGAACAAGTCGAATGCATTGTTAAACAAAGTCAAATGCCTTGTTGACCAAGTAATTGCCTTGTTCAATAAGTCGAATGCCTTGTCGAAAAGTCAAATGCCTTGTAGACCAAGTCAAATGTCTTGTTAAAGAATTCGAATGCCTTGTTGATTTACCTAAATTGCCTTGTAGATCAAGTCGGATGCCTTGTTGTACAAGTCGAATGTCTTGTTGAACATGTCAAATGCATAGTACACCAAGTCAAATGCCTTGTAGAACAAGTCGAATGCATTGTTAAACCAAGTCAAATGGCTTGTTGACCAAGTAATGCCTTGTTGAATAAGTCGAATGCCTTGTCGAAAAAGTCAAATGCCTTGTAGACCAAGTCAATGTCTTGTTAAAGAATTCGAATGCCTTGTTCATTTACTTGAATGCCTTGTAGATCAAGTCGAATGCCTTATTGACCAAGTCGAATGCCTGTAAACCAAGGAATTCCTTGTTGATCAAGTCGAGTGCCTTGTAGAATAAGCCGAATGCCTTGTCGACCAAGTCAAATGTCTTGTTGACCAAGTCGAATGCCTTGTTGTGCAAATGGAATGGCTTTTTAACCATGTGGAATGCCTTGTTGACCAAGTCGAATGCCATGTTGTCCAAGTTAAATGCCTTGTTAAACAAAGTCAAATGCCTTGTAGAACAAGTCGAATGCATTGTTAAACAAAGTCAAATGCCTTGTTGACCAACTAATTGCCTTGTTCAATAAGTCGAATTCCTTGTTGAACAAGTCAAGTGCCTTGTAGACCAAGTCAAATGCCTTGTTAAAGAATTCGAATGCCTTGTTGATTTACTCGAATGTCTTGTAAATCAAGTCGAATGCCTTGTTTACCAAGTCGAATGCCTTGTTGACCAAGTCGAATGTCTTGTTGAACATATCAAATGCCTTGTAGACCAAGTCAAATGCCTTGTTAACCAAGTCGAATGCCTTGTAGATCAAGTCGAATGTCTTGCTGACCAAGTCGAATGCCTGTAGACCAAGGTATTCCTTGTTGATCAAGTCTAGTGCCTTGTTGATCAAGTCGAGTGCTTTGTAGAACAAGCCGAATGCTTTGTTGACCAAATCCAATGCCTTGTAGACCAAGTTGAATGCCTTGTTGACCAAGTCAAATGCCTTGTTAAACCAAGTCAACTGCCTTGTTGAATAAGTCGAATGCCTTGTTGACCAAGTCGAATGCCTTGTAAACCAAGTGAAATGTCTTGTTAAAGAAGTCTAATGCCTTGTTAATCAAGTCGAATGCCTTGATGATTTACTCGAATGCCTATTATATCAAGTCGAATGCCTTGTTGAACAAGTCTAATGCCTTGTTGACCAAGGAAAGCCTTATTGAACAATTCGAGTGCCTTGTAGAACAAGCCGAATGCCTTGTCGACCCAGTCAAATGTCTTGTTGAACAAGTCGAATGCCTTGTTGAGCAAGTCGAATGGCTTTTTGAACAACTGGAATGCCTTGTGGACCAAGTCGAATGCCATTTTGTCCAAGTCAAATGCGTTGTTAAACAAAGTCAAATGCCTTGTAGAACAAGTCGAATGCCTTGTTAAACCAAGTCAAATGCCTTGTTGACCAAGTAATGCCTTTTTTAGAATAACTCGAATGCCTTATTGAAAAAGTCAAATGCCTTGTAGACCAAGTCAAATGTCTTGTTAAAGAATTCGAATTCCTCGTTGATTTACTTGAATGCCTTGTAGATCAAGTCGAATGGCTTGTTGTCCAAGTCGAATGCCTTGTTGAACATGTCAAATGCATTGTACACCAAGTCAAATGCCTTATAACCAAGTCGAATACCTTAGAGATCAAGTTGAATGCCTTGTTGACCAAGTCAAATGCCTTGTAGACCAAGGAATCGAATGCCTTGTTGACCAAGTCAAATGCCTTGTAGACCAAGGAATTCCTTGTTTAACAAGTCGAGTACTTTGTAGAATATGCCGAATGCGTTGTTGACCAAGTCGAATGCGTTGATGACCAATCGAATGCCTTGTCGACCAAGTCGAATGCCTTGTTAAACCAAGTCAAATGTCTTATTGGCCAAGTAATGCCTTGTTGAATAAGTTGAATGCCTTGTTTAAAAAGTCAAATGCCTTGTGAACCAAGTCAAATGCCTTGTTAAAGATTTTGAATGCCTTGTTAATTTACTCAAATGCCTTGTAGATCAAGTCGAATGCCTTGTTGACCAAGTCGAATGTCTTCTTGAACATTGCAAATACCTTGTAGACCAAGTCAAATGCCTTGTTAATCAAGTCGAATGCCTTGTTGATCAAGCCGAATGCCTTATTGACCAAGTCGAATGCCTTGTAGACCAAGGAATTCCTTGTTGAACAAGTCGAATGCCTTGTTGACCAAGTCGAATGCCTTGTTAAACCAAGTCAAATGCCTTGTTGACCAAGTAATGCCTAGTTGAATAAGTCGAATGCCTTGTTGAAAAAGTCCAATGCCTTATAGACCAAGCCAAATGTCTTGTTAAAGAATTCGAATGCCTTGTAGATCAAGTCAAAGGCCTTGTTGTCCAAGTCGAATGTCTTAGGGAACATGTCAAATGCGTTGTACACCAAGTCAAATGTCTTATAACCAAGTCGAATGCCTTGCAGATCAAGTCGAATGCCTTGTTGACCAAGTTGAATGCCTTGTAGACCAATGAATTCCTTGTTGAACAAGTCAAGTGCCTTGTAGACCAAGTCAAATGCCTTGTTAAAGAATTCGAATGCCTTGTTGATTTACTCGAATGCCTTGTAGATCAAGTCGAATGCCTTGTTGACCAAGTCGAATGCCTTGTTGAGCAAGTCGAATGTCTTGTTGAACATATCAAATGCCTTGTAGACCAAGTCAAATGCATTATTAACAAGTCGAATGTCTCATAGATCAAGTCGAATGCGTTGTTGACCAAGTCGAATGCCTGTAGACAAAGGAATTCCTTGTTGAACAAGTCGAGTGCCTTGTTGATCAAGTTGAGTCCTATGTAGAACAAGCCGAATGCGTTGTTGATCAAGTCCAATGCCTTGTAGACCAAGTGGAATGCCTTGTTGACCAAGTCGAATGCCTTGTTAAACCGAGTCAAATAACTTGTTGAATAAGTAAAACGCCTTGTTGACCAAGTAATGCCTTGTTGAATAAGTCGAATGTCTTGTTAACCAAGTCGAATGCCTTGTAAACCAAGTCAAATGCCTTGTTAAAGAAGTATAATGCTTTGTTAATCAAGTCGAATGCCTTGTTGATTTACTTGAATGCCTATTATATTAAGTCAAATGCCTTGTTGAACAAGTCTAATGCCTTGTAGGCCAAGGAATGCCTTATCGAACAATTCGAGTACTTTGTTGATCAAGTCGAATGCCTTGTAGAACAAGCCAAATGCCTTGTCGACTAAGTCAAATAACTTGTTGACCAAATCCAATGCCTTTTTGACCAAGTTGAATGCCTTGTCACCAAGTCGAATGCGTTGTTAAACAAAGTCAAATGTCTTGTTGAACAAGTAGAATGTCTTGTTGAACAAATAGAATGCCTTGTAGACCAAGTAATGCCTTGATAAGTCGAATGCATTATTGACCAAGTCGAATGCCTTGTAAACCAAGTCAAATGCCTTGTTGAAAAAGTCAAATGCCTTATAGGCCAAGTCAGATGTCTTGTTAAAGAATTCGAATGCCTTGTTGATTTACTTGAATGCCTTGTGGATCAAGTCGAATGCCTTATTGTCCAAGTCGAATGTCTTGTCTTGTAAAACTCTCTCTAGAAAACGCTCTGCCCTCTCACTAGAATTCCAACGGTCTCAATCTTTCACCGAGCATGGAGGCGGCCTCCGATGGTCTCCGCCCGCGCCCGGCGTCACGAAAATGGCGATGCCCGATCTTCCGGCCCTGGCAGCCGCTTATCCGACGTTCCCACTTGACTTCGACATGGCAAAGTTCACCGCCTTGGTCGAACGACTTGATGGAGGGCCGATGGAGACCCCCACCGGGGCTACCTCCTCGCCTCCCCTCCACGGCGACACCCCTAACGTTGCTGCTCCCTCGCCCCACCCCCACGGCGGCTCAAACCCATTGCTTGCCGCTTTCAATCCACGTGACCCTTCACCTTCCGGCCGTGTTGCGCGCCAGATCGCTACTCGTCCCTATTGTCCACGGCGGGAACGTTCGGCTACCACCCGGGCCGCGGCCGGGTCCGACCACTACCGGTGCCGTGCTTGACGGCGCGACGATGGCGGCCGCGGGGGCCCTTGCATCGTCCATGGAAGACGAAACGGCGATGATGGCCGCGGGGGCCCTTGCAGTGCCCATGGAAGCTGAACGGAATCGGGGAGATAAACCGCCACATCACGGCGCGACGGGCCAAGGCGCCTCTAACGACGCCGGACTGCTGCCGGAACCCGCCATCATTGGCGCGCCGTCCGCCGGGATGGAGCGGGAGATCGAAATGACCACTGCCATTCCTGTCGAAGAAGCTCGGGCCCCGGGAGCCGAAGAGTCATCGATTGGTATTGAGGTAGCCGAAGAGTCACATGTGTCCGCTGCGAGCCTGGATGTGCATATGGACGAGGTCCCGGAGGGAGTTGGGGCCACGGGGATCGGCACCGAGGACCCTCGGCCGATGGTTCATGGACCCCCCCCCCATGCCGTCTCCCGGGCATGCCGGTGGTTCTTCTATGATGCCCAAAGCTTCGTTTGCACGGGTGGCTGCTCGGGAGATTGGGCCACGCCACGCGCATGGGGATAGGCGGGAACGGGCTACGCGTCGGGTCCCTTTGTCATTTACGGCGCCGGCGGGCCTCGTAAACGGAATTGTTGAAGTTGCGCCGTCGTGGGATATTGCTAAGCTTGGCTTGTCGCGTTGGGCGTACACGCTGGTGGGTTTTTTCTTGGGACGAAAACCATATTTCCCCACTGTCGAGCGTTATTGGCGGGCTCGCTGGCCGGAACTGGTTGAAGTCCGTGCTACGATTAATGGCTTCTTCAAGTTCCGGTTTGCATCGGAAGCGGCAATGCGTGCCGTTTTCTTGAAGGTGGCCCGTGTATCCTTAATGGGCAGCCCTTGTTCCTTGAGGAATGGCGTCCCGGAGAATTCTGGACTGCTGAGGGGCTCGGAGTCCTTGCGAGCGCGGTGGGAAAGCCGTTATTTACTGACGGGATAACGGCGGATGGGGAGCACATTGATTTTGCACGCGTCTATGTCATGAAGCGCCTCGCTGACCCCTTCATTGAGATTGTCAACCTTCACATGCCTAATGCTGAGGGCGGAGTGACGGGTCTTATTCCGGTCCGGGTGCAGTATGAATGGAAGCCAGCAAGATGTGATTAGTTGCAGCACTTGGACCCATGGGCCAGTAAATTGCCCTAAGGCCAGCGCCCCCCACCCTCGACTGATTCGACGGGTGGGACCGCGCCAGGTCCCCGGAATCGCTCTCCTCGCTTTTCGAAACCCACCGTGGTTACTGGTTCACGTCTGCGCTCCCGCCCCGATCCCTCCTCTTCCCGACAGGTCCGTTCCCCTCCTAAGGGTACCTCACCCACTGCTGTTGCGCCTAAGGCACCAGCCCAGAATCCAGGTATTCTCTCGACTTCCTCACGCTCCTTGTCTAAGGGGTCGGAGTGGCGACAAGTGGGAGCTCGTGGTAAGGCTGTGCGCACTCCACCTCGAGGGGTGATATCACCCGCTGCGGATAGGCCGTTGCATGGAGGTACCATGCCACCTGATAATCCTTCACGATCTTCACCTCCAACTGAACGGAGTGGGGATGTTTCTTTTCTGGATTCTACTAATCCTTTTGCTGTCCTCCGCTCCATCGATTCTGGCGATATGGATATTTCCACCACTCTGGGCCCTGAAGTTATTGCAGCCCGCTTGCCGGGTGTCCCATGATCAGAGTCGGCTCATGAAATGTCCGTGGTCTTAATAGGGTAGACCACCGGAAAGCAGTGGGGGAGTGGATTTCTAGACAAAGTATTCAGCTGGTTGGTTTGCTTGAGACGCGGGTCAGTGAGGGTAATGCCACCCGACTGTCGCAGGGATTACGGCCCCTTTGGTCCTGGTTTTTTGAGTATGAAGCTGGCCCGGGCTCGCGCATTTGGGTGGGTTGGGATCCGACGGCCATCTCGGTCAGTATTGTGGCCTTCACTGATCAGGTTGTTCATTGTCGGGTTGTGCAGCTGGGGTCCGGGGCTGTTCTTTTTGTTTCTTTTGCTTATGGTCGCTCATTTCGCGGGGAGAGGGTTCCTTTATGGGATGAGCTTGTCCAGTTCTCCTCCTCTCGGGTTGACGACCAGTGGATTGTGGCAGGGGATTTCAATACCATCTTGTGTTCGGCTGAGGGGCGAGGGGGATCACCTAATTTGCTGAGCATGTCTGACTTTGGTAATGCACTTCTTCGAGCGGATCTCTCGACTATCCCATCTATTGGTCCACCATTCACGTGGTTTAACCAGCAAGGAGGCACATCTGCTATCTGGAGACGCCTCGACCGTATTTTGGCGAATCCTACTTGGATCGCGGCCTGGCCGGATGCTTTTGTTCACGGCGGTCTCCCTGCTACGTCAGATTATTCGCCTCTTGTCTTGGGGACCGTCTCGGGTCACTCTTATCGGACCTGCTTCAGGTTTGAGAATTTTCTGACTAAGGATCCGGGCTTTCTTTCTGTTGCTCGCAGCATTTGGGATCGCCCGGTCCGTGGGTTTCCGATGTTCACGGTGGTTGATCGCCTGAAGCGCCTTAAACCTCTCTTCTATAAGCTGCGTCGGGCCAAAGGAGATCTCGCAGCTAACATTTCCGAGGCGCGGAGGTTTTTAGACGTTGCCCAGCGGTACACTTCGCTCCATCCGTTCGATGACAGTCTCCGCTTGCTCGAACGTTGCTGTAGGTTGGTCTATTCGAGAGCAGTTGAGATGGAGCACTCGGCATTGGCACAGCGAGCCAAGATGGCTTGGCTGAAGGATGGGGATCAGTGCTCTGCCTTTTTCTTTCGTAAGGTTGCGCTCAGACGTAAGTATAACAAGATCCTTACGCTTGAATCCACTTCCGGTGAGTTGCTGACGTCTTTGGATGCGGTTGATTCTGAGTTGCTGGGTTTTTACGAGGATCTTCTTGGCAAATTCTCTCTTCCTTCGCCGGTGCTGTTACCCGATGTCCAAGATTTCATCTCACGAAGACTTTCACAGTCAGCGGCTGCATCTATGGTTCTTCCCCTGGACGATGCGGAGGTGCGTAAAGTTGTCTTTTCTATGGGTGCTGAGAAGGCTCCGGGCCCTGATGGCTTTACCGCGGCTTTTTTCCAAGCTGCGTGGTCTGTTGTGGGACACGATGTCACTGCTGCGGTCCGGGACTTCTTCGTCACGGGGCGCCTCTCTCTTGCGGGGTCTGAACAGTACTTGGCTCACGCTTATTCCGAAGATGGAGTTTCCTCGGCGGGCCTCCGATTTTCGGCCGATCTCGTGCTGTAATGTCATCTACAAGATTATCTCAAAGATTTTGGCCGATCGTCTCAAGCCTGCCCTTCCTAGCCTTGTTCATGGTTGCCAGACTGCCTTCATCCCGGGACGTCACATCTCGGATAACATCCTTCTTGCCCAGGAGCTGTGTCATGGCTACAACGGCCATCGTCACCCTCCTCGAGGCTGTTCAAAGTGGACCTAGCGAAGGCCTATGACCGGGTGGAATGGAGTTTTGTTTTGGCTACGTTGCAGGCAATGGGACTCCATCCGCAATTTATCGAGTGGATCAGGACCTGTCTTACTACGACAACGTTCTCCCTTTGCGTTAGTGGTCGCCCTATGGGGTTCTTTGAGGGCAAGCGGGGTCTCCGTCAAGGTGACCCAATTTCTCCCTACCTTTTCACTTTGGTTATGGAGGTTCTCCATGGCATTGTGTGTAAGCGTATTAGTGAGGAACCGCGGTTTCGTTATCATTGGCGATGCGAGCCTCTATCCTTACCTATGCTTATTTTTGCGGATGATCTGTTATTGTTCTGCCATGCTGACGGGTTTTCTGTGGGGGTCCTTAAGGCGTCGGTGGACTGTTTCTCGACTCTTTCTGGTTTATACCCAAACCCGGCTAAGAGTGAGTGTTTTCTTTCTCGCCCGGCTCTCTCCCTCGCACCGCAGCTGCAGCCCATTTTTGGTTTTCCCTTGGGCTCTTTGCCAGTTCGGTATCTGGGGGTTCCATTGATTACCTCTCGTCTTTCGCTTGCTGACTGCAGCCCGCTCTTGTCTCGTGTTGATCATCGTCTGGGTTCATGGTTGAACCAGACCCTCTCTTATGCTGGACATGTCCAGTTGATCCGTTCTGTTCTTCAGGCGCTGCATGTTTACTGGTCGGGGGTGTTCCTTCTCCCCATGGGTGTGGTGAGGGCTTTGGAAGCTAAATTTCGTCAGTTTCTTTGGGCGGGGTCTACAGCTAAGGTGGCATGGACTGACGTGTGTTTGCCCACTGCGGAGGGCGGTTTGGGCATTCGTTCGGTGGCAGTTGATAATAAGGTGCTTCTTTTTCGCCTCTTGTGGCGGATCCTTATGAGGGCCCCGGACTCTATTTGGGTTACCTGGCTGTATGCCAGTCGGTTGAGGTCAGATACTATTTGGACGGCTCCTGTTTCATCGACGACTTCTTGGAGCTGGCGTCAGTTATTGAGGTTTAGGGCTGAGATTAAATGTCACATTGTCTTCCACATTGGTGACGGTTCCTCCATTCGTTTGTGGGAGGACCCTTGGATGCCGGGTGGTTCTCTTCTGGATCGCTTTCCTCGGGGACCTGTTGCTATGGGCCTCCCTGTGGGCACCCGTCTTGCCTCTGTTATTTCAGAGCATGGCTGGAACTGGCCGGGTCGTACTACTGTTGAGTATCTTGATTTTAGTCCCGACCTCCCCCCGGTTCGTCCCGACCACCGGGACAGTGTTTCCTGGCGTGGGTCTGCCGATGGCGTTGCTTCTGCGAGCCTCATCCGGGAGGCGCTGCGGCCTCGTCAGGACGATGTGATTTGGGCGAGTCTGTTTGGTGGCCCTTTACGGGTCCCTCGCCATGAGTTTTCCCTCTGGATGGGTGTTCGTGGCCGACTCTCGACTAGGGATAAGGCTTGGGTTGCTTCTCGTGCAGGGACACAAGCTTGCGGACTTTGTTCCTCGGCTCAGGTGGAGAGGGCCTCCCATCTTTTTTTCGACTGCGAATTCTCTCGCCGCTGTTTGAGGCTTCTTCGGAGGCGGGTTCGCTGGGACTGGCCGCACCGGGACTGGACGCAGGGTTTTCTTTGGGCTGCTCACCGGTGGCGTGGGCATCATTTATTAGATGCGGCGTATAGGCATCTTCTGGCATCCCTGGTTTATCATATTTGGCTTGCTCGGAATCGGCGCTGGCGTGAGGATGCTACGACCTCGCCGGAACAATTAGTTGCTTGTGTTGTGGACATTTGTTGTTTGCGTCTTAACGGTCTCTCTGCAAAGTATGCTTTGCAGATTGCGGCCATTAGGCGGCTTTGGCGTGTTGCGTGGTAGTTTTTCCTATCACGCATGTACTGACTATTTATATTTATTTATTTACGGAATTTTACCAACAAAAAAAAAAAAAAAAGTCGAATGTCTTGTTGAACATGTCAAATGCATTGTACACCAAGTCAAATTCCTTAAAACCAAGTCGAATGCCATGTAGATAAAGTCGAATTCCTTCTTGACCAAGTCGAATGCCTTGTAGACCAAGGAATTCCTTGTTGAACAAGTCGAGTGCCTTGTAGACCAAGTCTAATGCCTTGTTAAAGAATTCGAATGCCTTGTTGATTTCCTCGAATGCCTTGTAGATCAAGTCGAATGCCTTGTTGACCTAGTCGAATGTCTTGTTGAACATATCAAATGCCTTGTAGACCAAGTCAAATGCCTTGTTAACCATTCCGAATAACTTGTAGATCAAGTCGAATGCCTGTGGACAAATGAATTCCTTTTTGATCAAGTCTAGTGCCTTGTTGATCAAGTTGAGTGCTTTGTAGAACAAGCAGAATGCGTTGTTGACCAAGTCCAATGCCTTGTAGACCAAGTTGAATGCCTTGTTGACCAAGTCGAATGCCTTGTTAAACCAAGTCAAATGCCTTGTTGAATAAGTAAAATGCCTTGTTGACCAAGTAATGCCTTGTTAAATAAGTAGAATGCCTTGTTGACCAAGTCGAATGCCTTGCAAACCAAGTCAAATGCCTTGTTAAAGAAGTCTAATGCCTTGTTAATCAAGTCGAATGCCTGTTTGATTTACTTGAATGCTTGTTATATCAAGTCGAATGCCTTGTTGAACAAGTCTAATGCGTTGTAGACCAAGGAATGCCTTATTGAACAATTCGAGTGCCTTGTTGATCAACTCGAGTGTCTTGTAGAACAAGTCTTGCCTTGTCGACCAAGTCAAATGTCTTGTTGACCACGTCGAATTCCTTGTTGAGCAAGTCGAATGGTTTTTTGACCAAGTGGAATGTCTTGTTGACCAAGTCGATGCCATTTTGTCCAAGTCAAATGCCTTGTTAAACCAAGTCAAATGCCTTGTAGAACAAATCGAATGCCTAGTTAAACCAAGTCAAATGCCTTGTTGACCAAGTAATGCCTTGTTGAATAAGTCGAATGCCTTGTTGAAAAAGTCAAATGCCTTGTAGACCAAGTGAAAAGTCTTGTTAAAGAATTCGAATGCCTTATTGATTTACTTAAATGCCTTGTAGATCAAGTCGGATGCCTTGTTGTACAAGTCGAATGTCTTGTTGAACATGTCAAATGCATTGTACACCAAGTGAAATGCCTTATAACCAAGTCGAATGCCTTGTGGATCAAGTCGAATGCCTTGTTGACCAAGTCAAATGCCTTGTAGACCAAGGAATTCCTTGTTGCACAAGTCGATTGCGTTGTAGACCAAGTCAAATGCCTTGTTAAAGAATTCGAATGCCTTGTTGATTTACACGAATGCCTTGTAGATGAAGTCGAATGCCTTGTTGACCAAGTCGAATGCCTTGTTGACCAAGTCGAATGTCTTGTTGAACATATCAAATGCCTTGTAGACCAAGTCAAATGCATTATTAACAAGTCGAATGTCTTGTCGACCCAGTCGAATGCCATTTTGTCCAAGTCAAATGCCTTGTTAAACAAAGTCAAATGCTTTGTAGAACAAGTCGAATGCCTTGTTAAACCACGTCAAATGCCTTTTAGAATAACTCGAATGCCTTATTGAAATAGTCAAATGCCTTGTAGACCAAGTCAAATGTCTTGTTAAAGAATTCGAATGCCTCGTTGATTTACTTGAATGCCTTGTAGAACAAGCCGAATGCCTTGTCGACCAAGTTAAATAACTTGTTGACCAAGTCCAATGCCTTTTTAACCAAGTTGAATGCCTTGTCACCAAGTCGAATGCGTTGTTAAACAAGGTCAAATGTCTTGTTGAACAAGTAGAATGCCTTGTTGACCAAGTAATGCCTTGATAAGTCGAATGCATTATTGACCAAGTCGAATGCCTTGTAAACCAAGTCAAATGCCTTGTTAAAGAAGTCTAATGCCTTGTTGAAAAAGTCAAATGCCTTATAGACCAAGTCAAATGTCTTGTTAGAGAATTCGAATGCCTTGTTGATTTACTTGAATGCCTTGTGGATCAAGTCGAATGCCTTGTTGTCCAAGTCGAATGTCTTGTTGTCCAAGTCGAATGCATTGTACACCAAGTCAAATTCCTTATAACCGAGTCGAATGCCTTGTAGATCAAGTCGAATTCCTTGTTGACCAAGTCGAATGCCTTGTAGACCAAGGAATTCCTTTTGAACAAGTCGAGTGCCTTGTAGACCAAGTCTAATGCCTTGTTAAAGAATTCGAATGCCTTGTTGATTTACTCGAATGCCTCGTAGATCAAGTCGAATGCCTTGTTGATCAAGTCGAATGTCTTGTTGAACATATCAAATGACTTGTAGACCAAGTCAAACGCCTTGTTAACCAAGTCGAATGCCTTGTAGATCAAGTCGAATGCCTTGTTGACCAAGTCGAATGCCTGTAGACCAAGGACATCCTTGTTGATCAAGTCGAGTGCCTTGTTGATCAAGTCGAGTACTTTGTAGAACAAGCCGAATGTGTTGTTGACCAAGTCCAATGCCTTGTATACCAAGTTGAATGCCTTGTTAATCAAAGTCAAATGCCTTGTTGAATAAGTAAAATGGCTTGTTGACCAAGTAATGCCTTGTTGAATAAGTCGAATGCCTTATTGACCAAGCCGAATGCCTTGTAAAAACCAAGTCAAATGCCTTGTTAAAGAAGTCTAATGCCTTGTTAATCAAGTCGAATGCCTTGTTGAACAAGTCTAATGCCTTGTTGACCAAGTCGAATGTCTTGTTGAACATATCAAATGCCTTGTAGACCAAGTCAAATGCATTATTAACAAGTCGAATGTCTTGTCGACCCAGTCGAATGCCATTTTGTCCAAGTCAAATGCCTTGTTAAACAAAGTTAAATGCTTTGTAGAACAAGTCGAATGCCTTGTTAAACCACGTCAAATGCCTTTTAGAATAACTCGAATGCCTTATTGAAAAAGTCAAATGCCTTGTAGACCGAGTCAAATGTCTTGTTAAAGAATTCGAATGCCTCGTTGATTTACTTGAATGCCTTGTAGAACATGCCGAATGCCTTGTCGACCAAGTTAAATAACTTGTTGACCAAGTCCAATGCCTTTTTAACCAAGTTGAATGCCTTGTCACCAAGTCGAATGCGTTGTTAAACAAGGTCAAATGTCTTGTTGAACAAGTAGAATGCCTTGTTGACCAAGTAATGCCTTGATAAGTCGAATGCATTATTGACCAAGTCGAATGCCTTGTAAACCAAGTCAAATGCCTTGTTAAAGAAGTCTAATGCCTTGTTGAAAAAGTAAAAAAAAAATGTCTTGTTAGAGAATTCGAATGCCTTGTTAATTTACTTGAATGCCTTGTGGATCAAGTCGAATGCCTTGTTGTCCAAGTCGAATGTCTTGTTGAACATGTCAAATGCATTGTACACCAAGTCAAATTCCTTATAACCAAGTCGAATGCCTTGTAGATCAAGTCGAATTCCTTGTTGACCAAGTCGAATGCCTTGTAGACCAAGGAATTCCTTGTTGAACAAGTCGAGTGCCTTGTAGACCAAGTCTAATGCCTTGTTAAAGAATTCGAATGCCTTGTTGATTTACTCGAATGCCTCGTAGATCAAGTCGAATGCCTTGTTGACCAAGTCGAATGTCTTGTTGAACATATCAAATGACTTGTAGACCAAGTCAAACGCCTTGTTAACCAAGTCGAATGCCTTGTAGATCAAGTCGAATGCCTTGTTGACCAAGTCGAATGCCTGTAGACCAAGGACATCCTTGTTGATCAAGTCGAGTACTTTGTAGAACAAGCCGAATGTGTTGTTGACCCAGTCCAATGCCTTGTATACCAAGTTGAATGCCTTGTTGACCAAGTGAAATGCCTTGTTAAACAAAGTCAAATGCCTTGTTGAATAAGTAAAATGGCTTGTTGACAAAGTAATGCCTTGTTGAATAAATCGAATGCCTTATTGACCAAGCCGAATGCCTTGTAAAAACCAAGTCAAATGCCTTGTTAAAGAAGTCTAATGCCTTGTTAATCAAGTCGAATGCCTTGTTGAACAAGTCTAATGCCTTGTAGACCAAGGAATGCCTTGTTGAACAATTCGAGTGCCTTGTTGATCAAGTCGAGTGCCTTGTAGAACAAGTCGAATACCTTGTCGACCAAGTCAAATGTCTTGGTGACCAAGTCGAATGCCTTGTTGAGCAAGTCGAATGGCTTTTTGACCAAGTGGAATGCCTTGTTGACCAAGTCGAATGCCATGTTGTCCAAGTCGAATGCCTTGTTGATTTACTTGAATGCCTAGTAGATCAAGTCGGATGTCTTGTTGTCAAAGTCGAATGCCTTGTAGATCAAGTCGAATGCCTTGTTGACCAAGTCGAATGCCTTGTAGACCAAGGAATTCCTTGTTGCACAAGTCGAGTGCCTTGTAGACCAAGTCAAATGCCTTGTTAAAGAATTAGAATGCCTTGTTGATTTACTCGAATGCCTTGTAGATCAAGTCGAATGCCTTGTTGACCAAGTCGAATGTCTTGTTGAACATGTCAAATGCCTTGTAGACCAAGTAAAATGCCTTGTTAACCAAGTCGAATTGCCTTGTCGACCAAGTCGAATGCCTGTAGACCAAGGAATTCCTTGTTGATCAAGTCGAGTGCTTTGTAGAACAAGCCAAATGCGTTGTTGACCAAGTCCAATGCCTTGTAAACCAAGTTGAATGCCTTGTTGACCAAGTCAAATGCCTTGTTAAACCAAGTCAAATGCCTTGGCATTGCTGAGGGAGACCTTGGGATTCGTTCGATTGCGACGGATAACAAGGCCCTCCTTTTGCGTCATCTATGGTGTGTTATTTCCCGAGAGGAGAGCTCGATCTGGGTGGACTGGTTGTTTCTCAATCGCCTCCGCATCAATTCTTTTTAGGTGGTGCGTCCGTCACCTAATGATGCTTGTAGTTGGAAGAAGATGCTGAAGCTACGGCTCTACTTAGGTCTCTCATCTCCATTAAAATTAGGAATGGTTCTTCCATTTGTTTATGGAAGGACCCCTGGTTATTTCCATTTCCATTGTTGGATCGGTTTCCTTGGGGGCCGTTGGTTATGGGTCTACCACAGGATGCTCATCTTAGCGCCGTTATCTCAACACAGAGATGGATGTGGCCTGTCCAATCTACTATTGAGTTCATTGAGATTAGTCCACAACTGCCGGAAGTAGACCCGTCACGTTCGGACTTAGTGCGGTGGGAAGGCGTTCCGGATGGCCGTTACTCGGCTGCTAAGGTACGAGAAGCCATTCGTTTCAGACGTGAACCGATGGGTTGGGCTATGCTGTTTGGCGATAGTTTACGAGTCCCACGGTATGAATTCATCCTATGGCTGGCGATCCGGGGGCGTCTTTCGACACGTGATTTTGCATGGGTAGAACAACGGGCGGGAACGGATGCATGCATGCTGTGTGACGATAACATACGTGAGACACATAACCATTTGTTCTTTGAGTGTAGATTCTCGAGGCGTTGTTTGGGGCTGTTGTGCCGTAAGATGGCAATGGCCGTTCTGAGAATGGAGTGTGGGTGTGACCTGGGCAGCGGCGAGATGGCGCGGGCATCATCTTTACCATGTCGCTTATCGTCATGTTCTGTCATCGCTCATTTATCACATTTGGCAGGAGAGGAACCGACGTTGGAAGGAGCATACTCGCGGTTCTCCTGCGCACGTGATTGCTTTGATTTTGGGAACGCTTGCCTACGATTGGATACTGTGGCTGCTAGATATCCTTTACAGGTTGCTGGTATTCGCCGTGTTTGGCGAGTTGCATGGTAGTGTTGGTTTCGAGCTGTAGTTCTAGTTGTCGATGTCGTTGTTGATATCGTAGTTGTACCCGATAGCATGTTATCGGTTGATGCGGCATGAGTTTTTCTCCTGCACGCTCTTTTGTATTCTTCTTTTCACATATATATATATATATATAAAGGGACATTAATCCAAAAAAAAAAGTCAAATGCCTTGTTGAATAAGTAAAATGCCTTGTTGACCATGTTATCCTTGTTGAATAAGTCGAGAGAGAGGAGAGGGCAAAATCGCCTAGAGAGAGAGAGAGCGCCGTTGCTTCAGGGCCCGTAGAAAAAGGAGGATCATTATCCTCATCCCGTAACGAGTGCAAAATAGCGAAAGAGTTGGAGGCCAACCCAACCTCCTCATGCATGGGCACCACTCGCGAATGTGGCTCTGTAGTCCGAGACGATGTCGACAATCATCCATCACACTCTGTTGACCGGGCCAGTTTTCAAATGCCTTGTTTGTCATGTCGAGTGTCCTGTATAACAAGTAGAATGCCATGTTAACCAAGTCATATACCTTGTTAAACCAAGTCAAATGCTTGTTGAACAAGTAGAATGTCTTGTTAACCAAGTAATGCATTGTTGAACAAGTCTAGTGCCTTGTCGAACAAGTCGAATATGCCTTGTTAATCAAGTCAAATCCCTTGTTGACATGTCGAGTGCCTTGTAGAAAAAGTCGAATACCTAGTTAAACCAAGTCGAATCCCTTGTTAACCAAGTCGAATGACTTGTTGACAAGTAGAATGCCTTTTTTTTTTTTTTTTTGGTAAAAGCCCGTATATAAATAAATAGTAAGGAAGTCAGTACATGCTTGACAGGAAAAACTACCACGCAACACGCCAAAGCCGCCTAATGGCCGCAACAAGTAGAATGCCTTGTTGACAATGTAATGCCTTGTTGAATTAGTCGAATGCCTTGTTGACCAAGTCGAATGTCTTGTTGAGCAAGTCGATTGCCTTGTAGACCAAGTCTAATGTCTCATTAAAGAAGTCTAACTCCTTGTTAAATAAGTCGAATGCCTTATTAATTTACTCGAATGCGTTGTAGATCAAGTCGAATGCCTTGTAGATCAAGTCGAATGCCTTGTAGATCAAGTCGAATGCCTTGTTGACCAAGTTGAATGCCCTGTTAAACTAAGCCCAATGCCTTAATGACCAAGCAATGCCTTGTTGAATAAGTCGAATGCCTTGTTGACCAAGTCGAATGCCTTGTTGACCAAGTCGGATGCCTTGTTGAACAAGTCAAATGCCTTGTAGACCAAGTCAAATGCCTTGTAGACCAAGTCAAATGCCTTGTTGATCAGCTTGAGTGCCTCGTAGGACATGCCGAATGCCAGGTTGACCAAGCAAATGCCTTGTTGACCAAGTCGAATGCCTTGTTAAACCAAGTCAAATGCTTTGTGAACAAGTAGAATGCCTTATTAACCAAGTAATGCATTGTTGATAAGTCGAATGCCTTGTTGAACAAGTGGAATGCGTAGTTGAACAAATCAAATGCCTTTTTCATCATGTCGAATATCCTGTAGAACAAGTAGAATGCCATGCTGACCAAGTCAAATACCTTCTCAAACAAAGTCAAATTCCTGGTTGAACAACTAGAATGTCTTGTTGACCAAGTAATGCGTTGTTGAACAAGTCGAGTGCCTTGTAGAACAAGTCGAATGCCTGGTTAAACAAGTCACATGCCTTGTTGACAAGTCGAGTGCTTTGTAAAAAAGTCGAGTACCTTGTAGAAAAAGTCGAATGCCTTGTTAAACCAAGTCGAATCCCTTGTTAAACCAAGTCGAATGCCTTGTTGAACAAGTAGAATCCCTTGTTGACCACGTAATGCCTTGTTGAATAAGTCGAATACTCTTTTGACCAAGTCAAATGCCTTGTTGAACAAGTCCATTGCCTTGTAGACCAAGTCTAATGCGTTGTTAAAGAAGCCTAATGCCTTGTTAACCAAGTCGAATGCCTTATTGATTTCCTCGAATGCCTTGTAGATCAAGTCGAATGCCTTGTTGAACATGTCTATGCCTTGTAGTGGTACCAAGGAATTCCTTGTTGAAGAAGTCCAGTGACTAGTTGATCAAGTCGAGTGCCTTGTAGAACATGCCGAGTACCTTGTTGACCAAATCGAATGCCTTGTTAAACCATGTCTAATGCCTTGACGAAAAAGTAGAATGCCTTACAAGTAATGCCTTTTTGAATCAGTGGAATGCCTTGTTGACCAAGTGGAATGCCTTGTTGAACAATTCGAATGCCTTATAGACCAAGTCAAAAGCTTTGTTTATCAAGTCGAATGCCTAGTTGATTTACTCAAATACCTTGTGGATCAAGTCGAATGCCTTGTTGAACAAGTCTAATGCCATGTAGACCAAGGAATGCCTTGTTGAACAAGTCAAATGCCTTGTTGATCAAGTTGAGTGCCTTGTAGAACAAGCCAAATGCTTTGTTAACGAAGTCAAATGCCTTGTTGACCAAGTCGAATGCCTTGTTGACCAAGTCGAATGCCTTGTTAAACCAAGTAATGCCTTGTTGAATAAGTCGAATGCCTTGTTGACCAAGTGGAATGCCATGTTGAACAAGTTAAATGCCTTGTAGACCAAGTCAAATGCCTTGTTTATCATGTCGAATGTCTTGTATAACAAGTAGAATGCCTTGTTGACCAAGTCAAATGCTTGTTGAACAAGTAGAATGTCTTGTTAACTTGCGTTGTTGAACAAGTCAAGTGCTTTGTTGACCAAGTCGATTGTCTTGCTAAACAAAGTCTAATGCCTTGTTGAAAACGTAGAATCCCTTACAAGTAATGCCTTGTTGAATAAGTGGAATGGCTTGTTGACCAAGTGAATGGCTTGTTGAACAAGTCGAATGCCTTATAGACCAAGTGAAATACCTTGTTTATCAAGTCGAATGCCTAGTTGATTTACTCAAATAACTTGTAGATCTTCATCCAAAAAAAAATTAATAACTTGTAGATCAAGTCGAATGCCTTATTGAACAAGTATAATGCCCTGTAGACAAAGGAATACCTTATTGAACAAGTCAAATGCCTTGTTGATCAAGTCGAGTGCCTTGTAGAACAAGCCGAATGCTTTGTTTACCAAGTAAAATGCCTTGTTGACCAAGTCGAATGCCTTGTTGACAAAGTCGAATGCCTTGTTGACCAAGTCGAATGCCTTGTTAAACTAAGTCAAATGCATTGTTGAACAAGTCAAATGCCTTGTAGATCAAGTCGAGTGCCTTGTAGAACATGCCGAATGTCTGGTTGGCCAAGCAAATGCCTTGTTGACCCAGTCAAATGCCTTGTTAAACCAAGTCAAATGCCTTGTTGAACAAGTAGAATGCCTTGTTAACCATGTAATGCCTTGTTGACCAAGTCGAATGTCTTGTAGATCAAGTTGAATGCTTTGTTGAACAAGTCGAAAGCCTTGTTGAACATGTCTAATGCCTTGTAAACCAAAGAATTCCTTGTTGATGAAGTCGAGTGCCTTGTAGAACATGCCGAATGCCTGGTTGACCAAGCAAATGCAATGTTGACCAAGTCGATTGCCTTGTTAAATCAAGTCAAATGCCTTGTTGAACAAATAGAATGCCTTGTTAACCAAGTAATGCGTTGTTGAATAAGTCAAATGCCTTGACCAAGTGGAATGCCTTGTTGAACAAGTCAAATGCCTTGTAGACCAAGTCAAATGCCTTGTTTATCATGTCGAATGTCTTGTAGAACAAGTAGAAGCCTTGTTGACCAAGTCAAATACCTTGTTAAACCAAGTTAAAAATGCCTTGTTGACAAGTCGAGTGCCTTGCAGAAAAAGTCGAATGCCTTGTTAAACCAAGTCGAATTCCTTGTTAAACCAAATCGAATGCCTTGTTGAACAAGTAGAATGCTTTGTTGACCAAGTAATGCCTTGTTGAATAAGTCGAATGTCTTGTTAACCAAGTCGAATGCCTTGTTGATCAAGTCGAATGCCTTGTTGAACAAGTCTAATGCCTTGTAGGCCAAGGAATGCCATGTTGAAAAAGTCAAATGCCTTGTTGATCAAGTTGAGTGCCTTGTAGAACAAGCCGATTGCTTTGTTGACCAAGTCAAATGCCTTGTTGACCAAGTCGAATGCCTTGTTAAACCAAGTAATGCCTTGTTTTTTTTTTTTTGGTGTAAAGTCCCATGTATATAGATCGTAAAAACAATGTACAAATGAACAGGAGAAAAACTCCTCTACCAACCAGTAACAGACTACTGGTAACAACAATGAATGAATAACCAATCAACCAATCAACCAATCAACCAATGACCCTATCAACAATCAACAACAAAAACATCCAATCAAACAAAACCAATCCTACCAAGCCACACGCCATAATCGGCGTATAGCCGCCCGATGAAGTTCATACTTCATGGATGTACCACTAATACGCGTGATAGCCAGGGCAAGAACACACCCCACAAGCCGTTGTGGAGTCGTGATGGATCCCTCCTTCCAGCGCCTGTTCCTTGCCTGCCAAATATGGTAGACAAGGGATGCTAGAATATGACGAGAAGCTGCATGGAGAAGATGCTTCCTTCGCCAGCGGACAGCCGCCCACCGAATGCCCGTAGTCCAATCCCAATAAGGCCAAAACCAGCTAATCCGATGGCGCAAGAGACGAAGACATTGTCTTGAAAAAGGACAATCAAAGAATAGGTGTTGGACAGTCTCGTAATGCAACTTCTCACAGAGGACACAAGCTTGGGTTCCCGCCCTCTGAGCAATCCACGGTTTGTCCCTAGTCGAGAGCCGATCCTGTAATCCCAGATATAAAATAAATTCATGTCGTGGAATCTTCAACGGTCCTCCAAATAATACCGCCCAACCCACAGGGGACCTCCTGTATCGCAACGCATTGTAAGCCAAAGAAGCAGTCATAGATCCATTCGGCGAACCCGTCCACCAAACACCATCCTGATCCCCACGAACCACAGTAGGTAAGAGGCGGCTAATCTCAAGATACTCCACCGCCCCTTGTCCTGGCCAATTCCACCCCTGCGAATTAAGGACTAGACTCAAACGTGAATCAAAATGCAGCCCCATCGCAATAGGGCCCCTAGGAAATCTCTCCAACAGCGACGTAGATAGCAACCAAGGATCCTTCCATAGCCAGATCGTAGAGCCATCACCAATGCGAAATGTAATCATAGACCTGAGTAAAGGGCGTAACTGCATCAGCTTTCTCCAGCTCCAAGCATCATTCATCGAGACCGGTAAATCCCATAGTGATCGAGAATACAACCGCGTCCTATAGAGCCATTCGACCCAAATCGAATCCGGGGACTTGGTAAGTACACTCCACAAGTGCTTCAGAAAGAGAACCTTGTTGTCGACAGAAATAGACCTCAGGCCCAATCCCCCTTCAGTAACTGGTAAACATAAAACCTCCCATGCTACCTTAGGTGATGTACCTCTCCACAAAAATTTCCTAAAACGCGCCTCCAACGCTCGGATCACTCCCTTAGGTAACAAGAACATACCTGACCAGTAGGCATGAAGCGCCTGCAAGACCGATTTAACTAGCTGCAGTCGGCCCACATAAGATAAAGACAGATTGAGCCATGATCCCAACCGCTGGTCCACTTTCTGTAGAAGAGGAGCACAGTCTCCAATCGTCAAGCGAGTAGTAACGAGAGGCACTCCTAAGTATCGCACCGGCAACTGCCCCACTCGATAACCCATGAGTGCATGAATCTGTGCACTCAAGCTTTCAGCCCGCCTCGAAATAAACATCTCACTCTTGTCAGGGTTAGGGATCAACCCTGACAACCGGGCAAATTCACCCAAAGCTTTCTTCAACACCCCAACTGAAATGACATCCGCGTGGCTGAAAAGCAAGAGGTCATCCGCAAATGCTAACGACACCATGCCAATTGTCTCGCAACGCCAATGATATTTGAAGCGCGGCTCCTCCATAATGCCAACCTTGAGAAGTCCGTGGAGGACCTCCATTACTAGTGTAAATAGATAGCGAGAAATGGGGTCCCCCTGTCGAATACCCCTCTTGCCTTGGAAAAAACCAACCACCTTACCATTCAGATTCAGCGAAAAGGCCGTTGTTGTCAGGCACGCTCGAATCCATCCAATGTAAGTAGGATGAAAACCCATAGCCCCTAAGACAGCAAGCAAAAACTCCCATTCGACCTTGTCATACGCCTTGGCCAGGTCAATCTTGAACATAGCACGCGGTGGCCGGCCCTTAGACTTGTACCCAAGGCATAGCTCCTGCGCTAATAACACGTTATCGCTGATCCGTCGCCCTGGGATAAATGCTGTCTGTGAGCCATGTACCAAAGTAGCGAGATGCCCCTTTAGTCGATTGGCTAAAATCTTGGAGATCACCTTATATACAACATTGCAACAGGAAATGGGTCTGAACTCCGTTGCACGCCGAGGTGTTTCTCGCTTCGGGATTAACGTGATGAGGGTGCTATTTAGTCCCTTCAAGTAATCTGCCCGTTTTGAAGAAATCTTGGATCGCCTTCACCACCTCATCTCCAACAATCCCCCACGCAGCTCGAAAAAATGCTACCGTGTACCCGTCAGGTCCTGGCGCCTTCTCATCCCCCATAGAGAAAAGCGCCTCACGCACTTCAGTGGCAGTCACCTTAGTGATCATGGATGCAGCGTCCGCTGGGGAAAGCGTACTCGTCACAGCTCTCTGCACGTCAACAGGACAAATCGGAGTACAGTGGGCAGACTGCCCCAATAGGTCCTGATAGAACCCAATCATTTCAGCTTCCACCTGAGATGGTTCTTCAATGAGATCGCCATTGGCATTCTCAAGGGACCAGATACGGTTGGAAGCTCGCCTCATGGCAACTCGACGAAAGAAATAAGATGAGCACTGGTCCCCATCCTTCAGCCATGCAATCTTGGCCCGTTGCGATAATGCCGAGTGCTCCATCTCCACTGCTTTGGCATAAACCACACGACACAGCCTTTCCAGCTCATAGAAAGAGTCCTCCTCAGGGAACCGTGACGCAAAATCCTGTGCAATATCAAGGAAATGCTTTGCTTCTGTGACATTCGCCGTCAAGTCTCCTTTCGATCTTCGCAGTCTCATCAGTATGGGTTTCAACATCTTAAGCCTCCTCACCAACACGAACATAGGATAGCCATGTAAAGGAGTGTTCCAGACATTCTGAACAATACCTAAGAAGGCCGGATCCGAAGTTGCTGGTAGCCCACACCGACAGAAGGAGTTCGTAAACCGGGCAAACCATTGAGGATTTCCTAGTATACGGTCCAATCTCCTCCAAACCCCCGCATCAGATCTCTGTTGATTATACCACGTGAATACCTGGCCCATCGTAGGTATCGTCACCAAATCAGCATTAACCAGGCACTCTTAGAATTCCTCCATATCATGCTTAGATGCCGAACCACCACGACCCTCACCCGCGTGCAATATAGCATTGAAATCCCCCAATACGATCCATACATCCGCCACTCGAGTCGCTGCCATGGTAGTCAATTCCCCCCATAATGGCCTTCTCTCCTCCCTCCTGGACTTCCCATAAGCAAAAGACACGTAAATGATCTCCCCCGTATATGCCGACTTCACTCGACAATGTACAGCTTGGGCTGAGAACCCAAGGACATCCACATTTAAAACAAAGGGATCCCAACCCACCCATATGCGTGACGATGGCCCTTCATCATAATCAGAGAACCATCGCCAATGAGACCGAATGCTACTCGAAATAAAACCCTCATTAGATGCCGCCACTCTCGTTTCTAGCAGCCCCATCATACACAACCCCTCTCGCGATATCAACTCCCGCACCGTACTCCTGTGGTCTTGCTTATTAAGACCACGTACATTCCATGCTCCAACAGCTAACATAAAAGCACCCTGTTACGGGCTGCGTTTGCTTTAGGGCCCGTAAATGAGGTGTAATTGCTATCTTCAGGCACATCCCGAAGAAGGTCAAAACGGTTCTGCACCCCAGAAAGAGGCTCGGCTGCTTCTGGAGGACGAGATGTTTCAGCTCTGTCAGGTTGTCGTTCAGTTCCAGCATTCGCAGCCCACACCATAACGGCTTTTCCTTTGGCTCCCACCTGTTGCCATTCTTCATGTGGGCATGTAAGGCTCCCCCCTATCTTACATACGCTATCCGGCTGTTATGCTCCAAGGTCTCCCTGCCCCTGACCCCCGCCTCTATCATAACGAGAACGGGACCTATTACGGGGCTGGGCTGTGCGTTGCCCAGTGACAAACAGCTCCTGCTTTGGGTTGCCACCTTTGGCCTTCCATGCCTTCCTCGCTCCCTCATATTGGCGATGAGGTTTTGACGTCCCTGCTGCCATCTTCTTCGATCGCTGTGGGCAAAGGGCTGCCCCATGTGCCCATGATGAACAATGATCACATTTAGATGGTCTCCAATCAAACTTCACCCGTATATCCACTTCCCTTTCCTCACCTTGAAGCTAACACATCAAAAGTCTCAATAAATGGTTCAGACAATTTCTTCATTACACAGACCCGGGCATAATCAAGTCTTTCCCCCGTCGCCGTGATTCTGTCTGCATACAATGGCCTTCCCACCGCACTTGCAACTAGCCCCAGCCCCTCTTGTGTCCAAAGGTCAGATGGAACATCCCATAGCTTGACCCATAATGGCAGCTCCACCACCTCCTTGCGCGTAAAAGTCATGCGTGGTCGCCAAGGTTCAAGGAATAACGGCTGGCCTTGCATGAGCCAAGGTCCACCCTCTAAAATCGCAGTCCTTACACCATCCGACTCAAAACTCTACATGAAAAAACCATTAACAGTCGTACGAACCTCTGCCAATCCCTTCCAAATCGATCTGAAGTAACTCTCCACGAAAGGGAAATACGGCTTACGGCCAAGGAAATAACCCACGAGAGTATTCTTCCATCGTTCACAGCCACGCCGTGCCACCTCCAATGGAGCACGCACCACAGCCACCCCATTCACAATCAAGGGCGGGGTGAAAGATAATGCCATCTTTTGTGATGGAGCAGCCCTGTTTCCTTGTACACAGCCTCTGCAAATGACACAGGTTTGCCTTGGCTATAAGCCTTCGTCATTGAGGGCCCAAGTCGTGAGAAAACAGACCCTGCATTCGGGTTCCCAGAATTAACCAATCCAGTTGGTGTAGCATAGACATCAGATGCTTCAGGAAACGGCTGTGAACTGCCAGACTCTGGTATATCGGAATCCCTAGTCTTCGCCGTGGTCGCCTTGTCTGTCTCTGCCCGATTATCAACTACAATCTCCTCATCAACATTATCATCATCCTGAGCCAGGGACTCATCCTCGCAACACCGCGCCAACAGAGCCCTCGCCGGCATAGGTGAATCAGGCCTTCGGCGAAAAACCCGCGGATTATGGCGTAGAATTCCTCTAATCGACACAGGCCTCTCCTCACGCCGATTAGGTGACCCGCTCATTGCCCTAGGCCCCGCGCTTCTGTGAGTAATTTCCCCCGACCTCTGCCCAGCCAATCGCGCGGTATCATCGTCCACCACACTCGGCCCCTGCACTTGGCTCATTAGTGCCCTAAATCGCTCACTATCAAACGCAGCCGCAAAAGCCGGATAAGCTGCACTTAACGCTTCCAAATCCGGCATGGTCGGGGCTCCTTGTGTGACCGTTTCTTGTCGGTCAGCACCCACGACCTCAGCAATCGCCGCAACCCCCACGGAAGGAGACGCCTCCGTCAACATGAAAGTTAGAAGAAAAGGAAGCAATCTCGCTCCAAAAAGCCCTCCAATAGCCGTCTGATCCCGGCGATGGAGGCCGCAATTCGCCCTCGAACAGTGGTCAAGGCAGGTAGACGATGGGAAATCAATTACGGGTCAAAAAGGGGGGAAAATTGGTCAATGACGATTTTTTAGGTATTAGTTTTGGGAGAGAGAATTCGCTAGAGAGAGAAACTAGAGAGAGAAAGCATTTTTTTGGAATCGTCGAGTCAACAAGGTATTCGACTTAGTAATGCCTTGATGAATAAGTCGAATGCCTTGTTGACCAAGTGGAATGCCATGTTGAACAAGTCAACTGCCTTGTTGACCAAGTCGAATACCTTGTTGATCAACTCGAGTGCCTCGTAGAACATGACGAATGCCAGGTTGACCAAGCAAATGCCTTGTTGACCAAGTCAAATGCCTTGTTAAACCAAGTGAAATGCCTTGTTGAACAAGTAGAATGCCTTATTAACCAACTAATGCCTTGTTGAATAAGTCGAATGCCTTGTTAACCAAGTAATGCGTTGTTGAACAAGTCGAGTGCCTTGTAAAACAAGTTGAATGCCTTGTTAACCAAGTCAAATGCCTTGTTGACAAGTCTAGTGCCTTGTAAAAAAGTCGAATGCCATGTTAAACCAAGTCCAATCCCTTGTTGACCAAGTATTGCCTTGTTAAATAAGTCGTATACCCTTTTGACCAAGTCGAATGCCTTGTTGAACAAGTCGATTACCTTGTAGACCAAGTCTAATGCCTTGTTAAAGAAGCCTAATGCCTTGTTAACCAGGTCGAATGCCTTATTGATTTACTCGAATGCCTTGTAGATCAAGTCGAATGCCTTGTTGAACAAGTGAAATGCCTTGTTGAACATGTCTATGCCTTGTAAGTCTAGTGACTTGTTGATCAAGTCGAGCGCCTTGTAGAACATGCCGAGTGCCTTGTTGACCAAGTCGAATGCCTTGTTAAACCAAGTCTAATGCCTTGATGAAAAAGTAGAATGCCTTACAAGTAATGCCTTGTTGAATCAGTGAAATGCCTTCTTGACCAAGTGGAATATCTTGTTGAACAATTCGAATGCCTTAGAGACCAAGTCAAATGCCTTGTTTGTCATGTCGAATGTCCTGTATAACAAGTAGAATGCCATGTTAACCAAGTCATATACCTTGTTAAACCAAGTCAAATGCTTGTTGAACAAGTAGAATGTCTTGTTAACCAAATAATGCATTGTTGAACAAGTCTAGTGCCTTGTCGAACAAGTCGAATGCCTTGTTAACCAAGTCAAATCCCTTGTTGACATGTCGAGTGCCTTGTAGAAAAAGTCGAATACCTAGTTAAACCAAGTCGAATCCCTTGTTGACAAGTAGAATGCATTGTTGACAAGGTAATGCCTTGTTGAATTAGTCGAATGCCTTGTTGACCAAGTCGAATGCCTTGTTGACCAAGTCGATTGCCTTGTAGACCAAGTCTAATGTCTCGTTAAAGAAGTCTAACTCCTTGTTAAATAAGTCGAATGCCTTATTAATTTACTCGAATGCGTTGTAGATCAAGTCGAATGCCTTGTAGATCAAGTCAAATGCCTTGTCGATCAAGTCGAATGCCTTGTTGACCAAGTTGAATGCTTGTTAAGCTAAGCCCAATGCCTTAATCACCAAGCAATGCCTTGTTGAATAAGTCGAATGCCTTGTTGACCAAGTCGGATGCCTTGTAGACCAAGTCAAATGCCTTGTTGATCAACTCGAGTGCCTCGTAGGACATGCCGAATGCCAGGTTGACCAAGCAAATGCCTTGTTGACCAAGTCGAATGCCTTGTTAAACCAAGTCAAATGCTTTGTTGAACAAGTAGAATGCCTTATTAAATAAGTAATGCATTGTTGATAAGTCGAATGCCTTGTTGAACAAGTGGAATGCGTAGTTGAACAAATCAAATGCCTTTTTCATCATGTCGAATATCCTGTAGAACAAGTAGAATGCCATGCTGACCAAGTCAAATACCTTCTCAAACCAAGTCAAATTCCTGGTTGAACAACTAGAATGTCTTGTTGACCAAGTAATGCGTTGTTGAACAAGTCGAGTGCCTTGTAGAACAAGTCGAATGCCTGGTTAAACAAGTCACATGCCTTGTTGACAAGTCGAGTGCTATGTAAAAAGTCGAGTGCTTTGTAAAAAAGTCGAATGCCTTGTTAAACCAAGTCGAATCCCTTGTTAAACCAAGTCGAATGCCTTGTTGAACAAGTAGAATCCCTTGTTAACCAAGTAATGCCTTGTTGAATAAATCGAATACTCTTTTGACCAAGTTAAATGCCTTGTTGAACAAGTCCATTGCCTTGTAGACCAAGTCTAATGCGTTGTTAAAGAAGCCTAATGCATTATTAACCAAGTCGAATGCCTTATTGATTTACTCGAATGCCTTGTAGATCAAGTCGAATGCCTTGTTGAACATGTCTATGCCTTGTAGTGGTACCAAGAAATTCCTTGTTGAAGAAGTCCAGTGACTTGTTGATCAAGTCGAGTGCCTTGTAGAACATGCCGAATGCCTGGTTGACCAAGCAAATGCCTTGTTGACCAAGTCGAATGCCTTGTTAATCCAAGTCAAATGCCTTGTTGAACAAATAGAATGCGTTGTTAACCAAGTAATGCGTTGTTGAATAAGTCAAATGTGTTCCCCAAAAACAATAAGTCAAATGCCTTGACCAAGTGGAATGCCTTGTTGAACAAGTCAAATGCCTTGTAGACCAAGTCAAATGCCTTGTTTATCATGTCGAATGTCTTGTAGAACAAGTAGAAGCCTTGTTGACCAAGTCAAATACCTTGTTAAACCAAGTTAAAAATGCCTTGTTGACAAGTCGAGTACCTTGTAGAAAAAGTCGAATGCCTTGTTAAACCAAGTCGAATCCCTTGTTAAACCAAGTCGAATGCCTTGTTGAACAAGTAGAATCCCTTGTTGACCAAGTAATGCCTTGTTGAATAAGTCGAATACTCTTTTGACCAAGTCAAATGCCTTGTTGAACAAGTCCATTGCCTTGTAGACCAAGTCTAATGCGTTGTTAAAGAAGCCTAATGCCTTGTTAACCAAGTCGAATGCCTTATTGATTTACTCGAATGCCTTGTAGATCAAGTCGAATGCCTTGTTGAACATATCTATGCCTTGTAGTGGTACCAAGGAATTCTTTGTTGAAGAAGTCCAGTGACTTGTTGATCAAGTCGAGTGCCTTGTAGAACATGCCGAGTGCCTTGTTGACCAAGTCGAATGCCTTGTTAAACCATGTCTAATGCCTTGACGAAAACGTAGAATGCCTTACAAGTAATGCCTTGTTGAATCAGTGAAATGCCTTCTTGACCAAGTGGAATGTCTTGTTGAACAATTCGAATGCCTTAGAGACCAAGTCAAATGCCTTGTTTGTCATGTCGAATGTCCTGTATAACAAGTAGAATGCCATGTTAACCAAGTCATATACCTTGTTAAACCAAGTCAAATGCTTGTTGAACAAGTAGAATGTCTTGTTAACCAAATAATGCATTGTTGAACAAGTCTAGTGCCTTGTCGAACAAGTCGAATGCCTTGTTAACCAAGTCAAATCCCTTGTTGACATGTCGAGTGCCTTGTAGAAAAAGTCGAATACCTAGTTAAACCAAGTCGAATCCCTTGTTGACAAGTAGAATGCATTGTTGACAAGGTAATGCCTTGTTGAATTAGTCGAATGCCTTGTTGACCAAGTCGAATGCCTTGTTGACCAAGTCGATTGCCTTGTAGACCAAGTCTAATGTCTCGTTAAAGAAGTCTAACTCCTTGTTAAATAAGTCGAATGCCTTATTAATTTACTCGAATGCGTTGTAGATCAAGTCGAATGCCTTGTAGATCAAGTCAAATGCCTTGTCGATCAAGTCGAATGCCTTGTTGACCAAGTTGAATGCTTGTTAAGCTAAGCCCAATGCCTTAATCACCAAGCAATGCCTTGTTGAATAAGTCGAATGCCTTGTTGACCAAGTCGGATGCCTTGTAGACCAAGTCAAATGCCTTGTTGATCAACTCGAGTGCCTCGTAGGACATGCCGAATGCCAGGTTGACCAAGCAAATGCCTTGTTGACCAAGTCGAATGCCTTGTTAAACCAAGTCAAATGCTTTGTTGAACAAGTAGAATGCCTTATTAAATAAGTAATGCATTGTTGATAAGTCGAATGCCTTGTTGAACAAGTGGAATGCGTAGTTGAACAAATCAAATGCCTTTTTCATCATGTCGAATATCCTGTAGAACAAGTAGAATGCCATGCTGACCAAGTCAAATACCTTCTCAAACCAAGTCAAATTCCTGGTTGAACAACTAGAATGTCTTGTTGACCAAGTAATGCGTTGTTGAACAAGTCGAGTGCCTTGTAGAACAAGTCGAATGCCTGGTTAAACAAGTCACATGCCTTGTTGACAAGTCGAGTGCTATGTAAAAAAGTCGAGTGCTTTGTAAAAAAGTCGAATGCCTTGTTAAACCAAGTCGAATCCCTTGTTAAACCAAGTCGAATGCCTTGTTGAACAAGTAGAATCCCTTGTTAACCAAGTAATGCCTTGTTGAATAAATCGAATACTCTTTTGACCAAGTTAAATGCCTTGTTGAACAAGTCCATTGCCTTGTAGACCAAGTCTAATGCGTTGTTAAAGAAGCCTAATGCATTATTAACCAAGTCGAATGCCTTATTGATTTACTCGAATGCCTTGTAGATCAAGTCGAATGCCTTGTTGAACATGTCTATGCCTTGTAGTGGTACCAAGAAATTCCTTGTTGAAGAAGTCCAGTGACTTGTTGATCAAGTCGAGTGCCTTGTAGAACATGCCGAATGCCTGGTTGACCAAGCAAATGCCTTGTTGACCAAGTCGAATGCCTTGTTAATCCAAGTCAAATGCCTTGTTGAACAAATAGAATGCGTTGTTAACCAAGTAATGCGTTGTTGAATAAGTCAAATGTGTTCCCCAAAAACAATAAGTCAAATGCCTTGACCAAGTGGAATGCCTTGTTGAACAAGTCAAATGCCTTGTAGACCAAGTCAAATGCCTTGTTTATCATGTCGAATGTCTTGTAGAACAAGTAGAAGCCTTGTTGACCAAGTCAAATACCTTGTTAAACCAAGTTAAAAATGCCTTGTTGACAAGTCGAGTACCTTGTAGAAAAAGTCGAATGCCTTGTTAAACCAAGTCGAATCCCTTGTTAAACCAAGTCGAATGCCTTGTTGAACAAGTAGAATCCCTTGTTGACCAAGTAATGCCTTGTTGAATAAGTCGAATACTCTTTTGACCAAGTCAAATGCCTTGTTGAACAAGTCCATTGCCTTGTAGACCAAGTCTAATGCGTTGTTAAAGAAGCCTAATGCCTTGTTAACCAAGTCGAATGCCTTATTGATTTACTCGAATGCCTTGTAGATCAAGTCGAATGCCTTGTTGAACATATCTATGCCTTGTAGTGGTACCAAGGAATTCTTTGTTGAAGAAGTCCAGTGACTTGTTGATCAAGTCGAGTGCCTTGTAGAACATGCCGAGTGCCTTGTTGACCAAGTCGAATGCCTTGTTAAACCATGTCTAATGCCTTGACGAAAACGTAGAATGCCTTACAAGTAATGCCTTTTTGAATCAGTGGAATGCCTTGTTGACCAAGTGGAATGCCTTGTTGAACAATTCGAATGCCTTATAGACCAAGTCAAAAGCTTTGTTTATCAAGTCGAATGCCTAGTTGATTTACTCAAATACCTTGTAGATCAAGTCGAATGCCTTGTTGAACAAGTCTAATGCCATGTAGACCAAGGAATGCCTTGTTGAACAAGTCAAATGCCTTGTTGATCAAGTTGAGTGCCTTGTAGAACAAGCCAAATGCTTTGTTAACGAAGTCAAATGCCTTGTTGACCAAGTCGAATGCCTTGTTGACCAAGTCGAATGCCTTGTTAAACCAAGTAATGCCTTGTTGAATAAGTCGAATGCCTTGTTGACCAAGTGGAATGCCATGTTGAACAAGTTAAATGCCTTGTAGACCAAGTCAAATGCCTTGTTTATCATGTCGAATGTGTTGTATAACAAGTCGAATGCCTTTTTGACCAAGTCAAATGCTTGTTGAACAAGTAGAATGTCTTGTTAACTTGCGTTGTTGAACAAGTCAAGTGCCTTGTTGACCAAGTCGAATGTCTTGCTAAACAAAGTCAAATACCTTGTTGAAAAAGTAGAATCCGTTACAAGTAATGCCTTGTTGAATAAGTGGAATGCCTTGTTGACCAAGTGAATGCCTTGTTGAACAAGTCGAATGCCTTATAGACCAAGTGAAATACCTTGTTTATCAAGTCGAATGCCTAGTTGATTTACTCAAATAACTTGTAGATCTTCATCCAAAAAAAAAAATTAAAGTCGAGTGCCTTGTAGAACAAGCCGAATGCTTTGTTTGCCAAGTAAAATGCCTTGTTGACCAAGTCGAATGCCTTGTTAAACTAAGTCAAATGCATTGTTGAACAAGTCAAATGCCTTGTAGATCAAGTCGAGTGCCTTGTAGAACATGCCGATGTCTGGTTGGCCAACCAAATGCCTTGTTGACCAAGTCAAATGCCTTGTTAAACCAAGTCAAATGCCTTATTGAACAAGTAGAATGCCTTGTTAACCAAGTAATGCATTGTTGACCAAGTCGAATGTCTTGTAGATCAAGTTGAATGCTTTGTTGACCAAGTCGAAAGCCTTGTTGAACATGTCTAATGCCTTGTAAACCAAGGAATTCCTTGTTGATGAAGTCGAGTGCCTTGCAGAACATGTCGAATGCCATGTTGACCAAGTCGAATGCCTTGTTAAACTAAGTGAAATGCCTTGTTGAACAAGTAGAATGCCTTTTTGACCAAGTAATGCCTTGTTGAATAAGTCGAATGCCTTGTTGACCAAGTCGAATGGCTTGTTGACTAAGATAAGCGCCTTGTTAAACCAAGTCCAATGCCCTGTTGACCAAGCAATGCCATGTTGAATAAGTCGAATTCCTTGTTGACCAAGTCGAATGCCTTGTTGATCAAGTCGAGTGCCTTGTAGAACATGCCGAATGCCTGGTTGACCAAGCAAATGCCTTGTTGACCAAGTCGAATGCCTTGTTAAATCAAGTCAAATGCGTTGTTGAACAAATAGAATGCCTTGTTCGAGGGCGAATTGCGGCCTCCATCGCCAGGATTAGACGGCGATTGGAGGGCTTTTTGGAGCGAGATTGCTTCCTTTTCTTCTAACTTTCATATGTTGACGGAGGCGTCTCCTTCTGTGGGGGTTGCGGCGATTGCTAAGGTCGTGGGTGCTGACCGACAAGGAACGACCACACAAGGAGCCCCGACCATGCCGGATTTGGAAGCATTAAGTGCAGCTTATCCGACTTTTGCGGCTGCGTTTGATAGTGAGCGATTTAGGGCACTAATGAGCCAAGTGCAGGGGCCGAGTGTGGTTGACGATGATATCGCGCGATTGGCTGGGCAGAGGCCGAGGGAAATTACTCACAGAAGCGCGGGGCCTAGGGCAATGAGCGGGTCACCTAATCGGCGTGAGGAGGGGCCTGTGTCGATTAGAGGAATTCTACGCCATAATCTGCGGGTTTTTCGCCGAAGGCCTGATTCACCTATGCCGGCGAGGGCTCTGTTGGAGCAGTGTTGCAAGGATGAGTCCCTGGCTCAGGATGATGATAATGTTGATGAGGAGATTGTAGTTGATAATCGGGGCGAGACAGACAAGGCGACCACGGTGACGACTAGGGACTCCGATATACCAGAGTCTGGCAGTTCACAGCCGATCGTTCCTGAAGCATCTGTCTATGCTACACCAACTGGATTGGTTGATTCTGGGAACCCGAATGCAGGGTCTGTTTTCTCACGACTTGGGCCCTCAATGACGAAGGCTTATAGCCAAGGCAAACCTGTGTCATTTGCAGAGGCTGTGCAAGGAAACAGGGCTGCTCCATCACAAAAGATGGCATTATCTTACACCCCGCCCTCGATTGTGAATGGGGTGGCTGTGGTGCGTGCTCCATTGGAGGTGGCGCGGCGTGGCTGTGAACGATGGAAGAATACTCTCGTGGGTTATTTCCTTGGCCGTAAGCCGTATTTCCCTTTCGTGGAGAGTTACTTCAGATCGATTTGGAAGGGATTGGCAGACGTTCGTACGACTGCCAATGGTTTTTTCATGTTTAGTTTTGAGTCGGATGGTGCAAGGACTGTGGTTTTAGAGGGTGGACCTTGGCTCATGCAAGTCCAGCAGTTATTCCTTGAACCTTGGCGACCACACATGACTTTTACGCGCAAGGAGGTGGTGGAGCTGCCATTATGGGTCAAGCTATGGGATGTTCCATCTGACCTTTGGACACAAGAGGGGCTGGGGCTAGTTGCAAGTGCGGTGGGAAGGCCATTGTATGCAGACAGAATCACGGCGACGGGGGAAAGACTTGATTATGCCGGGGTCTGTGTAATGAAGAAATTGTCTGAGCCATTTATTGAGACTTTTGATGTGTTGCTTCAAGGTGAGGAAGGGGAAGCGGATGTGAAAGTACCTCTCCGGGATGAGCCGCGCGTGAATTCCATGGGCAAGAGTCGGCCGGGCACCCCGCCACCCTCTAAGGCCGGAGTGGACCGCGAGGCTAAGGCCGGAGTGGACTGCGGGGCTGTGGGTCATGGTGCCGCCCCGAGTGTCAAACCTCTTGAGTTAACGGAGAACATCGAGAGGGCTGCCCCTCTTTGGCTAGCCCGAACGGCGAGAAGAAGTCCTTCGTGGCAGCCCTTCATGAGGAGCACACGCAAACTTTGGGACGGCAGCGCATTCCTCTTGCTTACACCCCGCCGGAGGCCGTGGACGGCGTTGCTGTGGTTTGCCCGACGTGGGAGGTGGCATGCAAAGGAATGGCGCGTTGGAGCCATACCCTTGTTGGGTACTTTCTCGGGAAACGGCCGTACTTCCCCTTTGTTGAGAAATATTTCCGAGCTACTTGGACTGGAGTGGTGGAGGTCCGGGCCTCTATTAACGGATTCTTCAAGTTCCGTTTCCAGTCGGAGGAGGCCATGAACGCTGTGTTGGAGGGCGGTCCGTGGCTTTTGCATGGGCAGCCTCTCTTTCTTGAGGCATGGAAGCCTGGGATGTCCTTCGAAAAGAAGGAACATGACGAAGTTCCGTTATGGATCAAGTTGTGGAATATTCCGGGAGAATTCTGGACTCCCGAGGGTTTAGGAATCATTGCAAGTGCTGTGGGCCAGCCGCTTTTTGCTGATTCGGCTACGAATCGCACGGCCCGGATTGACTTTGCTCGGGTTTGTGTTCTGAAGAACCTGAAGGATGACTTCATTGATCGCTTCACCATCCGTCTCCCTAAAGAAGGAGGAGGATCGGCGGGGGCTGTTACGGTTCTCGTTGAGTACGAGTGGAGGCCGACCATGTGTGAAGAATGTAAGTCTTGGAGCCATACCAAGACTAAATGCCCACGGATCGTTCAGCCCATTTTGGCGCATGCCCCTAACCCGCCGAGGAAGATTGACGTGGCTGCCCCGTCTGCTGCCCCGATGGCTGCTCAGGCCGCTTCCCAAACCAAGGCTACCCCCACTACGCTAACGGCCCCACAGGCCAAGGATGCATGGAAAAAGCTGAAGCAGCGGAAGAAGGGGAAGGCGGTGATGGTTACCTCAGCGAAGGAGGTGGAGGCAACCCCGTCTCCTCGGGGTGGAGGAGGTAGTGCCGCGGTTGCCCAGGATCATCGGGACGGTGTTGCGAGTGATGGTGGGGGACTGACCGCCCCGTCTCCTCTGCGTGGCGCTGGCAGTGGGGCTAATGAAAAATCTTCCTCCCAACCTGTGGAGGAATTCCGTAACCACTTTCATGTCCTCCAGAGTCTGAACGAGGACTCTCCTTCTTCCATGGGTCCTGAATATGCAGCCCGCTCCGGTGTTTCCTTATGATTCCGACAGGTGTATGGAATGTGAGGGGTCTCAACAAGAGGGACCATGGGAGGGCTGTTCGGGATCTTATTTCTCGGTTTGATCTTCATCTTGTGGGTCTCCTTGAGACTCGTGTCTCTTTCTCTAATGCCACTCTGCTTTCTTCTGGTATTAGAGATCGGTGGGACTGGTTCTTTGATTATGATGGCGGACCTGGAACAAGGATCTGGATTGGTTGGGACCCCAGCTTCCTCCACCTCTCCGTTTTGAGCTTTTCGGAGCAGGCGGTTCATTGCAGAGTCACTTCACTGGAGAGCAGGGGGACTGTTTTCCTCTCCTTTGTCTACGGCAGGAGTCGGAGGGAGGAGCGTGTCTTGCTTTGGGAGGAGCTTGTCGTGACCTCTGCAGACCGGGTTGGTGTTCCTTGGCTCGTTCTCGGGGACTTCAACGCCATTGCTGACATTTCTGAGGCCAAAGGGGGATCCCCCTCTCTTCAGGATGTGACCGATCTTCGCGACTGCCTTATCCAGGCTGACCTGACCACTTTGGGATCGTCGGGCCCCTTCTTTACGTGGCATAATCAGCAGTGGGCTGAGGCGGGCATCTGGAGACGGATTGACCGCATTGTGGGCAATCCGTCGTGGTTCTCTCTCTTCCCGGATCTTCACTACCAGGCTGCCCTCCCTGCTACCTCCGATCACTCTCCTCTTGTGCTCTCGGTTGCCAGGACGGGACGTCGGAATGCCCATTTCAGGTTCGATAACCTCCTCACGAAGGACCCGGCCTTCTTGGGGGTTGTGGAGCAGGTCTGGGCCTCCCCGCCTCAGGGTTTTCCCATGTATTCGCTTGTTCGCCGTCTGAAGTCACTTAAGCCCCGTCTTAAGGAGCTTCGGCGTGCTAAGGGCGATTTGAGTCGGAACGTGTTGGAGGCTAGGGAGTTTCTGGATCTCAGCCAATCTTTCACGGCTCGTTACCCTGACGAGCCTCTTTTTCACGAGTTCGAACGTATCTGCCGAACGATCTTCTCTCGTGCTGTGGAGATGGAGCACTCTTACCTTGCCCAGCGAGCCAAGTTAGCCTGGCTCAAGGATGGCGATCAATGCTCCTCCTTCTTTTTTAAGAAGGTGGCGATCCGTCGTTGTGGCAATCGTATTCTCTCTCTTGAGAATGCGGATGGCCAGTTGATTGAGGGGTCTGGCCCTATTCGTGACGAGCTGATTCGCTTCTACCAGGATCTTCTGGGCCAGTGCGGTAGATCTGCTCCTGTGTGTGCTGCGGACGTGGAGAGCTTCATCACGCATACTTTGTCTCGGGATCATGCAGATGGGATGATCTCGAGAGTTTCAGATGTGGAGATTCGTGATGTTATTTTCGCTATGGATGATGAAAAGGCCCCTGGCCCTGATGGCTATACGGCTGCCTTCTTCAAGGCGACGTGGGGAATCCTGGGTGCTGATGTCACTCGTGCTGTGGAGGACTTCTTTCGGACGGGTCATCTTCTTTGGGGCGTCAACAGTACTCTCATCTGCCTCATCCCTAAGGGGGCTTCTTCTAGACGTGCTTCCGACTTTAGGCCAATCTCTTGCTGCAATGTCCTGTATAAGGTCATTGCAAAGATTTTGGCCAATCGGCTCAGATCTGCCCTTCCTGGCCTCGTCCATCCGGTTCAGACGGCTTTCATCCCGGGCAGACGCATCAGCGATAACATTCTGTTAGCTCAAGAGATTTGCAGGGGCTACCAGAACCAGAGTCTCCCACCCCGTTCTGCCATCAAGGTCGACCTTGCGAAGGCATTTGATAAGGTGGATTGGAGCTTTGTTATCGCTACTCTTCAGGCCATGCGGTTCCACCCTCTCTTCATCCATTGGATCAAGGAATGCATCACTTCTACTGCATTCTCCGTTTGCATCAACGGAGCGCCGGAAGGTTTTTTGCGGGTAAGCGGGGCCTCCGCCAAGGCGACCCCCTCTCTCCTTACCTGTTCGTTCTGGTCATGGAGGTGCTCCATGGGATTCTTTTATCCCGCATCCAGTCTTCTCCCGGATTCCGTTACCATTGGAGATGTGATACGAGTAAGCTGGCCATGCTGTCTTTTGCTGACGATCTGCTGCTTTTCTGTCACGCGGATGCCTGCTCTGTTCGGACCCTCCGTGATGCTCTTGATACCTTCGGCTCTTTGTCGGGTCTCCTCCCTAACCCGGCTAAAAGTGAGATGTTTCTTTCCAAAAGGGCTGAGCCTCTTTCGGGACAGCTTCTGAGTATCATGGGCTTCTCCGTGGCCAGCTTCCTGTCCGCTACCTTGGAGTTCCTTTGATCCACTCCCGTCTCAGACTGGAGGACTGCACCCCTCTGCTCCAGTCTGTGGATAGACGGCTTGGATCCTGGCTGAACCGTTCCCTCTCGTATGCCGGTCGCTTGCAGCTCATTAAGTCTGTCCTCTCTGCCATGCAGGTCTATTGGGCTGGGGTCTTCCTCCTCCCGAAAGGAGTGATCAAGGCCTTGGAGTCTCGCTTTCGAAGGTTTCTGTGGGATGGATCTCCTGCTAAGGTGGCTTGGATGACGTCTGCAAGTCTGTGGAAGAAGGAGGTCTTGGCGTTCGATCTCTCTTGATCGACAATCAGGCTCTCCTCTTCCATCACCTCTGGAACATTGTCTCTCGTGACCCTGACTCGATTTGGGTCCAGTGGCTTTATGCCACTAAACTCAGGGACCGCTCTTTCTGGGATGTTCAGCCCAACTCCTCGGACGCTTGGAGCTGGCGTAAGCTGCTCCACCTCAGAGGTACCTTCCGTTCCCTTTTCTCCTTTCGTATTGGAAATGGGAACTCTCTTTGGCTCTGGAAGGACCCTTGGCTGTCTGATACCCCTCTCATTGAGAGATTCCCGAGGGGGCCTTTGGTTATGGGTCTCCCTTTGGATTCCCGGCTCTCTGCTGTTGTGACGAATGCTGGATGGACCTGGCCTGCCCAGCAGTCGGTGGAGTTTCTTCTGCTTCAGCCCCTTCTTCCGGCTGTGGACCCCTCTGCTGCTGACTCCATTTGTTGGAAGGTGGCTCCGGATGGGAAGTTCTCTGTTAGGAGTGCTCGTGAGGCTATCCGGACCCACTCTCCGAGGATTGCTTGGGCTTCTCTGTTTGGGGGCCCTTTTCGAGTCCCTAGACATGAATTTCTTCTGTGGCTTGCTATTCGTGAAAGGTTGGCGACTAGGGACCGTGCTTGGGTGATGGTTCGTTCGGGTTCGGATGCTTGCTCTCTTTGTGAGTCGCAGAGCACGGAGACGGTCCGTCACCTCTTCTTCGAGTGCTCTTTCTCCAGGAGATGCATTCTCTTACTGAGAAGGAAGACCCATTGGAGGTGGCCGCATCGGGATTGGATTCACGGGATCGAGTGGGCCGCTGCTCGTTGGCGGAGTCATCATCTTCATAATGAGATCTCTCGTCATCTTCTCGCCTCTCTGGTCTACCATATCTGGCAAGAGAGGAATAGGCGTTGGCGGGATCAGACTCATTGCTCCCCGGAGCGAATTGTGAGTATGGTCTTAGAGATCGCGTGCTTGAGGTTGAGCCAGGCTCCCTCCCGCTTCATTCTGCAAGCGGCCTCGCTCAGGAACCTCTGGCGCATTGCATGGTAGTCTGCTTTTGTTTGTTTTGTGGCTTTGTTTTGTTTTGAGGCTTTGCTTGGCTTTGTCGGCTGCTGTTGTCGATTGTTTTGCCTCGTTTGTTTGCTTCCGGTAGCTTGTTACCGGTTTTCTGCGGCATGGGATTTCCCTTGGGCGCTTTTCTGTTTTCATTCAGTTTTATTTACGGGAAATTTTACCAAAAAAAAGAAAGTACCTATACGGGTGGAGTTTGATTGGAGACCATCTAAATGTGATCATTGTTCATCATGGGCACATGGGGCAGCCCTTTGCCCACAGCGACCGAAGAAGATGGCAGCAGGGACGTCAAAACCTCATCGCCAATATGAGGGAGCGAGGAAGGCATGGAAGGCCAAAGGTGGCAACCCAAAGCAGGAGCTGTTTGTCACTGGGCAACGCACAGCCCAGCCGCGTAATAGGTCCCGTTCTCGTTATGATAGAGGCGGGGGTCAGGGGCAGGGGGACCTTGGAGCACAACAGCCGGATAGAGTATGTAAGATAGGGGGGAGCCTTACATGCCCACATGAAGAATGGCAACAGGTGGGAGCCAAAGGAAAAGCCGTTATGGTGTGGGCTGCGAATGCTGGAACTGAACGACAACCTGACAGAGCTGAAACATCTCGTCCTCCAGAAGCAGCCGAGCCTCTTTCTGGGGTGCAGAACCGTTTTGACCTTCTTCGGGATGTGCCTGAAGATAGCAATTACACCTCATTTACGGGCCCTAAAGCAAACGCAGCCCGTAACAGGGTGCATTTATGTTAGCTGTTGGAGCATGGAATGTACGTGGTCTTAATAAGCAAGACCACAGGAGTGCGGTGCGGGAGTTGATATCGCGAGAGGGGTTGTGTATGATTGGGCTGCTTGAAACGAGAGTGGCGGCATCTAATGAGGGTTTTATTTCGAGTAGCATTCGGTCTCATTGGCGATGGTTCTCTGATTATGATGAAGGGCCATCGTCACGCATATGGGTGGGTTGGGATCCCTTTGTTTTGAATGTGGATGTCCTTGGGTTCTCAGCTCAAGCTGTACATTGTCAGTGAAGTCGGCATATACGGGGGAGATCATTTACGTGTCTTTTGCTTATGGGAAGTCCAGGAGGGAGGAGAGAAGGCCACTATGGGGGGAATTGACTACCATGGCAGCGACTCGAGTGGCGGATGCATGGATCGTATTGGGGGATTTCAATGCTATTTTGCACGTGGGTGAGGGTCGTGGTGGTTCGGCATCTAAGCATGATATGGAGGAATTCCAAGAGTGCCTGGTTAGTGCTGATTTGGTGACGATACCTACGATGGGCCAGGTATTCACGTGGTATAATCAACAGAGATCTGATGCGGGGGTTTGGAGGAGATTGGACCGTATAGTAGGAAATCCTCAATGGTTTGCCCGGTTTACGAACTCCTTCTGTAGGTGTGGGCTACCAGCAACTTCGGATCACTCCCCTGTGTTTTTGGGAAGTACTACGACACGACAGCATAAGGCAACATTTCGCTTTGACAATTTTCTGGCGAAAGATCCGGCCTTCTTAGGTATTGTTCAGAATGTCTGGAACACTCCTTTACATGGCTATCCTATGTTCGTGTTGGTGAGGAGGCTTAAGATGTTAAAACCCATACTGATGCGACTGCGAAGATCGAAGGGAGACTTGACGGCGAATGTCACAGAAGCAAAGCATTTCCTTGATATTGCACAGGATTTTGCGTCACGGTTCCCTGAGGAGGACTCTTTCTATGAGCTGGAAAGGCTGTGTCGTGTGGTTTATGCCAAAGCAGTGGAGATGGAGCAATCGGCGTTATCGCAGAGGGCCAAGATTGCATGGCTGAAGGATGGGGACCAGTGCTCATCTTATTTCTTTCGTCGAGTTGCCATGAGGCGAGCTTTCAACCGTATCTGGTCCCTTGAGGATGCCAATGGCGATCTCATTGAAGAACCATCTCAGGTGGAAGCTGAAATGATTGGGTTCTATCAGGACCTATTGGGGCAGTCTGCCCACTGTACTCCGATTCGTCCTGTTGACGTGCAGAGAGCTGTGACGAGTACGCTTTCCCCAGCGGACGCTGCATCCATGATCACTAAGGTGACTGCCACTGAAGTGCGTGAGGCGCTTTTCTCTATGGGGGATGAGAAGGCGCCTGGACCTGACGGGTACACGGTAGCATTTTTTCGAGCTGCGTGGGGGATTGTTGGAGATGAGGTGGTGAAGGCGATCCAAGATTTCTTCAAAACGGGCAGATTACTTGAAGGGACTAAATAGCACCCTCATCACGTTAATCCCGAAGCGAGAAACACCTCGGCGTGCAACGGAGTTCAGACCCATTTCCTGTTGCAATGTTGTATATAAGGTGATCTCCAAGATTTTAGCCAATCGACTAAAGGGGCATCTCGCTACTTTGGTACATGGCTCACAGACAGCATTTATCCCAGGGCGACGGATCAGCGATAACGTGTTATTGGCGCAGGAGCTATGCCTTGGGTACAAGTCTAAGGGCCGGCCACCGCGTGCTATGTTCAAGATTGACCTGGCCAAGGCGTACGACAAGGTCGAATGGGAGTTTTTGCTTGCGGTCTTAGGGGCTATGGGTTTTCATCCTACGTACATTGGATGGATTCGAGCGTGCCTGACAACAACGGCCTTTTCGCTGAATCTGAATGGTAAGGTGGTTGGTTTTTTCCAAGGCAAGAGGGGTATTCGACAGGGGGACCCCATATCCCCCAATCTATTTACACTAGTGATGGAGGTCCTCCACGGACTTCTCAAGGTTGGCATTATGGAGGAGCCGCGCTTCAAATATCATTGGCGTTGCGAGACAATTGGCATGGTGTCGTTAGCATTTGCGGATGACCTCTTGCTTTTCAGCCACGTGGATGTCATTTCAGTTGGGGTGTTGAAGAAAGCTTTGGGTGAATTTGCCCGGTTGTCAGGGTTGATCCCTAACCCTACAAGAGTGAGATGTTTATTTCGAGGCGGGCTGAAAGCTTGATTGCACAGATTCATGCACTCATGGGTTATCGAGTGGGGCAGTTGCCGGTGCGATACTTAGGAGTGCCCCTCATTACTACTCGCTTGACGATTGGAGACTGTGCTCCTCTTTTACAGAAAGTGAACCAGCGGTTGGGATCATGGCTCAATCTGTCTTTATCTTATGCGGGCCGACTGCAGCTAGTTAAATCAGTCTTGCAGGCGCTGAGCCTACTGGTCAGGTATGTTCTTGTTACCTAAGGGAGTGATCCGAGCGTTGGAGGCGCGTTTTAGGAAATTTTTGTGGAGAGGTACATCACCTAAGGTGGCATGGGAGGTTTTATGTTTACCAGTTACTGAAGGGGGATTGGGCCTGAGGTCTATTTCTGTCGACAACAAGGTTCTCTTTCTGAAGCACTTGTGGAGTGTACTTACCAAGTCCCCGGATTCGATTTGGGTCAAATGGCTCTATAGGATGCGGTTGTATTCTCGATCACTATGGGATTTACCGGTCTCGACTAATGATGCTTGGAGCTGGAGAAAGCTGATGCAGTTACGCCCTTTACTCAGTCAGGTCTATGATTACATTTCGCATTGGTGATGGCTCTACGATCTGGCTATGGAAGGATCCTTGGTTGCTATCTACGTCACTGTTGGAGAGATTTCCTAGGGGCCCTATTGCGATGGGGCTGCATATTGATTCACGATTGAGTCTAGTCCTTAATTCGCAGGGGTGGAATTGGCCAGGACAAGGGGCGGTGGAGTATCTTGAGATTAGCCGCCTCTTACCTAATGTGGTTCGTGGGGATCAGGATGGTGTTTGGTGGACGGGTTCGCCGAATGGATCTATGACTGCTTCTTTGGCTTACAACGCGTTGCGATACAGGAGGCCCCCTGTGGGTTGGGCGTTCCACGACATGAATTTATTTTATATCTGGGATTACAGGATCGGCTCTCGACTAGGGACAAACCGTGGATTGCTCGGAGGGCGGGAACCCAAGCTTGTGTCCTCTGTGAGGAGTTGCATTACGAGACTGTCCAACATCTATTCTTTGATTGTCCTTTTTCACGACAATGTCTTCGTCTCTTGCGCTATCGGATTCGCTGGATTTGGCCTTATCGGGATTGGACTACGGGCATTCGGTGGGCGGCTGTCCGCTGGCGAAGGAAGCATCTTCTCCATGCAGCTTCTCGTCATATTCTAGCATCCCTTGTCTACCATATTTGGCAGGCAAGGAACAGGCGCTGGAAGGAGGGATCCATCACGACTCCACAACGGCTTGTGGGGTGTGTTCTTGCCTTGGCTATCACGCGTATTAGTGGTACATCCATGAAGCATGAACTTCATCGGGCGGCTATACGCCGATTATGGCGTGTGGCTTGGTAGGATTAGTTTTGTTTGATTGGATGTTTTGTTGTTGATTGTTGATAGGGCATTGGTTGATTGGTTATTCATTCATTGTTGTTACCAGTAGTCTGTTACTGGTTGGTAGAGGAGTTTTTCTCCTGTTCATTTGTACATTTTTTACGATCTATATACATGGGACTTTACACCAAAAAAAAAAAGAATGTCTTGTAGAACAAGTAGAAGCCTTGTTGACCAAGTCAAATACCTTTTTTTTTTTTTTTGGGAAATGGTCATTAAAATAAAATGTGGAAAGATACAATGTTCAGCAGCAATACGCTGCACCGCTCGGTAACATGCTACCTATAAACAACGCAAGCAATCCAATCGAGCAAGCAAACATCAAAAGCAAGCAAGCAGACTGTAAGCAAGTGACTACGTGCTCGGCCACGCAATGCGCCAAACACGTCGAAGCGCACAAGACTGTAGCTGATACTTCCCTCCAAGGGTAGAGAGCCGTATACAGAGTGTAGTCTCGACGTCCGCAACGATATGAGTAGGAGGTCTTCGTCTTCCTTCCCGCCATCGTCGGTTGCGTTCGGCCCATAGGTGATAGACAAGCGATGCAAGCGCATGTCGGGGCCCCATCCATGCGAGGTGCTTGCCCCGCCACCTTTGAGCAGCCCAGTGAACCCCTTCGATCCAGTCCGTGTAAGGCCATCCAAAACGTAACTTTCCCTGCAAAGACTGTAGGCAATGTCTGGAAAATGAACACTCAAAGAAAAGATGTCGTGTTGTCTCTATAGCATGGCCATCATCACACAAGAGGCAAGCTGAACTTCCTGCTGCCGCGGCCACCCATGGCTTGTCCCTCGTCGCCAGGCGTTCCCTAATCGCCAACCATAAAATGACTTCATGCCGTGGTATCGAGATAGGGCCTCCGAACAGGTTGGTCCATAATGCAGGCGGAGAATGTTGGCGTATGCAATTTCTCGCGGAGTGAGTAGAGAAGACGCCATTGGGAGTCCCCCGCCATCGAATCGTGTCCATCTCACCGTGTTGAATGGGAGGCAGGAGACCAGCAAAATCCATGAACTCCACCATTGTCTGTCCTGGCCAATGCCATCCCGACTCATCAATCACTGCGCTCAATCGTGAATCAAGTGGGAGGCCCATAACAGATGGACCACGCGGGTACCGTTCCACCAGCGGAATCGTGAGTAGCCATGGGTCAGTCCAGAGGCGTGTATTCGCTCCATTCCCAATGCGGAACTCTAGAAGTGGCCGGATGATGGGTCTGAGCTTGAGGAGCTTCTTCCAGCTCCATGAGGTATTAGCCTTGGATCTGATGGTCCAGAAGGATGTGTTGTGCAGCCGCGTCCGTCGTATCCATGTGGCCCAAATCGAAGACTCATCTCCCCTGAGAATGTTCCAAATAAGACGCATCATCAGCGCCTTGTTCTCCACCTCAATCGATCTCAGTCCAAGTCCCCCTTCGTCCCTTGGTGCACATACGTCGGTCCATGCCACCTTCGCGCTAGATCCCTTTCACAAGAAAGCTCGAAGACGCTTCTCGATACTGCGGATGATTCCCTTGGGGAGTAAGAAGACTCCCGCCCAATACACATGGATAGCCATAAGGACTGATCGAATGAGCTGTACCCTCCCGTCGTATGAGAGCGAGTGGTTGGTCCAAGAACCAAGCCGACGATCAATAGAACGTAATAAGGGGGTGCAATCATCGATAGTCAATCGCGATGTGATAAGGGGGGCCCCCAGGTACCGCACAGGAAGAGACCCGATAGGGAAGCCCATAACAGCCTGGAGTGTACCCTTCAGTCGTTCTGCCCGTTTCGAGATAAACATCTCGCTTTTACTGGAGTTTGCCCGTAGTCCTGAAAGCGAAGCAAAAAGCTCGAGGCTGTCGCGGAAGATACTGACTGATTGAACGTCCGCCTGCGAGAAAAGAAGAAGATCATCGGCGAAGGTCAACATGAAGAGGGATGTGGCCTCGCATCGCCAATGATATCGGAAGCTGCTGCTAAGTTGGATGCGGGACGCTATGATTCCATGTAAAGCCTCCATCACCAACACAAAGAGATAAGGTGATATGGGGTCGCCCTGTCTGAGACCCCGCCGTCCTTTGAAGAAACCCTCCGGCCTACCGTTGATGTTGATGGAAAAATGCGTCGACGTGAGGCATGACCGGACCCACCCAATGAAGGTCGGGTGAAAGTGAAGTGCCTGAAGTGTGGCAAAGATAAAATCCCACTCAATTTATCATATGCCTTGGCGAGGTCGACCTTAATAGCCACCCGTTCAGGCAGCCCGGCTCTATTGTATCCGTGACAAATCTCTTGGGCTAAGAGAATGTTGTCGGAAATACGCCTTCCAGGGATGAATGCCGTCTGTGTTGGGTGGACAAGTTTCCCCAAGCTGTCTCGTAGCCGATTAGCAATGATCTTGGAGATGATCTTATAGAGAACGTTGCAGCAGGCAATCGGTCGAAAATCCTTCGCCATGCGTGGATTATCCCCTTTTGGAATGAGGGTGATAAGGGTCGAATTCAGCTCCCCCAGGAGGCGTCCCGTCCGGAAGAAATCCCGGATGGCGAACGAGATATCCTCCCCGATGATGTGCCATGCCCGCTTGTAGAAAACCGCGGAGTACCCGTCTGGCCCTCGCGATTTGTTATCTCCCATTGCATGCAGCGCGTTGTTGATTTCCACATCAGTGACCGGCTGAAACATTGCCTCCGCGTCGGTTGTGCTGAGCGCTGCCCCGAAGTAAGGCGCGACGTCAGAGGCAGATATTGGGGTTGTCCGCAAGGATTGCCCGAGGAGTTCCGAGTAATATCGGACCAATTCAGCCCGCACTTGTGCACCATCCTCGAACGTGTTTCCCGCCTCATCCTCCAAGTGGAAGATACGATTTCCAACCCGCCGTGTGGCCACTTTCTTGAAGAAAAAAGAAGTGCATTGGTCACCGTCCTTGAGCCATGCCACTTTCGCCCGCTGAAGGAGTGCCGAATGCTCCAATTCGATCGCTTTGGCATACACAAGCCGACATTGCTTCTCCAAGATTAGTAATTGATCCTCCAATGGATAGTTTGCCGCCATGTCCTGAGCAATCTCTAGAAATTTGCGCGCCTCGAGCACGTTACGATTGAGATCACCCTTGTCTCGCCGTAGTTGTCGTAGTTCCCTCTTCATCGCTTTCAGTCTCTGGACGACTACATACATCGGGTATCCATTTGCTTGCAGACTCCAAGTTTCCGCCACGATAGGAAGAAAACGAGGATCCTGCGCCAAAAAATTATCAAAACGAAAAGAATTATTCCTCTCAGAAGCCCTAGCTGTAGTCGCGAGGATGAGTGGAGAGTGGTCCGATGTAGCAGGGGTTGCGCAATGATAAGTAAGGTCCCCAAATCTAGCGAACCAAGAGGGGTTGCCAAGCATCCTATCGAGGCGTCGCCATACACCCGACGTGCCCCCTTGCTGGTTATACCACGTGTAGAGTTGTCCCTTGCATGGCAGGGTTGCAAGGTCCGATGTAGTCATGCATGCAATCATCTCCGGACAGCCCCCCGTGGCCGATCCTCCCCGCGCGTCCGTGCTTGCCATGTTCGCGTTGAAATCCCCCATAACAAGCCATTGTGAGTTTGCGTGCAGCTGTGAGGTCTCGATGAGATCCGTCCAAAGGTCGCGTCGGGACACCCTCTGATTATGACGGTATGCGAATGTGATGAAGAAATCCTCACGCTCCGCAAGGATCGTCGCCTTACAGTGAATGGTCTGAGTAGTATACGCAAGAATTGTGACAGTAACTAGGCGGGCATCCCAGCCCACCCAAATACGAGATGCCGGCCCATTATCGTATTCAAAGAACCAACTCCAAGCCCTGGTAGAATGTGAAAGGGCAGCCGCATTCTGCTCGGAGACCCGTGTCTCGTACAGCCCGATAATCAATAGCTTATACTTAGTAATAATATCCCCACCGCCCATCTGTGGTCTACCCTGTTTAGACCACGTACATTCCAAACGGCGATTGGGATCATGGGCACATGTCGAAAAGGGCTGCTTCAGGACCCTTAAGTGTGTTCGCCGTGTCCAAGTCGTCCAAGTCCACAAGAACCTCGAATGGGTTAATGCTAGCTAGTACAATAGCTCCCTGCTGCGCGTTGACTGAACTTGTTGAACATCCATCTGCATAAGGAGCACTTCCGCGGCCTCCATTCGTACTCGACACGAACTGTAACCGCGCCGTCAGATCCTCCACCTTCACGTGGAATGCGAATATTGAAGCTTTCAAGAAAAGGCTCCTGGAGATTCTTTGATATGCATACCCGAGCGTAGTCAATACGTTCTGCTGAAATCGTCATAGAATCTGCGAAGAGTGGCTTCCCGACAATGCTAGCGACAATGCCTAACCCCTCCTGTGTCCAAAACTCGCCCGGAACGTTACGCAATTTCACCCATAGCGGAACATGGGTGTGCTGAATTTTCTCGAGAGACATCCCCGTTCGCCAAGCCTCGAGAAAAATGGGTTGACCTTGCATGAGCCACGGTCCTCCTTCAAGAACCGCATTGGCTGCTGCCGCGGTTGCAAATCTGAATTTGAAAAAACCGTTGGCCGTTGCGCGTACCTCCAACAGTTCCTCCCAAATTGAACGGAAATGTCGTTCAACAAACGGGAAATATGGTTTTTTCCCCAGAAAATACCCTACGATGGTATTGTCCCAACGTGCCGCACCCCTCTTTGCGACCTCCCATGATGGGCAGGCCTCCGCGACACCGTCCTTGAGAGTTGGGGCTGTATACGTCAAGGTATAGCGTGTAGGGCTTGGTTTGCGAGGTGCTTCTTCGTGCACCGTCCCGCGAGTTACCGCAGCAAACGATGGCTGAGGGTTTGCGTGCGGCGAGGTAGACACCTCCTTGCGCGTCGGCAATGGTGCCATGGTTTGCAGCCCATGAGGTACAGCCGGGTGAGTTATTGACGGCGAAACCCTATGATTGATAACCCTAGGCCCAGAAGTGAAAACCCGAGACGGCGAGATCCTAAACGTTGAAGCCCTAGTTCCTTCCGCCGCAGCCCTAGACGGCAAAACCCTGGGCGGCGACTCCTTGGGCCCATCAGCAACCCGGGACAGTGAAACCCTAGGCCCATCAGCATCGGCCCTAACCTCGTTCCTCGCAGCCGTCGTGGTCGGTGACTGCGGCTTCATCATTGGATCATCTGACGCATCATCGTTGATCAAGGCCATGCCAGATGGCGGCGGTGGTGTGCCTGGGCGTATAGGGCGGTCATTTCCAATCCGTGGGTCACGTAGCGGGCCGATAATGTCCGGGTAGCGCCGTTGGCAGCGGGTCCACGGGCGCATAGGATTATTCCGTGTGTCCGGCCTGTACAGCGATCCGCTAGCCATATGTGTCGACGCTGCTCCGGTGGAGCTCCATGCCCAATTAGATGGAGCTCCATGAACGCGCCCAATTAGATCTTCGAACGCTGCCACATCAAATCGTTCGCTAAATCCGCGAATATTTTCTGAAAGCGAATTGTAGAGAATGGATCCAATCTCAGCCCAATCCGTCGTTGAGGATTCCATACAAGGCATTCTATTTTTGGGTGCCCGATCTTGGTGCAGATACATCGAACCTGGACGAGATATTCCCATATCTGCCCGAAGATATGCGAGAATCTTTACCATAATTGGGTTATTCTCTGCTTGCTGCTCTAGATTCGCCAAATCTTCGCCAGAAATAGATGAATCCATAGCCCGATCTTGGTGCAGATACGTCGAACCTGGACGGGATATTCCCATATTTGCCCGAAGATATGCAAGGATCTTTACCAAAATTGGATTATTCTCTGCTTGATGTTCCAGATACGCCAAATCTTCGCCGGAAATAGATGGATCATGCAAAAACGTCGTCATCTCCGCTGATGCATCCATCGTCGGGTCGTGATCCTGAACCCGCGCCTTCAAAGATTGTGTGGCAAACTCCGGGTATGTAGAACGTAGTCCATCAAGATCTGGTTGTTGCAAGCGTGGATCGCATGAATTAGAAGATGCCGAGAGCTTTGAACCATCCATGGAAGAAGAAGATGCCATACCTAGGATCCTAAAAAATTCAAAAATTCAAAGAGTAAAAGCACGTGGTGTAACCCTCCAAACGTCGGACTAACGCCGGTGATGGAGGTCCCTGCCACCGGCTGGTCACGCCCTATCCAGGAGTGGCCAAAAACGGCGGTGGTAGGCGATGAAAACAGCCCCGGCGGCCGAACACGTTGGGTTTACGAATTCTCTCTAGTTTCTCTCTCTAGCGAAAATTTCAGTCTGCTTGCTTGCTTTTGATGTTTGCTTGCTCGATTGGATTGCTTGCGTTGTTTATAGGTAGCATGTTACCGAGCGGTGCAGCTTATTGCTGCTGAACATTGTATCTTTCCACATTTTATTTTAATGACCTTTTCCCAAAAAAAATTGCCTTGTTGAACAAGTCTAATGCCAGGTTGACCAAGGAATGCCTTATTGAACAATTCGAATGCCTTGTTGATCAAGTCGAGTACCTTGTAGAACAAGCCGAATGCCTTGTCGACCAAGTCAAATGTCTTATTGACCAAGTCGAATACCTTGTTGTGCAAGTCGAATGGCCTTTTGATTTACTCAAATACCTTGTAGATCAAGTCGAATGCCTTGTTGAACAAGTCTAATGCCATGTAGACCAAGGAATGCCTTGTTGAACAAGTCAAATGCCTTGTTGATCAAGTTGAGTGCCTTGTAGAACAAGCCAAATGCTTTGTTAACGAAGTCAAATGCCTTGTTGACCAAGTCGAATGCCTTGTTGACCAAGTCGAATGCCTTGTTAAACCAAGTAATGCCTTGTTGAATAAGTCGAATGCCTTGTTGACCAAGTGGAATGCCATGTTGAACAAGTTAAATGCCTTGTAGACCAAGTCAAATGCCTTGTTTATCATGTCGAATGTCTTGTATAATAAGTAGAATGCCTTGTTGACCAAGTCAAATGCTTGTTGAACAAGTAGAATGTCTTGTTAACTTGCGTTGTAGAACAAGTCAAGTGCCTTGTTGACCAAGTCGAATGTCTTGCTAAACAAAGTCAAATCCCTTGTTGAAAAAGTAGAATCCGTTACAAGTAATGCCTTGTTGAATAAGTGGAATGCCTTGTTGACCAAGTGAATGCCTTGTTGAACAAATCGAATGCCTTATAGACCAAGTGAAATACCTTGTTTATCAAGTCGAATGCCTAGTTGATTTACTCAAATAACTTGTAGATCTTCATCCAAAAAAAAAAATTAACTTGTAGATCAAGTCGAATGCCATATTGAACAAGTATAATGCCTTGTAGACCAAGGAATACCTTATTGAACAAGTCAAATGCCTTGTTGATCAAGTCGAGTGCCTTGTAGAACAAGCCGAATGCTTTGTTTACCAAGTAAAATGCCTTGTTGACCAAGTCGAATGCCTTGTTAAACTAAGTCAAATGCATTGTTGAACAAGTCAAATGCCTTGTAGATCAAGTCGAGTGCCTTGTAGAACATGCCGAATGTCTGGTTGGCCAAGCAAATGCCTTGTTGACCAAGTCAAATGCCTTGTTAAACCAAGTCAAATGCCTTGTTAACCAAGTAATGCCTTGTTGACCAAGTCGAATGTCTTGTAGATCAAGTTGAATGCTTTGTTGACCAAGTCGAAAGCCTTGTTGAACATGTCTAATGCCTTGTAAACCAAGGAATTCCTTGTTGATGAAGTCGAGTGCCTTGTAGAACATGTCGAATGCCATGTTGACCAAGTCGAATGCCTTGTTAAACTAAGTGAAATGCCTTGTTGAACAAGTAGAATGCCTTTTTGACCAAGTAATGCCTTGTTGAATAAGTCGAATGCCTTGTTGACCAAGTCGAATGGTTTGTTGACTAAGATAAGCGCCTTGTTAAACCAAGTCCAATGCCCTGTTGACCAAGCAATGCCTTGTTGAATAAGTCGAATTCCTTGTTGACCAAGTCGAATGCCTTGTTGATCAAGTCGAGTGCCTTGTAGAACATGTCGAATGCCTGGTTGACCAAGCAAATGCTTTGTTGACCAAGTCGAATGCCTTGTTAAATCAAGTCATATGCCTTGTTGAAGCAATAGAATGCCTTGTTAACCAAGTAATGCGTTGTTGAATAAGTCAAATGCCTTGACCAAGTGGAATGCCTTGTTGAACAAGTCAAATGCCTTGTAGACCAAGTCAAATGCCTTGTTTATCATGTCGAATGTCTTGTAGAACAAGTAGAAGCCTTGTTGACCAAGTCAAATACCTTGTTAAACCAAGTTAAAAATGCCTTGTAGAAAAAGTCGAATGCCTTGTTAAACCAAGTCGAATCCCTTGTTAAACAAAGTCGAATGCCTTGTTGAACAAGTAGAATGCTTTGTTGACCAAGTAATGCCTTGTTGAATAAGTCGAATGTCTTGTTAACCAAGTCGAACGCCTTGTTGATCAAGTTGAATGCCTTGTTGAACAAGTCTAATTTCTTGTAGACCAAGGAATGCCTTGTTGAAAAAGTCAAATGCCTTGTTGATCAAGTTGAGTGCCCTTGTAGAACAAGCCGATTGCTTTGTTGACTAAGTCAAATGCCTTGTTGACCAAGTCGAATGCCTTGTTAAACCAAGTAATGCCTGGTTGAATAAGTCGAATGCCTTGTTGACCAAGTGGAATGCCATGTTGAACAAGTCAACTGCCTTGTTGACCAACTCGAATGCCTTGTTGATCAACTCGAGTGCCTCGTAGAACATGGACGAATGCCAGGTTGACCAAGCAAATGACTTGTTGACCAAGTCAAATGCCTTGTTAAAACCAAGTGAAATGCCTTGTTGAACAAGTAGAATGCCTTATTAACCAACTAATGCCTTGTTGAATAAGTCGAATGCCTTGTTAACCAAGTAATGCGTTGTTGAACAAGTCGAGTGCCTTGTAAAACAAGTTGAATGCCTTGTTAACCAAGTCAAATGCCTTGTTGACAAGTCGAGTGCCTTGTAAAAAAGTCGAATGCCATGTTAAACCAAGTCCAATCCCTTGTTAAACCAAGTCGAATGCCTTGTTGAACAAGTAGACTGCCTTGTTGACCAAGTATTGCCTTGTTAAATAAGTCGAATACCCTTTTGACTAAGTCGAATGCCTTGTTGAACAAGTCGATTACCTTGTAGACCAAGTCTAATGCCTTGTTAAAGTAGCCTAATGTCTTGTTAACCAGGTCGAATGCCTTATTGATTTACTCGAATGCCTTGTAGATCAACTCGAATGCCTTGTTGAACAAGTGGAATGCCTTGTTGAACATGTCTATGCCTTGTAGACCAAGGAATTCCTTGTTGAAGAAGTCTAGTGACTTGTTGATCAAGTCGAGCGCCTTGTAGAACATGCCGAGTGCCTTGTTGACCAAGTCGAATGCCTTGTTAAACCAAGTCTAATGCCTTGATGAAAAAGTAGAATGCCTTAGAAGTAATGCCTTGTTGAATCAGTGAAATACCTTCTTGACCAAGTGGAATGTCTTGTTGAACAATTCGAATGCCTTAGAGACCAAGTCAAATGCCTTGTTTGTCATGTCGAATGTCCTGTATAACAAGTAGAATGCCATGTTAACCAAGTCATATACATTGTTAAACCAAGTCAAATGCTTGTTGAACAAGTAGAATGTCTTGTTAACCAAGTAATGCATTGTTGAACAAGTCTAGTGCATTGTCGAACAAGTCGAATGCCTTGTTAACCAAGTCAAAATCCCTTGTTGACATGTCGAGTGCCTTGTAGAAAAAGTCGAATACCTTGTTAAACCAAGTTGAATCCCTTGTTAACCAAGTCGAATGACTTGTTGACAAGTAGAATGCCTTGTAGACAATGTAATGCCTTGTTGAATTAGTCGAATGCCTTGTTGACAAAGTCGAATGCCTTGTTGACCAAGTCGATTGCCTTGTAGACCAAGTCTAATGTCTCGTTAAAGAAGTCTAACTCCTTGTTTAATAAGTCGAATGCCTTATTAATTTACTCGAATGCGTTGTAGATCAAGTCGAATGCCTTGTAGATCAAGTCGAATGCCTTGTAGATCCAGTCGAATGCCTTGTTGACCAAGTCGAATGCCCTGTAAACTAAGCCCAATGCCTTAATGACCAAGCAATGCCTTGTTGAATAAGTCGAATGCCTTGTTGACCAAGTCGGATGCCTTGTTGAACAAGTCAAATGCCTTGTAGACCAAGTCAAATGCCTTGTTGATCAACTCGAGTGCCTCGTAGGACATGCCGAATGCCAGGTTGACCAAGCAAATGCCTTGTTGACCAAGACGAATGCCTTGTTAAACCAAGTCAAATGCTTTGTTGAACAAGTAGAAAGCCTTATTAACCAAGTAATGCATTGTTGATAAGTCGAATGCCTTGTTGAACAAGTGGAATGCGTAGTTGAACAAATCAAATGCCTTTTTCATCATGTCGAATATCCTGTAGAACAAGTAGAATGTCATGCTGACTCAAATACCTGGTTGAACAACTAGAATGTCTTGTTGACCAAGTAATGCGTTGTTGAACAAGTCGAATGCCTGGTTAAACAAGTCACATGCCTTGTTGACAAGTCGAGTGCTTTGTAAAAAAGTCGAATGCCTTGTTAAACCAAGTCGAATCCCTTGTTAAACCAAGTCAAATGCCTTGTTGAACAAGTAGAATGCCATGCTGACCAAGTCAAATACCTTCTCAATCCAAGTCAAATTCCTGGTTGAACAACTAGAATGTCTTGTTGACCAAGTAATGCGTTGTTGAACAAGTCGAGTGCCTTGTAGAACAAGTCGAATGCCTGGTTAAACAAGTCACATGCCTTGTTGACAAGTCGAGTGCTTTGTAAAAAAGTCGAGTGCTTTGTAAAAAAGTCGAATGTCTTGTTAAACCAAGTCGAATCCCTTGTTAAACCAAGTCGAATGCCTTGTTGAACAAGTAGAATCCCTTGTTGACCAAGTAATGCCTTGTTGAATAAGTCGAATACTCTTTTGACCAAGTCAAATGCCTTGTTGAACAAGTCCATTGCCTTGTAGACCAAGTCTAATGCGTTGTTAAAGAAGCCTAATGCCTTGTTAACCAAGTCGAATGCCTTATTGATTTACTCGAATGCCTTGTAGATCAAGTCGAATGCCTTGTTGAACATGTCTATGCCTTGTAGTTGTACCATGGAATTCCTTGTTGAAGATGTCCAGTGACTTAGTTGGACTGTTCTCTCTCTAGTTTCTCTCTCTAGCGAATTCTCTCTCCCAAAACTAATCCCTAAAATTGTCGTTGACCAATTTTCCCCCCTTTGACACGCAATTGAATTTCCATCGTATACCTGCCTTGACCACTGTTCGAGGGCGATTTGCGGCCTCCATTGCCGGGATCAGACGGCGATTGGAGGGCTTTTTGGGAGCGAGATTGCTGCCTTTACTTCTAACATTCATATGTTGACGGAGGCGTCTCATTCTGTGGGGGTTGCGGCGATTGCTGAGGTCGTGGGTGCTGACCGACAGGGGACGGCCACACTAGGAGCCCCGACCATGCCGAATTTGGAAGCGTTAAGTGCAGCTTATCCGGCTTTTGCGACTGCATTTGATAGTGAGCGATTTAGGGCACTAATGAGCCAAGTGCAGGGGCCGAGTGTGGTAGACGATGATACCGCGCGATTGGCTGGGCAGAGGCTGAGGGAAATTACTCACAGAAGCGCGGGGCCTAGGGCAATGAGCGGGTCACCTAATCGGCGTGAGGAGGGGCCTGAGTGGATTAGAGGAATTCTACGCCATAATCCGCGGGTATTTCGCCGAAGGCCTGATTCACCTATGCCGGCGAGGGCTCTGTTGGCGCGGTGTTGCGAGGATGAGTCCCTGGCTCAGGAGATGATAAGGTTGATGAGGAGATTGTAGTTGATAATCGGGAAGAGGCAGACAAGGCGACCACGGTGAAGACTAGGGATTCCGATATACCAGATTCTGGCAGTTCACAGCCGATCGTTCCTGAAGCATCTGATGTTTATGCCACACCAACAGGATTTGTTAATTCTGGGAACCCGAATGCAGGGTTTGTTTTCTCACGACTTGGGCCCTCAATGACGAAGGCTTATAGCCAAGGCAAACCGACGTCTTTTGCAGAGGCTGTGCAAGGAAACAGGGCTGCTCCATCACAAAAGATGGCATTATCTTACACCCCGCCCTCGATTGTGAATGGGGTGGCTGTGGTGCGCGCTCCATTGGAGGTGGTGCGGCGTGGCTGTGAACGATGGAAGAACACTCTCGTGGGTTATTTCCTTGGCCGTAAGCCGTATTTCCCTTTCGTGGAGAGTTACTTCAGATCGATTTGGAAGGGATTGACAGAGGTTCGTACGACTGTCAATGGTTTTTTCATGTTTAGTTTTGAGTCGGATGGTGCAAGAACCGTGGTTTTAGAGGGTGGACCTTGGCTCATGCAAGGCCAGCCGATATTCCTTGAACCTTGGCGACCACGCATGACTTTTACGCGTAAGGAGGTGGTGGAGCTGCCATTATGGGTCAAGCTATGGGATGTTCCATCTGATCTTTGGACACAAGAGGGCTGGGGCTAGTTGCAAGTGCGGTGGGAAGGCCATTGTATGCAGACAGAATCACGGCGAAGGGGGAACGACTTGATTATGCCCGGGTCTGTGTATGAAGAACTGTCATGAAGAAATTGAGACTTTTGATGTGTTACTTCAAGGAGAGGAAGGGGAAGCGGATGTGAACGTACCTATACGGGTGGAGTTTGACTGGAGACCATCTAAATGTGATCATTGTACATCATGGGCACATGGGGCAGCCCTTTGCCCACAGCGACCGAAGAAGATGGCAGCAGGGACGTCAAAACCTTGTCGCCAATATGAGGGAGCGAGGAAGGCATGGAAGGCGAAAGGTGGCAACCCAAAGCAGGAGCTGTTTGTCACTGGGCAACGCACAGCCCAGGCCCGTAATAGGTCCCGTTCTCGTGATAGAGGCGGGGGTCAGGGGCAGGGGGACCTTGGCGCACAACGGCCGGATAGAGTATGTAAGATAGGGGGGAGCCTTACACGCCCACATGAAGAATGGCAACAGGTGGGAGCCAAAGGAAAAGCCATTATGGTGTGGGCTGCGACTGCTGGAACTGAACGACAACCTGAAAGAGCTGAAACATCTCGTCCTCCAGAAGCAGTCGAGCCTCTTTCTGGGGTGCAGAACCGTTTTGACCTAATTCGGGATGTGCCTGAAGATAGCAATTACACCTCATTTACGGGCCCTAAAGCAAATGCAGCCCGAAACAGAGTGCATTTATGTTAGCTGTTGGAGCATGGAATGTACGTGGTCTTAACAAGCAAGACCACAGGAGTGCGGTGCGGGAGTTGATATCGCAAGAGGGGTTGTGTATGATTGGGCTGCTAGAGACGGGAGTGGCGGCATCTAAAGAGGGTTTTATTTCGAGTAGCATTCGTTTTCATTGGCGATGGTTCTCTGATTATGAAGAAGGGTCGGGTTGGGATCCCTTTGTTATGAATGTGGATGTCCTTGGGTTCTCAGCCAAGCTGTACATTGTCGAGTGAAGCCGGCATATACGGGGGAGATCATTTACGTGTCTTTTGCTTATGGGAAGTCCAGGAGGGAGGAGAGACGGCCATTATGGGAGGAGTTGACTACCATGGCAGCGACTCGAGTGGCGGATGTATGGATCGTATTGGGGGATTTCAATGCTATTTTGCATGCGGGTGAGGGTCGTGGTGGTTCGGCATCTAGACATGATATGGAGGAATTCCAAGCGTGCCTGGTTAGTGCTGATTTGGTGACGATACCTACGATGGGCCAGGTATTCACGTGGTATAATCAACAGAGATCTGATGCGGGGGTTTGGAGGAGATTGGACCGTATACTAGGAAATCCTCAATGGTTTGCCAGGTTTACGAACTCCTTCTGTAGGTGTGGGCTACCGGCAACTTCGGATCACTCCCATGTGTTTTTGGGAAATACTACGACACGACAGCATAAGGCAACATTTCGCTTTGACAATTTTCTGGCGAAAGATCCGGCCTTCTTAGGTATTGTTCAGAATGTCTGGAACACTTCTTTACATGGCTATCCTATGTTTGTGTTGGTGAGGAGGCTTAAGATGTTGAAACCCATACTGATGAGACTGCGAAGATCGAAGGGAGACTTGACGGCGAATGTCACAGAAGCAAAGCATTTCCTTGATATTGCACAGGATTTTGCGTCACGGATCCATGAGGAGGACTCTTTCTATGAGCTGGAAAGGCTGTGTCGTGTGGTTTATGCCAAAGCAGTGGAGATGGAGCATTCGGCGTTATTGCAGCTGGCCAAGATTGCATGGCTGAAGGATGGGGACCAGTGCTCATCTTATTTCTTTCGTCGAGTTGCCATGAGGCGAGCTTCCAACCGTATCTGGTCCCTTGAGGATGCCAATGGCGATCTCCTTGAAGAACCAGCTCAGGTGGAAGGTGAAATGATTGGGTTCTACCAGGACCTATTGGGGCAGTCTGCCCACTGTACTCCGATTCTTCCTGTTGACGTGCAGAGAGCTGTGACGAGTACGCTTTCCCCAGCGGACGCTGCATCCATGATCACTAAGGTTACTGCCACTGAAGTTCGTGAGGAGCTTTTCTCTATGGGGGATGAGAAAGCGCCAGGACCTGACGGGTACACGGTAGCATTTTTTCGAGCTGCGTGGGGGATTGTTGGAGATGAGGTGGTGAAGGCGATCCAAGATTTCTTCAAAACGGGCAGAATACTGAAGGGACTAAATAGCACCCTCATCACGTTAATCCCGAAGCGAGAAACACCTCGGCGTGCAACGGAGTTCCGACCCATTTCCTGTTGCAATGTTATATATAAGGTGATCTCCAAGATTTTAGCCAATCGACTAAAGGGGCACCTCGCTACTTTGGTACATGGCTCACAGACAACATTTATCCCAGGGCGACGAATCAGCGATAACGTGTTATTGGCGCAGGAGCTATGCCTTGGGTACAAGTCTAAGGGCCGGCCACCGCGTGCTATGTTCAAGATTGACCTGGCCAAGGCGTACGACAAGGTCGAATGGGAGTTTTTGCTTGCTGTCTTAGGGGCCATGGGTTTTCATCCTACTTACATTGGATGGATTCGAGCGTGCCTGACAACAACGGCCTTTTCGCTGAATTTGAATGGTAAGGTGGTTGGTTTTTTCCACGGCAAGAGGGGTATTCGACAGGGGGACCCCATATCCCCCTATCTATTTACACTAGCGATGGAGGTCCTCCACGGACTTCTCAAGGTTGGCATTATGGAGGAGCCGCGCTTCAAATATCATTGGCGTTGCGAGACAATGGGCATGGTGTCGTTAGCATTTGCGGATGACCTCTTGCTTTTCAGCCACGCGGATGTCATTTCAGTTGGGGTGTTGAAGAAAGCTTTGGGTGAATTTGCCCGGTTGTCAGGGTTGATCCCTAACCCTGACAAGAGTGAGATGTTTATTTCGAGGCGGGCTGAAAGCTTGAGTGCACAGATTCATGCACTCACGGGTTATCGAGTGGGGCAGTTGCCGGTGCGATACTTAGGAGTGCCCCTCATTACTACTCGCTTGACGATTGGAGACTGTGCTCCTCTTTTACAGAAAGTGGACCAGCGGTTGGGATCATGGCTCAATCTGTCTTTATCTTATGCGGGCCGACTGCAGCTGGTTAAATCGGTCTTGCAGGCGCTTCATGCCTACTGGTCAGGTATGTTCTTATTACCTAAGGGAGTTATCCGAGCGTTGGAGGCGCGTTTTAGGAAATTTTTGTGGAGAGGTACATCACCTAAGGTGGCATGGGAGGTTTTATGTTTACCAGTTACTGAAGGGGGATTGAGCCTGAGGTCTATTTCTGTCGACAACAAGGCTCTCTTTCTGAAGCACTTGTGGAGTGTACTTACCAAGTCCCCGGATTCGATTTGGGTCGAATGGCTCTATAGAACGCGGTTGTATTCTCGATCACTATGGGATTTACCGGTCTCGACGAATGATGCTTGGAGCTGGAGAAAGCTGATGCAGTTACGCCCTTTACTCAGGTCTATGGTTACATTTCGCATTGGTGATGGCTCTACGATCTGGCTATGGAAGGATCCTTGGTTGCTATCTACGTCGCTGTTGGAGAGATTTCCTAGGGGCCCTATTGCGATGGGGCTGCATCTTGATTCACGATTGAGTCTAGTCCTTAATATGCAGGGGTGGAATTGGCCGGGACAAGAGGCGGTGGAGTATCTTGAGATTAGCCGCCTCTTACCTAATGTGGTCCGTGGGGATCAGGATGGTGTGTGGTGGACGGGTTCGCCGAATGGATCTATGACTGCTTCTTTGGCTCACAATGCGATGCGCTACAGGAGGCCTCCTGTGGGTTGGGCGGTATTATTTGGAGGACCGTTGAAGATTCCACGACATGAATTTATTTTATATCTGGGATTACAGGATCGGCTCTCGACTAGGGACAAACCGTGGATTGCTCAGAGGGCGGGAACGCAAGCTTGTATCCTCTGTGAGGAGTTGCATTCCGAGACTGTCCAACATCTATTCTTTGATTGTCCTTTTTCACGACAATGTCTTCGTCTCTTGCGCCATCAGATTCGTTGGATCTGGCTTTATCGGGATTGGACTACGGGCATTCGGTGGGCGGCTGTCCGCTGGCGAAGGAAGCATCTTCTCCACGCAGCATCTCGTCATATTCTAGCATCCCTTGTCTACCATATTTGGCAGGCAAGGAACAGGCGATGGAAGGAGGGATCCATCACGACTCCACAACGGCTTGTGGGGTGTGTTCTTGCCTTGGCTATCACGCGTATTAGTGGTACATCCATGAAGTATGAACTTCATCGGGCGGCTATACGCCGATTTTGGCGTGGGGCTTGGTAGGATTGGTTTTTTATTGTTTGATTGGTTGTTTTTGTTGTTGATTGTTGATAGGGTCATTGATTGATTGGTTGATTGGTTTTTCATTCATTGTTTGTTACCAGTAGTCTGTTACTGGTTGGTAGAGGAGTTTTTCTCCTGTTCATTTGTACATTTTTTTTACGATCTTTATACATGGGACTTTACACCAAAAAAAAAAGTCCAGTGACTTGATGATCAAGTCGAGTGCCTTGTAGAACATGCCGAGTGTCTTGTTGACCAATTCGAATGCCTTGTTAAACCATGTCTAATGCCTTGATGAAAAAGTATAATGCCTTACAAGTAATGCCTTTTTGAATCAGTGGAATGCCTTGTTGACCAACTGGAATGCCTTGTTGAACAATTCGAATGCCTTATAGACCAAGTCAAAAGCTTTGTTTATCAAGTCGAATGCCTTGTTGAACAAGTCTAATGCCATGTAGACCAAGGAATGCCTTGTTGAACAAGTCAAATGCCTTGTTGAACAAGTCAAATGCCTTGTTGAACAAGTCAAATGCCTTGTTGATCAAGTTGAGTGCCTTGTAGAACAAGCCAAATGCTTTGTTAACGAAGTCAACTGCCTTGTTGACCAAGTCGAATGCCTTGTTGACCAAGTCGAATGCCTTGTTAAACCAAGTAATGCCTTATTGAATAAGTCGAATGCCTTGTTGACCAAGTGGAATGCCATGTTGAACAAGTTAAATGCCTTGTAGACCAAGTCAAATGCCTTGTTTATCATGTCGAATGTCTTGTATAACAAGTAGAATGCCTTGTTGACCAAGTCAAATGCTTGTTGAACAAGTAGAATGTCTTGTTAACTTGCGTTGTTGAACAAGTCAAGTGCCTTGTTGACCAAGTCAAATGTCTTGCTAAACAAAGTCAAATGCTTTGTTGAAAAAGTAGAATCCCTTACAAGTAATGCCTTGTTGAATAAGTGGAATGCCTTGTTGAACAAGTCGAATGCCTTATAGACCAAGTGAAATACCTTGTTTATCAAGTTGAATGCCTAGTTGATTTACTCAAATAACTTGTAGATCTTCATCCAAAAAAAAAAAAAAACTTGTAGATAAAGTCGAATGCCTTATTGAACCAGTATAAATCCTTGTATACCAAGGAATACCTTATTGAACAAGTCAAATGCCTTGTTGATCAAGTCGAGTGCCTTGTAGAACAAGCCGAATGCTTTGTTTACCTAAAATGCCTTGTTGACCAAGTCGAATGCCTTGTTGACAAAGTCGAATGCCTTGTTGACCAAGTCCAATGCCTTGTTAAACTAAGTCAAATGCATTGTTGAACAAGTCAAATGCCTTGTTGAACAAGTCAAATACCTTGTAGATCAAGTCGAGTGCCTTGTAGAACATGCCGAATGTCTGGTTGTCCAAGCAAATGCCTTGTTGACCAAGTCAAATGCCTTGTTAAACCAAGTCAAATGCCTTGTTGAACAAGTAAAATGCCTTGTTAACCAAGTAATGCCTTGTTGACCAAGTCGAATGTCTTGTAGATCAAGTTGAATGCTTTGTTGACCAAATCAAAAGCCTTGTTGAACACGTCTAATGCCTTGTAAACCAAGGAATTCCTTGTTGATGAAGTCGAGTGCCTTGTAGAACATGTCGAATGCCATGTTGACCAAGTCGAATGCCTTGTTAAACTAAGTGAAATGCCTTGTTGAACAAGTAGAATGCCTTTTTGACCAAGTAATGCCTTGTTGAATAAGTCGAATGCCTTGTTGACCAAGTCGAATGGCTTGTTGACTAAGATAAGCGCCTTGTTAAACCAAGTCCAATGCCTTGTTGACCAGGCAATGCCTTGTTGAATAAGTCGAATTCCTTGTTGACCAAGTCGAATGCCTTGTTGATCAAGTCGAGTGCCTTGTAGAACATGCCGAATGCCTGGTTGACCAAGCAAATGCCTTGTTGACCAAGTCGAATGCCTTGTTAAATCAAGTCAAATGCCTTGTTGAACAAATAGAATGCCTTTTAACCAAGTAATGCGTTGTTGAATAAGTCAAATGTAACAGTGCAATGTCACGCCAATTTCTCTCTCTAACATCTCTCTAGCGATTTTCTCTCTCATTTTTTTCCCTTGAATTTCAAACGTCACGCCCCTCTCTTCCCGCCGGCGAGCCCCTCCACCTCTTCCGCAACCATCTCCTGGTCCGGCGAGGGTTGCTCACGTGGTCCTCTATCGCAGGGCTCAAACGGTGTTTGGAGGCCCGCCACTTTTGGTTCCCGGCCCGAGTTCTTCCCCCACCACCCCGTTGCTGCCGCGTTCTTCCCAGCGTTCTCCGCCGTTGCCGCGACCAACCGCATCTCCAACGCCGGATCCGGACGGCGCCCGGAGGTGTTCCGGCGAGATTACGTACCAAGGCTTTTCACCTACCGCTTCCGTGACCCTTCATCTTCCTCCACGCCGCTGCTACCGCGACCTTTCCAGCTTTCTCCACCACTGCCGCGCGCGGCCGCATCTCCACCGCCGGGTCCAGACGGCGCTAGGAGGTGTCCCGGCGAGTTTCATACCGTGACTCTTCACCTACCGCTTCCGTGACTCTTCATCTTCCTTCACGCCGCTGCTGCCGCGAGCTTCCCAACGTTCTCCGCCGCTGCCGCGCGTGGTCGCATCTCCACCGCCGGGTCCAGACGGCTTTCGGAGGTGCTCCGGCGAGATTTGTACCGAGGCTCTTCACCTACCGCTTCCGTGACCCTTCATCTTCCTTCACGGCATCCGCGGCCGCTTCTGTTACGCGACTTTTCATCCACCTTGCGCGTTCATGGCATCCTCTTCATCCTCTTCCACATTTTGTGGCTCCACTATGGCGGGTCTTTCCTCCTCAACGATGGCAACGGGAGGTTCCGAGGTTACCACCGCTCTCTCGGCAAATTTCCCCGACTTTGCCGCGGACTTCAAAGGCGAGGCGTTTCACGAGCTCTTCCGCCGTGTTCTCGGGATTGAATCAATGCTTGCATCAAAAGCTAAGGTGGGACCCTATACGGACGTTGCTTCGGGATCGGAAGAGTCCGCCTCCCTCGTGGCCGTTCCCGCTGCATCTTCGGGAATTCCCGACGTTCCCGACATTCACATGAGCCTTGCGTCTTCCCAACATATTGATTTGGAGACTCCGAAGACTTCCTCCGTTGAAGCCCCGACTGTTCGTGTTGATTCAAGGCTTTCGGAAGTTCCCTTACCGGCCTTGACGAACCCTCAACATCGGGAGGGGGCCGCGAGGAAGGTGCCCTCTCATGGGTCGAACCCGGTTGTTAGGGCTGTTCGTATCCTTCCTCGTCGTGGGATCGTTATCTCTCAACCTCTCCGTGATGAGCCGCGCGTGAATTCCATGGGCAAGAGTCGGCCGGGCACCCCGCCACCCTCTAAGGCCGGAGTGGACCGCGAGGCTAAGGCCGGAGTGGACTGCGGGGCTGTGGGTCATGGTGCCGCCCCGAGTGTCAAACCTCTTGAGTTAACGGAGAACATCGAGAGGGCTGCCCCCTCTTTGGCTAGCCCGAACGGCGAGAAGAAGTCCTTCGTGGCAGCCCTTCATGAGGAGCACACGCAAACTTTGGGACGGCAGCGCATTCCTCTTGCTTACACCCCGCCGGAGGTCGTGGACGGCGTTGCTGTGGTTTGCCCGACGTGGGAGGTGGCATGCAAAGGAATGGCGCGTTGGAGCCATACCCTTGTTGGGTACTTTCTCGGGAAACGGCCGTACTTCCCCTTTGTTGAGAAATATTTCCGAGCTACTTGGACTGGAGTGGTGGAGGTCCGGGCCTCTATTAACGGATTCTTCAAGTTCCGTTTCCAGTCGGAGGAGGCCATGAACGCTGTGTTGGAGGGCGGTCCGTGGCTTTTGCATGGGCAGCCTCTCTTTCTTGAGGCATGGAAGCCTGGGATGTCCTTCGAAAAGAAGGAACATGACGAAGTTCCGTTATGGATCAAGTTGTGGAATATTCCGGGAGAATTCTGGACTCCCGAGGGTTTAGGAATCATTGCAAGTGCTGTGGGCCAGCCGCTTTTTGCTGATTCGGCTACGAATCGCACTGCCCGGATTGACTTTGCTCGGGTTTGTGTTTTGAAGAACCTGAAGGACGACTTCATTGATCGCTTCACCATCCGTCTCCCTAAAGAAGGAGGAGGATCGGCGGGGGCTGTTACGGTTCTTGTTGAGTACGAGTGGAGGCCGACCATGTGTGAAGAATGTAAGTCTTGGAGCCATACCAAGACTAAATGCCCACGGATCGTTCAGCCCATTTTGGCGCATGCCCCTAACCCGCCAAGGAAGATTGACGTGGCTGCCCCGTCTGCTGCCCCGATGGCTGCTCAGGCCGCTTCCCAAACCAAGGCTACCCCCACTACGCTAATGGCCCCACAGGCCAAGGATGCATGGAAAAAGCTGAAGCAGCGGAAGAAGGGGAAGGCGGTGATGGTTACCTCAGCGAAGGAGGTGGAGGCAACCCCGTCTCCTCGGGGTGGAGGAGGTAGTGCCGCGGTTGCCCAGGATCATCGGGACGGTGTTGCGAGTGATGGTGGGGGACTGACCGCCCCGTCTCCTCTGCGTGGCGCTGGCAGTGGGGCTAATGAAAAATCTTCCTCCCAACCTGTGGAGGAATTCCGTAACCACTTTCATGTCCTCCAGAGTCTGAACGAGGACTCTCCTTCTTCCATGGGCCCTGAATATGCAGCCCGCTCCGGTGTTTCCTTATGATTCCGACAGGTGTATGGCATGTGAGGGGTCTCAACAAGAGGGACCATGGGAGGGCTGTTCGGGATCTTATTTCTCGGTTTGATCTTCATCTTGTGGGTCTCCTTGAGACTCGTGTCTCTTTCTCTAATGCCACTCTGCTTTCTTCTGGTATTAGAGATCGGTGGGACTGGTTCTTTGATTATGATGGCGGACCTGGAACGAGGATCTGGATTGGTTGGGACCCCAGCTTCCTCCACCTCTCCGTTTTGAGCTTTTCGGAGCAGGCGGTTCATTGCAGAGTCACTTCACTGGAGAGCAGGGGGACTGTTTTCCTCTCCTTTGTCTACGGCAGGAGTCGGAGGGAGGAGCGTGTCTTGCTTTGGGAGGAGCTTGTCGTGACCTCTGCAGACCGGGTTGGTGTTCCTTGGCTCGTTCTCGGGGACTTCAACGCCATTGCTGACATTTCTGAGGCCAAAGGGGGATCCCCCTCTCTTCAGGATGTGACCGATCTTCGCGACTGCCTTATCCAGGCTGACCTGACCACTTTGGGATCGTCGGGCCCCTTCTTTACGTGGCATAATCAGCAGTGGGCTGAGGCGGGCATCTGGAGACGGATTGACCGCATTGTGGGCAATCCGTCGTGGTTCTCTCTCTTCCCGGATCTTCACTACCAGGCTGCCCTCCCTGCTACCTCCGATCACTCTCCTCTTGTGCTCTCGGTTGCCAGGACGGGACGTCGGAATGCCCATTTCAGGTTCGATAACCTCCTCACGAAGGACCCGGCCTTCTTGGGGTTGTGGAGCAGGTCTGGGCCTCCCCGCCTCAGGGTTTTCCCATGTATTCGCTTGTTCGCCGTCTGAAGTCACTTAAGCCCCGTCTTAAGGAGCTTCGGCGTGCTAAGGGCGATTTGAGTCGGAACGTGTTGGAGGCTAGGGAGTTTCTGGATCTCAGCCAATCTTTCACGGCTCGTTACCCTGACGAGCCTCTTTTTACGAGTTCGAACGTATCTGCCGAACGATCTTCTCTCGTGCTGTGGAGATGGAGCACTCTTACCTTGCCCAGCGAGCCAAGTTAGCCTGGCTCAAGGATGGCGATCAATGCTCCTCCTTCTTTTTTAAGAAGGTGGCGATCCGTCGTTGTGGCAATCGTATTCTCTCTCTTGAGAATGCGGATGGCCAGTTGATTGAGGGGTCTGGCCCTATTCGTGACGAGCTGATTCGCTTCTACCAGGATCTTCTGGGCCAGTGCGGTAGATCTGCTCCTGTGTGTGCTGCGGACGTGGAGAGCTTCATCACGCATACTTTGTCTCGGGATCATGCAGATGGGATGATCTCGAGAGTTTCAGACGTGGAGATTCGTGATGTTATTTTCGCTATGGATGATGAAAAGGCCCCTGGCCCTGATGGCTATACGGCTGCCTTCTTCAAGGCGACGTGGGGAATCCTGGGTCCTGATGTCACTCGTGCTGTGGAGGACTTCTTTCGGACGGGTCATCTTCTTCGGGGCGTCAACAGTACTCTCATCAGCCTCATCCCTAAGGGGGCTTCTTCTAGACGTGCTTCCGACCTTAGGCCAATCTCTTGCTGCAATGTCCTGTATAAGGTCATTGCAAAGATTTTGGCCAATCGGCTCAGATCTGCCCTTCCTGGCCTCGTCCATCCGGTTCAGACGGCTTTCATCCCGGGCAGACGCATCAGCGATAACATTCTGTTAGCTCAAGAGATTTGCAGGGGCTACCAGAACCAGAGTCTCCCACCCCGTTCTGCCATCAAGGTCGACCTTGCGAAGGCATTTGATAAGGTGGATTGGAGCTTTGTTATCGCTACTCTTCAGGCCATGCGGTTCCACCCTCTCTTCATCCATTGGATCAAGGAATGCATCACTTCTACTGCATTCTCCGTTTGCATCAACGGAGCGCCGGAAGGTTTTTTTGCGGGTAAGCGGGGCCTCCGCCAAGGCGACCCCCTCTCTCCTTACCTGTTCGTTCTGGTCATGGAGGTGCTCCATGGGATTCTTTTATCCCGCATCCAGTCTTCTCCCGGATTCCGTTACCATTGGAGATGTGATACGAGTAAGCTGGCCATGCTGTCTTTTGCTGACGATCTGCTGCTTTTCTGTCACGCGGATGCCTGCTCTATTCGGACCCTCCGTGATGCTCTTGATACCTTCGGCTCTTTGTCGGGTCTCCTCCCTAACCCGGCTAAAAGTGAGATGTTTCTTTCCAAAAGGGCTGAGCCTCTTTCGGGACAGCTTCTGAGTATCATGGGCTTCTCCCGTGGCCAGCTTCCTGTCCGCTACCTTGGAGTTCCTTTGATCCACTCCCGTCTCAGACTGGAGGACTGCACCCCTCTGCTCCAGTCTGTGGATAGACGGCTTGGATCCTGGCTGAACCGTTCCCTCTCGTATGCCGGTCGCTTGCAGCTCATTAAGTCTGTCCTCTCTGCCATGCAGGTCTATTGGGCTGGGGTCTTCCTCCTCCCGAAAGGAGTGATCAAGGCCTTGGAGTCTCGCTTTCGAAGGTTTCTGTGGGATGGATCTCCGGCTAAGGTGGCTTGGGATGACGTCTGCAAGCCTGTGGAAGAAGGAGGTCTTGGCGTTCGATCTCTCTTGATCGACAATCAGGCTCTCCTCTTCCATCACCTCTGGAACATTGTCTCTCGTGACCCTGACTCGATTTGGGTCCAGTGGCTTTATGCCACTAAACTCAGGGACCGCTCTTTCTGGGATGTTCAGCCCAACTCCTCGGACGCTTGGAGCTGGCGTAAGCTGCTCCACCTCAGAGGTACCTTCCGTTCCCTTTTCTCCTTTCGTATTGGAAATGGGAACTCTCTTTGGCTCTGGAAGGACCCTTGGCTGTCTGATACCCCTCTCATTGAGAGATTCCCGAGGGGGCCTTTGGTTATGGGTCTCCCTTTGGTTCCCGGTTCTCTGCTGTTGTGACGAATGCTGGATGGACCTGGCCTGCCCAGCAGTCGGTGGAGTTTCTTCTGCTTCAGCCCCTTCTTCCGGCTGTGGACCCCTCTGCTGCTGACTCCATTTGTTGGAAGGTAGCTCCGGATGGGAAGTTCTCTGTTAGGAGTGCTCGTGAGGCTATCCGGACCCACTCTCCGAGGATTGCTTGGGCTTCTCTGTTTGGGGGCCCTTTTCGAGTCCCTAGACATGAATTTCTTCTGTGGCTTGCTATTCGTGAAAGGTTGGCGACTAGGGACCGTGCTTGGGTGATGGTTCGTTCGGGTTCGGATGCTTGCTCTCTTTGTGAGTCGCAGAGCACGGAGACGGTCCGTCACCTCTTCTTCGAGTGCTCTTTCTCTAGGAGATGCATTCTCTTACTGAGAAGGAAGACCCATTGGAGGTGGCCGCATCGGGATTGGATTCACGGGATCGAGTGGGCCGCTGCTCGTTGGCGGAGTCATCATCTTCATAATGAGATCTCTCGTCATCTTCTCGACTTTCTGGTCTACCATATCTGGCAAGAGAGGAATAGGCGTTGGCGGGATCAGACTCGTTGCTCCCCGGAGCAAATTGTGAGTATGGTCTTAGAGATCGCGTGCTTGAGGTTGAGCCAGGCTCCCTCCCGCTTCATTCTGCAAGCGGCCTCGCTCAGGAACCTCTGGCGCATTGCATGGTAGTCTGCTTTTGTTTGTTTTGTGGCTTTGTTTTGTTTTGAGGCTTTGCTTGGCTTTGTCGGCTGCTGTTGTCGATTGTTTTGCCTCGTTTGTTTGCTTCCGGTAGCTTGTTACCGGTTTTCTGCGGCATGGGATTTCCCTTGGGTGCTTTTCTGTTTTCGTTCAGTTTTATTTACGGGAAATTTTACCAAAAAAAGAAGGAAGACGAAGACCTCCTACTCATATCGTTGCGGACGTCGAGACTACACTCTGTATACGGCTCTCTACCCTTGGAGGGAAGTATCAGCTACAGTCTTGTGCGCTTCGACGTGTTTGGCGCGTTGCGTGGCCGAGCACGTAGTCACTTGCTTACAGTCTGCTTGCTTGCTTTTGATGTTTGCTTGCTCGATTGGATTGCTTGCGTTGTTTATAGGTAGCATGTTACCGAGCGATGCAGCTTATTGCTGCTGAACATTGTATCTTTCCACATTTTATTTTATTGACCTTTTCCCAAAAAAAAAAAAAGGTATTTGACTTGGTCAACAAGGCTTCTACTTGTTCTACAAGACATTCGACATGATAAACAAGGCATTTGACTTGGTCTACAAGGCATTTGACTTGTTCAACAAGGCAATCCACTTGGTCAAGGCATTTGACTTATTTTTTTTGGGGAACACATTTGACTTATTCTTTTTTTTTTTGGTAAAATTTCCCGTAAATAAAACTGAATGAAAACAGAAAAGCGCCCAAGGGATGTGTTGAGGAGCTTCTTCCAGCTCCATGAGGTATTAGCCTTGGATCTGATGGTCCAGAAGGATGTGTTGTGCAGCCGCGTCCGTCGTATCCATGTGGCCCAAATCGAAGACTCATCTCCCCTGAGAATGTTCCAAATAAGACGCATCATCAGCGCCTTGTTCTCCACCTCAATCGATCTCAGTCCAAGTCCCCCTTCGTCCCTTGGTGCACATACGTCGGTCCATGCCACCTTCGCGCTAGATCCCTTCCACAAGAAAGCTCGAAGACGCTTCTCGATACTGCGGATGATTCCCTTGGGGAGTAAGAAGACTCCCGCCCAATACACATGGATAGCCATAAGGACTGATCGAATGAGCTGTACCCTCCCGGCGTATGAGAGCGAGTGGTTGGTCCAAGAACCAAGCCGACGATTAATAGAACGTAATAAGGGGGCGCAATCATCGATAGTCAATCGCGATGTGATAAGGGGGACCCCCAGGTACCGCACAGGAAGAGACCCGATAGGGAAGCCCATAACAGCCTGGAGTGTACCCTTCAGTCGTTCTGCCCGTTTCGAGATAAACATCTCGCTTTTACTGGAGTTTGCCCGTAACCCTGAAAGCGAAGCAAAAAGCTCGAGGCTGTCGCGGAAGATACTGACTGATTGAACGTCCGCCTGCGAGAAAAGAAGAAGATCATCGGTGAAGGTCAACATGAAGAGGGATGTGGCCTCGCATCGCCAATGGTATCGGAAGCTGCTGCTAAGTTGGATGCGGGACGCTATGATTCCATGTAAAGCCTCCATCACCAACACAAAGAGATAAGGTGATATGGGGTCGCCCTGTCTGAGACCCCGACGTCCTTTGAAGAAACCCTCCGGCCTACCGTTGATGTTGATGGAAAAATGCGTCGACGTGAGGCATCACCGGACCCACCCAATGAAGGTCGGGTGAAAGTGAAGTGCCTGAAGTGTGGCAAAGATAAAATCCCACTCAATCTTATCATATGCCTTGGCGAGGTCGACCTTAAGAGCCACCCGTTCAGGCAGCCCGGCTCTATTGTATCCGTGACAAATCTCTTGGGCTAAGAGAATGTTGTCGGAAATACGCCTTCCAGGGATGAATGCCGTCTGTGTTGGGTGGACAAGTTTCCCCAAGCTGTCTCGTAGCCGATTAGCAATGATCTTGGAGATGATCTTATAGAGAACGTTGCAGCAGGCAATCGGTCGAAATCCTTCGCCATGCGTGGATTATCCCCTTTTGGAATGAGGGTGATAAGGGTCGAATTCAGCTCCCCCAGGAGGCAATCCCGTCCGGAAGAAATCCCGGATGGCGAACGAGATATCCTCCCCGATGATGTGCCATGCCCGCTTGTAGAAAACCGCGAAGTACCCGTCTGGCCCTGGCGATTTGTTATCTCCCATTGCATGCAGCGCGTTGTTGATTTCCACATCAGTGACTGGCTGAACCATTGCCTCCGCGTCGGTTGTGCTGAGCGCTGCCCCGAAGTAAGGCGCGACGTCAGAGGCAGATATCGGGGTTGTCCGCATGGATTGCCCGAGGAGTTCCGAGTAATATCGGACCAATTCAGCCCGCACTTGTGCACCATCCTCGAACGTGTTTCCCGCCTCATCCTCCAAGTGGAAGATACGATTTCCAACCCGCCGTGTGGCCACTTTCTTGAAGAAAAAAGAAGTGCATTGGTCACCGTCCTTGAGCTATGCCACTTTCGCCCGCTGAAGGAGTGCCGAATGCTCCAATTCGACCGCTTTGGCATACACAAGCCGACATTGCTTCTCCAAGATTAGTAATTGATCCTCCAATGGATAGTTTGCCGCCATGTCCTGAGCAATCTCTAGAAATTTGCGCGCCTCGAGCACGTTACGATTGAGATCACCCTTGTCTCGCCGTAGTTGTCGTAGTTCCCTCTTCATCGCTTTCAGTCTCTGGACGACTACATACATCGGGTATCCATTTGCTTGCAGACTCCAAGTTTCCGCCACGATAGGAAGAAAACGATGATCCTGCGCCAAAAAATTATCAAAACGAAAAGAATTATTCCTCTCAGAAGCCCTAGCTGTAGTCGCGAGGATGAGTGGAGAGTGGTCCGATGTAGCAGTGGTTGCGCAATGATAAGTAAGGTCCCCAAATCTAGCGAACCAAGAGGGGTTGCCAAGCATCCTATCGAGGCGTCGCCATACACCCGACGTGCCCCCTTGCTGGTTATACCACGTGTAGAGTTGTCCCTTGCATGGCAGGGTTGCAAGGTCCGATGTAGTCATGCATGCAATCATCTCCGGACAGCCCCCCGTGGCCGATCCTCCCCGCGTCCGTGTTTGCCATGATCGCGTTGAAATCCCCCATAACAAGCCATGGTGAGTTTGCGTGCAGCTGTGAGGTCTCGATGAGATCCGTCCAAAGGTCGCGTCGGGATACCCTCTGATTATGATGGTATGCGAATGTGATGAAGAAATCCTCACGCTCCGCAAGGATCGTCGCCTTACAGTGAATGGTCTGAGTAGTATACGCAAGAATTGTGACAGTAACTAGGCGGGCATCCCAGCCCACCCAGATACGAGATGCCGGCCCATTATCGTATTCAAAGAACCAACTCCAAGCCCTGGTAGAATGTGAAAGGGCAGCCGCATTCTGCTCGGAGACCCGTGTCTCGTACAGCCCGATAATCAACAGCTTATACCTAGTAATAATATCCCCCACCGCCCATCTGTGGTCTATCCTGCTTAGACCACGTACATTCCAAACGGCGATTGGGATCATGGGCACACGTCGAGAAGGGCTGCTTCAGGACCCTTAAGTGTGTTCGCCGTGTCCAAGTCGTCCAAGTCCACAAGAACCTCGAATGGGTTAATGCTAGCTAGTACAATAGCTCCCTGCTGCGCGTTGACTGAACTTGTTGAACATCCATCTACAGGCTTCGGGTACTCCTGCAGCCGCGGCTCGTGATCTTGTCCATGTTGGTGGGTGGAACAACAACCTCCTTGCCCTTGTCGGGATGACCAACTCTTCTCCATTCGCGCCGTGTGTGTGGGCCATTCTGGGGTTTCTTCGGCATCGTCGATGTGCGCTGCCCCGTGGATTGCCTCGGTCCCGTATTTGATCTTGCTGTTGGGTTCGACGAGAGGGACATGTTCCCGCCCCGTGGGTCTATGCACTGCATAAGGAGCACTTCCGCGGCCTCCATTCGAACTCGACACGAACTGTAACCGCGCCGTCAGATCCTCCACCTTCACGTGGAATGCGAATATTGAAGCTTTCAAGAAAAGGCTCCTGGAGATTCTTTGATATGCATACCCGAGCGTAGTCAATACGTTCTACTGAAATCGTCATAGAATCTGCGAAGAGTGGCTTCCCGACAACGCTAGCGACAATGCCTAACCCCTCCTGTGTCCAGAACTCGCCCGGAACGTTACGCAATTTCACCCATAGCGGAACATGGGTGTGCTGAATTTTCTCGAGAGACATCCCCGTTCGCCAAGCCTCGAGAAAATGGGTTGACCTTGCATGAGCCACGGTCCTCCTTCAAGAACCGCATTGGCTGCTGCCGCGGTTGCAAATCTGAATTTGAAAAAACCGTTGGCCGTTGCGCGTACCTCCAACAGTTCGTCCCAAATTGAACAGAAATGCCGTTCAACAAACGGAAAATATGGTTTTTTCCCTAGAAAATACCCTACGATGGTATTGTCCCAACGTGCCGCACCCCTCTTTGCGACCTCCCATGATGGGCAGGCCTCCGCGACACCGTCGTTGAGAGTTGGGGCTGTATATGTCAAGGTATAGTGTGTAGGGCTTGGTTTGCGAGGTGCTTCTTCGTGCACCGTCCCGCGAGTTACCGCAGCAAACGATGGCTGAGGGTTTGCGTGCGGCGAGGTAGACACCTCCTTGCGCGTCGGCAATGGTGCCATGGTTTGCAGCCCATGAGGTACAGCCGGGTGAGTTATTGACGGCGAAACCCTAGGATTGATAACCCTAGGCCCAGAAGTGGAAACCCGAGACGGCGAGATCCTAAACGTTGAAGCCCTAGTTCCTTCCGCCGCAGCCCTAGATGGCAAAACCCTGGGCGGCGACTCCTTGGGCCCATCAGCACCCGGGACAGTGAAACCCTAGGCCCATCAGCATCGGCCCTAACCTCGTTCCTCGCAGCCATCGTGGTCGGTGACTGCGGCTTCATCATTGGATCATCTGACGCATCATCGTTGATCAAGGCCATGCCAGATGGCGGCGGTGGTGTGCCTGGGTGTATAGGGCGGTCATTTCCAATCCGTGGGTCACGTAGCGGGCCGATAATGTCTGGGTAGCGCCGTTGGCGGCGGGTCCACGGGCGCATAGGATTATTCCGTGTGTCCGGCCTGTATAGCGATCCGCTAGCCATATGTGTCGACGGTGGTGGTTGCTGCTCCGGTGGAGCTCCATGAACGCGCCCAATTAGATCTTCGAACGCTGCCACATCAAATCGTTCGCTAAATCAGGGAATATTTTCTGAAAGCGAATTGTAGAGAATGGATCCAGTCTCAGCCCAATCCGTCGTTGAGGATTCCATACAAGGCATTCTATTTTTGGGTGCCCGATCTTGGTGCAGATACATCGAACCTGGACGAGATATTCCCATATCTGCCCGAAGATATGCGAGAATCTTTACCATAATTGGGTTATTCTCTGCTTGCTGCTCTAGATTCGCCAAATCTTCGCCAGAAATAGATGAATCCATAGCCCGATCTTGGTGCAGATACGTCGAACCTGGACGGGATATTCCCATATTTGCCCGAAGATATGCAAGGATCTTTACCAAAATTGGATTATTCTCTGCTTGATGTTCCAGATACGCCAAATCTTCGCCGGAAATAGATGGATCATGCAAAAACGTCGTCATCTCCGCTGATGCATCCATCGTCAGGTCGTGATCCTGAACCCGCGCCTTCAAAGATTGCGTGGCAAACTCTGGGTATGCAGAACGTAGTCCATCAAGATCTGGTTGTTGCAAGCGTGGATCGCATGAATTAGAAGATGCCGAGAGCTTTGAACCATCCATGGAAGAAGAAGATGCCATACCTAGGATCCTAAAAAATTCAAAAATTCAAAGAGTAAAAGCACAGGGTGTAACCCTCCAAACGCCGGACTAACGCCGGTGATGGAGGTCCCTGCCACCGGCTGGTCACGCCCTATCCGGGAGTGGCCAAAAACGGCGGTGGTAGGCGATGAAAACAGCCCCGGCGGCCGAACACGTTGGGTTTACGAATTCTCTCTAGTTTCTCTGTCTAGCGAAAATTTCAGTCTGCTTGCTTGCTTTTGATGTTTGCTTGCTCGATTGGATTGCTTGCGTTGTTTATTGGTAGCATGTTACCGAGCGGTGCAGCTTATTGCTGCTGAACATTGTATCTTTCCACATTTTATTTTAATGACCTTTTCCCAAAAAAAAATGCCTTGTTGAACAAGTCTAATGCCAGGTTGACCAAGGAATGCCTTATTGAACAATTCGAATGCCTTGTTGATCAAGTCGAGTACCTTGTAGAACAAGCCGAATGCCTTGTCGACCAAGTCAAATGTCTTATTGACCAAGTCGAATACCTTGTTGTGCAAATCGAACGGCCTTTTGATTTACTCAAATACCTTGTAGATCAAGTCGAATGCCTTGTTGAACAAGTCTAATGCCATGTAGACCAAGGAATGCCCTTGTTGAACAAGTCAAATGCCTTGTTGATCAAGTTGAGTGCCTTGTAGAACAAGCCAAATGCTTTGTTAACGAAGTCAAATGCCTTGTTGACCAAGTCGAATGCCTTGTTAAACCAAGTAATGCCTTGTTGAATAAGTCGAATGCCTTGTTGACCAAGTGGAATGCCATGTTGAACAAGTTAAATGCCTTGTAGACCAAGTCAAATGCCTTGTTTATCATGTCGAATGTCTTGTATAATAAGTAGAATGCCTTGTTGACCAAGTCAAATGCTTGTTGAACAAGTAGAATGTCTTGTTAACTTGCGTTGTAGAACAAGTCAAGTGCCTTGTTGACCAAGTCGAATGTCTTGCTAAACAAAGTCAAATGCCTTGTTGAAAAAGTAGAATCCGTTACAAGTAATGCCTTGTTGAATAAGTGGAATGCCTTGTTGACCAAGTGAATGCCTTGTTGAACAAGTCGAATGCCTTATAGACCAAGTGAAATACCTTATTTATCAAGTCGAATGCCTAGTTGATTTACTCAAATAACTTATAGATCTTCATCCAAAAAAAAAAAAAATTAACTTGTAGATCAAGTCGAATGCCATATTGAACAAGTATAATGCCTTGTAGACCAAGGAATACCTTATTGAACAAGTCAAATGCCTTGTTGATCAAGTCGAGTGCCTTGTAGAACAAGCCGAATGCTTTGTTTACCAAGTAAAATGCCTTGTTGACCAAGTCGAATGCCTTGTTGACCAAGTCGAATGCCTTGTTAAACTAAGTCAAATGCATTGTTGAACAAGTCAAATGCCTTGTAGATCAAGTCGAGTGCCTTGTAGAACATGCCGAATGTCTGGTTGTCCAAGCAAATGCCTTGTTGACCAAGTCAAATGCCTTGTTAAACACCAAGTCAAATGCCTTGTTGAACAAGTCGAATGCCTTGTTAACCAAGTAATGCCTTGTTGACCAAGTCGAATGTCTTGTAGATCAAGTTGAATGCTTTGTTGACCAAATCAAAAGCCTTGTTGAACACGTCTAATGCCTTGTAAACCAAGGAATTCCTTGTTGATGAAGTCGAGTGCCTTGTAGAACATGTCGAATGCCATGTTGACCAAGTCGAATGCCTTGTTAAACTAAGTGAAATGCCTTGTTGAACAAGTAGAATGCCTTTTTGACCAAGTAATGCCTTGTTGAATAAGTCGAATGCCTTGTTGACCAAGTCGAATGGCTTGTTGACTAAGATAAGCGCCTTGTTAAACCAAGTCCAATGCCCTGTTGACCAAGCAATGCCTTGTTGAATAAGTCGAATTCCTTGTTGACCAAGTCGAATGCCTTGTTGATCAAGTCGAGTGCCTTGTAGAACATGCCGAATGCCTGGTTGACCAAGCAAATGCTTTGTTGACCAAGTCGAATGCCTTGTTAAATCAAGTCAAATGCCTTGTTGAACAAATAGAATGCCTTGTTAACCAAGTAATGCGTTGTTGAATAAGTCAAATGCCTTGACCAAGTGGAATGCCTTGTTGAGCAAGTCAAATGCCTTGTAGACCAAGTCAAATGCCTTGTTTATCATGTCGAATGTCTTGTAGAACAATTAGAAGCCTTGTTGACCAAGTCAAATACCTTGTTAAACCAAGTTAAAAATCCCTTGTTGACAAGTCGAGTGCCTTGTAGAAAAAGTCGAATGCCTTGTAAAACCAAGTCGAATCCCTTGTTAAACAAAGTCGAATGCCTTGTTGAACAAGTAGAATGCTTTGTTGACCAAGTAATGCCTTGTTGAATAAGTCGAATGTCTTGTTAACCAAGTCGAACGCCTTGTTGATCAAGTCGAATGCCTTGTTGAACAAGTCTAATTTCTTCTAGACCAAGGAATGCCTTGTTGAAAAAGTCAAATGCCTTGTTGATCAAGTTGAGTGCCCTTGTAGAACAAGCCGATTGCTTTGTTGACCAAGTCAAATGCCTTGTTGACCAAGTCGAATGCCTTGTTAAACCAAGTAATGCCTGGTTGAATAAGTCGAATGCCTTGTTGACCAAGTGGAATGCCATGTTGAACAAGTCAACTGCCTTGTTGACCAACTCGAATGCCTTGTTGATCAACTCGAGTGCCTCGTAGAACATGGACGAATGCCAGGTTGACCAAGCAAATGACTTGTTGACCAAGTCAAATGCCTTGTTAAACCAAGTGAAATGCCTTGTTGAACAAGTAGAATGCCTTATTAACCAACTAATGCCTTGTTGAATAAGTCGAATGCCTTGTTAACCAAGTAATGCGTTGTTGAACAAGTCGAGTGCCTTGTAAAACAAGTTGAATGCCTTGTTAACCAAGTCAAATGCCTTGTTGACAAGTCGAGTGCCTTGTAAAAAAGTCGAATGCCTTGTTAAACCAAGTCCAATCCCTTGTTAAACCAAGTCGAATGCCTTGTTGAACAAGTAGACTGTCTTGTTGACCAAGTATTGCCTTGTTAAATAAGTCGAATACCCTTTTGACTAAGTCGAATGCCTTGTTGAACAAGTCGATTACCTTGTAGACCAAGTCTAATGCCTTGTTAAAGTAGCCTAATGCCTTGTTAACCAGGTCGAATGCCTTATTGATTTACTCGAATGCCTTGTAGATCAAGTCGAATGCCTTGTACATCAAGTCGAATGCCTTGTTGAACAAGTGGAATACCTTGTTGAACATGTCTATGCCTTGTAGACCAAGGAATTCCTTGTTGAAGAAGTCTAGTGACTTGTTGATCAAGTCGAGCGCCTTGTAGAACATGCCGAGTGCCTTGTTGACCAAGTCGAATGCCTTGTTAAACCAAGTCTAATGCCTTGATGAAAAAGTAGAATGCCTTAGAAGTAATGCCTTGTTGAATCAGTGAAATGCCTTCTTGACCAAGTGGAATGTCTTGTTGAACAATTCGAATGCCTTAGAGACCAAGTCAAATGCCTTGTTTGTCATGTCGAATGTCCTGTATAACAAGTAGAATGCCATGTTAACCAAGTCATATACCCTTGTTAAACAAAGTCAAATGCTTGTTGAACAAGTAGAATGTCTTGTTAACCAAGTAATGCATTGTTGAACAAGTCTAGTGCCTTGTCGAACAAGTCGAATGCCTTGTTAACCAAGTCAAATCCCTTGTTGACATGTCGAGTTCCTTGTAGAAAAAGTCGAATACCTAGTTAAACCAAGTTGAATCCCTTGTTAACCAAGTCGAATGACTTGTTGACAAGTAGAATGCCTTGTTGACAATGTAATGCCTTGTTGAATTAGTCGAATGCCTTGTTGACCAAGTCGAATGCCTTGTTGACCAAGTCGATTGCCTTGTAGACCAAGTCTAATGTCTCGTTAAAGAAGTCTAACTCCTTGTTAAATAAGTCGAATGCCTTATTAATTTACTCGAATGCGTTGTAGATCAAGTCGAATGCCTTGTAGATCAAGTCGAATGCCTTGTAGATCCAGTCGAATGCCTTGTTGACCAAGTCGAATGCCCTGTTAAACTAAGCCCAATGCCTTAATGACCAAGCAATGCCTTGTTGAATAAGTCGAATGCCTTGTTGACCAAGTCGGATGCCTTGTTGAACAAGTCAAATGCCTTGTAGACCAAGTCAAATGCCTTGTTGATCAACTCGAGTGCCTCGTAGGACATGCCGAATGCCAGGTTGACCAAGCAAATGCCTTGTTGACCAAGACGAATGCCTTGTTAAACCAAGTCAAATGCTTTGTTGAACAAGTAGAAAGCCTTATTAACCAAGTAATGCATTGTTGATAAGTCGAATGCCTTGTTGAACAAGTGGAATGCGTAGTTGAACAAATCAAATGCCTTTTTCATCATGTCGAATATCCTGTTAAACAAATAGAATGCCATGCTGACCAAGTCAAATACCTTCTCAAACCAAGTCAAATACCTGGTTGAACAACTAGAATGTCTTGTTGACCAAGTAATACGTTGTTGAACAAGTCGAGTGCCTTGTAGAACAAGTCGAATGCCTGGTTAAACAAGTCACATGCCTTGTTGACAAGTCGAGTGCTTTGTAAAAAAGTCGAATGCCTTGTTAAACCAAGTCGAATCCCTTGTTAAACCAAGTCGAATGCCTTGTTGAACAAGTATAATCCCTTGTTGACCAAGTAATGCCTTGTTGAATAAGTCGAATACTCTTTTGACCAAGTCAAATGCCTTGTTGAACAAGTCCATTGCCTTGTAGACCAAGTCTAATGCGCTGTTAAAGAAGCCTAATGCCTTGTTAACCAAGTCGAATGCCTTATTGATTTACTCGAATGCCTTGTAGATCAAGTCGAATGCCTTGTTGAACATGTCTATGCCTTGTAGTTGTACCATGGAATTCCTTGTTGAAGATGTCCAGTGACTTAGTTGGACTGTTCTCTCTCTAGTTTCTCTCTCTGGCGAATTCTCTCTCCCAAAACTAATCCCTAAAATTGTCGTTGACCAATTTTCCCCCCTTTGACACGCAATTGAATTTCCATCGTATACCTGCCTTGACCACTGTTCGAGGGCGATTTGCGGCCTCCATTGCCGGGATCAGACGGCGATTGGAAGGCTTTTTGGGAGCGAGATTGCTGCCTTTACTTCTAACATTCATATGTTGACGAAGGCGTCTCATTCTGTGGGGGTTGCGGCGATTGCTGAGGTCGTGGGTGCTGACCGACAGGGGACGGCCACACTAGGAGCCCCGACCATGCCGGATTTGGAAGCGTTCAGTGCAGCTTATCCGGCTTTTGCGGCTGCGTTTGATAGTGAGCGATTTAGGGCACTAATGAGCCAAGTGCAGGGGCCGAGTGTGGTAGACGATGATACCGCGCGATTGGCTGGGCAGAGGCTGAGGGAAATTACTCACAGAAGCGCGGGGCCTAGGGCAATGAGCGGGTCACCTAATCGGCGTGAGGAGGGGCCTGAGTGGATTAGAGGAATTCTACGCCATAATCCGCGGGTATTTCGCCGAAGGCCTGATTCACCTATGCCGGCGAGGGCTCTGTTGGCGCGGTGTTGCGAGGATGAGTCCCTGGCTCAGGATGATGATAAGGTTGATGAGGAGATTGTAGTTGATAATCGGGAAGAGGCAGACAAGGCGACCACGGTGAAGACTAGGGATTCCGATATACCAGATTCTGGCAGTTCACAGCCGATCGTTCTGAAGCATCTGATGTTTATGCCACACCAACAGGATTTGTTAATTCTGGGAACCCGAATGCAGGGTCTGTTTTCTCACGACTTGGGCCCTCAATGACGAAGGCTTATAGCCAAGGCAAACCGACGTCTTTTGCAGAGGCTGTGCAAGGAAACAGGGCTGCTCCATCACAAAAGATGGCATTATCTTACACCCCGCCCTCGATTGTGAATGGGGTGGCTGTGGTGCGCGCTCCATTGGAGGTGGTGCGGCGTGGCTGTGAACGATGGAAGAACACTCTCGTGGGTTATTTCCTTGGCCGTAAGCCGTATTTCCCTTTCGTGGAGAGTTACTTCAGATCGATTTGGAAGGGATTGACAGAGGTTCGTACGACTGTCAATGGTTTTTTCATGTTTAGTTTTGAGTCGGATGGTGCAAGGACCGTGGTTTTAGAGGGTGGACCTTGGCTCATGCAAGGCCAGCCGATATTCCTTGAACCTTGGCAACCACGCATGACTTTTACGCGTAAGGAGGTGGTGGAGCTGCCATTATGGGTCAAGCTATGGGATGTTCCATCTGATCTTTGGACACAAGAGGGGCTGTGGGGCTAGTTGCAAGTGCGGTGGGAAGGCCATTGTATGCAGACAGAATCACGGCGACGGGGGAACGACTTGATTATGCCCGGGTCTGTGTAATGAAGAAATTGTCTGAGCCATTTATTGAGACTTTTGATGTGTTGCTTCAAGGTGAGGAAGGGGAAGCGGATGTGAACGTACCTATACGGGTGGAGTTTGACTGGAGACCATCTAAATGTGATCATTGTACATCATGGGCACATGGGGCAGCCCTTTGCCCACAGCGACCGAAGAAGATGGCAGCAGGGACGTCAAAACCTTGTCGCCAATATGAGGGAGCGAGAAGGCATGGAAGGCGAAAGGTGGCAACCCAAAGCAGGAGCTGTTTGTCACTGGGCAACGCACAGCCCAGGCCCGTAATAGGTCCCGTTCTCGTGATAGAGGCGGGGGTCAGGGGCAGGGGGACCTTGGCGCACAACGGCCGGATAGAGTATGTAAGATAGGGGGGAGCCTTACACGCCCACATGAAGAATGGCAACAGGTGGGAGCCAAAGGAAAAGCCATTATGGTGTGGGCTGCAACTGCTGGAACTGAACGACAACCTGAAAGAGCTGAAACATCTCGTCCTCCAGAAGCAGCCGAGCCTCTTTCTGGGGTGCAGAACCGTTTTGACCAAATTCGGGATGTGCTGAAGATAGCAATTACACCTCATTTACGGGCCCTAAAGCAAATGCAGCCCGAAACAGAGTGCATTTATGTTAGCTGTTGGAGCATGGAATGTACGTGGTCTTAACAAGCAAGACCACAGGAGTGCGGTGCGGGAGTTGATATCGCGAGAGGGGTTGTGTATGATTGGGCTGCTAGAGACGAGAGTGGCGGCATCTAAAGAGGGTTTTATTTCGAGTAGCATTCGTTTTCATTGGCGATGGTTCTCTGATTATGAAGAAGGGCCATCGTCACGCATATGGGTGGGTTGGGATCCCTTTGTTATGAATGTGGATGTCCTTGGGTTCTCAGCCCAAGCTGTACATTGTCGAGTGAAGCCGGCATATACGGGGGAGATCATTTACGTGTCTTTTGCTTATGGGAAGTCCAGGAGGGAGGAGAGACGGCCATTATGGGAGGAGTTGACTACCATGGCGCGACTCGAGTGGCGGATGTATGGATCGTATTGGGGGATTTCAATGCTATTTTGCATGCGGGTGAGGGTCGTGGTGGTTAGGCATCTAGACATGAATGGAGGAATTCCAAGCGTGCCTGGTTAGTGCTGATTTGGTGACGATACCTACGATGGGCCAGGTATTCACGTGGTATAATCAACAGAGATCTGATGCGGGGGTTTGGAGGAGATTGGACCGTATACTAGGAAATCCTCAATGGTTTGCCAGGTTTACGAACTCCTTCTGTAGGTGTGGGCTACCAGCAACTTCGGATCACTCCCCTGTGTTTTTGGGAAATACTACGACACGACAGCATAAGGCAACATTTCGCTTTGACAATTTTCTGGCGAAAGATCCGGCCTTCTTAGGTATTGTTCAGAATATCTGGAACACTTCTTTACATGGCTAACCTATGTTCGTGTTGGTGAGGAGGCTTAAGATGTTGAAACCCATACTGATGAGACTGCGAAGATCGAAGGGAGACTTGACGGCGAATGTCACAGAAGCAAAGCATTTCCTTGATATTGCACAGGATTTTGCGTCACGGATCCATGAGGAGGACTCTTTCTATGAGCTGGAAAGGCTGTGTCGTGTGGTTTATGCCAAAGCAGTGGAGATGGAGCATTCGGCGTTATCGCAGCGGGCCAAGATTGCATGGCTGAAGGATGGGGACCAGTGCTCATCTTATTTCTTTCGTCGAGTTGCCATGAGGCGAGCTTCCAACCGTATCTGGTCCCTTGAGGATGCCAATGGCGATCTCCTTGAAGAACCAGCTCAGGTGGAAGGTGAAATGATTGGGTTCTACCAGGACCTATTGGGGCAGTCTGCCCACTGTACTCCGATTCTTCCTGTTGACGTGGAGAGAGCTGTGACGAGTACGCTTTCCCCAGCGGACGCTGCATCCATGATCACTAAGGTGACTGCCACTGAAGTTCGTGAGGTGCTTTTCTCTATGGGGGATGAGAAAGCGCCAGGACCTGACGGGTACACGGTAGCATTTTTTCGAGCTGCGTGGGGGATTGTTGGAGATGAGGTGGTGAAGGCGATCCAAGATTTCTTCAAAACGGGCAGAATACTGAAGGGACTAAATAGCACCCTCATCACGTTAATCCCGAAGCGAGAAACACCTCGGCGTGCAACGGAGTTCAGACCCATTTCCTGTTGCAATGTTATATATAAGGTGATCTCCAAGATTTTAGCCAATCGACTAAAGGGGCACCTCGCTACTTTGGTACATGGCTCACAGACAGCATTTATCCCAGGGCGACGAATCAGCGATAACGTGTTATTGGCGCAGGAGCTATGCCTTGGGTACAAGTCTAAGGGCCGGCCACCGCGTGCTATGTTCAAGATTGACCTGGCCAAGGCGTACGACAAGGTCGAATGGGAGTTTTTGCTTGCTGTCTTAGGGGCCATGGGTTTTCATCCTACTTACATTGGATGGATTCGAGCGTGCCTGACAACAACGGCCTTTTCGCTGAATCTGAATGGTAAGGTGGTTGGTTTTTTCCACGGCAAGAGGGGTATTCGACAGGGGGACCCCATATCCCCCTCTCTATTTACACTAGCGATGGAGGTCCTCCACGGACTTCTCAAGGTTGGCATTATGGAGGAGCCGCGCTTCAAATATCATTGGCGTTGCGAGACAATGGGCATGGTGTCGTTAGCATTTGCGGATGACCTCTTGCTTTTCAGCCACGCGGATGTCATTTCAGTTGGGGTGTTGAAGAAAGCTTTGGGTGAATTTGCCCGGTTGTCAGGGTTGATCCCTAACCCTGACAAGAGTGAGATGTTTATTTCGAGGCGGGCTGAAAGCTTGAGTGCACAGATTCATGCACTCACGGGTTATCGAGTGGGGCAGTTGCCGGTGCGATACTTAGGAGTGCCCCTCATTACTACTCGCTTGACGATTGGAGACTGTGCTCCTCTTTTACAGAAAGTGGACCAGCGGTTGGGATCATGGCTCAATCTGTCTTTATCTTATGCGGGCCGACTGCAGCTGGTTAAATCGGTCTTGCAGGCGCTTCATGCCTACTGGTCAGGTATGTTCTTATTACCTAAGGGAGTTATCCGAGCGTTGGAGGCGCGTTTTAGGAAATTTTTGTGGAGAGGTACATCACCTAAGGTGGCATGGGAGGTTTTATGTTTACCAGTTACTGAAGGGGGATTGGGCCTGAGGTCTATTTCTGTCGACAACAAGGCTCTCTTTCTGAAGCACTTGTGGAGTGTACTTACCAAGTCCCCGAATTCGATTTGGGTCGAATGGCTCTATAGAACGCGGTTGTATTCTCGATCACTATGGGATTTACCGGTCTCGACGAATGATGCTTGGAGCTGGAGAAAGCTGATGCAGTTACGCCCTTTACTCAGGTCTATGATTACATTTCGCATTGGTGATGGCTCTACGATCTGGCTATGGAAGGATCCTTGGTTGCTATCTACGTCGCTGTTGGAGAGATTTCCTAGGGGCCCTATTGCGATGGGGCTGCATCTTGATTCACGATTGAGTCTAGTCCTTAATATGCAGGGGTGGAATTGGCCGGACAAGGGGCGTGGAGTATCTTGAGATTAGCCGCCTCTTACCTAATGTGGTCCGTGGGGATCAGGATGGTGTGTGGTGGACGGGTTCGCCGAATGGATCTATGACTGCTTCTTTGGCTCACAATGCGATGCGCTACAGGAGGCCCCCTGTGGGTTGGGCGGTATTATTTGGAGGACCGTTGAAGATTCCACGACATGAATTTATTTTATATCTGGGATTACAGGATCGGCTCTCGACTAGGGACAAACCGTGGATTGCTCAGAGGGCGGGAACGCAAGCTTGTATCCTCTGTGAGGAGTTGCATTACGAGACTGTCCAACATCTAGTCTTTGATTGTCCTTTTTCACGACAATGTCTTCGTCTCTTGCGCCATCAGATTCGCTGGATCTGGCTTTATCGGGATTGGACTACGGGCATTCGGTGGGCGGCTGTCCGCTGGCGAAGGAAGCATCTTCTCCACGCAGCATCTCGTCATATTCTAGCATCCCTTGTCTACCATATTTGGCAGGCAAGGAACAGGCGATGGAAGGAGGGATCCATCACGACTCCACAACGGCTTGTGGGGTGTGTTCTTGCCTTGGCTATCACGCGTATTAGTGGTACATCCATGAAGTATGAACTTCATCGGGCGGCTATACGCCGATTTTGGCGTGGGGCTTGGTAGGATTGGTTTTTTATTGTTTGATTGGTTGTTTTTGTTGTTGATTGTTGATAGGGTCATTGATTGATTGGTTGATTGGTTTTTCATTCATTGTTTGTTACCAGTAGTCTGTTACTGGTTGGTAGAGGAGTTTTTCTCCTGTACATTTTTTTTACGATCTTTATACATGGGACTTTACACCAAAAAAAAAAGTCCAGTGACTTGTTGATCAAGTCGAGTGCCTTGTAGAACATGCCGAGTGCCTTGTTGACCAATTCGAATGCCTTGTTAAACCATGTCTAATGCCTTGATGAAAAAGTAGAATGCCTTACAAGTAATGCCTTTTTGAATCAGTGGAATGCCTTGTTGACCAAGTGGAATGCCTTGTTGAACAATTCGAATGCCTTATAGACCAAGTCAAAAGCTTTGTTTATCAAGTCGAATGCCTTGTTGAACAAGTCTAATGCCATGTAGACCAAGGAATGCCTTGTTGAACAAGTCAAATGCCTTGTTGATCAAGTTGAGTGCCTTGTAAAACAAGCCAAATGCTTTGTTAACGAAGTCAAATGCCTTGTTGACCAAGTCGAATGCCTTGTTGACCAAGTCGAATGCCTTGTTAAACCAAGTAATGCCTTGTTGAATAAGTCGAATGCCTTGTTGACCAAGTGGAATGCCATGTTGAACAAGTTAAATGCCTTGTAGACCAAGTCAAATGCCTTGTTTATCATGTCGAATGTCTTGTATAACAAGTAGAATGCCTTGTTGACCAAGTCAAATGCTTGTTGAACAAGTAGAATGTCTTGTTAACTTGCGTTGTTGAACAAGTCAAGTGCCTTGTTGACCAAGTCAAATGTCTTGCTAAACAAAGTCAAATGCTTTGTTGAAAAAGTAGAATCCCTTACAAGTAATGCCTTGTTGAATAAGTGGAATGCCTTGTTGACCAAGTGAATGCCTTGTTGAACAAGTCGAATGCCTTATAGACCAAGTGAAATACCTTGTTTATCAAGTCGAATGCCTAGTTGATTTACTCAAATAACTTGTAGATCTTCATCCAAAAAAAAAAAAATAACTTGTAGATCAAGTCGAATGCCTTATTGAACAAGTAAAATGCCTTCTAGACCAAGGAATACCTTATTGAACAAGTCAAATGCCTTGTTGATCAAGTCGAGTGCCTTGTAGAACAAGCCGAATGCTTTGTTTACCAAGTAAAATGCCTTGTTGACCAAGTCGAATGCCTTGTTGACAAAGTCGAATGCCTTGTTGACCAAGTCGAATGCCTTGTTAAACTAAGTCAAATGCATTGTTGAACAAGTCAAATGCCTTGTTGAACAAGTCAAATACCTTGTAGATCAAGTCGAGTGCCTTGTAGAACATGCCGAATGTCTGGTTGGCCAAGCAAATGCCTTGTTGACCAAGTCAAATGCCTTGTTAAACCAAGTCAAATGCCTTGTTGAACAAGTAAAATGCCTTGTTAACCAAGTAATGCCTTGTTGACCAAGTCGAATGACTTGTAGATCAAGTTGAATGCTTTGTTGACCAAATCGAAAGCCTTGTTGAACACGTCTAATGCCTTGTAAACCAAGGAATTCCTTGTTGATGAAGTCGAGTGCCTTGTAGAACATGTCGAATGCCATGTTGACCAAGTCGAATGCCTTGTTAAACTAAGTGAAATGCCTTGTTGAACAAGTAGAATGCCTTTTTGACCAAGTAATGCCTTGTTGAATAAGTCGAATGCCTTGTTGACCAAGTCGAATGGCTTGTTGACTAAGATAAGCGCCTTGTTAAACCAAGTCCAATGCCCTGTTGACCAAGCAATGCCTTGTTGAATAAGTCGAATTCCTTGTTGACCAAGTCGAATGCCTTGTTGATCAAGTCGAGTGCCTTGTAGAACATGCCGAATGCCTGGTTGACCAAGCAAATGCCTTGTTGACCAAGTCGAATGCCTTGTTAAATCAAGTCAAATGCCTTGTTGAACAAATAGAATGCCTTTTAACCAAGTAATGCGTTGTTGAATAAGTCAAATGTGTTCCCCAAAAAAAATAAGTCAAATGCCTTGACCAAGTGGAATGCCTTGTTGAACAAGTCAAATGCCTTGTAGACCAAGTCAAATGCCTTGTTTATCATGTCGAATGTCTTGTAGAACAAGTAGAAGCCTTGTTAACCAAGTCAAATACCTTGTTAAACCAAGTTAAAAATGCCTTGTTTACAAGTCGAGTACCTTGTAGAAAAAGTCGAATGCCTTGTTAAACCAAGTCGAATGCCTTGTTGAACAAGTAGAATCCCTTGTTGACCAAGTAATGCCTTGTTGAATAAGTCGAATACTCTTTTGACCAAGTCAAATGCCTTGTTGAACAAGTCTATTGCCTTGTAGACCAAGTCTAATGCGTTGTTAAAGAAGCCTAATGCCTTGTTAACCAAGTCGAATGCCTTATTGATTTACTCGAATGCCTTGTAGATCAAGTCGAATGCCTTGTTGAACATGTCTATGCCTTGTAGTGGTACCAAGGAATTCCTTGTTGAAGAAGTCCAGTGACTTGTTGATCAAGTCGAGTGCCTTGTAGAACATGCCGAGTGCCTTGTTGACCAAGTCGAATGCCTTGTTAAACCATGTCTAATGCCTTGACGAAAAAGTAGAATGCCTTACAAGTAATGCCTTTTTGAATCAGTGGAATGCCTTGTTGACCAAGTGGAATGCCTTGTTGAACAATTCGAATGCCTTATAGACCAAGTCAAAAGCTTTGTTTATCAAGTCGAATGCCTAGTTGATTTACTCAAATACCTTGTAGATCAAGTCGAATGCCTTGTTGAACAAGTCTAATGCCATGTAGACCAAGGAATGCCTTGTTGAACAAGTCAAATGCCTTGTTGATCAAGTTGAGTGCCTTGTAGAACAGGCCAAATGCTTTGTTAACGAAGTCAAATGCCTTGTTGACCAAGTCGAATGCCTTGTTGACCAAGTCGAATGCCTAGTTAAACCAAGTAATGCCTTGTTGAATAAGTCGAATGCCTTGTTGACCAAGTGGAATGCCATGTTGAACAAGTTAAATGCCTTGTAGACCAAGTCAAATGCCTTGTTTATCATGTCGAATGTCTTGTATAACAAGTAGAATGCCTTGTTGACCAAGTCAAATGCTTGTTGAACAAGTAGAATGTCTTATTAACTTGCGTTGTTGAACAAGTCATGTGCCTTGTTGACCAAGTCGAATGTCTTGCTAAACAAAGACAAATGCCTTGTTGAAAAAGTAGAATCCCTTACAAGTAATGCCTTGTTGAATAAGTGGAATGCCTTGTTGACCAAGTGAATGCCTTGTTGAACAAGTCGAATGCCTTATAGACCAAGTGAAATACCTTGTTTATCAAGTCGAATGCCTAGTTGATTTACTCAAATAACTTGTAGATCTTCATCCAAAAAAATAAAAAATAACTTGTAGATCAAGTCGAATGCCTTATTGAACAAGTATAATGCCTTGTAGACCAAGGAATACCTTATTGAACAAGTCAAATGCCTTGTTGATCAAGTCGAGTGCCTTGTAGAACAAACCGAATGCTTTGTTTACCAAGTAAAATGCCTTGTTGACCAAGTCGAATGTCTTGTTGACAAAGTCGAATGCCTTGTTGACCAAGTCGAATGCCTTGTTAAACTAAGTCAAATGCATTGTTGAACAAGTCAAATGCCTTGTAGATTTCCGGCCGATCTCGTGTTGTAATGTTATCTACAAGATTATCTCGAAGATTTTGGCTGATCGGCTCAAGCCTGTCCTTCCTAGTCTTGTTCATGGTTGCCAGACTGCCTTCATCCCGGGACGTCACATCTCAGATAACATCCTTCTTGCCCAGGAGCTGTGTCATGGCTACAACGGCCATCGTCATCCCCCCCGTGCGCTGTACAAAGTGGACCTGGCGAAGGCTTATGATCGGGTGGAATGGAGTTTTGTTTTGGCTACGCTGCAGGCGATGGGACTCCATCCGCGGTTTATCGAGTGGATCAGGACCAGTCTTACTACGACGACGTTCTCCCTTAGCGTCAGTGGTCGACCCATGGGGTACTTTGATGGCAAGCGGGGTCTTCGTCAAGGTGACCCTATTTCTCCCTACCTGTTTACTTTGGTTATGGAGGTTCTACATGGCATTGTTTGTCAGCGTATTAGCGAGGAACCGAGGTTTCGTTATCATTGGCGGTGTAAGCCTCTTTCCTTACCTATGCTTATTTTTGCGGATGATCTGTTATTGTTTTGCCACGCTGATGGGGTTTCTGTTGGGGTCCTTAAGGCGTCGGTGGACTGTTTCTCGACTCTGTCGGGTTTATATCCTAACCCGGCTAAGAGTGAGTTTTTCTCTCCCGCCCGGCTCTCTCTCTCGCACCGCAGCTGCAACCCATTTTGGCTTTCCCTTGAGCTCTTTGCCGATTCGGTATCTGGGGGTTCCATTGATTACCTCTCGTCTTTCGCTTGCTGACTGTGGCCCGCTCTTATCTCGCGTTGATCATCGTCTGGGTTCATGGCTGAACCAGACCCTCTCTTATGCTGGACGTGTCCAGCTGATCCGATCTGTTCTTCAGGCTCTGCACGTTTACTGGTCGGGGGTGTTCCTTCTCCCCAAGGGTGTGGTGCAGGCTTTAGAAGCAAAATTCTGTCAGTTTCTTTGGGCGGGGTCTACAGCTAAGGTGGCATGGACTGACGTGTGTTTGCCCACTGCGGAGGGCGGTTTGGGCATTCGTTCGGTGGCGGTTGATAATAAGGTTCTTCTTTTTCGCCTCTTGTGGCGGCTCATTACGCGGGCCCCGAACTCTATTTGGGTGACCTAGCTGTATGCAAGTCGGTTGAGGTCAGATACTATTTGGACGGCTCCTGTTTCTTCGACTACATCTTGGAGCTGGCGAAAGTTATTGAGTTTTAGGGCGGAAATGAAGAGTCACATTGTCTTCCACATTGGTAACGGTAACTCCATTCGTTTGTGGGAGGATCTTTGGCTTGCCAGATGGTTCCCTTCTGGATCGCTTTCCTCGGGGACCTGTTGCTATGGGCCTCCCTGTGGGCACCCGTCTTGCCTCTGTTATTTCTGCGCAGGGCTGGAACTGGCCGGGTCGTACTACTGTGGAGTATCTTGAATTTAGCCCCGAGCTACCCCCGGTTCGTCCCGACCGCCGGGACAGTGTTTCCTGGCGTGGGTCTGCCGATGGCGTTGCTTCTGCGAGACTCATTCGGGAGGCGCTGCGGCCTCGTCAGGACGGTGTGCTTTGGGCGAATCTGTTTGGTGGCCCTTTACGGGTCCCTCGACATGAGTTCTCCCTCTGGATGGGTGTTCGTGGCCGACTCTCGACTAGGGATAAGGCTTGGGTTGCTACTAGAGCGGGGACACAGGCTTGCGGACTTTGTACCTCGGCTCAGGTGGAGACGGCTTCCCATCTTTTTTTCGACTGCGATTTCTCTCGCCGCTGTTTGAGGCTCCTTCGGAGGCGGGTGCGCTGGGACTGGCCTCACCGGGACTGGCCGCAGGGTTTTCTTTGGGCTGCGCAACGGTGGCGTGGGCATCATTTATTGCATGCGGCGTCTAGGCATCTTCTGGCATCCCTGGTGTATCATATTTGGCTTGCTCGGAATCGGCGGTGGCGAGAGAATGTTACGACCTCGCCGGAACGATTAGTTGCTGGTGTTTTGGACATTTGTTGTTTGCGTCTTAATGGTCTCTCTGCAAAGTATGCTTTGCAGATTGCGGCCATTAGGCGGCTTTGGCGTGTTGCGTGGTAGTTTTTCCTGTCAAGCATGTACTGACTTCTTTTTTTTTTTTTTTTTTTTTTTTTTTTTTGGGAAAAAGTCATTAAAATAAAATGTGGAAAGATACAATGTTCAGCAGCAATAAGCTGCACCGCTCGGTAACATGCTACCTATAATCAACGCAAGCAATCCAATCGAGCAAGCAAACATCAAAAGCAAGCAAGCAGACTGTAAGCAAGTGACTACGTGCTCGGCCACGCAATGCGCCAAACACATCGAAGCGCACAGGACTGTAGCTGATACTTCCCTCCAAGGGTAGAGAGCCGTATACAGAGTGTAGTCTCGACGTCCGCAACGATATGAGTAGGAGGTCTTCGTCTTCCTTCCCGCCATCGTAGGTTGCGCTCGGCCCATAGGTGATAGACATGCGATGCAAGCACATGTCGGGGCCCCATCCATGCGAGGTGCTTGCCCCGCCACCTTTGAGCAGCCCAGTGAACCCCTTCGATCCAGTCCGTGTAAGGCCATCCAAAACGTAACTTTCCCTGCAAAGACTGTAGGCAATGTCTGGAAAATGAACACTCAAAGAAAAGATGCCGTGTTGTCTCTATAGCATGGCCATCATCACACAAGAGGCAAGCTGAACTTCCTGCTGCCGCGGCCACCCATGGCTTGTCCCTCGTCGCCAGGCGTTCCCTAATCGCCAGCCATAGAATGACTTCATGCCCCTTTTTTTTTATTGTTGAGACAAGAGAGAGAAAATTTTCGCTAGAGAGAGAAACTAGAGAGAATTCGTAAACCCAACGTGTTCGGCTGCCGGGGCTGTTTTCATCGCCTACCACCGCCGTTTTTGGCCACTCCCGGATAGGGCGTGACCAGCCGGTGGCAGGGACCTCCATCACCGACGTTAGTCCGGCGTTTGGAGGGTTACACCACGTGCTTTTACTCTTTGAATTTTTGAATTTTTTAGGATCCTAGTTATGACATCTTCTTCTTCCATGGATGGTTCAAAGCTCTCGGCATCTTCTAATTCATGCGATCCACGCTTGCAACAACCAGATCTTGATGGACTACGTTCTGCATACCCGGAGTTTGCCACGCAATTATCGGCGTTTGCATCTTTGAAGGCGCGGGTTCAGGATCACGACCCGACGATGGATGCATCGGCGGAGATGACGACGTTTTTGCATGATCCATCTATTTCCGGCGAAGATTTGGTGCATTTGGAACATCAAGCAGAGAATAATCCAATTTTGGTAAAGATCCTTGCATATCTTCGGGCAAATATGGGAATATCCCGTCCAGGTTCGACGTATCTGCACCAAGATCGGGCTATGGATTCATTTATTTCCGGCGAAGATTTGGCGCATCTGGAGCAGCAAGCAGAGAATAACCCAATTATGGTAAAGATCCTCGCATATCTTCGGGCAGATATGGGAATATCTCGTCTAGGTTCAATGTATCTGCACCAAGATCGGGCACCCAAAAATAGAATGCCTTGTATGGATTCATCTATCTCCGGCGAAGATTTGGCGCATCTGGAGCAGCAAGCAGAGAATAATCCAATTATGGTAAAGATCCTTGCATACCTTCGGGCAGATATGGGAATATCTCGTCCCGGTTCGATGTATCTGCACCAAGATCGGGCACCCAAAAATAGAATGCCTTGTATGGATTCATCTATCTCCGGCGAAGATTTGGCGCATCTGGAGCAGCAAGCAGAGAATAATCCAATTATGGCAAAGATCCTTGCATATCTTCGGGCAGATATGGGAACATCTCGTCCAGGTTCGTTGCACCAAGATCGGGTTCCCAAAAATAGAATGCCTTGTATGGATTCCTCAACGACGGATTGGGCTGAGATTGGATCCATTCTCTACAATTCGCTTTCAGAAAATATTCCCGGATTTAGCGAACGATTTGATGTGGCAGCATTCGAAGATCTAATTGGGCGCGTTCATGGAGCTCCACCGGAGCAGCAACCACCACCGTCGATACATATGGCTAGCGGATCGCTATACAGGCCGGACACACGGAATAATCCTATGCGCCCGTGGACCCGCCGCCAACGGCGCTACCCGGACATTATCGGCCCGCTACGTGACCCACGGATTGGAAATGACCGCCCTATACGCCCAGGCACACCACCGCCGCCATCTGGCATGGCCTTGATCAACGATGATGCGTCAGATGATCCAAAGATGAAGCCGCAGTCACCGACCACGACGGCTGCGAGGAACGAGGTTAGGGCCGATGCTGATGGGCCTAGGGTTTCACTGTCCCGGGTTGCTGATGGGCCCAAGGAGTCGTCGCCCAGGGTTTCGCCGTCTAGGGCTGCGGCGGCAAGGAACTAGGGCTTCAACGTTTAGGATCTCGCCGTCTCGGGTTTCCACTTATGGGCCTAGGGTTATCAATCCTAGGGTTTCGCCGTTAATAACTCACCCGGCTGTACCTCATGGGCTGCAAACCATGGCACCATTGCCGACGCGCAAGGAGGTGTCTACCTCGCCGCACGTAAACCCTCAGCCATCGTTTGCTGCGGTAACTCGCGGGACGGTGCACGAAGAAGCACCTCGTAAACCAAGCCCTACACGCTATACCTTGACATATACAGCCTCAACTCTCAAGGACGGTGTCGCGGAGGCCTGCCCATCATGGGAGGTCGCAAAGAGGGGTGCGGCACGTTGGGACAATACCCTCGTAGGGTATTTTCTGGGGAAAAAACCATATTTCCCGTTTGTTGAACGGCATTTCCGTTCAATTTGGGAGGAACTGTTGGAGGTACGCGCAACGGCCAACGGTTTTTTCAAATTCAGATTTGCAACCGCGGCAGCAGCCAATGCGGTTCTTGAAGGAGGACCGTGGCTCATGCAAGGTCAACCCATTTTTCTCGAGGCTTGGCGAACGGGGATGTCTCTCGAGAAAATTCAGCACACCCATGTTCCGCTATGGGTGAAATTGCGTAACGTTCCGGGCGAGTTCTGGACACAGGAGGGGTTAGGCATTGTCGCTAGCGTCGTCGGGAAGCCACTCTTTGCAGATTCTATGACGATTTCAGCGGAACGTATTGACTACGCTCGGGTATGCATATCAAAGAATCTCCAGGAGCCTTTTCTTGAAAGCTTCAATATTCGCATTCCACGTGAAGGTGGAGGATCTGACGGCGCAGTTACAGTTCGTGTCGAGTACGAATGGAGGCCGCGGAAGTGCTCCTTATGCGGTGCATGGACCCACGGGGCGGGAACATGTCCCTCTCGTCGAACCCAACAACCACGATCAAATACGGGACCGAGGCAATCCACGGGGCAGCGCACATCGACGATGCCGAAGAAACCCCAGAATGGCCCACACACACGGCGCGAATGGAGAAGAGTTGGTCATCCCGACAAGGGCAAGGAGGTTGTTGTTCCACCCACCAACATGGAGCAAGATCACGAGCCGCGGCTGTAGGAGTACCCGAAGCCTGTAGATGGATGTTCAACAAGTTCAGTCAACGCGCAGCAGGGAGCTATTGTACTAGCTAGCATTAACCCATTCGAGGTTCTTGCGGACTTGGACGACTTGGACACGGCGAACACACTTAAGGGTCCTGAAGCAGCCCTTCTCGACGTGTGCCCATGATCCCAATCGCCGTTTGGAATGTACGTGGTCTAAACAGGGTAGACCACAGATGGGCGGTGGGGGATATTATTACTAAGTATAAGCTGTTGATTATCGGGCTGTACGAGACACGGGTCTCCGAGCAGAATGCGGCTGCCCTTTCACATTCTACCAGGGCTTGGAGTTGGTTCTTTGAATACGATAATGGGCCGGCATCTCGTATCTGGGTGGGTTGGGATGCCCGCCTAGTTACTGTCACAATTCTTGCGTACACCACTCAGACCATTCACTGTAAGGCGACGATCCTTGCGGAGCATGAGGATTTCTTCATCACATTCGCATACGGTCATAATCAGAGGGTGTCCCGACGCGACCTTTGGACGGATCTCATCGAGACCTCACAGCTGCACGCAAACTCACCATGGCTTGTTATGGGGGATTTCAACGCGATCATGGCAAACACGGACGCGCGGGGAGGATCGGCCACGGGGGGCTGTCCGGAGATGATTGCATGCATGACTACATCGGACCTCGCGACCCTGCCATGCACGGGGCAACTCTACACGTGGTATAACCAGCAAGGGGGCACGTCGGGTGTATGGCGACGCCTCGATAGGATGCTTGGCAACCCCTCTTGGTTCGCTAGATTTGGGGACCTTACTTATCATTGCGCAACCCCTGCTACATCGGACCACTCTCCACTCATCCTCGCGACTACAGCTAGGGCTTCTGAGAGGAATAATTCTTTTCGTTTTGATAATTTTTTGGCGCGGGATCCTCGTTTTCTTCCTATCGTGGCGAAAACTTGGAGTCTGCAAGCAAATGGATACCCGATGTATGTAGTCGTCCAGAGACTGAAAGCGATGACGAGGGAACTACGACAACTACGGCGAGACAAGGGTGATCTCAATCGTAACGTGCTCGAGGCGCGCAAATTTCTAGAGATTGCTCAGGACATGGCGGCAAACTATCCATTGGAGGATCAATTACTAATCTTGGAGAAGCAATGTCGGCTTGTGTATGCCAAAGCGGTCGAATTGGAGCATTCGGCACTCCTTCAGCGGGCGAAAGTGGCATGGCTCAAGACGGTGACCAATGCACTTCTTTTTTCTTCAAGAAAGTGGCCACACGGCGGGTTGGAAATCGTATCTTCCACTTGGAGGATGAGGCGGGAAACACGTTCGAGGGTGGTGCACAAGTGCGGGCTGAATTGGTCCGATATTACTCGGAACTTCTAGGGCAATCCATGCGGACAACCCCAATATCCGCCTCTGACGTCGCGCCTTACTTCGGGGCAGCGCTCAGCACAACCGACGCGGAGGCAATGGTTCAGCCGGTCACTGATGTGGAAATCAACAACGCGCTGCATGCAATGGGAGATAACAAATCGCCAGGGCCAGACGGGTACTCCGCGGTTTTCTACAAGCGGGCATGGCACATCATCGGGGAGGATATCTCGTTCGCCATCCGGGATTTCTTCCGGACGGGACGCCTCCTAGGGGAGCTGAATTCGACCCTTATCACGCTCATTCCAAAAGGGGATAATCCACGCATGGTGAAGGATTTTCGACCGATTGCCTGCTGCAACGTTCTCTATAAGATCATCTCCAAGATCATTGCTAATCGGCTACGAGACAGCTTGGGGAAACTTGTCCACCCTACACAGACGACATTCATCCCTGGAAGGCGTATTTCCGACAACATTCTCTTAGCCCAAGAGATTTGTCACGGATACAATAGAGCCGGGCTGCCTGAACGGGTGGCTCTTAAGGTCGACCTCGCCAAGGCATATGATAAGATTGAGTGGGATTTTATCTTTGCAAACTTCAGGCACTTCACTTTCACCCGACCTTCATTGGGTGGGTCCGGTCATGCCTCACGTCGACGCATTTTTCCATCAACATCAACGGTAGGCCGGAGGGTTTCTTCAAAGGACGGCGGGGTCTCAGACAAGGCGACCCCATATCACCTTATCTCTTTGTGTTGGTGATGGAGGCTTTACATGGAATCATAGCGTCCCGCATCAACCTTAGCAGCAGCTTCCGATACCATTGGCGATGCGAGGCCACATCCCTCTTCATGTTGACCTTCGCCGATGATCTTCTTCTTTTCTCGCAGGCGGACGTTCAATCAGTCAGTATCTTCCGCGACAGCCTCGAGCTTTTTGCTTCGCTTTCAGGGCTACGGGCAAACTCCAGTAAAAGCGAGATGTTTATCTCGAAACGGGCAGAACGACTGAAGGGTACACTCCAGGCTGTTATGGGCTTTTTTTTTTGGTGTAAAGTCCCATGTATATAGATCGTAAAAACAATGTACAAATGAACAGGAGAAAAACTCCTCTACCAACCAGTAACAGACTACTGGTAACAACAATGAATGAATAACCAATCAACCAATCAACCAATGACCCTATCAACAATCAACAACAAAAACATCCAATCAAACAAAACCAATCCTACCAAGCCACACGCCATAATCGGCGTATAGCCGCCCGATGAAGTTCATACTTCATGGATGTACCACTAATACGCGTGATAGCCAAGGCAAGAACACACCCCACAAGCCGTTGTGGAGTCGTGATGGATCCCTCCTTCCATCGCCTGTTCCTTGCCTGCCAAATATGGTAGACAAGGGATGCTAGAATATGACGAGAAGCTGCATGGAGAAGATGCTTCCTTCGCCAGCGGACAGCCGCCCACCGAATGCCCGTAGTCCAATCCCGATAAGGCCAAAACCAGCGAATCAGATGGCGCAAGAGACGAAGACATTGTCTTGAAAAAGGACAATCAAAGAATAGGTGTTGGACAATCTCGTAATGCAACTCCTCACAGAGGACACAAGCTTGGGTTCCCGCCCTCTGAGCAATCCACGGTTTGTCCCTAGTCGAGAGCCGATCCTGTAATCCCAGATATAAAATAAATTCATGTCGTGGAATCTTCAACGGTCCTCCAAATAATACCGCCCAACCCACAGGGGACCTCCTGTATCGCAACGCGTTGTAAGCCAAAGAAGCAGTCATAGTCCATTCGGCGAACCCGTCCACCAAACACCATCCTGATCCCCACGAACCACAGTAGGTATGAGGCGGCTAATCTCAAGATACTCCACCGCCCCTTGTCCTGGCCAATTCCACCCCTGCGAATTAAGGACTAGACTCAAACGTGAATCAAAATGCAGCCCCATCGCAATAGGGCCCCTAGGAAATCTCTCCAACAGCGACGTAGATAGCAACCAAGGATCCTTCCATAGCCAGATCGTAGAGCCATCACCAATGGGAAATGTAATCATAGACCTGAGTTTTACCAAAAAAAAATCATAGACCTGAGTAAAGGGCGTAACTGCATCAGCTTTCTCCAGCTCCAAGCATCATTCATCGAGACCGGTAAATCCCATAGTGATCGAGAATACAACCGCGTCATATAGAGCCATTCGACCCAAATCGAATCCGGGGACTTGGTAAGTACACTCCACAAGTGCTTCAGAAAGAGAACCTTGTTGTCGACAGAAATAGACCTCAGGCCCAATCCCCCTTCAGTAACTGGTAAACATAAAACCTCCCATGCCACCTTAGGTGATGTACCTCTCCACAAAAATTTCCTAAAACGCGCCTCCAACGCTCGGATCACTCCCTTATGTAACAAGAACATACCTGACCAGTAGGCATGAAGCGCCTGCAAGACCGATTTAACTAGTTGCAGTCGGCCCGCATAAGATAACGACAGATTGAGCCATGATCCCAACCGCTGGTCCACTTTCTGTAGAAGAGGAGCACAGTCTCCAATCGTCAAGCGAGTAGTAACGAGAGGCACTCCTAAGTATCGCACCGGCAACTGCCCCACTCGATAACCCATGAGTGCATGAATCTGTGCACTCAAGCTTTCAGCCCGCCTCGAAATAAACATCTCACTCTTGTCAGGGTTAGGGATCAACCCTGACAACCGGGCAAATTCACCCAAAGCTTTCTTCAACACCCCAACTGAAATGACATCCGCGTGGCTGAAAAGCAAGAGGTCATCCGCAAATGCTAACGACACCATGCCAATTGTCTCGCAACGCCAATGATATTTGAAGCGCGGCTCCTCCATAATGCCAACCTTGAGAAGTCCGTGGAGGACCTCCATCACTAGTGTAAATAGATAGGGGGAAATGGGGTCCCCCTGTCGAATACCCCTCTTGCCTTGGAAAAAACCAACCACCTTACCATTCAGATTCAGCGAAAAGGCCGTTGTTGTCAGGCACGCTCGAATCCATCCAATGTAAGTAGGATGAAAACCCATAGCCCCTAAGACAGCAAGCAAAAACTCCCATTCGACCTTGTCGTACGCCTTGGCCAGGTCAATCTTGAACATAGCACGCGGTGGCCGGCCCTTAGACTTGTACCCAAGGCATAGCTCCTGCGCCAATAACACGTTATCGCTGATCCGTCGCCCTGGGATAAATGCTGTATGTGAGCCATGTACCAAAGTAGCGAGATGCCCCTTTAGTCGATTGGCTAAAATCTTGGAAATCACCTTATATACTACATTGCAACAGGAAATGGGTCGGAACTCCGTTGCACGCCGAGGTGTTTCTCGCTTCGGGATTAACGTGATGAGGGTGCTATTTAGTCCCTTCAGTATTCTGCCCGTTTTGAAGAAATCTTGGATCGCCTTCACCACCTCATCTCCAACAATCCCCCACGCAGCTCGAAAAAATGCTACCGTGTACCCATCAGGTCCTGGCGCCTTCTCATCCCCCATAGAGAAAAGCGCCTCACGCACTTCAGTGGCAGTCACCTTAGTGATCATGGATGCAGCGTCCGCTGGGGAAAGCGTACTCGTCACAGCTCTCTGCACGTCAACAGGACAAATCGGAGTACAGTGGGCAGACTGCCCCAATAGGTCCTGATAGAACCCAATCATTTCAGCTTCCACCTGAGATGGTTCTTCAATGAGATCGCCATTGGCATCTCAAGGGACCAGATACGGTTGGAAGCTCGCCTCATGGCAACTCGACGAAAGAAATAAGATGAGCACTGGTCCCCATCCTTCAGCCATGCAATCTTGGCCCGTTGCGATAACGCCGAGTGCTCCATCTCCACTGCTTTGGCATAAACCACACGACACAGCCTTTCCAGCTCATAGAAAGAGTCCTCCTCAGGGAACCGTGACGCAAAATCCTGTGCAATATCAAGGAAATGCTTTGCTTCTGTGACATTCGCCGTCAAGTCTCCCTTCGATCTTCGCAGTCTCATCAGTATGGGTTTCAACATCTTAAGCCTCCTCACCAACACGAACATAGGATAGCCATGTAAAGGAGTGTTCCAGACATTCTGAACAATACCTAAGAAGGCCGGATCTTTCGCCAAAAAATTGTCAAAGCGAAATGTTGCCTTATGCTGTCGTGTCGTAGTATTTCCCAAAAACACAGGGGAGTGATCCGAAGTTGCTGGTAGCCCACACCGACAGAAGGAGTTCGTAAACCGGGCAAACCATTGAGGATTTCCTAGTATACGGTCCAATCTCCTCCAAACCCCCGCATCAGATCTCTGTTGATTATACCACGTGAATACCTGGCCCATCGTAGGTATCGTCACTAAATCAGCATTAACCAGGCACTCTTGGAATTCCTCCATATCATGCTTAGATGCCGAACCACCACGACCCTCACCCGCGTGCAAAATAGCATTGAAATCCCCCAATACGATCCATGCATCCGCCACTCGAGTCGCTGCCATGGAAGTCAATTCCCCCCATAATGGCCTTCTCTCCTCCCTCCTGGACTTCCCATAAGCAAAAGACACGTAAATGATCTCCCCCGTATATGCCGACTTCACTCGACAATGTACAGCTTGGGCTGAGAACCCAAGGACATCCACATTTAAAACAAAGGGATCCCAACCCACCCATATGCGTGACGATGGCCCTTCATCATAATCAGAGAACCATCGCCAATGAGACCGAATGTTACTCGAAATAAAACCCTCATTAGATGCTGCCACTCTCGTTTCTAGCAGCCCCATCATACACAACCCCTCTCGCGATATCAACTCCCGCACCGCACTCCTGTGGTCTTGCTTATTAAGACCACGTACATTCCATGCTCCAACAGCTAACATAAAAGCACCCTGTTACGGGCTGCGTTTGCTTTAGGGCCCGTAAATGAGGTGTAATTGCTATCTTCAGGCACATCCCGAAGAAGGTCAAAACGGTTCTGCACCCCAGAAAGAGGCTCGGCTGCTTCTGGAGGACGAGATGTTTCAGCTCTGTCAGGTTGTCGTTCAGTTCCAGCATTCGCAGCCCACACCATAACGGCTTTTCCTTTGGCTCCCACCTGTTGCCATTCTTCATGTGGGCATGTAAGGCTCCCCCATATCTTACATACGCTATCCGGCTGTTGTGCTCCAAGGTCTCCCTGCCCCTGACCCCCGCCTCTATCATAACGAGAACGGGACCTATTACGGGGTTGGGCTGTGCGTTGCCCAGTGACAAACAGCTCCTGCTTTGGGTTGCCACCTTTGGCCTTCCATGCCTTCCTCGCTCCCTCATATTGGCGATGAGGTTTTGACGTCCCTGCTGCCATCTTCATCGGTCGCTGTGGGCAAAGGGCTGCTCCATGTGCCCATGATGAACAATGATCACATTTAGATGGTCTCCAATCAAACTCCACCCGTATAGGTACTTTCACATCCGCTTCCCCTTCCTCACCTTGAAGCAACACATCAAAAGTCTCAATAAATGGCTCAGACAATTTCTTCATTACACAGACCCCGTCGCCGTGATTCTGTCTGCATACAATGGCCTTCCCACCGCACTTGCAACTAGCCCCAGCCCCTCTTGTGTCCAAAGGTCAGATGGAACATCCCATAGCTTGACCCATAATGGCAGCTCCACCACCTCCTTGCGCGTAAAAGTCATGCGTGGTCGCCAAGGTTCAAGGAATACCGGCTGGCCTTGCATGAGCCAAGGTCCACCCTCTAAAACCGCAGTCCTTACACCATCCGACTCAAAACTAAACATGAAAAAACCATTAACAGTCGTACGAACCTCTGCCAATCCCTTCCAAATCGATCTGAAGTAACTCTCCACGAAAGGGAAATACGGCTTACGGCCAAGGAAATAACCCACGAGAGTATTCTTCCATCATTCACAGCCACGCCGTGCCACCTCCAATGGAGCACGCACCACAGCCACCCCATTCACAATCGAGGGCGGGGTGAAAGATAATGCCATCTTTTGTGATGGAGCAGCCCTGTTTCCTTGTACAGCCTCTGCAAATGACACAGGTTTGCCTTGGCTATAAGCCTTCGTCATTGAGGGCCCAAGTCGTGAGAAAACAGACCCTGCATTCGGGTTCCCAGAATTAACCAATCCAGTTGGTGTAGCATAGACATCAGATGCTTCAGGAAACGGCTGTGAACTGCCAGACTCTGGTATATCGGAATCCCTAGTCTTCGCCGTGGTCGCCTTGTCTGTCTCTGCCCGATTATCAACTACAATCTCCTCATCAACATTATCATCATCCTGAGCCAGGGACTCATCCTCGCAACACCGCGCCAACAGAGCCCTCGCCGGCATAGGTGAATCAGGCCATCGGCAAAAAACCCGCGGATTATGGCGTAGAATTCCTCTAATCGACACAGGCCTCTCCTCACGCCGATTAGGTGACCCGCTCATTGCCCTAGGCCCCGCGCTTCTGTGAGTAATTTCCCCCGACCTCTGCCCAGCCAATCGCGCGGTATCATCGTCCACCACACTCGGCCCCTGCACTTAGCTCATTAGTGCCCTAAATCGCTCACTATCAAACGCAGCCGCAAAAGCCGGATAAGCTGCACTTAACGCTTCCAAATCCGGCATGGTCGGGGCTCCTTGTGTGACCGTTTCTTGTCGGTCAGCACCCACGACCTCAGCAATCGCCGCAACCCCCACGGAAGGAGACGCCTCCGTCAACATGAAAGTTAGAAGAAAAGGAAGCAATCTCGCTCCAAAAAGCCCTCCAATCGCCGTCTGATCCCGGCGATGGAGGCCGCAATTCGCCCTCGAACAGTGGTCAAGGCAGGTAGACGATGGAAAATCAATTACGGGTCAAAAAGGGGGGAAAATTGGTCAATGACGATTTTTTAGGTATTAGTTTTGGGAGAGAGAATTCGCTAGAGAGAGAAAGCATTTTTTTGTCCGGCGTTCGAATGCTGTTATGGGCTTCCCTATCGGGTCTCTTCCTGTGCGGTACCTGGGGGTCCCCCTTATCACATCGCGATTGACTATCGATGATTGCGCCCCCTTATTTTGTTCTATTGATCGTCGGCTTGGTTCTTGGACCAACCACTCGCTCTCATACGCCGGGAGGGTATAGCTCATTCGATCGGTCCTTATGACTATCCATGTGTATTAGGCGGGAGTCTTCTTACTCCCCAAGGGAATCAGCCGCAGTATCGAGAAGCGTCTTCGAGCTTTCTTGTGGAAGGGATCTAGCGCGAAGGTGGCATGGACCGACGTATGCGCACCGAGGGACGAAGGGGGACTTGGACTGAAATCGATTGAGGTGGAGAACAAGGCGCTGATGATGCGTCTTATTTGGAACATTCTCAGGGGAGATGAGTCTTCGATATGGGCCACATGGATACGACGGACGCGGCTGCACAACACATCCTTCTGGACCATCAGATCCACGGCTAATACCTCATGGAGCTGGAAGAAGCTCCTCAAGCTCAGACCCATCATCCGGCCACTTCTAGAGTTCCGCATTGGGAATAGAGCGAATACACGCCTCTGGACTGACCCATGGCTACTCACGATTCCGCTGGTGGAACGGTACCCGCGTGGTCCATCTGTTATGGGCCTCCCACTTGATTCACGATTGAGCGCGGTGATTGATGAGTCGGGATGGCATTGGCCAGGACAGACAACGGTGGAGTTCATGGATTTTGCTGGTCTCCTACCTCCCATTCAACACGGTGAGATGGACACGATTCGATGGCGGGGGACTCCCAATGGCGTCTTCTCTACTCACTCCGCGAGAAATTGCATACGCCAACATTCTCCGCCTGCATTCTGGACCAACCTGTTTGGAGGCCATATCTCGATACCACGGCATGTACTGACTTCCTTACTATTTATTTATATACGGGCTTTTACCAAAAAAAAAAAAGTCAAATGCCTTGTAGATCAAGTCGAGTGCCTTGTAGAACATGCCGAATGTCTGGTTGGCCAAGCAAATGCCTTGTTGACCAAGTCAAATGCCTTGTTAAACCAAGTCAAATGCCTTGTTGAACAAGTAAAATGCCTTGTTAACCAAGTAATGCCTTGTTGACCAAGTCGAATGTCTTGTAGATCAAGTTGAATGCTTTGTTGACCAAGTCGAAAGCCTTGTTGAACACGTCTAATGCCTTGTAAACCAAGGAATTCCTTGTTGATGAAGTCGAGTGCATTGTAGAACATGTCGAATGCCATGTTGACCAAGTCGAATGCCTTGTTAAACTAAGTGAAATGCCTTGTTGAACAAGTAGAATGCCTTTTTGACCAAGTAATGCCTTGTTGAATAAGTCGAATGCCTTGTTGACCAAGTCGAATGGCTTGTTGACTAAGATAAGCGCCTTGTTAAACCAAGTCCAATGCCCTGTTGACCAAGCAATGCCTTGTTGAATAAGTCGAATTCCTTGTTGACCAAGTCGAATGCCTTGTTGATCAAGTCGAGTGCCTTGTAGAACATGCCGAATGCCTGGTTGACCAAGCAAATGCCTTGTTGACCAAGTCGAATGCCTTGTTAAATCAAGTCAAATGCCTTGTTGAACAAATAGAATGCCTTGTTAACCAAGTAATGCGTTGTTGAATAAGTCAAATGTGTTCCCCAAAAAAATAAGTCAAATGCCTTGACCAAGTGGAATGCCTTGTTGAACAAGTCAAATGCCTTGTAGACCAAGTCAAATACCTTGTTTATCATGTCGAATGTCTTGTAGAACAGGTAGAAGCCTTGTTGACCAAGTCAAATACCTTGTTAAACCAAGTTAAAAATGCCTTGTTGACAAGTCGAGTACCTTGTAGAAAAAGTCGAATGCCTTGTTAAACCAAGTCGAATCCCTTGTTAAACCAAGTCGAATGCCTTGTTGAACAAGTAGAATCCCTTGTTGACCAAGTAATGCCTTGTTGAATAAGTCGAATATTCTTTTGACCAAGTCAAATGCCTTGTTGAACAAGTCCATTGCCTTGTAGACCAAGTCTAATGCGTTGTTAAAGAAGCCTAATGCCTTGTTAACCAAGTCGAATGCCTTATTGATTTACTCGAACGCCTTGTAGATCAAGTTGAATGCCTTGTTGAACATGTCTATGCCTTGTAGTGGTACCAAGGAATTCCTTGTTGAAGAAGTCCAGTGACTTGTTGATCAAGTCGAGTGCCTTGTAGAACATGCCGAGTGCCTTGTTGACCAAGTCGAATGCCTTGTTAAACCATGTCTAATGCCTTGACGAAAAAGTAGAATGCCTTACAAGTAATGCCTTTTTGAATCAGTGGAATGCCTTGTTGACCAAGTGGAATGCCTTGTTGAACAATTCGAATGCCTTATAGACCAAGTCAAAACCTTTGTTTATCAAGTCGAATGCCTAGTTGATTTACTCAAATACCTTGTAGATCAAGTCAAATGCCTTGTTGAACAAGTCTAATGCCATGTAGACCAAGGAATGCCTTGTTGAACAAGTCAAATGCCTTGTTGATCAAGTTGAGTGCCTTGTAGAACAAGCCAAATGCTTTGTTAACGAAGTCGAATGCCTAGTTGACCAAGTCGAATGCCTAGTTAAACCAAGTAATGCCTTGTTGAATAAGTCGAATGCCTTGTTGACCAAGTGGAATGCCACGTTGAACAAGTTAAATGCCTTGTAGACAAAGTCAAATGCCTTGTTTATCATGTCGAATGTCTTGTATAACAAGTAGAATGCCTTGTTGACCAAGTCAAATGCTTGTTGAACAAGTAGAATGTCTTTTTTTTTTTTTTGGTAAAATTCCGTAAATAAATAAATATAAATAGTCAGTACATGCGTGACAGGAAAAAGTACCACGAAACACGCCAAAGCCGCCTAATGGCCGCAATCTGCAAAGCATACTTTGCAGAGAGACTGTTAAGACGCAAACAACAAATGTCCACAACACAAGCAACTAATTGTTCCGGCGAGGTCGTAGCATCCTCACGCCAGCGCCGATTCCGAGCAAGCCAAATATGATAAACCAGGGATGCCAGAAGATGCCTATACGCCGCATGCAATAAATGATGCCCACGCCACCGGTGAGCAGCCCAAAGAAAACCCTTCGTCCAGTCCCGGTGCGGCCAGTCCCAGCGAACCCGCCTCCGAAGAAGCCTCAAACAGCGGCGAGAGAATTCGCAGTCGAAAAAAAGATGGGAGGCCGTCTCCACCTGAGCCGAGGAACAAAGTCCGCAAGCTTGTGTCCCCGCACGAGAAGCAACCCAAGCCTTATCCCTAGTCGAGAGTCGGCCACGAACACCCATCCAGAGGGAAAACTCATGGCGAGGGACCCGTAAAGGGCCACCAGACAGACTCGCCCAAATCACACCGTCCTGACGAGGCCGCAGCGCCTCCCGGATGAGGCTCGCATAAGCAACGCCATCGGCAGACCCACGCCAGGAAACACTGTCCCGGTGGTCGGGACGAACCGGGGGGAGGTCGGGACTAAAATAAAGATACTCAACAGTAGTACGACCCGGCCAGTTCCAGCCATGCTCTGAAATAACAGAGGCAAGACGGGTGCCCACAGGGAGGCCCATAGCAACAGGTCCCCGAGGAAAGCGATCCAGAAGAGAACCACCCGGCATCCAAGGGTCCTCCCACAAACGAATGGAGGAACCGTCACCAATGTGGAAGACAATGTGACTTTTAATCTCAGCCCTAAACCTCAATAACAGACGCCAGCTCCAAGAAGTCGTCGATGAAACAGGAGCCGTCCAAATAGTATCTGACCTCAACCGACTGGCATACAGCCAGGTAACCCAAATAGAGTCCGGGGCCCTCGTAAAGATCCGCCACAAGAGGCGAAAAAGAAGCACCTTATTATCAACTGCCACCGAACGAATGCCCAAACCGTCCTCCGCAGTGGGCAAACACACGTCAGTCCATGCCACCTTAGCTGTAGACCCCGCCCAAAGAAACTGACGAAATTTAGCTTTCAAAGCCCTCACCACACCCATGGGGAGAAGGAACACCCCCGACCAGTAAACATGCAGCGCCTGAAGAACAGAACGGATCAACTGGACACGTCCAGCATAAGAGAGGGTCTGGTTCAACCATGAACCCAGACGATGATCAACACGAGACAAGAGCGGGCTGCAGTCAGCAAGCGAAAGACGAGAGGTAATCAATGGAACCCCCAGATACCGAACTGGCAAAGAGCCCAAGGGAAAACCAAAAATGGGCTGCAGCTGTGGTGCGAGGGAGAGAGCCGGGCGAGAAAGAAAACACTCACTCTTAGCCGGGTTTGGGTATAAACCCGAAAGAGTCGAGAAAAAGTCCACCGACGCCTTAAGGACCCCCACAGAAATCCCGTCAGCATGGCAGAACAATAACAGATCATCGGCAAAATAAGCATAGGTAAGGATAGAGGCTCGCATCGCCAATGATAACGAAACCGCGGTTCCTCACTAATACGCTTACACACAATGCCATGGAGAACCTCCATAACCAAAGTGAAAAGGTAGGGAGAAATTGGGTCACCTTGACGGAGACCCCGCTTGCCCTCAAAGAACCCCATAGGGCGACCACTAACGCAAAGGGAGAACGTTGTCGTAGTAAGACATGTCTTGATCCACTCGATAAATTGCGGATGGAGTCCCATTGCCTGCAACGTAGCCAAAACAAAACTCCATTCCACCCGGTCATAGGCCTTCGCCAGGTCTACTTTGAACAGCGCTCGAGGAGGGTGACGATGGCCGTTGTAGCCATGACACAGCTCCTGGGCAAGAAGGATGTTATCCGAGATGTGACGTCCCGGGATGAAGGCAGTCTGGCAACCATGAACAAGGCTAGGAAGGGCAGGCTTGAGACGATCGGCCAAAATCTTTGAGATAATCTTGTAGATGACATTACAGCACGAGATCGGCCGAAAATCGGAGGCCCGCCGAGGAAACTCCATCTTCGGAATAAGCGTGAGCCAAGTACTAGTCAGACCCCGCAAGAGGCGCCCCGTGACGAAGAAGTCCCGGACCGCAGCGGTGACATCGGGTCCCACAACAGACCACGCAGCTTGGAAAAAAGCCGCGGTAAAGCCATCAGGGCCCGGAGCCTTCTCAGCACCCATAGAAAAGACAGCTTTACGCACCTCCGCATCGTCCAGGGGAAGAACCATAGATGCAGCCGCTGACTGTGAAAGTCTTCGTGAGATGAAATCTTGGACATCGGGTAACAGCACCGGCGAAGGAAGAGAGGATTTGCCAAGAAGATCCTCGTAAAAACCCAGCAACTCAGAATCAACCGCATCCAAAGACGTCAGCAACTCACCGGAAGTGGATTCGAGCGTAAGAATCTTGTTATACTTACGTCTGAGCGCAACCTTACGAAAGAAAAAGGCAGAGCACTGATCCCCATCCTTCAGCCAAGCCATCTTGGCTCGCTGTGCCAATGCCGAGTGCTCCATCTCAACTGCTCTCGAATAGACCAACCTACAGCAACGTTCGAGCAAGCGGAGACTATCATCGAACGGATGGAGCGAAGCGTACCGCTGGGCAACGTCTAAAAACCTCCGCGCCTCGGAAATGTTAGCTGCGAGATCTCCTTTGGCCCGACGCAGCTTATAAAAGAGAGGTTTGAGGCGCTTCAGGCGATCAACCACCGTGAACATCGGAAACCCACGGACCGGGCGATCCCAAATGCTGCGAACAACAGAAAGAAAACCCGGATCCTTAGTCAGAAAATTCTCAAACCTGAAGCAGGTCCGATAAGAGTGACCCGGGACGGTCCCCAAGACAAGAGGCAAATGATCTGACGTAGCAGGGAGACCGCCGTGAACAAAAGCATCCGGCCAGGCCGCGATCCAAGTAGGATTCGCCAAAATACGGTCGAGGCGTCTCCAGATAGCAGATGCGCCTCCTTGCTGGTTAAACCACGTGAATGGTGGACCAGTAGATGGGATAGTCGAGAGATCCGCTCGAAGAACTGCATTACCAAAGTCAGACATGCTCAGCAAATTAGGTGATCCCCCTCGCCCCTCAGCCGAACACAAGATGGTATTGAAATCCCCTGCCACAATCCACTGGTCGTCAACCCGAGAGGAGGAGAACTGGACAAGCTCATCCCATAAAGGAACCCTCTCCCCGCGAAATGAGCGACCATAAGCAAAAGAAACAAAAAGAACAGCCCCCGACCCCAGCTGCCCAACCCGACAATGAACAACCTGATCAGTGAAGGCCATAATACTGACCGAGATGGCCGTCGGATCCCAACCCGCCCAAATGCGCGAGCCCGGGCCAGCTTCATACTCAAAAAACCAGGACCAAAGGGGCCGTAATCCCTGCGACAGTCGGGTGGCATTACCCTCACTGACCCGCGTCTCAAGCAAACCAACCAGCTGAATACTTTGTCTAGAAATCCACTCCCCCACCGCTTTCTTGTGGTCTACCCTATTAAGACCACGGACATTCCATGAGCCGACTCTGATCATGGGACACCCGGCAAGCGGGCTGCAATAACTTCAGGGCCCAGAGTGGTGGAAATATCCATATCGCCAGAATCGATGGAGCGGAGGACAGCAAAAGGATTAGTAGAATCCAGAAAAGAAACATCCCCACTCCGTTCAGGTGGAGGTGAAGATCGTGAAGGATTATCAGGTGGCATGGTACCTCCATGGAACGGCCTATCCGCAGCGGGTGATATCACCCCTCGAGGTGGAGTGCGCACAGCCTTACCACGAGCTCCCACTTGTCGCCACTCCGAACCCTTAGACAAGGAGAGTGAGGAAGTCGAGAGAATACCTGGATTCTGGGCTGGTGCCTTAGGCGCAACAGCACTGGGTGAGGTAATACCCTTAGGAGGGGAACGGACCTGTCGAGAAGAGGAGGGATCGGGGCGGGAGGGCAGACGTGAACCAGTAACCACGGTGGGTTTCGAAAAGCGAGGAGAGCGATTCCGGGGACCTGGCGCGGTCCCACCCGTCGAATCAGTCGAGGGTGGGGGGCGCGGGCGATTAGGGCAATTTACTGGCCCATGGGTCTAAGTGCTGCAACTATCACATCTTGCTGGCTTCCATTCATACTCCACCCGGACCGGAATAAGACCCGTCACTCCGCCCTCAGCATTAGGCATGCGAAGGTTGACAATCTCAATGAAGGGGTCAGCGAGGCACTTCATGACACAGACGCGTGCAAAATCAATGCGCTCCCCATCCGCCGTTATCCCGTCAGTAAATAACGGCTTTCCCACCGCGCTCGCAAGGACTCCGAGCCCCTCAGCAGTCCAGAATTCGCCTGGCACGTTCCACATTTTCACCCAGAGGGGAACTTCAGTGATCTTCTGTCTTTCAAAAGACATTCCGGGACGCCATTCCTCAAGGAACAAGGGCTGCCCATTAAGGATCCACGGGCCACCTTCAAGAACGGCACGCATGGCCGCTTCCGATGCAAACCGAAACTTGAAGAAGCCATTAATCGTAGCACGGACTTCAACCAGTTCCGGCCAGCGAGCCCGCCAATAACGCTTGACAGTGGGGAAATATGGTTTTCGTCCCAAGAAAAAACCCACCAGCGTGTACGCCCAACGCGACAAGCCAAGCTTAGCAATATCCCACGACGGCGCAACTTCAACAATTCCGTTTACGAGGCCCGCCGGCGCCGTAAATGACAAAGGGACCCGATGCGTAGCCCGTTCCCGCCTATCCCCATGCGCGTGGCGTGGCCCAATCTCCCGAGCAGCCACCCGTGCAAACGAAGCTTTGGGCATCATAGAAGAACCACCGGCATGCCCGGGAGACGGCATGGGGGGGGTCCATGAACCATCGGCCGAGGGTCCTCGGTGCCGATCCCCGTGGCCCCAACTCCCTCCGGGACCTCGTCCATATGCACATCCAGGCTCACAGCGGACACATGTGACTCTTCGGCTACCTCAATCCAATCGATGACTCTTCGGCTCCCGGGGCCCGAGCTTCTTCGGCAGGAATGGCAGTGGCTATTTCGATCTCCCGCTCCATCCCGGCGGACGGCGCGCCAATGATGGCGGGTTCCGGCAGCAGTCCGACGTCGTTAGAGGCGCCTTGGCCCGCCGCGCCGTGATGTGGCGGTTTATCTCCCCGATTCCGTTCAGCTTCCATGGGCGCTGCAAGGGCCCCCGCGGCCATCATCGCCGTTTCGTCTTCCATGGACGATGCAAGGGCCCCCGCGGCCGCCATCGTCGCGCCGTCAAGCACGGCACCGGTAGTGGTCAGACCCGGCCGCGGCCCGCGTGCATGGGTGGTAGCCGAACGTTCCCGCCGTGGCCAATAGGGACGAGTAGCGATCCGGCGCGCAACACGGCCGGAAGGTGAAGGGTCACGTGGATTGAAAGCGGCAAGCAATGGTTTGAGCCGCCGTGGGGGTGGGGCGAGGGAGCAGCAACGTTAGGGGTGTCGCCGTAGAGGGGAGGCGAGGAGGTAGCCCTGGTGGGGGTCTCCATCGGCCCTCCATCAAGTCGTTCGCCCAAGGCGGTGCACTTTGCCATGTCGAAGTCAAGTGGGAACGTCGGATAAGCGGCTGCCAGGGCCGGAAGATCGGGCATCGCCATTTCCGTGACGCCGGGCGCGGGCAGAGGACCGCTGGGTGCGGGCGGAGGACCGCCGGGCGTGGGCGGAGGACCATCGGAGGCCGCCTCCATGCTCGGTGAAAGATTGAGACCGTTGGAATTCTAGTGAGAGGGCAGAGCGTTTTCTAGAGAGAGTTTTTTGTTCAAAAAACAAGTGAGGTCCCCTTTAGTAGAATGTCTTATTAACTTGTGTTGTTGAACAAGTCAAGTATCTTGTTGACCAACTCGAATGTCTTGCTAAACAAAGTCAAATGCCTTGTTGAAAAAGTAGAATCCCTTACAAGTAATGCCTTGTTGAATAAGTGGAATGCCTTGTTGACCAAGTGAATGCCTTGTTGAACAAGTCGAATGCCTTATAGACCAAGTGAAATACCTTGTTTATCAAGTCGAATGCCTAGTTGATTTACTCAAATAACTTGTAGATCTTCATCCAAAAAAAAAAAATAACTTGTAGATCAAGTCGAATGCCTTATTGAACAAGTATAATTCCTTGTAGACAAAGGAATACCTTATTGAACAAGTCAAATGCCTTGTTGATCAAGTCGAGTGCCTTGTAGAACAAGCCGAATGCTTTGTTTACCAAGTAAAATGCCTTGTCCACCAAGTCGAATGCCTTGTTGACAAAGTCGAATGCCTTGTTGACCAAGTCGAATGCCTTGTTAAACTAAGTCAAATGCATTGTTGAACAAGTTAAATGCCTTGTAGATCAAGTCGAGTGCCTTGTAGAACATGTCGAATGTCTGGTTGGCCAAGCAAATGCCTTGTTGACCAAGTCAAATGCCTTGTTAAACCAAGTGAAATGCCTTGTTGAACAAGTAGAATGCCTTGTTAACCAAGTAATGCCTTGTTGACCAAGTCGAATGTCTTGTAGATCAAGTTGAATGCTTTGTTGACCAAGTCGAAAGCCTTGTTGAACATGTCTAATGCCTTGTAAACCAAGGAATTCCTTGTTGATGAAGTCGAGTGCCTTGTAGAACATGTCGAATGCCATGTTGACCAAGTCGGATGCCTTGTTAAACTAAGTGAAATGCCTTGTTGAACAAATAGAATGCCTTTTTGACCAAGTAATGCATTGTTGAATAAGTCGAATGCCTTGTTGACCAAGTCGAATGGCTTGTTGACTAAGATAAGCACCTTGTTAAACCAAGTCTAATGCCCTGTTGACCAAGCAATGCCTTGTTGAATAAGTAGAATTCCTTGTTGACCAAGTCGAATGCCTTGTTGATCAAGTCGAGTGCCTTGTAGAACATGCCGAATGCCTGGTTGACCAAGCAAATGCCTTGTTGACCAAGTCGAATGCCTTTTTAAATCAAGTCAAATGCCTTGTTGAACAAATAGAATGCCTTGTTAACCAAGTAATGCGTTGTTGAATAAGTCAAATGTGTTCCCCAAAAAAAATAAGTCAAATGCCTTGACCAAGTGGAATGCCTTGTTGAACAAGTCAAATGCCTTGTAGACCAAGTCAAATACCTTGTTTATCATGTCGAATGTCTTGTAGAACAGGTAGAAGCCTTGTTGACCAAGTCAAATACCTTGTTAAACCAAGTTAAAAATGCCTTGTTGACAAGTCGAGTACCTTGTAGAAAAAGTCGAATGCCTTGTTAAACCAAGTCGAATCCCTTGTTAAACCAAGTCGAATGCCTTGTTGAACAAGTAGAATCCCTTGTTGACCAAGTAATGCCTTGTTGAATAAGTCGAATACTCTTTTGACCAAGTCAAATGCCTTGTTGAACAAGTCCATTGCCTTGTAGACAAAGTCTAATGCGTTGTTAAAGAAGCCTAATGCCTTGTTAACCAAGTCGAATGCCTTATTGATTTACTCGAATGCCTTGTAGATCAAGTCGAATGCCTTGTTGAACATGTCTATGCCTTGTAGTGGTACCAAGGAATTCCTTGTTGAAGAAGTCCAGTGACTTGTTGATCAAGTCGAGTGCCTTGTAGAACATGCCGAGTGCCTTGTTGACCAAGTCGAATGCCCTGTTAAACCATGTCTAATGCCTTGACGAAAACGTAGAATGCCTTACAAGTAATGCCTTTTTGAATCAGTGGAATGCCTTGTTGACCAAGTGGAATGCCTTGTTGAACAATTCGAATGCCTTATAGACCAAATCAAAAGCTTTGTTTATCAAGTCGAATGCCTAGTTGATTTACTCAAATACCTTGTAGATCAAGTCGAATGCCTTGTTGAACAAGTCTAATGCCATGTAGACCAAGGAATGCCTTGTTGAACAAGTCAAATGCCTTGTTGATCAAGTTGAGTGCCTTGTAGAACAAGCCAAATGCTTTGTTAACGAAGTCAAATGCCTTGTTGACCAAGTCGAATGCCTTGTTGACCAAGTCGAATGCCTTGTTAAACCAAGAAATGCCTTGTTGAATAAGTCGAATGCCTTGTTGACCAAGTGGAATGCCATGTTGAACAAGTTAAATGCCTTGTAGACCAAGTCAAATGCCTTGTTTATCATGTCGAATGTCTTGTATAACAAGTAGAATGCCTTGTTGACCAAGTCAAATGCTTGGTGAACAAGTAGAATGTCTTGTTAACTTGCGTTGTTGAACAAATCAAGTGCCTTGTTGACCAAGTCGAATGTCTTGCTAAACAAAGTCAAATGGCTTGTTGAAAAAGTAGAATCCGTTACAAGTAATGCCTTGTTGAATAAGTGGAATGCCTTGTTGACCAAGTGAATGCCTTGTTGAACAAGTCGAATGAAGTATAGACCAAGTGAAATACCTTGTTTATCAAGTCGAATGCCTAGTTGATTTACTCAAATAACTTGTAGATCTTCATCCAAAAAAAATAAAAATTAACTTGTAGATCAAGTCGAATGCCTTATTGAACAAGTATAATGCCTTGTAGACAAAGGAATACCTTATTGAACAAGTCAAATGCCTTGTTGATCAAGTCGAGTGCCTTGTAGAACAAGCCGAATGCTTTGTTTACCAAGTAAAATGCCTTGTTGACCAAGTCGAGTGCCTTGTAGAACATGCTGAATGTCTGGTTGGCCAAGCAAATGCCTTGTTGACCAAGTCAAATGGCTTGTTAAACCAAGTCAAATGCCTTGTTTAACAAGTAGAATGCCTTGTTAACCATGTAATGCCTTGTTGACCAAGTCGAATGTCTTGAAGATCAAGTTGAATGCTTTGTTGACCAAGTCGAAAGCCTTGTTGAACAAGTCTAATGCCTTGTAAACCAAAGAATTCCTTGTTGATGAAGTGGAGTGCCTTGTAGAACATGCTGAATGCCTGGTTGACCAAGCAAATGCAATGTTGACCAAGTCGAATGCCTTGTTAAATCAAGTCAAATGCCTTGTTGAACAAATAGAATGCCTTGTTAACCATGTAATGCGTTGTTGAATAAGTCAAATTCCTTGACCAAGTGGAATGCCTTGTTGAACAAGTCAAATGCCTTGTAGACCAAGTCAAATGCCTTGTTTATCATGTCGAATGTCTTGCAGAACAAGTAGAAGCCTTGTTGACCAAGTCAAATACCTTGTTAAACCAAGTTAAAAATGCCTTGTTGACAAGTCGAGTCCCTTGCAGAAAAAGTCGAATGCCTTGTTAAACCAAGTCGAATCCCTTGTTAAACCAAGTCGAATGCCTTGTTGAACAAGTAGAATGCTTTGTTGACCAAGTAATGCCTTGTTGAATAAGTCGAATGTCTTGTTAACCAAGTCGAATGCCTTGTTGATCAAGTCGAATGCCTTGTTGAACAAGTCTAATGCCTTGTAGACCAAGGAATACCTTATTGAACAAGTCAAATGCCTTGTTGATCAAGTCGAGTGCCTTGTAGAACAAGCCGAATGCATTGTTTACCAAGTAAAATGCCTTGTTGACCAAGTCGAATGCCTTGTTGACAAAGTCGAATGCCTTGTTGACCAAGTCGAATGCCTTGTTAAACTAAGTCAAATGCATTGTTGAACAAGTCATATTCTTTGTAAATCAAGTCGAGTGCCTTGTAGAACATGCCGAATGTCTGGTTGGCCAAGCAAATGCCTTGTTGACCAAGTCAAATGCCTTGTTAAACCAAGTCAAATGCCTTGTTGAACAAGTAGAATGCATTGTTAACCAAGTAATACCTTGTTGACCAAGTCGAATGTCTTGTAGATCAAGTTGAATGCTTTGTTGACCAAGTCGAAAGCCTTGTTGAACATGTCTAATGCCTTGTAAACCAAGGAATTCCTTGTTGATGAAGTCGAGTGCCTTGTAGAACATGTCGAATGCCATGTTGACCAAGTCGAATGCTTGTTAAACTAAGTGAAATGCCTTGTTGAAAAGGTAGAATGCCTTTTTGACCAAGTAATGCCTTGTTTAATAAGTCGAATGCCATGTGGACCAAGTCGAATGCCTTGTTAAACTAAGTGAAATTGCCTTGTTGAACAAGTAGAATGCCTTTTTGACCAAGTAATGCCTTGTTGAATAAGTCGAATGCCTTTTTGACAAAGTAATGGCTTGTTGAATAAGTCGAATGCCTTGTTGACCAAGTCGAATGGCATGTTAAATAAGATAAGCGCCTTGTTAAACCAAGTCCAATGCCCTGTTGACCAAGCAATGCCTTGTTGAATAAGTCGAATTCCTTGTTGACCAAGTCGAATGCCTTGTTGATCAAGTCGAGTGCCTTGTAGAACATGCCGAATGCCTGGTTGACCAAGCAAATGCCTTGTTGACCAAGTCGAATACCTTGTTAAATCAAGTCAAATGCCTTGTTGAACAAATAGAATGCCTTGTTAACCAAGTAATGCGTTGTTGAATAAGTCAAATGTGTTCCCCAAAAAAATAAGTCAAATGCCTTGACCAAGTGGAATGCCTTGTTGAACAAGTCAAATGCCTTGTAGACCAAGTCAAATACCTTGTTTATCATGTCGAATGTCTTGTAGAACAGGTAGAAGCCTTGTTGACCAAGTCAAATACCTTGTTAAACCAAGTTAAAAATGCCTTGTTGACAAGTCGAGTACCTTGTAGAAAAAGTCGAATGCCTTGTTAAACCAAGTCGAATCCCTTGTTAAACCAAGTCGAATGCCTTGTTGAACAAGTAGAATCCCTTGTTGACCTAGTAATGCCTTGTTGAATAAGTCGAATACTCTTTTGACCAAGTCAAATGCCTTGTTGAACAAGTCCATTGCCTTGTAGACCAAGTCTAATGCGTTGTTAAAGAAGCCTAATGCCTTGTTAACCAAGTCGAATGCCTTATTGATTTACTCGAATGCCTTGTAGATCAAGTCGAATGCCTTGTTGAACATGTCTATGCCTTGTAGTGGTACCAAGGAATTCCTTGTTGAAGAAGTCCAGTGACTTGTTGATCAAGTCGAGTGCCTTGTAGAACATGCCGAGTGCCTTGTTGACCAAGTCGAATGCCTTGTTAAACCATGTCTAATGCCTTGACGAAAAAGTAGAATGTCTTACAAGTAATGCCTTTTTGAATCAGTGGAATGCCTTGTTGACCAAGTGGAATGCCTTGTTGAACAATTCGAATGCCTTATAGACCAAGTCAAAAGCTTTGTTTATCAAGTCGAATACCTAGTTGATTTACTCAAATACCTTGTAGATCAAGTCGAATGCCTTGTTGAACAAGTCTAATGCCATGTAGACCAAGGAATGCCTTCTTGAACAAGTCAAATGCCTTGTTGATCAAGTTGAGTGCCTTGTAGAACAAGCCAAATGCTTTGTTAACGAAGTCAAATGCGTTGTTGACCAAGTCGAATGCATTGTTGACCAAGTCGAATGCCTTGTTAAACCAAGAAATGCCTTGTTGAATAAGTCGAATGCCTTGTTGACCAAGTGGAATGCCATGTTGAACAAGTTAAATGCCTTGTAGACCAAGTCAAATGCCTTGTTTATCATGTCGAATGTCTTGTATAACAAGTAGAATGCCTTGTTGACCAAGTCAAATGCTTGTTGAACAAGTAGAATGTCTTGTTAACTTGCGTTGTTGAACAAGTCAAGTGCCTTGTTGACCAAGTCAAATGTCTTGCTAAACAAAGTCAAATGCTTTGTTGAAAAAGTAGAATCCCTTACAAGTAATGCCTTGTTGAATAAGTGGAATGCCTTGTTGACCAAGTGAATGCCTTGTTGAACAAGTCGAATGCCTTATAGACCAAGTGAAATACCTTGTTTATCAAGTCGAATGCCTAGTTGATTTACTAAAATAACTTGTAGATCTTCATCCAAAAATAAAAAACTTGTAGATCAAGTCGAATGCCTTTGAATAAGTCGAATGCCTTGTTGACCAAGTCGAATGGCTTGTTAAATAAGATAAGCGCCTTGTTGAACCAAGCAATGTTGACCAATAAGTCGAATTCCTTGTTGATCGAATGCCTTGTTGATCAAGTCGAGTGCCTTGTAGAACATGCCGAATGCCTGGTTGACCAAGCAAATGCAATGTTGACCAAGTCGAATGCCTTGTTAAATCAAGTCAAATGCCTTGTTGAACAAATAGAATGCCTTGTTAACCATGTAATGCGTTGTTGAATAAGTCAAATTCCTTGACCAAGTGGAATGCCTTGTTGAACAAGTCAAATGCCTTGTAGACCAAGTCAAATGCCTTGTTTATCATGTCGAATGTCTTGCAGAACAAGTAGAAGCCTTGTTGACCAAGTCAAATACCTTGTTAAACCAAGTTAAAAATGCCTTGTTGACAAGTCGAGTCCCTTGCAGAAAAAGTCGAATGCCTTGTTAAACCAAGTCGAATCCCTTGTTAAACCAAGTCGAATGCCTTGTTGAACAAGTAGAATGCTTTGTTGACCAAGTAATGCCTTGTTGAATAAGTCGAATGTCTTGTTAACCAAGTCGAATGCCTTGTTGATCAAGTCGAATGCCTTGTTGAACAAGTCTAATGCCTTGTAGACCAAGGAATACCTTATTGAACAAGTCAAATGCCTTGTTGATCAAGTCGAGTGCCTTGTAGAACAAGCCGAATGCATTGTTTACCAAGTAAAATGCCTTGTTGACCAAGTCGAATGCCTTGTTGACAAAGTCGAATGCCTTGTTGACCAAGTCGAATGCCTTGTTAAACTAAGTCAAATGCATTGTTGAACAAGTCATATTCTTTGTAAATCAAGTCGAGTGCCTTGTAGAACATGCCGAATGTCTGGTTGGCCAAGCAAATGCCTTGTTGACCAAGTCAAATGCCTTGTTAAACCAAGTCAAATGCCTTGTTGAACAAGTAGAATGCATTGTTAACCAAGTAATACCTTGTTGACCAAGTCGAATGTCTTGTAGATCAAGTTGAATGCTTTGTTGACCAAGTCGAAAGCCTTGTTGAACATGTCTAATGCCTTGTAAACCAAGGAATTCCTTGTTGATGAAGTCGAGTGCCTTGTAGAACATGTCGAATGCCATGTTGACCAAGTCGAATGCTTGTTAAACTAAGTGAAATGCCTTGTTGAAAAGGTAGAATGCCTTTTTGACCAAGTAATGCCTTGTTTAATAAGTCGAATGCCATGTGGACCAAGTCGAATGCCTTGTTAAACTAAGTGAAATTGCCTTGTTGAACAAGTAGAATGCCTTTTTGACCAAGTAATGCCTTGTTGAATAAGTCGAATGCCTTTTTGACAAAGTAATGGCTTGTTGAATAAGTCGAATGCCTTGTTGACCAAGTCGAATGGCATGTTAAATAAGATAAGCGCCTTGTTAAACCAAGTCCAATGCCCTGTTGACCAAGCAATGCCTTGTTGAATAAGTCGAATTCCTTGTTGACCAAGTCGAATGCCTTGTTGATCAAGTCGAGTGCCTTGTAGAACATGCCGAATGCCTGGTTGACCAAGCAAATGCCTTGTTGACCAAGTCGAATACCTTGTTAAATCAAGTCAAATGCCTTGTTGAACAAATAGAATGCCTTGTTAACCAAGTAATGCGTTGTTGAATAAGTCAAATGTGTTCCCCAAAAAAAATAAGTCAAATGCCTTGACCAAGTGGAATGCCTTGTTGAACAAGTCAAATGCCTTGTAGACCAAGTCAAATACCTTGTTTATCATGTCGAATGTCTTGTAGAACAGGTAGAAGCCTTGTTGACCAAGTCAAATACCTTGTTAAACCAAGTCACAATGCCTTGTTGACAAGTCGAGTGCTTTGTAAAAAAGTCGAATGCATTGTTAAACCAAGTCGAATCCCTTGTTAAACCAAGTCGAATGCCTTGTTGAACAAGTAGAATCCCTTGTTGACCAAGTAATGCCTTGTTGAATAAGTCGAATACTCTTTTGACCAAGTCAAATGCCTTGTTGAACAAGTCCATTGCCTTGTAGACCAAGTCTAATGCGTTGTTAAAGAAGCCTAATGCCTTGTTAACCAAGTCGAATGCCTTATTGATTTACTCGAATGCCTTGTAGATCAAGTCGAATGCCTTGTTGAACATGTCTATGCCTTGTAGTGGTACCAAGGAATTCCTTGTTGAAGAAGTCCAGTGACTTGTTGATCAAGTCGAGTGCCTTGTAGAACATGCCGAGTGCCTTGTTGACCAAGTCGAATGCCTTGTTAAACCATGTCTAATGCCTTGACGAAAAAGTAGAATGTCTTACAAGTAATGCCTTTTTGAATCAGTGGAATGCCTTGTTGACCAAGTGGAATGCCTTGTTGAACAATTCGAATGCCTTATAGACCAAGTCAAAAGCTTTGTTTATCAAGTCGAATACCTAGTTGATTTACTCAAATACCTTGTAGATCAAGTCGAATGCCTTGTTGAACAAGTCTAATGCCATGTAGACCAAGGAATGCCTTCTTGAACAAGTCAAATGCCTTGTTGATCAAGTTGAGTGCCTTGTAGAACAAGCCAAATGCTTTGTTAACGAAGTCAAATGCGTTGTTGACCAAGTCGAATGCCTTGTTGACCAAGTCGAATGCCTTGTTAAACCAAGAAATGCCTTGTTGAATAAGTCGAATGCCTTGTTGACCAAGTGGAATGCCATGTTGAACAAGTTAAATGCCTTGTAGACCAAGTCAAATGCCTTGTTTATCATGTCGAATGTCTTGTATAACAAGTAGAATGCCTTGTTGACCAAGTCAAATGCTTGTTGAACAAGTAGAATGTCTTGTTAACTTGCGTTGTTGAACAAGTCAAGTGCCTTGTTGACCAAGTCAAATGTCTTGCTAAACAAAGTCAAATGCTTTGTTGAAAAAGTAGAATCCCTTACAAGTAATGCCTTGTTGAATAAGTGGAATGCCTTGTTGACCAAGTGAATGCCTTGTTGAACAAGTCGAATGCCTTATAGACCAAGTGAAATACCTTGTTTATCAAGTCGAATGCCTAGTTGATTTACTCAAATAACTTGTAGATCTTCATCCAAAAAATAAAAAAACTTGTAGATCAAGTCGAATGCCTTGTTGAATAAGTCGAATGCCTTGTTGACCAAGTCGAATGGCTTGTTAAATAAGATAAGCGCCTTGTTAAACCAATTCCAATGCAATGTTGACCAAGCAATGCCTTGTTGAATAAGTCGAATTCCTTGTTGACCAAGTCGAATGCCTTGTTGATCAAGTCGAGTGCCTTGTAGAACATGCCGAATGCCTGGTTGACCAAGCAAATGCCTTGTTGACCAAGTCGAATGCCTTGTTAAATCAAGTCAAATGCCTTGTTGAACAAATAGAATGCCTTGTTAACCAAGTAATGCGTTGTTGAATAAGTCAAATGTGTTCCCCAAAAAAAATAAGTCAAATGCCTTGACCAAGTGGAATGCCTTGTTGAACAAGTCAAATGCCTTGTAGACCAAGTCAAATGCCTTGTAGACCAAGTCAAATACCTTGTTTATCATGTCGAATGTCTTGTAGAACAGGTAGAAGCCTTGTTGACCAAGTCAAATACCTTGTTAAACCAAGTTAAAAATGCCTTGTTGACAAGTCGAGTACCTTGTAGAAAAAGTCGAATGCCTTGTTAAACCAAGTCGAATCCCTTGTTAAACCAAGTCGAATGCCTTGTTGAACAAGTAGAATCCCTTGTTGACCAAGTAATGCCTTGTTGAATAAGTCGAATACTCTTTTGACCAAGTCAAATGCCTTGTTGGACAAGTCCATTGCCTTGTAGACCAAGTCGTTGTTAAAGAAGCCTAATGCCTTGTTAACCAAGTCGAATGCCTTATTGATTTACTCGAATGCCTTGTAGATCAAGTCGAATGCCTTGTTGAACATGTCTATGCCTTGTAGTGGTACCAAGGAATTCCTTGTTGAAGAAGTCCAGTGACTTGTTGATCAAGTCGAGTGCCTTGTAGAACATGCCGAGTGCCTTGTTGACCAAGTCGAATGCCTTGTTAAACCATGTCTAATGCCTTGACGAAAAAGTAGAATGTCTTACAAGTAATGCCTTTTTTGAATCAGTGGAATGCCTTGTTGACCAAGTGGAATGCCTTGTTGAACAATTCGAATGCCTTATAGACCAAGTCAAAAGCTTTTTTTATCAAGTCGAATACCTAGTTGATTTACTCAAATACCTTGTAGATCAAGTCGAATGCCTTGTTGAACAAGTCTAATGCCATGTAGACCAAGGAATGCCTTCTTGAACAAGTCAAATGCCTTGTTGATCAAGTTGAGTGCCTTGTAGAACAAGCCAAATGCTTTGTTAACGAAGTCAAATGCGTTGTTGACCAAGTCGAATGCATTGTTGACCAAGTCGAATGCCTTGTTAAACCAAGAAATGCCTTGTTGAATAAGTCGAATGCCTTGTTGACCAAGTGGAATGCCATGTTGAACAAGTTAAATGCCTTGTAAACCAAGTCAAATGCCTTGTTTATCATGTCGAATGTCTTGTATAACAAGTAGAATGCCTTGTTGACCAAGTCAAATGCTTGTTGAACAAGTAGAATGTCGTGTTAACTTGCGTTGTTGAACAAGTCAAGTGCCTTGTTGACCAAGTCAAATGTCTTGCTAAACAAAGTCAAATGCTTTGTTGAAAAAGTAGAATCCCTTACAAGTGAATGCCTTGTTGAACAAGTCGAATGCCTTATAGACCAAGTGAAATACCTTGTTTATCAAGTCGAATGCCTAGTTGATTTACTCAAATAACTTGTAGATCTTCATCCAAAAAAAAAAAATTAACTTGTAGATCAAGTCGAATGCCTTATTGAACAAGTATAATGCCTTGTAGACAAAGGAATACCTTATTGAACAAGTCAAATGCCTTGTTGATCAAGTCGAGTGTCTTGTAGAACAAGCCGAATGCTTTGTTTACCAAGTAAAATGCCTTGTTGACCAAGTCGAGTGCCTTGTAGAACATGCTGAATGTCTGGTTGGCCAAGCAAATGCCTTGTTGACCAAGTCAAATGCCTTGTTAAACCAAGTCAAATGCCTTGTTTAACAAGTAGAATGCCTTGTTAACCATGTAATGCCTTGTTGACCAAGTCGAATGTCTTGAAGATCAAGTTGAATGCTTTGTTGACCAAGTCGAAAGCCTTGTTGAACAAGTCTAATGCCTTGTAAACCAAAGAATTCCTTGTTGATGAAGTGGAGTGCCTTGTAGAACATGCTGAATGCCTGGTTGACCAAGCAAATGCAATGTTGACCAAGTCGAATGCCTTGTTAAATCAAGTCAAATGCCTTGTTGAACAAATAGAATGCCTTGTTAACCAAGTAATGCGTTGTTGAATAAGTCAAATTCCTTGACCAAGTGGAATGCCTTGTTGAACAAGTCAAATGCCTTGTAGACCAAGTCAAATGCCTTGTTTATCATGTCGAATGTCTTGCAGAACAAGTAGAAGCCTTGTTGACCAAGTCAAATACCTTGTTAAACCAAGTTAAAAATGCCTTGTTGACAAGTCGAGTCCCTTGCAGAAAAAGTCGAATGCCTTGTTAAACCAAGTCGAATCCCTTGTTAAACCAAGTCGAATGCCTTGTTGAACAAGTAGAATGCTTTGTTGACCAAGTAATGCCTTGTTGAATAAGTCGAATGTCTTGTTAACCAAGTCGAATGCCTTGTTGATCAAGTCGAATGCCTTGTTGAACAAGTCTAATGCCTTGTAGACCAAGGAATACCTTATTGAACAAGTCAAATGCCTTGTTGATCAAGTCGAGTGCCTTGTAGAACAAGCCGAATGCTTTGTTTACCAAGAAAAATGCCTTGTTGACCAAGTCGAATGCCTTGTTGACAAAGTCGAATGCCTTGTTGACCAAGTCGAATGCCTTGTTAAACTAAGTCAAATGCATTGTTGAACAAGTCATATGCCTTGTAAATCAAGTCGAGTGCCTTGTAGAACATGCCGAATGTCTGGTTGGCCAAGCAAATGCCTTGTTGACCAAGTCAAATGCCTTGTTAAACCAAGTCAAATGCCTTGTTGAACAAGTAGAATGCATTGTTAACCAAGTAATGCCTTGTTGACCAAGTCGAATGTCTTGTAGATCAAGTTGAATGCTTTGTTGACCAAGTCGAAAGCCTTGTTGAACATGTCTAATGCCTTGTAAACCAAGGAATTCCTTGTTGATGAAGTCGAGTGCCTTGTAGAACATGTCGAATGCCATGTTGACCAAGTCGAATGCTTGTTAAACTAAGTGAAATGCCTTGTTGAAAAGGTAGAATGCCTTTTTGACCAAGTCATGCCTTGTTTAATAAGTCGAATGCCATGTTGACCAAGTCGAATGCCTTGTTAAACTAAGTGAAATTGCCTTGTTGAACAAGTAGAATGCCTTTTTGACCAAGTAATGCCTTGTTGAATAAGTCGAATGCCTTTTTGACCAAGTAATGCCTTGTTGAATAAGTCGAATGCCTTGTTGACCAAGTCGAATGGCTTGTTAAATAAGATAAGCGCCTTGTTAAACCAATTCCAATGCCCTGTTGACCAAGCAATGCCTTGTTGAATAAGTCGAATTCCTTGTTGACCAAGTCGAATGCCTTGTTGATCAAGTCGAGTGCCTTGTAGAACATGCCGAATGCCTGGTTGACCAAGCAAATGCCTTGTTGACAAAGTCGAATGCCTTGTTAAATCAAGTCAAATGCCTTGTTGAACAAATAGAATGCCTTGTTAACCAAGTAATGCGTTGTTGAATAAGTCAAATGTGTTCCCCAAAAAAAATAAGTCAAATGCCTTGACCAAGTGGAATGCCTTGTTGAACAAGTCAAATGCCTTGTAGACCAAGTCAAATACCTTGTTTATCATGTCGAATGTCTTGTAGAACAGGTAGAAGCCTTGTTGACCAAGTCAAATACCTTGTTAAACCAAGTTAAAAATGCCTTGTTGACAAGTCGAGTACCTTGTAGAAAAAGTCGAATGCCTTGTTAAACCAAGTCGAATCCCTTGTTAAACCAAGTCGAATGCCTTGTTGAACAAGTAGAATCCCTTGTTGACCAAGTAATGCCTTGTTGAATAAGTCGAATACTCTTTTGACCAAGTCAAATGCCTTGTTGAACAAGTCCATTGCCTTGTAGACCAAGTCTAATGCGTTGTTAAAGAAGCCTAATGCCTTGTTAACCAAGTCGAATGCCTTATTGATTTACTCGAATGCCTTGTAGATCAGTCGAATGCCTTGTTGAACATGTCTATGCCTTGTAGTGGTACCAAGGAATTCCTTGTTGAAGAAGTCCAGTGACTTGTTGATCAAGTCGAGTGCCTTGTAGAACATGCCGAGTGCCTTGTTGACCAAGTCGAATGCCTTGTTAAACCATGTCTAATGCCTTAACGAAAAAGTAGAATGTCTTACAAGTAATGCCTTTTTGAATCAGTGGAATGCCTTGTTGACCAAGTGGAATGCCTTGTTGAACAATTCGAATGCCTTATAGACCAAGTCAAAAGCTTTGTTTATCAAGTCGAATACCTAGTTGATTTACTCAAATACCTTGTAGATCAAGTCGAATGCCTTGTTGAACAAGTCTAATGCCATGTAGACCAAGGAATGCCTTCTTGAACAAGTCAAATGCCTTGTTGATCAAGTTGAGTGCCTTGTAGAACAAGCCAAATGCTTTGTTAACGAAGTCAAATGCGTTGTTGACCAAGTCGAATGCCTTGTTGACCAAGTCGAATGCCTTGTTAAACCAAGAAATGCCTTGTTGAATAAGTCGAATGCCTTGTTGACCAAGTGGAATGCCATGTTGAACAAGTTAAATGCCTTGTAGACCAAGTCAAATGCCTTGTTTATCATGTCGAATGTCTTGTATAACAAGTAGAATGCCTTGTTGACCAAGTCAAATGCTTGTTGAACAAGTAGAATGTCTTGTTAACTTGCGTTGTTGAACAAGTCAAGTGCCTTGTTGACCAAGTCAAATGTCTTGCTAAACAAAGTCAAATGCTTTGTTGAAAAAGTAGAATCCCTTACAAGTAATGCCTTGTTGAATAAGTGGAATGCCTTGTTGACCAAGTGAATGTCTTGTTGAACAAGTCGAATGCCTTATAGACCAAGTGAAATACCTTGTTTATCAAGTCGAATGCCTAGTTGATTTACTCAAATAACTTGTAGATCTTCATCCAAAAAAAAAAAAAATTAACTTGTAGATCAAGTCGAATGCCTTATTGAACAAGTATAATGCCTTGTAGACAAAGGAATACCTTATTGAACAAGTCAAATGCCTTGTTGATCAAGTCGAGTGCCTTGTAGAACAAGCCGAATGCTTTGTTTACCAAGTAAAATGCCTTGTTGACCAAGTCGAGTGCCTTGTAGAACATGCTGAATGTCTGGTTGGCCAAGCAAATGCCTTGTTGACCAAGTCAAATGCCTTGTTAAACCAAGTCAAATGCCTTGTTTAACAAGTAGAATGCCTTGTTAACCATGTAATGCCTTGTTGACCAAGTCGAATGTCTTGAAGATCAAGTTGAATGCTTTGTTGACCAAGTCGAAAGCCTTGTTGAACAAGTCTAATGCCTTGTAAACCAAAGAATTCCTTGTTGATGAAGTGGAGTGCCTTGTAGAACATGCTGAATGCCTGGTTGACCAAGCAAATGCAATGTTGACCAAGTCGAATGCCTTGTTAAATCAAGTCAAATGCCTTGTTGAACAAATAGAATGCCTTGTTCACCAAGTAATGCGTTGTTGAATAAGTCAAATTCCTTGACCAAGTGGAATGCCTTGTTGAACAAGTCAAATGCCTTGTAGACCAAGTCAAATGCCTTGTTTATCATGTCGAATGTCTTGCAGAACAAGTAGAAGCCTTGTTGACCAAGTCAAATACCTTGTTAAACCAAGTTAAAAATGCGTTGTTGACAAGTCGAGTCCCTTGCAGAAAAAGTCGAATGCCTTGTTAAACCAAGTCGAATCCCTTGTTAAACCAAGTCGAATGCCTTGTTGAACAAGTAGAATGCTTTGTTGACCAAGTAATGCCTTGTTGAATAAGTCGAATGTCTTGTTAACCAAGTCGAATGCCTTGTTGATCAAGTCGAATGCCTTGTTGAACAAGTCTAATGCCTTGTAGACCAAGGAATACCTTATTGAACAAGTCAAATGCCTTGTTGATCAAGTCGAGTGCCTTGTAGAACAAGCCGAATGCTTTGTTTACCAAGAAAAATGCCTTGTTGACCAAGTCGAATGCCTTGTTGACAAAGTCGAATGCCTTGTTGACCAAGTCGAATGCCTTGTTAAACTAAGTCAAATGCATTGTTGAACAAGTCATATGCCTTGTAAATCAAGTCGAGTGCCTTGTAGAACATGCCGAATGTCTGGTTGGCCAAGCAAATGCCTTGTTGACCAAGTCAAATGCCTTGTTAAACCAAGTCAAATGCCTTGTTGAACAAGTAGAATGCATTGTTAACCAAGTAATGCCTTGTTGACCAAGTCGAATGTCTTGTAGATCAAGTTGAATGCTTTGTTGACCAAGTCGAAAGCCTTGTTGAACATGTCTAATGCCTTGTAAACCAAGGAATTCCTTGTTGATGAAGTCGAGTGCCTTGTAGAACATGTCGAATGCCATGTTGACCAAGTCGAATGCTTGTTAAACTAAGTGAAATGCCTTGTTGAAAAGGTAGAATGCCTTTTTGACCAAGTAATGCCTTGTTTAATAAGTCGAATGCCATGTTGACCAAGTCGAATGCCTTGTTAAACTAAGTGAAATTGCCTTGTTGAACAAGTAGAATGCCTTTTTGACCAAGTAATGCCTTGTTGAATAAGTCGAATGCCTTTTGACCAAGTAATGCCTTGTTGAATAAGTCGAATGCCTTGTTGACCAAGTCGAATGGCTTGTTAAATAAGATAAGCGCCTTGTTAAACCAATTCCAATGCACTGTTGACCAAGCAATGCCTTGTTGAATAAGTCGAATTCCTTGTTGACCAAGTCGAATGCCTTGTTGATCAAGTCGAGTGCCTTGTAGAACATGCCGAATGCCTGGTTGACCAAGCAAATGCCTTGTTGACCAAGTCGAATGCCTTGTTAAATCAAGTCAAATGCCTTGTTGAACAAATAGAATGCCTTGTTAACCAAGTAATGCGTTGTTGAATAAGTCAAATGTGTTCCCCAAAAAAATAAGTCAAATGCCTTGACCAAGTGGAATGCCTTGTTGAACAAGTCAAATGCCTTGTAGACCAAGTCAAATACCTTGTTTATCATGTCGAATGTCTTGTAGAACAGGTAGAAGCCTTGTTGACCAAGTCAAATACCTTGTTAAACCAAGTTAAAAATGCCTTGTTGACAAGTCGAGTACCTTGTAGAAAAAGTCGAATGCCTTGTTAAACCAAGTCGAATCCCTTGTTAAACCAAGTCGAATGCCTTGTTGAACAAGTAGAATCCCTTGTTGACCAAGTAATGCCTTGTTGAATAAGTCGAATACTCTTTTGACCAAGTCAAATGCCTTGTTGAACAAGTCCATTGCCTTGTAGACCAAGTCTAATGCGTTGTTAAAGAAGCCTAATGCCTTGTTAACCAAGTCGAATGCCTTATTGATTTACTCGAATGCCTTGTAGATCAAGTCGAATGCCTTGTTGAACATGTCTATGCCTTGTAGTGGTACCAAGGAATTCCTTGTTGAAGAAGTCCAGTGACTTGTTGATCAAGTCGAGTGCCTTGTAGAACATGCCGAGTGCCTTGTTGACCAAGTCGAATGCCTTGTTAAACCATGTCTAATGCCTTAACGAAAAAGTAGAATGTCTTACAAGTAATGCCTTTTTGAATCAGTGGAATGCCTTGTTGATCAAGTGGAATGCTTTGTTGAACAATTCGAATGCCTTATAGACCAAGTCAAAAGCTTTGTTTATCAAGTCGAATACCTAGTTGATTTACTCAAATACCTTGTAGATCAAGTCGAATGCCTTGTTGAACAAGTCTAATGCCATGTAGACCAAGGAATGCCTTGTTGAACAAGTCAAATGCCTTGTTGGTCAAGTTGAGTGCCTTGTAGAACAAGCCAAATGCTTTGTTAACGAAGTCAAATGCGTTGTTGACCAAGTCGAATGCCTTGTTGACCAAGTCGAATGCCTTGTTAAACCAAGAAATGCCTTGTTGAATAAGTCGAATGCCTTGTTGACCAAGTGGAATGCCATGTTGAACAAGTTAAATGCCTTGTAGACCAAGTCAAATGCCTTGTTTATCATGTCGAATGTCTTGTATAACAAGTAGAATGCCTTGTTGACCAAGTCAAATGCTTGTTGAACAAGTAGAATGTCTTGTTAACTTGCGTTGTTGAACAAGTCAAGTGCCTTGTTGACCAAGTCGAATGTCTTGTTAACCAAGTCAAATCTCTTGTTGACAAGTCGAGTGCCTTGTAGAAAAAGTCGAATACCTAGTTAAACCATGTCGAATCCCTTGTTAACCAAGTCGAATGCCTTGTTGAACAAGTAGAATGCCTTGTTGACAAGGTAAAGCCATTGTTGAATTAGCCGAATGCCTTGTTGACCAAGTCGAATGCCTTGTTGAGCAAGTCGATTGCCTTGTAGACCAAGTCTAATGCCATGTTAAAGAATCATAATGCCTTGTTAACCAAGTCGAATGCCTTATTGATTTACTCGAATGCCTTGTAGATCAAGTCGAATGCCCTGTTAAACGAAGCCCAATGCCTTAATGACCAAGCAATGCCTTGTTGAACTAGTCGGATGCCTTGTTGAACAAGTCAAATGCCTTGCAGACCAAGCAAATGCCTTGTTGACCAAGTCGAATGCCTTGTTAAACCAAGTCAAATGCCTTGTTGAACAAGTAGAATGCCTTGTTAACCAAGTAATGCCTTGTTGACCAAGTCGAATGTCTTGTAGATCAAGTTGAATGCTTTGTTGACCAAGTCGAAAGCCTTGTTGAACATGTCTAATGCCTTGTATAAACCAAGGAATTCCTTGTTGATGAAGTCGAGTGCCTTGTAGAACATGTCGAATGCCATGTTGACCAAGTCGAATGCCTTGTTAAACTAAGTGAAATGCCTTGTTGAACAAGTAGAATGCCTTTTTGACCAAGTAATGCCTTGTTGAATAAGTCGAATGCCTTGTTGACAAAGTCGAATGGCTTGTTGACTAAGATAAGCGCCTTGTTAAACCAAGTCCAATGCCCTGTTGACCAAGCAATGCCTTGTTGAATAAGTCGAATTCCTTGTTGACCAAGTCGAATGCCTTGGTGATCAAGTCGAGTGCCTTGTAGAACATGCCGAATGCCTGGTTGACCAAGCAAATGCCTTGTTGACCAAGTCGAATGCCTTGTTAAATCAAGTCAAATGCCTTGTTGAACAAATAGAATGCCTTGTTAACCAAGTAATGCGTTGTTGAATAAGTCAAATGTGTTCCCCAAAAAAAATAAGTCAAATGCCTTGACCAAGTGGAATGCCTTGTTGAACAAGTCAAATGCCTTGTAGACCAAGTCAAATGCCTTGTTTATCATGTCGAATGTCTTGTAAAACAAGTAGAAGCCTTGTTGACCAAGTCAAATACCTTGTTAAACCAAGTTAAAAATGCCTTGTTGACAAGTCGAGTACCTTGTAGAAAAAGTCGAATGCCTTGTTAAACCAAGTCGAATCCCTTGTTAAATCAAGTCGAATGCCTTGTTGAACAAGTAGAAGCCCTTGTTGACCATGTAATGCCTTGTTGAATAAGTCGAATACTCTTTTAACCAAGTCAAATGCCTTGTTGAACAAGTCCATTGCCTTGTAGACCAAGTCTAATGCGTTGTTAAAGAAGCCTAATGCCTTGTTAACCAAGTCGAATGCCTTATTGATTTACTCGAATGCCTTGTAGATCAAGTCGAATGCCTTGTTGAACATATCTATGCCTTGTAGTGGTACCAAGGAATTCCTTGTTGAAGAAGTCCAGTGACTTGTTGATCAAGTCGAGTGCCTTGTAGAACATGCCGAGTGCCTTGTTAAACCATGTCTAATGCCTTGACGAAAACGTAGAATGCCTTACAAGTAATGCCTCGTTGACCAAGTGGAATGCCTTGTTGAACAATTCGAATGCCTTATAGACCAAGTCAAAAGCTTTGTTTATCAAGTCGAATGCCGAGTTGATTTACTCAAATACCTTGTAGATCAAGTCGAATGCCTTGTTGAACAAGTCTAATGCCATGTAGACCAAGGAATGCCTTGTTGAACAAGTCAAATGCCTTGTTGATCAAGTTGAGTGCCTTGTAGAACAAGCCAAATGCTTGTTGAACAAGTAGAATGTCTTATTAACTTGCGTTGTTGAACAAGTCAAGTGACTTGTTGACCAAGTCGAATGTCTTGCTAAACAAAGTCAAATGCCTTGTTGAAAAAGTAGAATCCCTTACAAGTAATGCCTTGTTGAATAAGTGGAATGCCTTGTTGACCAAGTGAATGCCTTGTTGAACAAGTCGAATGCCTTATAGACCAAGTGAAATACCTTGTTTATCAAGTCGAATGCCTAGTTGATTTACTCAAATAACTCGTAGATCTTCATCCAAAAAAAAAAATAACTTGTAGATCAAGTCGAATGCCTTATTGAACAAGTATAATGCCTTGTAGACCAAGGAATACCTTATTGAACAAGTCAAATGACTTGTTGATCAAGTCGAGTGCCTTGTAGAACATGCCGAGTGCCTTGTTGACCAAGTCGAATGCCTTGTTAAACCATGTCTAATGCCTTGACGAAAACGTAGAATGCCTTACAAGTAATGCCTTGTTGACCAAGTGGAATGCCTTGTTGAACAATTCGAATGCCTTATAGACCAAGTCAAAAGCTTTGTTTATCAAGTCGAATGCCGAGTTGATTTACTCAAATACCTTGTAGATCAAGTCGAATGCCTTGTTGAACAAGTCTAATGCCATGTAGACCAAGGAATGCCTTGTTGAACAAGTCAAATGCCTTGTTGATCAAGTTGAGTGCCTTGTAGAACAAGCCAAATGCTTTGTTAACGAAGTCAAATGCCTTGTTGACCAAGTTCGCCTTGTTGACCAAGTCGAATGCCTTGTCAAACCAAGTAATGCCTTATTGAATAAGTCGAATGCCTTGTTGACCAAGTGGAATGCCATGTTGAACAAGTTAAATGCCTTGTAGACCAAGTCAAATGCCTTGTTTATCATGTCGAATGTCTTGTATAACAAGTAGAATGCCTTGTTGACCAAGTCAAATGCTTGTTGAACAAGTAGAATGTCTTGTGAACTTGCGTTGTTGAACAAGTCAAGTGCCTTGTTGACCAAGTCGAATGTCTTGCTAAACAAAGTCAAATGCCTTGTTGAAAAAGTAGAATCCGTTACAAGTAATGCCTTGTTGAATAAGTGGAATGCCTTGTTGACCAAGTGAATGCCTTGTTGAACAAGTCGAATGCCTTATAGACCAAGTGAAATACCTTGTTTATCAAGTCGAATGCCTAGTTGATTTACTCAAATAACTTGTAGATCTTCATCCAAAAAATAAAAAAACTTGTAGATCAAGTCGAATGCCTTATTGAACAAGTATAATGCCTTGTAGACCAAGGAATACCTTATTGAACAAGTCAAATGCCTTGTTGATCTAGTCGAGTGCCTTGTAGAACAAGCCGAATGCTTTGTTTACCAAGTAAAATGCCTTGTTGACCAAGTCGAATGCCTTGTTGACAAAGTCGAATGCCTTGTTGACCAAGTCGAATGCCTTGTTAAACTAAGTCGAATGCCTTGTTGCACTTCGATGATGCTTTCTCTCTCTAGTTTCTCTCTCTAGCGAATTCTCTCTCCCAAAACTAATACCTAAAAAATCGTCGTTGACCAATTTTCCCCCCTTTTTGACCCGTAATTGATTTTCCATCGTCTACCTGCCTTGACCACTGTTCGAGGGCGAATTGCGGCCTCCATCGCCGGGATCAGACGGCGATTGGAGGGCTTTTTGGAGCGAGATTGCTGCCTTTTCTTCTAACTTTCTTATGTTGACGGAGGCGTCTCCTTCCGTGGGGGTTGCGGCGATTGCTGAGGTCGTGGGTGCTGACCGACAAGAAACGGTCACACAAGGAGCCCCGACCATGCCGGATTTGGAAGCGTTAAGTTGAGCTTATCCGGCTTTTGCGGCTGCGTTTGATAGTGAGCTATTTAGGGCACTAATGAGCCAAGTGCAGGGGCCGAGTGTGGTGGACGATGATACCGCGCGATTGGCTGGGCAGAGGTCGGGGGAAATTACTCACAGAAGCGCGGGGCCTAGGGCAATGAGCGGGTCACCTAATCGGCGTGAGGAGAGGCCTGTGTCGATTAGAGGAATTCTACGCCATAATCCGCGGGTTTTTAGCCGAAGGCCTGATTCACCTATGCCGGCGAGGGCTCTGTTGGCGCGGTGTTGCGAGGATGAGTCCCTGGCTCAGGATGGTGATAATGTTGATGAGGAGATTGTAGTTGATAATCGGGCAGAGACAGACAAGGTGACCACGGCGAAGACTAGGGATTCCGATTTACCAGAGTCTGGCAGTTCACAGCCGTTTCCTGAAGCATCTGATGTCTATGCTACACCAATTGGATTGGTTAATTCTGGGAACCCGAATGCAGGGTCTGTTTTCTCACGACTTGGGCCCTCAATGACGAAGGCTTATAGCCAAGGCAAACCTGTGTCATTTGCAGAGGCTGTACAAGGAAACAGGGCTGCTCCATCACAAAAGATGGCATTATCTTTCACCCCGCCCTCGATTGTGAATGGGGTGGATGTGGTGCGTGCTCCATTGGAGGTGGCGCGGCGTGGCTGTGAACGATGGAAGAATACTCTCGTGGGTTATTTCCTTGGCCGTAAGCCGTATTTCCCTTTCGTGGAGAGTTACTTCAGATCGATTTGGAAGGGATTGGCAGAGGTTCGTACGACTGTTAATGGTTTTTTCATGTTTAGTTTTGAGTCGGATGGTGTAAGGACTGCGGTTTTAGAGGGTGGACCTTGGCTCATGCAAGTCCAGCCGTTATTCCTTGAACCTTGGCGACCACGCATGACTTTTACGCGCAAGGAGGTGGTGGAGCTGCCATTATGGGTCAAGCTATGGGATGTTCCATCTGACCTTTGGACACAAGAGGGGCTGGGGCTAGTTGCAAGTGCGGTGGGAAGGCCATTGTATGCAGACAGAATCACGGCGACGGGGGAAAGACTTGATTATGCCCGGGTCTGTGTAATGAAGAAATTGTCTGAGCCATTTATTGAGACTTTTGATGTGTTGCTTCAAGGTGAGGAAGGGGAAGCGGATGTGAAAGTACCTATACGGGTGGAGTATGATTGGAGACCATCTAAATGTGATCATTGTTCATCATGGGCACATGGGGCAGCCCTTTGCCCACAGCGACCAAAGAAGATGGCAGCAGGGACGTCAAAACCTCATCGCCAATATGAGGGAGCGAGGAAGGCATGGAAGGCCAAAGGTGGCAACCCAAAGCAGGAGCTGTTTGTCACTGGGCAGCGCACAGCCCAGCCCCGTAATAGGTCCCGTTCTCGTTATGATAGAGGCGGGGGTCAGGGCAGGGGGACCTTGGAGCACAACAGCCGGATAGAGTATGTAAGATAGGGGGGAGCCTTACATGCCCACATGAAGAATGGCAACAGGTGGGAGCCAAAGGACAAGCCGTTATGGTGTGGGCTGCGAATGCTGGAACTGAACGACAACCTGACAGAGCTGAAACATCTCGTCCTCCAGAAGCAGCCGAGCCTCTTTCTGGGGTGCAGAACCGTTTTGACCTTCTTCGGGATGTGCCTGAAGATAGCAATTACACCTCATTTACGGGCGCTAAAGCAAACGCAGCCCGTAACAGGGTGCATTTATGTTAGCTGTTGGAGCATGGAATGTACGTGGTCTTAATAAGCAAGACCACAGGAGTGCGGTGCGGGAGTTGATATCGCGAGAGGGGTTGTGTATGATTGGGCTGCTTGAAACGAGAGTGGCGGCATCTAATGAGGGTTTTATTTCGAGTAGCATTCGGTCTCATTGGCGATGGTTCTCTGATTATGATGAAGGGCCATCGTCACGCATATGGGTGGGTTGGGATCCCTTTGTTTTGAATGTGGATGTCCTTGGGTTCTCAGCCCAAGCTGTACATTGTCGAGTGAAGTCGGCATATACGGGGGAGATCATTTACGTGTCTTTTGCTTATGGGAAGTCCAGGAGGGAGGAGAGAAGGCCATTATGGGGGGAATTGACTACCATGGCAGCGACTCGAGTGGCGGATGCATGGATCATATTGGGGGATTTCAATGCTATTTTGCACGCGGGTGAGGGTCGTGGTGGTTCGGCATCTAAGCATGATATGGAGGAATTCGAAGAGTGCCTGGTTAGTGCTGATTTGGTGACGATACCTACGATGGGCCAGGTATTCACGTGGTATAATCAACAGAGATCTGATGCGGGGGTTTGGAGGAGATTGGACCGTATACTAGGAAATCCTCAATGGTTTGCCCGGTTTACGAACTCCTTCTGTAGGTGTGGGCTACCAGCAACTTCGGATCACTCCCCTGTGTTTTTGGGAAATACTACGACACGACAGCATAAGGCAACATTTCGCTTTGACAATTTTCTGGCGAAAGATCCGGCCTTCTTAGGTATTGTTCAGAATGTCTGGAACACTCCTTTACATGACTATCCTATGTTCGTGTTGGTGAGGAGGCTTAAGATGTTGAAACCCATACTGATGCGACTGCGAAGATCGAAGGGAGACTTGACGGCGAATGTCACAGAAGCAAAGCATTTCCTTGATATTGCACAGGATTTTGCGTCACGGTTCCCTGAGGAGGACTCTTTCTATGAGCTGGAAAGGCTGTGTCGTGTGGTTTATGCCAAAGCAGTGGAGATGGAGCAATCGGCGTTATCGCAGCGGGCCAAGATTGCATGGCTGAAGGATGGGGACCAGTGCTCATCTTATTTCTTTCGTCGAGTTGCCATGAGGCGAGCTTCCAACCGTATCTGGTCCCTTGAGGATGCCAATGGCGATCTCCTTGAAGAACCAGCTCAGGTGGAAGGTGAAATGATTGGGTTCTACCAGGACCTATTGGGGCAGTCTGCCCACTGTACTCCGATTCTTCCTGTTGACGTGTAGAGAGCTGTGACGAGTACGCTTTCCCCAGCGGACGCTGCATCCATGATCACTAAGGTGACTGCCACTGAAGTGCGTGAGGCGCTTTCTCTATGGGGGATGAGAAGGCGCCAGGACCTAACGGGTACACAGTAGCATTTTTTCGAGCTGCGTGGGGGATTGTTGGCGATGAGGTGGTGAAGGCGATCCAAGATTTCTTCATAACGGGCAGATTACTGAAGGGACTAAATAGCACCCTCATCACGTTAATCCCGAAGCGAGAAACACCTCGGCGTGCAACGGAGTTCAGACCCATTTCCTGTTGCAATGTTGTATATAAGGTGATCTCCAAGATTTTAGCCAATCGACTAAAGGGGCATCTCGCTACTTTGGTACATGGCTCACAGACAACATTTATCCCAGGGCGACGGATCAGCGATAACGTGTTATTGGCGCAGGAGCTATGCCTTGGGTACAAGTCTAAGGGCCGGCCACCGCGTGCTATGTTCAAGATTGACCTGGCCAAGGCGTACGACAAGGTCGAATGGGAGTTTTTGCTTGCTGTCTTAGGGGCTATGGGTTTTCATCCTACGTACATTGGATGGATTCGAGCGTGCCTGACAACAACGGCCTTTTCGCTGAATCTGAATGGTAAGGTGGTGGGTTTTTTCCAAGGCAAGAGGGGTATTCGACAGGGGGACCCCATATCCCCCTATCTATTTACACTAGTGATGGAGGTCCTCCACGGACTTCTCAAGGTTGGCATTATGGAGGAGCCGCGCTTCAAATATCATTGGCGTTGCGAGACAATTGGCATGGTGTCGTTAGCATTTGCGGATGACCTCTTGCTTTTCAGCCACGCGGATGTCATTTCAGTTGGGGTGTTGAAGAAAGCTTTGGGTGAATTTGCCCGGTTGTCAGGGTTGATCCCTAACCCTAACAAGAGTGAGATGTTTATTTCGAGGCGGGCTGAAAGCTTGATTGCACAGATTCATGCACTCATGGGTTTCGAGTGGGACAGTTGCCGGTGCGATACTTAGGAGTGCCCCTCATTACTACTCGCTTGACGATTGGAGACTGTGCTCCTCTTTTACAGAAAGTGGACCAGCGGTTGGGATCATGGCTCAATCTGTCTTTATCTTATGCGGGTCGACTGCAGCTAGTTAAATCGGTCTTGCAGGCGCTTCATGCCTACTGGTCAGGTATGTTCTTGTTACCTAAGGGAGTGATCCGAGCGTTGGAGGCGCGTTTTAGGAAATTTTTGTGGAGAGGTACATCACCTAAGGTGGCATGGGAGGTTTTATGTTTACCAGTTACTGAAGGGGGATTGGGCCTGAGGTCTATTTCTGTCGACAACAAGGTTCTCTTTCTGAAGCACTTGTGGAGTGTACTTACCAAGTCCCCGGATTCGATTTGGGTCGAATGGCTCTATAGGACGCGGTTGTATTCTCGATCACTTTGGGATTTACCGGTCTCGACGAATGATGCTTGGAGCTGGAGAAAGCTGATGCAGTTACGCCCTTTACTCAGCTCTATGATTACATTTCGCATTGGAGATGGCTCTACGATCTGGCTATGGAAGGATCCTTGGTTGCTATCTACGTCGCTGTTGGAGAGATTTCCTAGGGGCCCAATTGCGATGGGGCTGCATATTGATTCACGATTGAGTCTAGTCCTTAATTCGCAGGGGTGGAATTGGCCAGGACAAGGGGCGGTGGAGTATCTTGAGATTAGCCGCCTCTTACCTAATGTGGTTCGTGGGGATCAGGATGGTGTTTTGTGGACGGGTTCGCCGAATGGATCTATGACTGCTTCTTTGGCTTACAACGCGTTGCGATACAGGAGGCCCCCTGTGGGTTGGGCGGTATTATTTGGAGGACCGTTGAAGATTCCACGACATGAATTTATTTTATATCTGGGATTACAGGATCGGCTCTCGACTAGGGACAAACCGTGGATTGCTCGGAGGGCGGGAACCCAAGCTTGTGTCCTCTGTGAGGAGTTGCATTACGAGACTGTCCAACATCTATTCTTTGATTGTCCTTTTTCACGACAATGTCTTCGTCTCTTGCGCCATCGGATTCGCTGGATTTGGCCTTATCGGGATTGGACTACGGGCATTCGGTGGGCGGCTGTCCGCTGGCGAAGGAAGCATCTTCTCCATGCAGCTTCTCGTCATATTCTAGCATCCCTTGTCTACCATATTTGGCAGGCAAGGAACAGGCGCTGGAAGGAGGGATCCATCACGACTCCACAACGGCTTGTGGGGTGTGTTCTTGCCTTGGCTATCACGCGTATTAGTGGTACATCCATGAAGTATGAACTTCATCGGGCGGCTATACGCCGATTATGGCGTGTGGCTTGGTAGGATTAGTTTTGTTTGATTGGATGTTTTGTTGTTGATTGTTGATAGGGTCATTGGTTGATTGGTTGATTGGTTATTCATTCATTGTTGTTATCAGTAGTCTGTTACTGGTTGGTAGAGGAGTTTTTCTCCTGTTCATTTGTACATTTTTACGATCTATATACATGGGACTTTACACCAAAAAAAAAAAAAAGTCAAATGCATTGTTGAACAAGTCAAATGCCTTGTAGATCAAGTCGAGTGCCTTGTAGAACATGCCGAATGTCTGGTTGGCCAAGCAAATGCCTTGTTGACCAAGTCAAATGCCTTGTTAAACCAAGTCAAATGCCTTGTTGAACAAGTAAAATGCCTTGTTAACCAAGGAATGCCTTGTTGACCAAGTCGAATGTCTTGTAGATCAAGTTGAATGCTTTGTTGACCAAGTCGAAAGCCTTGTTGAACACGTCTAATGCCTTGTAAACCAAGGAATTCCTTGTTGATGAAGTCGAGTGCCTTGTAGAACATGTCGAATGCCATGTTGACCAAGTCGAATGCCTTGTTAAACTAAGTGAAATGCCTTGTTGAACAAGTAGAATGCCTTTTTGACCAAGTAATGCCTTGTTGAATAAGTCGAATGCCTTGTTGACCAAGTCATTCATGGCTTGTTGACTAAGATAAGCGCCTTGTTAAACCAAGTCCAATGCCCTGTTGACAAGGCCTTGTTGAATAAGTCGAATTCCTTGTTGACCAAGTCGAATGCCTTGTTGATCAAGTCAAGTGCCTTGTAGAACATGCCGAATGCCTGGTTGACCAAGCAAATGCCTTGTTGACCAAGTCGAATGCCTTGTTAAATCAAGTCAAATGCCTTGTTGAACAAATAGAATGCCTTGTTAACCAAGTAATGCGTTGTTGAATAAGTCAAATGTGTTCCCCAAAAAAAATAAGTCAAATGCCTTGACCAAGTGGAATGCCTTGTTGAACAAGTCAAATGCCTTGTAGACCAAGTCAAATACCTTGTTTATCATGTCGAATGTCTTGTAGAACAGGTAGAAGCCTTGTTGACCAAGTCAAATACCTTGTTAAACCAAGTTAAAAATGCCTTGTTGACAAGTCGAGTACCTTGTAGAAAAAGTCGAATGCATTGTTAAACCAAGTCGAATCCCTTGTTAAACCAAGTCGAATGCCTTGTTGAACAAGTAGAATCCCTTGTTGACCAAGTAATGCCTTGTTGAATAAGTCGAATACTCTTTTGACCAAGTCAAATGCCTTGTTGAACAAGTCCATTGCCTTGTAGACCAAGTCTAACGCATTGTTAAAGAAGCCTAATGCCTTGTTAACCAAGTCGAATGCCTTATTGATTTACTCGAATGTCTTGTAGATCAAGTCGAATGCCTTGTTGAACATGTCTATGCCTTGTAGTGGTACCAAGGAATTCCTTGTTGAAGAAGTCTAGTGACTTGTTGATCAAGTCGAGTGCCTTGTAGAACATGCCGAGTGCCTTGTTGACCAAGTCGAATGCCTTGTTAAACCATGTCTAATGCCTTGACGAAAAAGTAGAATGCCTTACAAGTAATGCCTTTTTGAATCAGTGGAATGCCTTGTTGACCAAGTGGAATGCCTTGTTGAACAATTCGAATGCCTTATAGACCAAGTCAAAAGCTTTGTTTATCAAGTCGAATGCCTAGTTGATTTACTCAAATACCTTGTAGATCAAGTCGAATGCTTTGTTGAACAAGTCTAATGCCATGTAGACCAAGGAATGCCTTGTTGAACAAGTCAAATGCCTTGTTGATCAAGTTGAGTGCCTTGTAGAACAAGCCAAATGCTTTGTTAACGAAGTCAAATGCCTTGTTGACCAAGTCGAATGCCTTGTTGACCAAGTCGAATGCGTTGTTAAACCAAGTAATGCCTTGTTGAATAAGTCGAATGCCTTGTTGACCAAGTGGAATGCCATGTTGAACAAGTTAAATGCCTTGTAGACCAAGTCAAATGCCTTGTTTATCATGTCGAATGTCTTGTATAACAAGTAGAATGCCTTGTTGACCAAGTCAAATGCTTGTTGAACAAGTAGAATGTCTTGTTAACTTGCGTTGTTGAACAAGTCAAGTGCCTTGTTGACCAAGTCGAATGTCTTGTTAACCAAGTCAAATCTCTTGTTGACAAGTCGAGTGCCTTGTAGAAAAAGTCGAATACCTAGTTAAACCATGTCGAATCCCTTGTTAACCAAGTCGAATGCCTTGTTGAACAAGTAGAATGCCTTGTTGACAAGGTAAAGCCATTGTTGAATTAGCCGAATGCCTTGTTGACCAAGTCGAATGCCTTGTTGAGCAAGTCGATTGCCTTGTAGACCAAGTCTAATGCCATGTTAAAGAATCATAATGCCTTGTTAACAAAGTCGAATGCCTTATTGATTTACTCGAATGCCTTGTAGATCAAGTCGAATGCCTTGTTGACCAAGTCGAATGCCCTGTTAAACGAAGCCCAATGCCTTAATGACCAAGCAATGCCTTGTTGAACAAGTCGGATGCCTTGTTGAACAAGTCAAATGCCTTGTAGACCAAGCAAATGCCTTGTTGACCAAGTCGAATGCCTTGTTAAACCAAGTCAAATGCTTTGTTGAACAAGTAGAATGCCTTATTTAACCAAGTAATGCCGTGTTGATAAGTCGAATGCCTTGTTGAACAAGTGGAATGCGTAGTTGAACAAATCAAATGCCTTTTTCATCAGGTCGAATATCCTGTAGAACAAGTAGAATGCCATGCTGACCAAGTCAAATACCTTCTCAAACCAAGTCAAATTCCTGGTGGAACAACTAGAATGTCTTGTTGACCAAGTAATGCGTTGTTGAACACGTCGAGTGCCCTGTAGAACAAGTCGAATGCCTTGTTAACCAAGTCACACACCTTGTTGACAAGTCGAGTACTTTGTAAAAAAGTCGAATACCTTCTTAAACTAAGTCGAATCCCTTGTTAAACCAAGTTAAAAATGCCTTGTTGTGGCAGCGTTCGAAGATCTAATTGGGCGCGTTCATGGAGCTCCACCGGAGCAGCAACCACCACCGTCGACACATATGGCTAGCGGATCGCTATACAGGCCGGACACACGGAATAATCCTATGCGCCCGTGGACCCGCCGCCAACGGCGCTACCCGGACATTATCGGCCCGCTACGTGACCCACGGATTGGAAATGACCGCCCTATACGCCCAGGCACACCACCGCCGCCATCTGGCATGGCCTTGATCAACGATGATGCGTCAGATGATCCAAAGATGAAGCCGCAGTCACCGACCACGACGGCTGCGAGGAACGAGGTTAGGGCCGATGCTGATGGGCCTAGGGTTTCACTGTCCCGGGTTGCTGATGGGCCCAAGGAGTCGTCGCCCAGGGTTTCGCCGTCTAGGGCTGCGGCGGAAGGAACTAGGGCTTCAACGTTTAGGATCTCGCCGTCTCGGGTTTCTACTTATGGGCCTAGGGTTATCAATCCTAGGGTTTCGCCGTTAATAACTCACCCGGCTGTACCTCATGGGCTGCAAACCATGGCACCATTGCCGACGCGCAAGGAGGTGTCTACCTCACCGCACGTAAACCCTCAGCCATCGTTTGCTGCGGTAACTCGCGGGACGGTGCACGAAGAAGCACCTCGCAAACCAAGCCCTACACGCTATACCTTGACATATACAGCCCCAACTCTCAAGGACGGTGTCGCGGAGGCCTGCCCATCATGGGAGGTCGCAAAGAGGGGTACGGCACGTTGGGACAATACCCTCGTAGGGTATTTTCTGGGGAAAAAACCATATTTTCCGTTTGTTGAACGGCATTTCCGTTCAATTTGGGAGGAACTGTTGGAGGTACGCGCAACGGCCAACGGTTTTTTCAAATTCAGATTTGCAACCGCGGCAGCAGCCAATGCGGTTCTTGAAGGAGGACCGTGGCTCATGCAAGGTCAACCCATTTTTCTCGAGGCTTGGCGAACGGGGATGTCTCTCGAGAAAATTCAGCACACCCATGTTCCGCTATGGGTGAAATTGCGTAACGTTCCGGGCAAGTTCTGGACACAGGAGGGGTAAGGCATTGTCGCTAGCGTCGTCGGGAAGCCACTCTTCGCAGATTCTATGACGATTTCAGCAGAACGCATTGACTACGCTCGGGTATGCATATCAAAGAATCTCCAGGAGCCTTTTCTTGAAAGCTTCAATATTCGCATTCCACGTGAAGGTGGAGGATCTGACGGCGCGGTTACAGTTCGTGTCGAGTACGAATGGAGGCCGCGGAAGTGCTCCTTATGCGGTGCATGGACCCACGGGGCGGGAACATGTCCCTCTCGTCGAACCCAACAGCCACGATCAAATACGGGACCGAGGCAATCCACGGGGCAGCGCACATCGACGATGCCGAAGAAACCCCAGAATGGCCCACACACACGGCGCGAATGGAGAAGAGTTGGTCATCCCGACAAGGGCAAGGAGGTTGTTGTTCCACCCACCAACATGGAGCAAGATCACGAGCCGCGGCTGCAGGAGTACCCGAAGCCTGTAGATGGATGTTCAACAAGTTCAGTCAACGCGCAGCAGGGAGCTATTGTACTAGCTAGCATTAACCCATTCGAGGTTCTTGCGGACTTGGACGACTTGGACACGGCGAACACACTTAAGGGTCCTGAAGCAGCCCTTCTCGACGTGTGCCCATGATCCCAATCGCCGTTTGGAATGTACGTGGTCTAAACAGGGTAGACCACAGATGGGCGGTGGGGGATATTATTACTAAGTATAAGCTGTTGATTATCGGGCTGTACGAGACACGGGTCTCCGAGCAGAATGCGGCTGCCCTTTCACATTCTACCAGGGCTTGGAGTTGGTTCTTTGAATACGATAACGGGCCGGCATCTCGTATCTGGGTGGGCTGGGATGCCCGCCTAGTTACTGTCACAATTCTTGCGTACACCACTCAGACCATTCACTGTAAGGCGACGATACTTGCGGAGCGTGAGGATTTCTTCATCACATTCGCATACGGTCATAATCAGAGGGTGTCCCGACGCGACCTTTGGACGGATCTCATCGAGAACTCACAGCTGCACGCAAACTCACCATGGCTTGTTATGGGGGATTTCAACGCGATCATGGCAACACGGACGCGCGGGGAGGATCGGCAACGGGGGGCTGTCCGGAGATGATTGCATGCATGACTACATCGGACCTCGCAACCCTGCCATGCACGGGGCAACTCTACACGTGGTATAACCAGCAAGGGGGCACGTCGGGTGTATGGCGACGCCTCGATAGGATGCTTGGCAACCCCTCTTGGTTCGCTAGATTTGGGGACCTTACTTATCATTGCGCAACCCCTGCTACATCGGACCACTCTCCACTCATCCTCGCGACTACAGCTAGGGCTTCTGAGAGGAATAATTCTTTTCGTTTTGATAATTTTTTGGCGCAGGATCCTCGTTTTCTTCCTATCGTGGCGAAAACTTGGAGTCTGCAAGCAAATGGATACCCGATGTATGTAGTCGTCCAGAGACTGAAAGCGATGAAGAGGGAACTACGACAACTACGGCGAGACAAGGGTGATCTCAATCGTAACGTGCTCGAGGCGCGCAATTTTCTAGAGATTGCTCAGGACATGGCGGCAAACTATCCATTGGAGGATCAATTACTAATCTTGGAGAAGCAATGTCGGCTTGTGTATGCCAAAGCGGTCGAATTGGAGCATTCGGCACTCCTTCAGCGGGCGAAAGTGGCATGGCTCAAGGACGGTGACCAATGCACTTCTTTTTTCTTCAAGAAAGTGGCCACACGGCGGGTTGAAAATCGTATCTTCCACTTGGAGGATGAGGCGGGAAACACGTTCGAGGGTGGTGCACAAGTGCGGGCTGAATTGGTCCGATATTACTCGGAACTTCTCGGGCAATCCATGCGGACAACCCCAATATCCGCCTCTAACGTCGCGCCCTACTTCGGGCAGCGCTCAGCACAACCGACGCGGAGGCAATGGTTCAGCCGGTCACTGATGTGGAAATCAACAACGCGCTGCATGCAATGGGAGATAACAAATCGCCAGGGCAAGACGGGTACTCCGCGGTTTTCTACAAGCGGGCATGGCACATCATCGGGGAGGATATCTCGTTCGCCATCCGGGATTTCTTCCGGACGGGACGCCTCCTAGGGGAGCTGAATTCGACCCTTATCACCCTCATTCCAAAAGGGGATAATCCACGCATGGCGAAGGATTTTCGACCGATTGCCTGCTGCAACGTTCTCTATAAGATCATCTCCAAGATCATTGCTAATCGGCTACGAGACAGCTTGGGGAAACTTGTCCACCCTACACAGACGGCATTCATCCCTGGAAGGCGTATTTCCGACAACATTCTCTTAGCCCAAGAGATTTGTCACGGATACAATAGAGCCGGGCTGCCTGAACGGGTGGCTCTTAAGGTCGACCTCGCCAAGGCATATGATAAGATTGAGTGGGATTTTATCTTTGCCACACTTCAGGCACTTCACTTTCACCCGACCTTCATTGGGTGGGTCCGGTCATGCCTCACGTCGACGCATTTTTCCATCAACATCAACGGTAGGCCGGAGGGTTTCTTCAAAGGACGGCGGGGTCTCAGACAAGGCGACCCCATATCACCTTATCTCTTTGTGTTGGTGATGGAGGCTTTACATGGAATCATAGCGTCCCGCATCAACCTTAGCAGCAGCTTCCGATACCATTGGCGATGCGAGGCCACATCCCTCTTCATGTTGACCTTCGCCGATGATCTTCTTCTTTTCTCGCAGGCGGACGTTCAATCGGTCAGTATCTTCCGCGACAGCCTCGAGCTTTTTGCTGCGCTTTCAGGGCTACGGGCAAACTCCAGTAAAAGCGAGTGTTTATCTCGAAACGGGCAGAACGACTGAAGGGTACACTCCAGGCTGTTATGGGCTTCCCTATCGGGTCTCTTCCTGTGCGGTACCTGGGGGTCCCCCTTATCACATCGCGATTGACTATCGATGATTGCGCCCCCTTATTACATTCTATTGATCGTCGGCTTGGTTCTTGGACCAACCACTCGCTCTCATACGCCGGGAGGGTACAGCTCATTCGATCGGTCCTTATGACTATCCATGTGTATTGGGCGGGAGTCTTCTTACTCCCCAAGGGAATCATCCGCAGTATCGAGAAGCATCTTCGAGCTTTCTTGTGGAAGGGATCTAGCGCGAAGGTGGCATGGACCGACGTATGCGCACCAAGGGATGAAGGGGGACTTGGACTGAGATCGATTGAGGTGGAGAACAAGGCGCTGATGATGCGTCTTTTTGGAACATTCTCAGGGGAGATGAGTCTTCGATATGGGCCACATGGATACGACGGACGCGGCTGCACAACACATCCTTCTGGACCATCAGATCCACGGCTAATACCTCATGGAGCTGGAAGAAGCTCCTCAAGCTCAGACCCATCATCCGGCCACTTCTAGAGTTCCGCATTGGGAATGGAGCGAATACACGCCTCTGGACTGACCCATGGCTACTCACGATTCCGCTGGTGGAACGGTACCCGCGTGGTCCATCTGTTATGGGCCTCCCACTTGATTCACGATTGAGCGCGGTGATTGATGAGTCGGGATGGCATTGGCCAGGACAGACAACGGTGGAGTTCATGGATTTTGCTGGTCTCCTACCTCCCATTCAACACGGTGAGATGGACACGATTCGATGGCGGGGGACTCCCCCCAATGGCGTCTTCTCTACTCACTCCGCGAGAAATTGCATACGCCAACATTCTCCGCCTGCGTTCTGGACCAACCTGTTCGGAGGCCCTATCTCGATACCACGGCATGAAGTCATTCTATGGCTGGCAATTAGGGAACGCCTGGCGACGAGGGACAAGCCATGGGTGGCCGCGGCAGCAGGAAGTTCAGCTTGCCTCTTGTGTGATGATGGCCATGCTATAGAGACAACACGGCATCTTTTCTTTGAGTGTTCATTTTCCAGACATTGCCTACAGTCTTTGCAGGGAAAGTTACGTTTTGGATGGCCTTACACGGACTGGATCGAAGGGGTTCACTGGGCTGCTCAAAGGTGGCGGGGCAAGCACCTCGCATGGATGGGGCCCCGACATGCGCTTGCATCGCTTGTCTATCACCTATGGGCCGAGCGCAACCTACGATGGCGGGAAGGAAGACGAAGACCTCCTACTCATATCGTTGCGGACGTCGAGACTACACTCTGTATACGGCTCTCTACCCTTGGAGGGAAGTATCAGCTACAGTCCTGTGCGCTTCGACGTGTTTGGCGCATTGCGTGACCGAGCACGTAGTCACTTGCTTACAGTCTGCTTGCTTGCTTTTGATGTTTGCTTGCTCGATTGGATTGCTTGCGTTGATTATAGGTAGCATGTTACCGAGCGGTGCAGCTTATTGCTGCTGAACATTGTATCTTTCCACATTTTATTTTAATGACCTTTTCCCAAAAAAAAATAAAATGCCTTGTTGTAAAGTCGAGTACCTTGTAGAAAAAGTCGAATGCCTTGTTAAACCAAGTCGAATCCCTAGTTAAACCAAGTCGAATGCCTTGTTGAACAAGTATAATCCCTTGTTGACCAAGTAATGCCTTGTTGAATAAGTCGAATACTCTTTTGACCAAGTCAAATGCCTTGTTGAACAAGTCCATTGCCTTGTAGACCAAGTCTAATGCGTTGTTAAAGAAGCCTAATGCCTTGTTTACCAAGTCGAATGCCTTATTGATTTACTCGAATGCCTTGTAAATCAAGTCGAATGCCTTGTTGACCAATACGAATGCCTTGTTGAACATGTCTATGCCTTGTAGACCAAGGAATTCCTTGCTGAAGAAGTCCAGTGACTTGTTGATCAAGTCGAGTGCCTTGTAGAACATGCCGAGTGCCTTGTTGACCAAGTCGAATGCCTTGTTAAACCAAGTCTAATGCCTTGATGAAAAAGTAGAATGCCTTACAAGTAATGCCTTTTTGAATCAGTGGAATGCATTGTTGACCAAGTGGAATGCCTTGTTGAACAATTCGAATGCCTTATAGACCAAGTCAAAAGCTTTGTTTATCAAGTCGAATGCCTAGTTTATTTACTCAAATACCTTGTAGATCAAGTCGAATGCCTTGTTGAACAAGTCTAATGCCATATAGACCAAGGAATGCCTTGTTGAACAAGTCAAATGCCTTGTTGATCAAGTTGAGTGCCTTGTAGAACAAGCCAAATGCTTTGTTAACGAAGTCAAATGCCTTGTTGACCAAGTCGAATGCCTTGTTGACCAAGTCGAATGCCTTGTTGACCAAGTCGAATACCTTGTTGACCAAGTCGAATGCCTTGTTAAACCAAGCAATGCCTTGTTGAATAAGTCGAATGCCTTGTTGACCAAGTGGAATGCCATGTTGAACAAGTTAAATGCCTTGTAGACCAAGTCAAATGCCTTTTTTATCATGTCGAATGTCTTGTATAACAAGTAGAATGCCTTGTTGACCAAGTCAAATGCTTGTTGAACAAGTAGAATGTCTTGTTAACTTGCATTGTTGAGCAAGTCAAGTGCCTTGTCGAACAAGTTGAATGCCTTGTTAACCAAGTCAAATCCCTTGTTGACAAGTCGAGTGCCTTGTAGAAAAAGTCAAATACCTAGTTAAAACAAGTCGAATCCCTTCTTAACCAAGTCGAATGACTTGTTGAACAAGTAAAATGCCCTTCTTGACAATGTAATGCCTTGTTGAATTAGTCGAATGCCTTGTTGACCAAGTCGAATGCCTTGTTGAGCAAGTCGATTGCCTTGTAGACCATGTCTAATGTCTCGTTAAAGAAGTCTAACTCCTTGTTAAATAAGTCGAATGCCTTATTGATTTACTCGAATGCCTTGTAGATCAAGTCGAATGCCTTGTTGACCAAGTCGAATGCCCTGTTAAACTAAGCCCAATGCCTTAATGACCAAGCGCAATGCCATGTTGAATAAGTCGAATGCCTCGTTGACCAAGTCGGATGCATCGTTGAACAAGTTAAATGCCTTGTAGACCAAGTCAAATGCCTTGTAGACCAAGTCAAATGCCTTGTTGATCAACTCGAGTGCCTCGTAGGACATGCCGAATGCCAGGTTGACCAAGCAAATGCCTTGTTGACCAAGTCGAATGCCTTGTTAAACCAAGTCAAATGCTTTGTTGAACAAGTCAAATCCCTTGTTGACAAGTCGAGTGCCTTGTAGAAAAAGTCGAATACCTAGTTAAAACAAGTCGAATCCCTTGTTAACCAAGTCGAATGACTTGTTGAACAAGTAGAATGCCTTCTTGACAATGTAATGCCTTGTTGAATTAGTCGAATGCCTTGTTGACCAAGTCGAATGCCTTGTTGAGCAAGTCGATTGCCTTGTAGACCATGTCTAATGTCTCGTTAAAGAAGTCTAACTCCTTGTTAAATAAGTCGAATGCCTTATTGATTTACTCGAATGCCTTGTAGATCAAGTCGAATGCCTTGTAGATCAAGTCGAATGCCTTGTTGACCAAGTCGAATGCCCTGTTAAACTAAGCCCAATGCCTTAATGACCAAGCAATGCCATGTTGAATAAGTCGAATGCCTCGTTGACCAAGTCGGATGCATCGTTGAACAAGTCAAATGCCTTGTAGACCAAGTCAAATGCCTTGTAGACCAAGTCAAATGCCTTGTTGATCAACTCGAGTGCCTCGTAGGACATGCCGAATGCCAGGTTGACCAAGCAAATGCCTTGTTGACCAAGTCGAATGCCTTGTTAAACCAAGTCAAATGCTTTGTTGAACAAGCAGAATGCCTTATTTAACCTAGTAATGCCTTGTTGATAAGTCGAATGCCTTGTTGAACAAGTGGAATGCGTAGTTGAACAAATCAAATGCCTTTTTCATCATGTCGAATATCCTGTAGAACAAGTAGAATGCCATGCTGACCAAGTCAAATACCTTCTCAAACCAAGTCAAATTCCTGGTTGAACAACTAGAATGTCTTGTTGACCAAGTAATGCGTTGTTGAACAAGTCGAGTGCCTTGTAGAACAAGTCGAATGCCTTGTTAACCAAGTCACATACCTTGTTGACAAGTCGAGTACTTTGTAAAAAAGTCGAATACCTTCTTAAACTAAGTCGAATCCCTTGTTAAACCAAGTCGAATGCCTTGTTGAAAAAGTATAATCCCTTGTTGACCAAGTAATGCCTTGTTGAATAAGTCGAATACTCTTTTGACCAAGTCAAATGCCTTGTTGAACAAGTCCATTGCCTTGTAGACCAAGTCTAATGCGTTGTTAAAGAAGCCTAATGCCTTGTTTACCAAGTCGAATGCCTTATTGATTTACTCGAATGCCTTGTAGATCAAGTCGAATGCCTTGTTGACCAATACGAATGCCTTGTTGAACATGTCTATGCCTCATAGACCAAGGAATTCCTTGTTGAAGAAGTCCAGTGACTTGTTGATCAAGTCGAGTGCCTTGTAGAACATGCCGAGTGCCTTGTTGACCAAGTCGAATGCCTTGTTAAACCAAGTCTAATGCCTTGATGAAAAAGTAGAATGCCTTACAAGTAATGCCTTTTTGAATCAGTGGAATGCCTTGTTGACCAAGTGGAATGCCTTGTTGAACAATTCGAATGCCTTATAGACCAAGTCAAAAGCTTTGTTTATCAAGTCGAATGCCTAGTTTATTTACTCAAATACCTTGTAGATCAAGTCGAATGCCTTGTTGAACAAGTCTAATGCCATATAGACCAAGGAATGCCTTGTTGAACAAGTCAAATGCCTTGTTGATCAAGTTGAGTGCCTTGTAGAACAAGCCAAATGCTTGTTAACGAAGTCAAATGCCTTGTTGACCAAGTCGAATGCCTTGTTGACCAAGTCGAATGCCTTGTTGACCAAGTCGAATACCTTGTTGACCAAGTCGAATGCCTTGTTAAACCAAGTAATGCCTTGTTGAATAAGTCGAATGCCTTGTTGACCAAGTGGAATGCCATGTTGAACAAGTTAAATGCCTTGTAGACCAAGTCAAATGCCTTTTTTATCATGTCGAATGTCTTGTATAACAAGTAGAATGCCTTGTTGACCAAGTCAAATGCTTGTTGAACAAGTAGAATGTCTTGTTAACTTGCATTGTTGAGCAAGTCAAGTGCCTTGTCGAACAAGTTGAATGCCTTGTTAACCAAGTCAAATCCCTTGTTGACAAGTCGAGTGCCTTGTAGAAAAAGTCGAATACCTAGTTAAAACAAGTCGAATCCCTTGTTAACCAAGTCGAATGACTTGTTGAACAAGTAGAATGCCTTCTTGACAATGTAATGCCTTGTTGAATTAGTCGAATGCCTTGTTGACCAAGTCGAATGCCTTGTTGAGCAAGTCGATTGCCTTGTAGACCATGTCTAATGTCTCGTTAAAGAAGTCTAACTCCTTGTTAAATAAGTCGACTGCCTTATTGATTTACTCGAATGCCTTGTAGATCAAGTCGAATGCCTTGTAGATCAAGTCGAATGCCTTGTTGACCAAGTCGAATGCCCTGTTAAACTAAGCCCAATGCCTTAATGACCAAGCAATGCCATGTTGAATAAGTCGAATGCCTCGTTGACCAAGTCGGATGCATCGTTGAACAAGTCAAATGCCTTGTAGACCAAGTCAAATGCCTTGTTGATCAACTCGAGTGCCTCGTAGGACATGCCGAATGCCAGGTTGACCAAGCAAATGCCTTGTTGACCAAGTCGAATGCCTTGTTAAACCAAGTCAAATGCTTTGTTGAACAAGCAGAATGCCTTATTTAACCTAGTAATGCCTTGTTGATAAGTCGAATGCCTTGTTGAACAAGTGGAATGCGTAGTTGAACAAATCAAATGCCTTTTTCATCACGTCGAATATCCTGTAGAACAAGTAGAATGCCATGCTGACCAAGTCAAATACCTTCTCAAACCAAGTCAAATTCCTGGTTGAACAACTAGAATGTCTTGTTGACCAAGTAATGCGTTGTTGAACAAGTCGAGTGCCTTGTAGAACAAGTCGAATGCCTTGTTAACCAAGTCACATACCTTGTTGACAAGTCGAGTACTTTGTAAAAAAGTCGAATACCTTCTTAAACTAAGTCGAATCCCTTGTTAAACCAAGTCGAATGCCTTGTTGAACAAGTATAATCCCTTGTTGACCAAGTAATGCCTTGTTGAATAAGTCGAATACTCTTTTGACCAAGTCAAATGCCTTGTTGAACAAGTCCATTGCCTTGTAGACCAAGTCTAATGCGTTGTTAAAGAAGCCTAATGCCTTGTTTACCAAGTCGAATGCCTTATTGATTTACTCGAATGCCTTGTAGATCAAGTCGAATGCCTTGTTGACCAATACGAATGCCTTGTTGAACATGTCTATGCCTTGTAGACCAAGGAATTCCTTGTTGAAGAAGTCCAGTGACTTGTTGATCAAGTCGAGTGCCTTGTAGAACATGCCGAGTGCCTTGTTGACCAAGTCGAATGCCTTGTTAAACCAAGTCTAATGCCTTGATGAAAAAGTAGAATGCCTTACAAGTAATGCCTTTTTGAATCAGTGGAATGCCTTGTTGACCAAGTGGAATGCCTTGTTGAATAATTCGAATGCCTTATAGACCAAGTCAAAAGCTTTGTTTATCAAGTCGAATGCCTAGTTTATTTACTCAAATACCTTGTAGATCAAGTCGAATGCCTTGTTGAACAAGTCTAATGCCATATAGACCAAGGAATGCCTTGTTGAACAAGTCAAATGCCTTGTTGATCAAGTTGAGTGCCTTGTAGAACAAGCCAAATGCTTTGTTAACGAAGTCAAATGCCTTGTTGACCAAGTCGAATGCCTTGTTGACCAAGTCGAATACCTTGTTGACCAAGTCGAATGCCTTGTTAAACCAAGTAATGCCTTGTTGAATAAGTCGAATGCCTTGTTGACCAAGTGGAATGCCATGTTGAACAAGTTAAATGCCTTGTAGACCAAGTCAAATGCCTTTTTTATCATGTCGAATGTCTTGTATAACAAGTAAAATGCCTTGTTGACCAAGTCAAATGCTTGTTGAACAAGTAGAATGTCTTGTTAACTTGCATTGTTGAGCAAGTCAAGTGCCTTGTCGAACAAGTTGAATGCCTTGTTAACCAAGTCAAATCCCTTGTTGACAAGTCGAGTGCCTTGTAGAAAAAGTCGAATACCTAGTTAAAACAAGTCGAATCCCTTGTTAACCAAGTCGAATGACTTGTTGAACAAGTAGAATGCCTTCTTGACAATGTAATGCCTTGTTGAATTAGTCGAATGCCTTGTTGTCCAAGTCGAATGCCTTGTTGAGCAAGTCGATTGCCTTGTAGACCATGTCTAATGTCTCGTTAAAGAAGTCTAACTCCTTGTTAAATAAGTCGAATGCCTTATTGATTTACTCGAATGCCTTGTAGATCAAGTCGAATGCCTTGTAGATCAAGTCGAATGCCTTGTTGACCAAGTCGAATGCCCTGTTAAACTAAGCCCAATGCCTTAATGACCAAGCAATGCCATGTTGAATAAGTCGAATGCCTCGTTGACCAAGTCGGATGCATCGTTGAACAAGTCAAATGCCTTGTAGACCAAGTCAAATGCCTTGTAGACCAAGTCAAATGCCTTGTTGATCAACTCGAGTGCCTCGTAGGACATGCCGAATGCCAGGTTGACCAAGCAAATGCCTTGTTGACCAAGTCGAATGCCTTGTTAAACCAAGTCAAATGCTTTGTTGAACAAGCAGAATGCCTTATTTAACCTAGTAATGCCTTGTTGATAAGTCGAATGCCTTGTTGAACAAGTGGAATGCGTAGTTGAACAAATCAAATGCCTTTTTCATCATGTCGAATATCCTGTAGAACAAGTAGAATGCCATGCTGACCAAGTCAAATACCTTCTCAAACCAAGTCAAATTCCTGGTTGAACAACTAGAATGTGTTGTTGACCAAGTAATGCGTTGTTGAACAAGTCGAGTGCCTTGTAGAACAAATCGAATGCCTTGTTAACCAAGTCACATACCTTGTTGACAAGTCGAGTACTTTGTAAAAAAGTCGAATACCTTTTTAAACCAAGTCAAATCCCTTGTTGACATGTCGAGTGCCTTGTAGAAAAAGTCGAATACCTAGTTAAACCAAGTCGAATCCCTTGTTAACCAAGTCGAATGACTTGTTGACAAGTAGAATGCCTTGTTGACAATGTAATGCCTTGTTGATTTAGTCGAATGCCTTGTTGACCAAGTCGAATGCCTTGTTGAGCAAGTCGATTGCCTTGTAGACCAAGTCTAATGTCTCGTTAAAGAAGTCTAACTCCTTGTTAAATAAGTCGAATGCCTTATTAATTTACTCGAATGCGTTGTAGATCAAGTCGAATGCCTTGTAGATCAAGTCGAATGCCTTGTTGACCAAGTCGAATGCCATGTTAAACTAAGCCCAATGCCTTAATGACCAAGCAATGCCTTGTTGAATAAGTCGAATGCCTTGTTGACCAAGTCGGATGCCTTGTTGAACAAGTCAAATGCCTTGTAGACCAAGTCAAATGCCTTGTAGACCAAGTCAAATGCCTTGTTGATCAACTCGAGTGCCTCGTAGGACATGCCGAATGCCAGGTTGACCAAGCAAATGCCTTGTTGACCAAGACGAATGCCTTGTTAAACCAAGTCAAATGCTTTGTTGAACAAGCAGAATGCCTTATTTAACCTAGTAATGCCTTGTTGATAAGTCGAATGCCTTGTTGAACAAGTGGAATGCGTAGTTGAACAAATCAAATGCCTTTTTCATCATGTCGAATATCCTGTAGAACAAGTAGAATGCCATGCTGACCAAGTCAAATACCTTCTCAAACCAAGTCAAATTCCTGGTTGAACAACTAGAATGTCTTGTTGACCAAGTAATGCGTTGTTGAACAAGTCGAGTGCCTTGTAGAACAAGTCGAATGCCTTGTTAACCAAGTCACATACCTTGTTGACAAGTCGAGTACTTTGTAAAAAAGTCGAATACCTTCTTAAACTAAGTCGAATCCCTTGTTAAACCAAGTCGAATGCCTTGTTGAAAAAGTATAATCCCTTGTTGACCAAGTAATGCCTTGTTGAATAAGTCGAATACTCTTTTGACCAAGTCAAATGCCTTGTTGAACAAGTCCATTGCCTTGTAGACCAAGTCTAATGCGTTGTTAAAGAAGCCTAATGCCTTGTTTACCAAGTCGAATGCCTTATTGATTTACTCGAATGCCTTGTAGATCAAGTCGAATGCCTTGTTGACCAATACGAATGCCTTGTTGAACATGTCTATGCCTTGTACACCAAGGAATTCCTTGTTGAAGAAGTCCAGTGACTTGTTGATCAAGTCGAGTGCCTTGTAGAACATGCCGAGTGCCTTGTTGACCAAGTCGAATGCCTTGTTAAACCAAGTCTAATGCCTTGATGAAAAAGTAGAATACCTTACAAGTAATGCCTTTTTGAATCAGTGGAATGCCTTGTTGACCAAGTGGAATGCCTTGTTGAACAATTCGAATGCCTTATAGACCAAGTCAAAAGCTTTGGTTATCAAGTCGAATGCCTAGTTTATTTACTCAAATACCTTGTAGATCAAGTCGAATGCCTTGTTGAACAAGTCTAATGCCATATAGACCAAGGAATGCCTTGTTGAACAAGTCAAATGCCTTGTTGATCAAGTTGAGTGCCTTGTAGAACAAGCCAAATGCTTTGTTAACGAAGTCAAATGCCTTGTTGACGAAGTCGAATGCCTTGTTGACCAAGTCGAATGCCTTGTTGACCAAGTCGAATGCCTTGTTGACCAAGTCGAATGCCTTGTTAAACCAAGCAATGCCTTGTTGAATAAGTCGAATGCCTTGTTGACCAAGTGGAATGCCATGTTGAACAAGTTAAATGCCTTGTAGACCAAGTCAAATGCCTTTTTTATCATGTCGAATGTCTTGTATAACAAGTAGAATGCCTTGTTCACCAAGTCAAATGCTTGTTGAACAAGTAGAATGTCTTGTTAACTTGCATTGTTGAGCAAGTCAAGTGCCTTGTCGAACAAGTTGAATGCCTTGTTAACCAAGTCAAATCCCTTGTTGACAAGTCGAGTGCCTTGTAGAAAAAGTCGAATACCTAGTTAAAACAAGTCTAATCCCTTGTTAACCAAGTCGAATGACTTGTTGAACAAGTAGAATGCATTCTTGACAATGTAATCCTTGTTGAATTAGTCGAATGCCTTGTTGACCAAGTCGAATGCCTTGTGGAGCAAGTCGATTGCCTTGTAGACCATGTCTAATGTCTCGTTAAAGAAGTCTAACTCCTTGTTAAATAAGTCGAATGCCTTATTGATTTACTCGAATGCCTTGTAGATCAAGTCGAATGCCTTGTAGATCAAGTCGAATGCCTTGTTGACCAAGTCGAATGCCCTGTTAAACTAAGCCCAATGCCTTAATGACCAAGCAATGCCATGTTGAATAAGTCGAATGCCTCGTTGACCAAGTCGGATGCATCGTTGAACAAGTCAAATGCCTTGTAGACCAAGTCAAATGCCTTGTAGATCAAGTCAAATGCCTTGTAGATCAAGTCAAATCCCTTGTTGAACAAGTCTAATGCCATATAGACCAAGGAATGCCTTGTTGAACAAGTCAAATGCCTTGTTGATCAAGTTGAGTGCCTTGTAGAACAAGCCAAATGCTTTGTTAACGAAGTCAAATGCCTTGTTGACCAAGTCGAATGCCTTGTTGACCAAGTCGAATGCCTTGTTGACCAAGTCGAATGCCTTGTTGACCAAGTCGAATACCTTGTTGACCAAGTCGAATGCCTTGTTGAATAAGTCGAATGCCTTGTTGACCAAGTGGAATGCCATGTTGAACAAGTCAAATGCCTTGTAGACCAAGTCAAATGCCTTGTTTATCATGTCGAATGTCTTGTATAACAAGTAGAATGCCTTGTTGACCAAGTCAAATGCTTGTTGAACAAGTAGAATGTCTTGTTAACCTGCGTTGTTGAACAAGTCAAGTGCCTTGTCGAACAAGTCGAATGCCTTGTTAACCAAGTCAAATCCCTTGTTGACAAGTCGAGTGCCTTGTAGAAAAAGTCGAATACCCTAGTTAAACCATGTCGAATCCCTTGTAAACCAAGTTGAATGCCTTGTTGAACAAGTAGAATGCCTTTTTTTTTTTTTTGGTGTAAGGTCCGTTATATATATAAATGTCGAAAAGGTACATGATGGGTGGGAGTATAACTCCACACAATCAACCAGTAACATGCTACTGGTAACTCCACATAATCAACCACCTCAACCAACTACCATGCCACCCTCCAAAGTCGACGTATAGCCAATCTCTGGAACGCATATTTAGTGGACGTACCACTAATGCACATGGTGACCAAGGCGAGCACACAACCAACAAGTCGATCAGGTGTTTTTTTTTTTTGGGGAACGTTCACTAAATAAATGAAATAAAGAACAGTAAAGCGCACATGATATGATTCATGTCGCAAAGACCAGTGACATGCCACTGTGTACAAGATGGATATAATCTCTATCCACCAAACAAACTACCATAAATAACGTTCATACATCTACCAAGCAATGTACCACAGGCGACGCAAGGCACAATACTGTAGCTCATATCGACACTGTAGTAATGATAGGTGCATAAGCAATACCCTCACAATATCCTCAACAAGCTGCTGGGGATGCTGCTGTCTGTCATCAGTCCAACGGTGGTTTCGCTCAGTCCAGATGTGGTGAATCGTCGAAGCCAGAACATGTCGATATGCCAGATGCTGGAGGTGCATACCTTTCCACCACAGGCCAGCCCACCCAATCCCCTGCTGCCAATCGCGGTAAGGCCAGAGAAACCGAATCTGCTGCCGAAGAAGTCGTAAGCATCGAGATGTGTATGGGCAATCAAAGAAAAGGTGATTGATCGTCTCCATCTCATCCGCATCACACAATAAGCAAGCACTCGACGCGGCCTTGAGCGCAACCCAAGGCTTATCTCTTGTAGCTAGGCGTTCACGAATAGCAAGCCATAAGATGAATTCATAGCTTGGGACCCTAAGCACCCCCCCAAATAGGGCTGCCCAATGAACCGGCGAGCGTTTCTGCCGGAACGCATCCCGAGCAGAAGCAGTGGTGAAAACTCCTGTGGGAGACGGTAGCCATCGGTAAGAGTCAGCTTCCAATGGGTGAACGTCCGGGAGCATGGGTTCAATCATCAGAAATTCCATCGAGGAAGTCGTTGGCCACCTCCAACCGTCACTAGCAATGACTCGACTCAAACGTGAATCATCAGAAAGGCCCATAATCATCAGTCCCCGTGGAAATCGTTCCAGAAGCGGCCTAACATCGATCCATGGGTCCTGCCACAACCAAATAGTTTCGCCATTACCAATACGGATACTAACTTTCGATCGAAGCATAAGGCGAAGTTGTAAGAGTTTTCTCCACCTCCACGCCGATTGGGCGGTTTCCGATATAGTCCACAACGAGCGATTTTGCAGTTGCGTCTGGAGAAGCCACGATACCCAAATAGAATTGGGATCCTTGCTCAGAATACTCCATAGGTGCTTAAGAAGAAGGGCCTTGTTATCGTCCACAAGCGAGCGAATGCCCAAACCACCCTCATCCACCGGGAAACATACATTATCCCAAGCAACCTTGGCAGCAGAACCCGCCCAGAGGAACGATCTGAATCGTTGCTCAATCACTCTAATAACGCCTTTGGGCAGGATGAACACCCCGGACCAATACCCATGCAGCGCAACAAGGACTGAACGGATCAACTGTACCCTCCCAGCATATGAAAGAGAGCGATTGAGCCAAGAGCCTAAGCGTTGGTCAATGCGTTGTAGAAGTGGATTACAGTCCTGAATAGTCAGTCGTGATGTAAGTAACGGGACACCCAAATACCTCACTGGTAAATTGCCTAAAGGAAAACCCATAATAGATAATAAGGGTTGGCAGCCGCTCGCCCGTTGGGAAAGAAACATCTCGCTCTTTCCAGGGTTAGCCCTTAACCCCGAAAGTATCGCAAATTCATCCAACCCCGCTCGGAAAGTCGATCAGGTGTTGTACCGATCCCCTCCTTCCACCGCTTGTTCCGGGCCTGCCATATGTGATAGACCAGCGACGCAAGCACATGCCTGTAAGCTGCATGAAGAAGATGTCGCCCATGCCATTTAACCGCTGCCCATCGAATCCCCGCTCTCCACTCCCTATATGGCCATGCCCACCGAATACGTCTCCTCAGCAGGCACTGGCACTGGCGTGAATACAAACAATCGAAGAATAGGTGCTGGGCAGTCTCAAAATGCAGCTCGTCACAGAGGACGCACGCCGTGTTCCTGCCCTCTGAGCTACCCAAGGCTTATCTCTAGTCGACAGCCGATCCTGTATGCCTAGCCAGAGAATGAACTCATGGCGTGGAATCTTCAATGGCCCTCCAAATAATGTAGTCCACTCAATGGGTTCCCTCCTAAGCCGAATCGCATCCCTCGCTGATGTGGCCATCATGATCCCCGTCGATGAGCGTGTCCAAATCACCCCATCCTGATCTCCACGAATGACCTGAGGAAGGAGGTGACTGATCTCAATATACTCGACCGATCCTTGCCCTGGCCAGTTGCAGTCGTGGTTCGTAATAACCTCGCTCAGGCGTGAATCAGCAGGTAGACCCATCGCAATAGGCCCTCGAGCAAACCTCTCCAGTAACGGTACATTCAACAGCCAAGGGTCCTTCCATAGCCATATAGTCGAGCCATCAGCTACCCTAAATGTAATAAGTGAACGTACCAATGGTCTCAGCTGCATCAGCTTCCGCCAGCTCCACGCATCATTCGGTGAGATCGAGAGATCCCACATCGATCGAGAATGTAGGCGCGTTCTGTATAGCCACTCCACCCAAATCGATTCAGGATATCTTGTGAGCACGCTCCACAATTGCTTCATGAGAAGCGCCCTGTTGTCAACCCTAATGGATCGAAGGCCCATTCCCCCCTCACACACTGGGAGACATAGGACATCCCACGCCACCTTTGCCGGCGATCCCCCCCATAGGAACTTCCTAAGTCGCGTCTCCAAAGCTCGGACAACACCCTTATGAAGCAAGAAAACCCCCGACCAGTAAGCATGTAGAGCCTGAAGCACCGATTTAATCAGCTGGAGTCGGCCGGCGTATGACAGCGACCGATTAAGCCATGAGCCTATGCGCTGATCTACGCGATGTAATAACGGTGCACAGTCAGCAATCGACAGGCGTGTGGTAATAAGCGGTACCCCCAGGTAACGGACTGGAAGATGTCCCACTCTATAACCCATCAGTGTCTGAATCTGAATGTCAGGCCTTCCGCCCATCTTGACAAATACATCTCGCTCTTGTCCGGGTTTGGGAACAACCCTGACAGAGCCGCAAAGCGCCCAAGCGCGTCCTTCAGCACACCAATCGATACTATATTCGCATGACTGAAGAGCAGCAAATCGTCCGCAAAAGTCAGAGAGGCCAAGCGCATCGATTCACATCGCCAGTGGTAAGTAAACCTCGGTTCCTCAGCAATACATAAGGTGATCATCCCATGCAGCACCTCCATAGTAAAAAGATAGGGCGATATGGGATCTCCCTGCCGAATTCCCCTCTTTTTTTTTTTTTTTTTGGGAAAAGGTCATTAAAATAAAAGGTGAAAAGATACAATGTTCAGCAGCAATAAGCTGCACCGCTCAGTAACATACTACCGATAAACAACGCAAGCAATCCATTCAAGCAAGCAAAAACATAAAAAACAAGCAAGCAAACTATAAGCAATTGGCTACGTGCTCGACCACGCAATGCGCCAAACACGTCGAAGCGCACAGGACTGTAGCTCGTACTTCCCTCCGAGGGTAGAGAGCCGTAAGCAGAGTGTAGACTCGACATCCGCAACGATATGAGTAGGAGGTCGTCGTCTTCCTTCCCGCCATTGTAGGTTGCGTCGGCCCATAGGTGATAGACAAGCGATGCAAGCTCCATGAGGTATTAGCCGTGGGTCTGATGGTCCAGAAGGATGTGTTGTGCAGCCGCGTTCGTCGTATCCATGTGGCCCATATCGAAGACTCATCTCCCCTGAGAATGTTCCAGATAAGACGCATCATCAGCGCCTTGTTCTCCACCTCAATCGATCTCAGTCCAAGTCCCCCTTCTTCCCTTGGTGCGCATACGTCGGCCCATGCCACCTTCGCGCTAGATCCCTTCCACAAGAACGCTCGAAGACGCTTCTCGATACTGTGGATGACTCCCTTAGGGAGTAAGAAGACTCCCGCCCAATACACATGGATAGCCATAAGGACCGATCGAATGAGCTGTACCCTCCCGGCGTATGAGAGCGATTGGTTGGTCCAAGAACCAAGCCGACGATCAATAGAATGTAATAATGGGGCGCAATCATCGATAGTCAATCGCGATGTGATAAGGGGGACCCCCAGGTACCGCACAGGAAGAGACCCGATAGGGAAGCCCATAACAGCCTGGAGGGTACCCTTCAGTCGTTCTGCCCGTTTCGAGATAAACATCTCGCTTTTACTGGAGTTAGCCCGTAGCCCTGAAAGCGAAGCAAAAAGCTCAAGGCTGTCGCGGAAGATACTGACTGAGTGAACGTCTGCCTGCGAGAAGAGAAGAAGGTCATCGGCGAAGGTCAACATGAAGAGGGATGTGGGCTCGCATCGCCAATGGTATCGGAAGTTGTTGCTAAGTTGGATGCGGAACACAATTATTCCATGTAAAGCCTCCATCACCAACACAAAGAGATAAGGTGATATGGGGTCGCCTTGTCTGAGGCCCCGCCGTCCTTTGAAGAAACCCTCCGGCCTACCGTTGATTGTGATGGAAACATGCGTCGACGTGAGGCATGACCAGACCCACCCAATGAAGATCGGGTTAAAGTGAAGCGCCTGAAGTGTGGCAATGATGAATCCCACTCGATTTTATCATATGCCTTCGCTAGGTCAACCTTAAGAGCCACCCATTCAGGCAGCCCGGCTCTGTTGTATCCGTGACAAATCTCTTGGACTAAGAGAACGTTGTCGGAGATACGCCTTCCAGGGATGAATCTGTCTGTGTAGGGTGGACAAGTTTCCCCAAGCTGTCTCGTAGCCGATTAGCAATGATCTTTGATATGATCTTATAGAGAACGTTGCAGCAGGCAATCGGACGAAAATCCTTCGCCATGCGTGGATTATCCCCTTTTGGAATGAGGGTGATAAGGGTCGAATTCAGCACCCCCAGGAGGCGTCCCGTCCGGAAGAAATCTCGGATGGCGAACGAGATAAATTTTTTTTTTTTTTTTTGGGAAAAGGTCATTAAAATAAAATGTGGAAAGATACAATGTTCAGCAGCAATAAGCTGCACCGCTCGGTAACATGCTACCTATAAACAACGCAAGCAATCCAATCGAGCAAGCAAACATCAAAAGCAAGGAAGCAAACTGTAAGCAAGTGACTACGTGCTCGGCCACGCAATGCGCCAAACACGTCGAAGCGCACAGGACTGTAGCTGATACTTCCCTCCAAGGGTAGAGAGCCGTATACAGAGTGTAGTCTCGACGTCCGCAACGATATGAGTAGGAGGTCTTCGTCTTCCTTCCCGCCATCGTAGGTTGCGCTCGGCCCATAGGTGATAGACAAGCGATGCAAGCGCATGTCGGGGCCCAGTGAACCCCTTCGATCCAGTCCGTGAAAGGCCATCCAAAACGTAACTTTCCCTGCAAAGACTGTAGGCAATGTTTGGAAAATGAACACTCAAAGAAAAGATGTCGTGTTGTCTCTATAGCATGGCCATCATCACACAAGAGGCAAGCTGAACTTCCTGCTGCCGCGGTCACCCATGGCTTGTCCCTCGTCGCCAGGCGTTCCCTAATCGCCAGCCATAAAATGACTTCATGCCGTGGTATCGAGATAGGGCCTCCAAACAGGTTGGTCCAGAATGCAGGTGGAGAAACGAGATATCCTCCCCGATGATGTGCCATGCCCGCTTGTAGAAAACCGCGGAGTACCCGTCTGGCCCTGGCGATTTGTTATCTCCCATTGCATGCAGCGCAGTGTTGATTTCCGCATCAGTGACCGGCTGAACCATTGCCTCCGCGTCGGTTGTGCTGAGCGCTGCCCCGAAGTAATGTGCGACGTCAGAGGCGGATATTGGGGTTGTCCTCATGGATTGCCCGAGGAGTTCCGAGTAATATCGGACCAATTCAGCCCGCACTTGTGCACTGCCCTCGAACGTGTTTCCCGCCTCATCCTCCAAGTGGAAGATACGATTGCCAACCCTCCGTGTGGCTACTTTCTTGAAGAAAAAAGAAGTGCATTGGTCACCGTCCTTGAGCCATGCCACTTTCGCCCGCTGAAGGAGTGCCGAGTGCTCCAATTCGACCGCTTTGGCATACACAAGCCGACATTGCTTCTCCAAGATTAGTAATTGAGCCTCCAATGGATAGTTTGCCGCCATGTCCTGAGCGATCTCTAGAAATTTGAGTGCCTCGAGCACGTTACGATTGAGATCACCCTTGTCGCGGCGTAATTGTCGTAGTTTCCTCTTCAACGCTTTCAGTTTCTGGACGACTACATACATCGGGTAACCATTTGCTTGCAGACTCCAAGTTTCCGCCACGATAGGAAGAAAACGAGGATCCTGCGCCAGAAAGTTATCAAAACGGAAAGAATTAGTCCTCTCAGAAGCCCTAGCTGTAGACGCGAGGATGAGTGGAGAGTGGTCCGATGTAGCAGGGGTTGCGCAATGATAAGTAAGGTCCCCAAATCTAGCGAACCAAGAGGGGTTGCCAAGCATCCTATCGAGGCATCGCCATACACCCGACGTGCCCCCTTGCTGGTTATACCACGTGTAGAGTTGCCCCGTACATGGCAGGGTTGCGAGGTCCGATGTAGTCATGCATGCAATCATCTCCGGACAGCCCCACGTGGCCGATCCTCCCCACGCGTCCGTGTTTGCCATGATCGCGTTGAAATCCCCCATAACAAGCCATGGTGAGTTTGCGTGCAGCTGTGAGGTCTTGATGAGATTCGTCCAAAGGTCGCGTTGGGACACCCTCTGATTATGACCGTATGTGAATGTGATGAAGAAATCCTCACGCTCCGCAAGGATCGTCGCTTTACAGTGAACGGTCTGGGTGGTGTATGCAAGAATTGTGACAGTAACTAGACGAGCATCCCAACCCACCCAGATACGAGACGCCGGCCCATTATCGTATTCATAGAACCAACTCCAAGCCCAAGGGCAGCCGCATTCTGCTCGGAGACCCGTGAGCCCGATAATCAACAGCTTATATTTGGTAATAATATCCCCCACCGCCCATCTGTGGTCTACCCTGTTTAGACCACGTACATTCCAAACGGCGATTGGGATCATGGGCACACGTCGAGAAGGGCTGCTTCAGGACCCTTAAGTGTAACGTTCGCCATGTCCAGTCCGTCCAAGTCCGCAAGAACCTCGAATGGGTTAAGGCTAGCTAGTACAATAGCTCCCTGCTGCGCGTTGGCCAAACTTGTTGAACATCCATCTGCAGACTTCGGGTACTCCTGCAGACGCGGCTCGTGATCTTGCTCCATGTTGGTGGGTGGAACAACAACCTCCTTGACCTTGTCGGGATGACCAATTCTTCTCCATTCGCGCCGTGTGTGGGGGCCATTATGGGGTTTTTTCGGCATCATCGATGTGCGCTGCCCCGTGGATTGCCTCGGTCCCGTATTTGGTCGTGACTGTTGGGTTCGACGAGAGGGACATGTTCCCGCCCCGTGGGTCCATGCACCGCATGAGGAGCACTTCCGTGGCCTCCATTCATACTCGACACGAACTGTAACCGCGCCATCAGATCCTCCACCTTCACGTGGAATGCGAATATTGAAGCTTTCAAGGAAAGGATCCTGGAGATTCTTTGATATGCATACCCAAGCGTAGTCAATACGTTCCGCTGAAATCGTCATAGAATCTGCGAAGAGAGGCTTCCCGACGACGCTAGCGACAATGCCCAACCCCTCCTGTGTCCAGAACTCGCCCGGAACGTTACGCAATTTTACCCATACCGGAACATGGGTGTGCTGAATTTTCTCGAGAGACATCCCCGTTCGCCAAGCCTCGAGGAAAATGGGTTGACCTTGCATGAGCCACGGTCCTCCTTCAAGAACCGCATTGGCTGCTTCCGCGGTTGCAAATCTGAATTTGAAAAAACCATTGGCCGTTGCGCGTACCTCCAACAGTTCCTCCCAAATTGAACGGAAATGCCGTTCAACAAACGGGAAATATGGTTTTTTCCCCAGAAAATAACCTACGAGGGTATTGTCCCAACGTGCCGCAGCCCTCTTTGCGACCTCCCATGATGGGCAGGCCTCCGCTACTCCGTCCTTGAGAGTTGGGGCTGTATATGTCAAGGTATAGCGTGTAGGGCTTGGTTTGCGTGGTGCTTCTTCGTACACCGTCCCACGAGTTACCGCAACAAACGATGGCTGAGGGTTTGCGTGCGGCGAGGTAGCTTGTTCAGCTCCTTGCATAGACACCTCCTTGCGCGCCGGCAATGGTTCTGTGTTGGGCAGCCCATGAGGTACAGCCGGGTGAGTTATTGACGGCGAAACCCTAGGATTGATAACCCTAGGCCCATCAGTGGAAACCCGAAGCGGCGAGATCCAAAACGTCGAAGCCCTAGCTCCTTCCGCCACAGCCCTAGACGGCAAAACCCTGGGTGGCGACTCCCTGGGCCCATCAGCAACCCGGGACAGTGAAACCCTAGGTCCATCAGCATCAGCCCTAACCTCGTTCCTCGCAGCCGTCGTGGTCGGTGACTGCGGCTTCCGTAGCAGATCATCGGCCACATCAAATCGTTCGCTAAATCCGGGAATATTTTCTGAAAGCGAATTGTAGAGAATGGATCCAATCTCAGCCCAATCCGTCGTTGAGGAATCCATACAAGACATTCTATTTTTGGGAACCCGATCTTGGTGCAACGAACCTGGGAATTCGCCTCTTCCCCTCAAAGAATCCAACCACCTGCCCATTCAGGTTCAGCGAGAACGCCGTCGTCATCATACAAGCCCGAATCCACCCTATGAAAGTTGGGTGAAACCTCATAGCCTCAAGCACGGTAATTAAGAACGTCCACTCCACCTTGTCGTAAGCTTTAGCTAGATCAATCTTGAACATAGCTCGCGGCGGCCTTCCCTTCGACTTATAACCCAGACCTAACTCATGTGCCAACAGGATATTATCGCTGATGCGCCTACCAGGTATAAACGCCGTCTGCGTCCCATGCACCAACCCAGGTAGAAACGGCTTGAGTCTGTTCGCCAAGATCATACAGATAACCTTGTACAGCACATTACAGCATGAAATGGGTCTAAACTCCGTGGCCCTGCGAGGCGTCTCGATCTTCGGGATCATCGTGATAAGGGTACTATTCAGCCCCTTTAGAAGTTTGCCCGTCCTAAAGAAATCCTGTACAACGCTCACCACTTCCTCACCCACTGTTCCCCAAGCCGCCTTGAAAAAGGCAACCGTATACCCATCCGGTCCAGGCGCCTTCTCATCCCCCATAGAAAAAAGCGCCTCTCTTACTTCCCTACCATCCACTGGGCTGATCATAGATTGCGCATCCGCTGGGGAAAGCGTGCGCGTAACAGCCCCTTCCACTTCCGCAACTGCTATCGGCGTCGAGTGGACAGTGTGGCCTAACAGCTCCTCGTAGAACCCAATCAGTTCCCCCTCGATTTGGTGCGGTTCTTCCAATAATACCCCCGTCGCATCTTCCAGAGCAACGATACGATTAGTAGCTCGCCGCATGGCCACCCCACGAAAGAAATACGAAGAACATTGGTCACCATCCTTCAGCCAAGCGAGCTTCGCCCGTTGCGACAGCGCCGTGTGTTCCATCTCCACTGCTTTAGAATACAGCGAACGGCACAGCCGCTCTAGATCGTAAAAAAGGCCCTCCAGTGGATAGCGTGATGAGAACTCCTGTGCAAGATCCAGGAATCGCTTCGCATCTTTTTACCAAAAAAAGAATCGCTTCGCATCAATGACATTCGCAGCTAAATCCCCTTTGGCCCTCCTCATCTGTTGGAACATCAGTTGCAACAGCTTCAACCGTTGCACAACCACGAACATAGGAAACCCATGAAGCGGTATACCCCAAATGCGCTGTACCTGCTCCAAAAAAGCATCATCCTTTATCAAGAAATTATCAAATCGAAACGCCCCCTTGCGCTGGCGGTGCGCGACGGATCCCAATAGAATGGGCGAGTGATCTGAGGGATGACGGAAGCCCGCATCGACAGGTCAAGTCAGGAAACCGGGCAAACCACTGGGGGTTGGCCACTATACGATCGAGCCTCCTCCAAATGCCTGCCACATTCTTCTGCTGGTTGTACCACGTAAACATCTGCCCCGTCAATGGTTCAGCCGGTCACTGATGTGGAAATCAACAACGCGCTGCATGCAATGGGAGATAACAAATCGCCAGGGCCAGACGGGTACTCCGCGGTTTTCTACAAGCGGGCATGGCACATCATCGGGGAGGATATCTCGTTCGCCATCCGGGATTTCTTCCGGACGGGACGCCTCCTAGGGGAGCTGAATTCGACCCTTATCACCCTCATTCCAAAAGGGGATAATCCACGCATGGGGAAGGATTTTCGACCGATTGCCTGCTGCAACGTTCTCTATAAGATCATCTCCAAGATCATTGCTAATCGGCTACGAGACAGCTTGGGGAAACTTGTCCACCCTACACAGACGGCATTCATCCCTGGAAGGCGTATTTCCGACAACATTCTCTTAGCCCAAGAGATTTGTCACGGATACAATAGAGCCGAGCTGCCTGAACGGGTGGCTCTTAAGGTCGACCTCGCCAAGGCATATGATAAGATTGAGTGGGATTTTATCTTTGCCACACTTCAGGCACTTCACTTTCACCCGACCTTCATTGGGTGGGTCCGGTCATGCCTCACGTCAACGCATTTTTCCATCAACATCAACGGTAGGCCGGAGGGTTTCTTCAAAGGACGGCGGGGTCTCAGACAAGGCGACCCCATATCACCTTATCTCTTTGTGTTGGTGATGGAGGCTTTACATGGAATCATAGCGTCCCGCATCAACCTTAGCAGCAGCTTCCGATACCATTGGCGATGCGAGGCCACATCCCTCTTCATGTTGACCTTCGCCGATGATCTTCTTCTTTTCTCGCAGGCGGACGTTCAATCAGTCAGTATCTTCCGCGACAGCCTCGAGCTTTTTGCTTCGCTTTCAGGGGTACGGGCAAACTCCAGTAAAAGCGAGATGTTTATCTCGAAACGGGCAGAACGACTGAAGGGTACACTCCAGGCTGTTATGGGCTTCCCTATCGGGTCTCTTCCTATGCGGTACCTTGGGGTCCCCCTTATCACATCGCGATTGACTATCGATGATTGCGCCCCCTTATTACGTTCTATTGATCGTCGGCTTGGTTCTTGGACCAACCACTCGCTCTCATACGCCGGGAGGGTACAGCTCATTCGATCAGTCCTTATGACTATCCATGTGTATTGGGCGGGAGTCTTTTTACTCCCCAAGGGAATCATCCGCAGTATCGAGAAGCGTCTTCGAGCTTTCTTGTGGAAGGGATCTAGCGCGAAGGTGGCATGGACCGACGTATGCGCACCAAGGGACGAAGGGGACTTGGACTGAGATCGATTGAGGTAGAGAACAAGGCGCTGATGATGCGTCTTATTTGGAACATTCTCAGGGGAGATGAGTCTTCGATATGGGCCACATGGATACGACGGACGCGGCTGCACAACACATCCTTCTGGACCATCAGATCCACGGCTAATACCTCTTGGAGCTGGAAGAAGCTCCTCAAGCTCAGACCCATCATCCGGCCACTTCTAGAGTTCCGCATTGGGAATGGAGCGAATACACGCCTCTGGACTGACCCATGGCTACTCTTGATTCCGCTGGTGGAACGGTACCCGCGTGGTCCATCTGTTATGGGCCTCCCACTTGATTCACGATTGAGCGCGGTGATTAATGAGTCGGGATGGCATTGGCCAGGACAGACAACGGTGGAGTTCATGGATTTTGCTGGTCTCCTACCTCCCATTCAACACGGTGAGATGGACACGATTCGATGGCGGGGGACTCCCAATGGCATCTTCTCTACTCACTCCGCGAGAAATTGCATACGCCAACATTCTCCGCCTGCATTCTGGACCAACCTGTTTGGAGGCCCTATCTCGATACCACGGCATGAAGTCATTCTATGGCTGGCGATTAGGGAACGCCTGGCGACGAGGGACAAGCCATGGGTGGCCGCGGCAGCAGGAAGTTCAGCTTGCCTCTTGTGTGATGATGGCCATGCTATAGAGACAACACGGCATCTTTTCTTTGAGTGTTCATTTTCCAGACATTGCCTACAGTCTTTGCAGGGAAAGTTACGTTTTGGATGGCCTTACACGGACTGGATCGAAGGGGTTCACTGGGCTGCTCAAAGGTGGCGGGGCAAGCACCTCGCATGGATGGGGCCCCGACATGCGCTTGCATCGCTTGTCTATCACCTATGGGCCGAGCGCAACCTACGATGGCGGGAAGGAAGACGAAGACCTCCTACTCATATCGTTGCGGACGTCGAGACTACACTCTGTATACGGCTCTCTACCCTTGGAGGGAAGTATTAGCTACAGTCCTGTGCGCTTAGACGTGTTTGGCGCATTGCGTGGCCGAGCACGTACTCACTTGCTTACAGTCTGCTTGCTTGCTTTTGATGTTTGCTTGCTCGATTGGATTGCTTGCGTTGATTATAGGTAGCATGTTACCGAGCGGTGCAGCTTATTGCTGCTGAACATTGTATCTTTTCACATTTTATTTTAATGACCTTTTCCCAAAAAAAAAAAAAAAAACATCTGCCCCGTCGTTGGTACCGTCACAAGATCCGTCCCAACTAGGCAAGATTGAAACTCCTCCATATCCTGCGTAGCTGGCGCTCCCCCTCGTCCCTCACCCGTGTGCAATATAGCATTGAAGTCCCCCAGGACCATCCATGCATCCGCCACACGAGTTTGGGACACAGTAATCAATTCCTCCCACAAAGGAAGTCGTTCATCCCTCCTAGACTTCCCATACACAAAAGAGACAAAGACCGGGTCAGTCGTACCTGGCAATGTCACCCTACAATGAACTACTTGGGTCGAGAACTCCAGGATGTCCACAGTCACAACCAACGGGTCCCATCCTAGCCAAATCTTCGTAGTCGGGCCCTCATCGTAGTCGAAAAACCATCTCCAATGTGAGCGAATGCCACTCGACACAATCCCCGCATTAGAGACTGTCACTCGGGTCTCCAACAGCCCAATCAAACTCAACCGCTCAAGCGCTATCAAATCCCCCACCGCCCTTCTGTGGTCTTGCTTATTAAGACCACGTACATTCCATGCACCCAATGCTAACATAAATGCACCCCATTATGGGTTGCATTTGCTTCAGGGCCCAGTTGAGATGTGATATCGTCCGTTTCGCCATTCCTGTCGCTTAACACTTCAAATCGATTACGCCCCTCGGCTTTAGGGGCCAAGGGGCCCCCTGGCGCACTGGCTCTGGGCTGCGCCGTGATAAACTCATCTCCCCATGGGCGCATTCCCCTCGCGTAGACACTATATGAGGCCCAGCAGCCGGTGAAGTCACCACCCTAATGGCCTTCCCTTTCACACCAACCTGACTCCACTCCTCGTGGATCCGCCTTCCTGCAAGAACGTACCCACGACCCCCTCCATTCCGTCTTGCCCCATGATTGTGCCAAGGCTGGCGGCCCTTTGGAGGCGGGTTATGTCGTTGTCTGTTCGACTTTGTTGGAGCCTCACCTGGTTGATGTACCACGATCAACCTCTGTGGAGTTTGACCCTGATGTGCAGCCCGCCCATCTTGCCTTTCCCCCCACTTCGGACATTGGGCCTCCTTATGGCCCCACGATTCGCATGTAAGACACTGGGTTAGCCTCCATTCGTACTCTACCCGAATGGGAATAAGCTCATCAATCCCACCCCCATCATCTGGTGGCATTCGTACATTAAACTCCTCGACAAACGGATCGTCCAGCTTCTTCATGATACATATGCGCGCGTAATCAATTCTGTCACCCCTCGTCGTTACGCCGTCCGCATACAGTGGCCGACCAACGACGCTCGCTACTACCCCCAGGCCTTCTTGTGTCCACAGTTCGCATGGAACGTTCCAGAGCTTTATCCATAACGGTATCTCGACAACCTCCTTACGTAACGAAGGACATCCTAGGCTTCCATGGCTCCAATAATAGGGGCTGACCTTGCATCAGCCACGGGCCCCCTTCCAGAGCCGCCTCTAAGGCTTTCTCAGTCTCAAATCTGAACAAAAATAACCCATTAATGGTGGAGCGAACGTCCTCCAACCCGTGCCATAACGACCGGACGTATCGTTCCACAAAGGGAAAATACGGCTTCTTCCCCAAGAAGTAACCCACCAATGAATGTTTCCATCGATCAGCCCCACTCCGCCGCACCTCTCTCGACGGTCGCGCCTCGGCCAGCCCTTCAACAATAGTGGGTGGCGTGTATCCTAACTTCATTCCCCGACCCTCAGATACGACGCGTTGCGGCACCCAATGGACGCCCTTTACCGCAGCTGAATATGAGAATTCACTCGGAGGGCCCAGCCGTGCGAAGACTGGCCCCCGTTGGTCGGGCCTGTTGAGGGGCCCATCACCTTCCCCGCCGTCCCCATCAGGGCCAGGCATCCCAGTCTGCCTTATTATCTCAGACACCATAGGCTGATCCGTCGACGACGATATCAGCGTAGCTTGAGTCGTGGAAATTGTTGGTGCGGATGAAGCTGTATTCAGCTCTTCAGTAGTTGTAACCCGAATCTTCACGATGGGTTGAGAGTCAACCCTACTTTGAACCGCATCCTTCCCAGACGAAGCAGACTTCTATCGTCGACTTGAATCTCCTCATCGACCTGCTCCTCATCCGCCGGCGATCCCATATTCACAAACCGCTGGGCTGTCATACGCATAGGTGGTGGAGTATCTGGTCGCCCCCATCTTTGCTTGCGGCTAGGATGGCACAGAATTCTTTTGAGCGGAACAGTTACGCCTGCACGCGCAGTTGGAGAACCATGCAAAACCCTAGGCCCAATCTGATCCCCCACCTTATTCGGGCCAGATCTCATTGTCCGATCCTCGGCGATGCTCACCGTGTCGTTGCGCTGAGTCCGCACATCAGACCAATCGCTCACCCTAGCAGATCCAACCGCCCCCATAGGCTCCATCCTGACTCCATCAGATCGCCCACCATCACCAGATCTTGCCCCTTCAGCCCCATGAATCTTGCTCTGCAGCGTGCGGAAACGTTCCCTATCAAAACATGCCGCAAAATCGGGATAAGCCGCGGTAAGGGCATCCAAATCAAGCAGGACTGGACCAGCCCTAGGATCTGTCAACAGATCGGCATCATCCGCCGTCGTCCTGTATTGATTCACGATCAAGGCGGCTGGCTGCACTCCTAATCCTTGATCATCGATCAAATCCCTATCCCCCATTGCCCCTATCGCCGCCGCATACTGGGTGGATGATGCCCCGACTTCAGCCGTGCCATCCATCATCGTCGGCGCCTTGATGATAGCGCGGCGTGCCACATCCGAAAGCCCATCAGAATCAGCCGTCATCCAATAGAATAGTAAAACCTAACCTTGTTGTACCAAGAATCCCGATCAGATTCCCAAAACCCCGTCGCCGATCAGATCAGAACCGCCCACCGGCCAGCCTTCACCCTAGGGTTTAGGCCGGAAACAACGGTGAAGGATCGTTGAAGACGCGCCTCTCTCTTTTACGACGTAGAATATCGCTTCAAAAGCCCTCCAAGCGCCGTCTGATCCTGGCGATGGAGGCCACTGATCGCCCTCAGACGGTAGTCAAGGCGGACGGATGATGGTGGCATAACGGTTGTGCGGTAGTAGAATGCCTTGTTGACAAGGTAATGCCATTGTTGAATTAGTCGAATGCCTTGTTGACCAAGTCGAATGCCTTTTTGAGCAAGTCGATTGCCTTGTAGACCAAGTCTAATGCCTTGTTAAAGAAGTCTAATTCCTTGTTAAATAAGTCGAATGCCATATTGATTTACTCGAATGCCTTGTAGATCAAGTCGAATGCCTTGTAGATCAAGTCGAATACCTTGTTGACCAAGTCGAATGCCTTGTTAAACTAAGCCCAATGCCTTAATGACCAAGCAATGCCTTGTTGTATAAGTCGAATGCCTTGTTGACCAAGTCAAATGCCTTGTAGACCAAGTCGAATGCCTTGTTGAACAAGTCTAATGCCATGTAGACCAAGGAATGCCTTGTTGGACAAGTCAAATGCCTTGTTGATTAAGTTGAGTGCCTTGAAGAACAAGCCGAATGCTTTGTTAACCAAGTCAAATGCCTTGTTGAGCAAGTCGAATGCCTTGTTGACCAAGTCGAATGCCTTGTTAAACCAAATAATGCTTTGTTGAATAAGTCGAATGCCTTGTTGACCAAGTGGAATGCCTTGTTTATCATGTCAAATGTCTTGTAACAAGTAGAATGCCTCTTTGACCAAGTCAAATGCCTGTTGAACAAGTAGAATGTCTTGTTAACCAAGTAATGCGTTGTTGAACAAGTCAAATGCCTTGTTGAACAAGTCGAATGCCTTATTAACAAAGTCAAATGCCTTGTTGACAAGTCGAGTGCCTTGTAGAAAAAAGTCGAATGCCTAGTTAAACCAAGTCTAATCCCTTGTTAAACCAAGTCGATCGAATGCCTTGTTGAACAAGTAGAATGTCTTGTTGAAAAGGTAATGCCTTGTTGAATAAGTCGAATGCCTTGTTGACCAAGTCGAATGCCTTGTTGACCAAGTCGAAGGCCTTGTTGAACAGGTCGATTGCCTTGTTGAACAAGTCAAATGCTTTGTTGAACAAGTAGAATGCTTTATTAACCAAGTAATGCCTTGTTGAATAAGTCGAATGCCTTGTTGAACAAATGGAATGCCTTGTTGAACAAGTCAAATTCCTTGTAGACCAAGTCAAATGCCTTGTTTATCAAGTCGAATGCCTCGTTGATTTACTCAAATAGCTTGTTGATCAAGTCGAATGTCGTGTTCATCATGTCGAATATCCTGTAAAACAAGTAGAATGCCTTGTTGACCAAGTCAAATACCTTCTCAAACCAAGTCAAATTCCATGTTGAACAACGAGAATGTCTTGTTGACCAAGTAATTCGTTGTTGAACAAGTCGAGTGCCTTGCAGAACAAGTCGAATGCCTTGTTAACCAAGTCACATGCCTTGTTGACAAGTCGAGTGCTTTGTAAAAAAGTCGAATGCATTGTTAAACAAAGTCGAATCCCTTGTTAAACCAAGTCGAATACCTTGTTGACCAAGTAATGCCTCGTTGAATAAGTCGACTACCCTTTTGACCAAGTCGAATGCCGTGTTGAACAAGTCGATTGCCTTGTAGACCAAGTCTACTGCCTTGTTAAAGAAGCCTAATGCCTTGTTGACCAAGTCGAATGCCTTACAAGTATTGCCTTGTTGAATCAGTAGAATGCCTTCTTGACCAAGTGGAATGCCTTTTTGAACAATTCGAATGCCTTATAGACCAAGTTAAATGCTTTGTTTATCAAGTCGAATGCCTAGTTGATTTACTCAAATACCTTGTAGATCAAGTGGAATGCCTTGTTGAACAAGTCTAATGCCATGTAGAGCAATGAATGCCTTGTTGAACAAGCAAATGCCTTTTTGATCAAGTTGAGTGGCTTGTAGAACAAGCCGAATGCTTTGTTAACCAAGTCAAATGCCTTCTTGACCAAGTGGAATGCCTTGTTGAACAATTCGAATGCCTTATATAGACCAAGTCAAAAGCTTTGTTTATCAAGTCGAATGCCTAGTTGATTTACTAAAATACCTTGTAGATCAAGTCGAATGCCTTGATTAAAAAGTAGAATGCCTTATAAGTAATGCCTTGTTAAATAAGTGGAATGCCTTGTTGACCAAGTGCAATGCCTTGTTGAACAAGTCGAATGCCTTATAGACCAAGTCAAATGCCTTGTTTATCAAGTCGAATGCCTAGTTGATTTACTCAAATACCTTGTAGATAAAGTCGAATGCCTTGTTGAACAAGTCTAATGCCATGTAGACCAAGGAATGCTTTGTTGAACAAGTCAAATGCCTTGTTGATCGAGTTGAGTGCCTTGTAGAACAAGCCGAATGCTTTGTTAACCAAGTCAAATGCCTTGTTGACCAAGTCGAATGCCTTGCTGACCAAGTCGAATGCCTTGTTGACCAAGTCGAATGCCTTGTTGACCAAGTCAAATGCCTTGTTAAACAAAGTAATGCCTTGTTGAATAAGTCGAATGCCTTGTTAAACAAGTAGAATGCCTTGTTGACCAAGTCAAATACCTTGTTAAACCAAGTCAAATGCTTGTTGAACAAGTAGAATGTCTTGTTAACCAAGTAATGCGTTGTTGCACAAGTCAAGTGCCTTGTCGAACAAGTCGAATGACCTTGTTAACCAAGTCAAATCCCTTGTTGACAAGTCGAGCGCCTTGTAGAAAAAGTCGAATACCTAGTTAAACCAAGTCGAATCCCTTGTTAACCAAGTTCAATGCCTTGTTGACGAGGTAATGCCTTGTTGAATTAGTCGAATGCCTTGTTGAGCAAGTCGATTGCCTTGTAGACCAAGTCTAATGCCTTGTGAAAGAAGTCTAATTCCTTGTTAAATAAGTCGAATGCCTTATTGATTTACTCGAATGCCTTGTAGATCAAGTCGAATGCCATGTAGATCAAGTCGAATGCCTTGTTGACCAAGTCGAATGCCTTGTTAAAGAAGTCTAATTGCTTAATGACCAAGCAATGCCTTGTTGAATAACTTGAATGCCTTGTTGACTAAGTCAAATGCCTTGTAGACCAAGTCGAATGCCTTGTTGAACAAGTCTAATGCCATGTAAACCAAGAAATGCCTTCTTAAACAAGTCAAATGCCTTGTTGATCAAGTTGAGCGCCATGTAGAACAAGCCGAATGCTTTGTCAACCAAGTCAAATGCCTTGTTGACCAAGTCGAATGCCTTGTTAACCAAGTCAAATGCCTTGTTGACCAAATCGAGTACCTCATTGACCAAGTCGAATGCCTTGTTAAACCAAGTAATGCCTTGTTAAATAAGTCGAATGCCTTGTTGACCAAGTGGAATGCCATTTTGAACAAGTCAAATGCCTTGTAGACCAAGTAAAATGCCCTGTTTATCATGTCGAATGTCTTGTATAACAAGTAGAATGCCTTGTTGACCAAGTCAAATACCTTGTTAAACCAAATCAAATGCTTGTTGAACAAGTAGAATGTCTTGTTAACCAAGTAATGCGTTGTTGCACAAGTCAAGTGCCTTGTCGAACAAGTCGAATGCCTTGTTAACCAAGTCAAATCCCTTGTTGACAAGTCGAGTGCCTTGTAGAAAAAGTCGAATACCTAGTTAAACCAAGTCGAATCCCTTGTTAACCAAGTCGAATGCCTTGTTGAACAAGTAGAATGCCTTGTTGACGAGGTAATGCCTTGTTGAATTAGTCGAATGCCTTGTTGAGCAAGTCGATTGCCTTGTAGACCAAGTCTAATGCCTTGTGAAAGAAGTCTAATTCCTTGTTAAATAAGTCGAATGCCTAATTGATTTACTCGAATGCCTTGTAGATCAAGTCGAATGCCATGTATATCAAGTCGAATGCCTTGTTGACCAAGTCGAATGCCTTGTTAAAGAAGTCTAATTGCTTAATGACCAAGCAATGCCTTGTTGAATAACTCGAATGCCTTGTTGACCAAGTCAAATGCCTTGTAGACCAAGTCGAATGCCTTGTTGAACAAGTCTAATGCCATGTAGACCAAGAAATGCCTTCTTGAACAAGGCAAATGCCTTGTTGATCAAGTTGAGCGCCATGTAGAACAAGCCGAATACTTTGTTAACCAAGTCAAATGCCATGTTGACCAAGTCGATTGCCTTGTTGACCAAGTCGAATGCCTTGTGGACCAAGTCGAGTACCTCATTGACCAAGTCGAATGCCATGTTAAACCAAGTAATGCCTTGTTAAATAAGTCGAATGCCTTGTTGACGAAGTGGAATGCCATTTTGAACAAGTCAAATGCCTTGTAGACCAAGTAAAATGTCTTGTTTATCATGTCAAATGTCTTGTATAACAAGTAGAATGCCTTGTTGACCAAGTTAGATACCTTGTTAAACCAAGTCAAATGCTTGTTGAACAAGTGGAATGTCTTGTTAACCAAGTACGTTGTTGAACAAGTCGAGTGCCTTGTAGAACAAGTCGAATGCCTTGTTAACCATGTCAATTCCCTTGTTGACAAGTCGAGCGCCTTGTAGAAAAAGTCGAATGCCTTGTTAAACCAAGTCGAATTCCTTGTTAAACCAAGTTGAATGCCTTGTTGAACAAGTAGAATGCCTTGTTAACCAAGTAATGCCTTGTTGAATAAGTCGAATACCCTTTTGACCAAGTCGAATGCCTTGTTGAACAAGTCGATTGCCTTGTAGTCCAAGTCTAATGCCTTGTCAAAGAAGCCTAATGCCTTGTTAACCAAGTCGAATGCCTTATTGATTTACTCGAATGCCTTGTAGATCAAGTCGAATGCCTTGTAGATCAAGTCGAATGCCTAGTTGACCAAGTCGAATGCCTTGTTGAACATGTCTATGCCTTGTAGACCAAGGAATTCCTAGTTGAAGAAGTCCAGTGACTTGTTGATCAAGTCGAGTGCCTTGTAGAACATGCCGAGTGCCTTGTTGACCAAGTCGAATGCCTTGATGAAAAAGTAGAATGCCTTATAAGTAATGCCTTATTAAATAAGTGGAATGCCTTGTTGACCAAGTGCAATGCCTTGTTGAACAAGTCGAATGCCTTATAGACCAAGTCAAATGCCTTGTTTATCAAGTCGAACGCCTAGTTGATTTACTCAAATACCTTGTAGATAAAGTCGAATGCCTTGTTGAACAAGTCTAATACCATGTAGACCAAGAAATGCTTTGTTGAACAAGTCAAATGCCTTGTTGATCGAGTTGAGTGCCTTGTAGAACAAGCCGAATGCTTTGTAAAACAAGTCAAATGACTTGTTGACCAAGTCGAATGCCTTGTTGACCAAGTCGAATTCCATGTTGACCAAGTCAAATGCCTTGTTAAACAAAGTAATGCCTTGTTGAATAAGTCGAATGCCTTGTTGACCAAGTGGAATGCCATGTTGAACAAGTCAAATGCCTTGTAGACCAAGTAAAATGCCCTGTTTATCATGTCGAATGTCTTGTATAACAAGTAGAATGCCTTGTTGACCAAGTCAAATACCTTGTTAAACCAAGTCAAATGCTTGTTGAACAAGTAGAATGTCCTGTTAACCACGTAATGCGTTGTTGAACAAGTCAAGTGCCTTGTCGAACAAGTAGAATGCCTTGTTAATCATGTCAAATCCCTTGTTGACAAGTCGAGTGCCTTGTAGAAAAAGTCGAATGCCTAGTTAAACCAAGTCGAATCCCTTGTTAAACCAAGTAGAATGCCTTGTTGAACAAGTAGAATGCCTTGTTGACCAAGTAATGCGTAATTGAACAAGTCGAGTGCCTTGTAGAACAAATTGAATGCCTTGTTAACCAAGTCACATGCCTTGTTGACAAGTCGAGTGCTTTGTAAAAAAGTCGAATGCATTGTTAAACCAAGTCGAATCCCTTGTTAAACCAAGTCGAATGCCTTGTTGAACAAGTAGAATGCCTTGTTGACCAAGTAATGCCTTGTTGAATAACTCGAATGCCCTCTTGACCAAGTCGAATGCCTTGTTGAACAAGTCGATTGCCTTGTAGACCAAGTCCAATGCCTTGTTAAAGAAGCCTAATGCCTTGTTAACCAAGTCGAATGCCTTATTGATTTATTACTCGAATGCCTTGTAGATCAAGTCGAATGCCTTATAGATAAAGTCGAATGCCTTGTTGACCAAGTCGAAGGCCTTGTTGAACATGTCTATGCCTTGTAGACCAAGTAATTCCTTGTTGAAGAAGTCCAGTGACTTGTTGATCAAGTCGAGTGCCTTGTAGAACATGCCGGAGTGCCTTGTTGACCAAGTCGAATGCCTTGTTAAACCAAGTCAAATGCTTTGATGAAAAAGTAGATGCCTTACAAGTAATGCCTTGTTGAATAAGTGGAATGCCTTGTTGACGAAGTGGAATGCCTTATTGAACAAGTCAAATGCCTTATAGACCAAGTCAAATGCCTTGTTTATCAAGTCGAATGCCTAGTTGATTTACTCAAATAACTTGTAGATCAAATCGAATGTCTTGTTTAACAAGTCTAATGCCGTGTAGACCAAGGAATGCATTGTTGAACAAGTCAAATGCCTTGTTGATCAAGTTGAGAGCCTTGTAGAACAAGCCGAATGATTTGTTAACCAAGTCAAATGCCATGTTGAGCATGTCGAATGCCTTGTTGACCAAGTCGAATGCCTTGTTGACCAAGTCGAATGCCTTGTGAAACCAAGTAATGCCTTGTTCGTACCCTTCTTCAAAAATAAGGGGGTGCAACACGAGGACTTCCCAGGGGGTCACCCATCCTAGTACTACTCTCGCCCAAGCACGCTTAACAAGTATAGTGCCTTATTTTTCTTCTGGATTAATGTCCCTTATAGAATCCCTTGTTGAGACAAGAGAGAGAAAATTTTCGCTAGAGAGAGAAACTAGAGAGAATTCGTAAACCCAACGTGTTCGGCCGCCGGGGCTGTTTTCATCGCCTACCACCGCCGTTTTTGGCCACTCCCGGATAGGGCGTGACCAGCCGGTGGCAGGGACCTCCATCACCGGCGTTAGTCCCGCGTTTGGAGGGTTACACCACGTGCTTTTACTCTTTGAATTTTTGAATTTTTTAGGATCCTAGTTATGACATCTTCTTCTTCCATGGATGGTTCAAAGCTCTCGGCATCTTCTAATTCATGCGATCCACGCTTGCAACAACCAGATCTTCATGGACTACGTTCTGCATACCCGGAGTTTGCCACGTAATTATCGGCGTTTGCATCTTTGAAGGCGCGGGTTCAGGATCACGACCCGACGATGGATGCATCGGCGGAGATGACGACGTTTTTGCATGATCCATCTATTTCCGGCGAAGATTTGGTGCATCTGGAACATCAAGCAGAGAATAATCCAATTTTGGTAAAGATCCTTGCATATCTTCGGGCAAATATGGGAATATCCCGTCCAGGTTCGACGTATCTGCACCAAGATCGGGCTATGGATTCATCTATTTCCGGCGAAGATTTGGCGCATCTGGAGCAGCAAGCAGAGAATAACCCAATTATGGTAAAGATCCTCGCATATCTTCGGGCAGATATGGGAATATCTCGTCTAGGTTCGATGTATCTGCACCAAGATCGGGCACCCAAAAATAGAATGCCTTGTATGGATTCATCTATCTCCGGCGAAGATTTGGCGCATCTGGAGCAGCAAGCAGAGAATAATCCAATTATGGCAAAGATCCTTGCATATCTTCGGGCAGATATGGGAACATCTCGTCCAGGTTCGTTGCACCAAGATCGGGTTCCCAAAAATAGAATGCCTTGTATGGATTCCTCAACGACGGATTGGGCTGAGATTGGATCCATTCTCTACAATTCACTTTCAGAAAATATTCCCGGATTTAGCGAACGATTTGATGTGGCAGCGTTCGAAGATCTAATTGGGCGCGTTCATGGAGCTCCACCGGAGCAGCAACCACCACCGTCGACACATATGGCTAGCGGATCGCTATACAGGCCGGACACACGGAATAATCCTATGCGCCCGTGGACCCGCCGCCAACGGCGCTACCCGGACATTATCGGCCCGCTACGTGACCCACGGATTGGAAATGACCGCCCTATACGCCCAGGCACACCACCGCCGCCATCTGGCATGGCCTTGATCAACGATGATGCGTCAGATGATCCAAAGATGAAGCCGCAGTCACCGACCACGACGGCTGCGAGGAACGAGGTTAGGGCCGATGCTGATGGGCCTAGGGTTTCACTGTCCCGGGTTGCTGATGGGCCCAACGAGTCGTCGCCCAGGGTTTTGCCGTCTAGGGCTGCGGCGGAAGGAACTAGGGCTTCAACGTTTAGGATCTCGCCGTCTCGGGTTTCCACTTATGGGCCTAGGGTTATCAATCCTAGGGTTTCGACGTTAATAACTCACCCGGCTGTACCTCATGGGCTGTAAACCATGGCACCATTGCCGACGCGCAAGGAGGTGTCTACCTCGCCGCACGTAAACCCTCAGCCATCGTTTGCTGCGGTAACTCGCGGGACGGTGCACGAAGAAGCACCTCGCAAACCAAGCCCTACACGCTATACCTTGACATATAGCCCCAACTCTCAAGGACGGTGTCGCGGAGGCCTGCCCATCATGGGAGGTCGCAAAGAGGGGTGCGGCACGTTGGGACAATACCCTCGTAGGGTATTTTCTGGGGAAAAAACCATATTTCCCGTTTGTTGAACGGCATTTCCGTTCAATTTGGAAGGAACGGTTGGAGGTACGCGCAACGGCCAACGGTTTTTTCAAATTCAGATTTGCAACCGCGGCAGCAGCCAATGCGGTTCTTGAAGGAGGACCGTGGCTCATGCAAGGTCAACCCATTTTTCTCGAGGCTTGGCGAACGGGGATGTCTCTCGAGAAAATTCAGCACACCCATGTTCCGCTATGGGTGAAATTGCGTAACGTTCCGGGCGAGTTCTGGACACAGGAGGGGTTAGGCATTGTCGCTAGCGTCGTCGGGAAGCCACTCTTCGCAGATTCTATGACGATTTCAGCGGAACGTATTGACTACGCTCGGGTATGCATATCAAAGAATCTCCAGGAGCCTTTTCTTGAAGCTTCAATATTCGCATTCCACGTGAAGGTGGAGGATCTGACGGCGCGGTTACAGTTCGTGTCGAGTACGAATGGAGGCCGCGGAAGTGCTCCTTATGCGGTGCATGGACCCACGGGGCGGGAACATGTCCCTCTCGTCGAACCCAACAGCCACGATCAAATACGGGACCGAGGCAATCCACGGGGCAGCGCACATCGACGATGCCGAAGAAACCCCAGAATGGCCCACACACACGGCGCGAATGGAGAAGAGTTGGTCATCCCGACAAGGGCAAGGAGGTTGTTGTTCCACCCACCAACATGGAGCAAGATCACGAGCCGCGCTGCAGGAGTACCCGAAGCCTGTAGATGGATGTTCAACAAGTTCAGTCAACGCGCAGCAGGGAGCTATTGTACTAGCTAGCATTAACCCATTCGAGGTTCTTGCGGACTTGGACGACTTGGACACGGCGAACACACTTAAGGGTCCTGAAGCAGCCCTTCTCGACGTGTGCCCATGATCCCAATCGCCGTTTGGAATGTACGTGGTCTAAACAGGGTAGACCACAGATGGGCGGTGGGGGATATTATTACTAAGTATAAGCTGTTGATTATCGGGCTGTACGAGACACGGGTCTCCGAGCAGAATGCGGCTGCCCTTTCACATTCTACCAGGGCTTGGAGTTGGTTCTTTGAATACGATAATGGGCCGGCATCTCGTATCTGGGTGGGCTGGGATGCCCGCCTAGTTACTGTCACAATTCTTGCGTACACCACTCAGACCATTCACTGTAAGGCGACGATCCTTGCGGAGCGTGAGGATTTCTTCATCACATTCGCATACGGTCATAATCAGAGGGTGTCCCGACGCGACCTTTGGACGGATCTCATCGAGACCTCACAGCTGCACGCAAACTCACCATGGCTTGTTATGGGGGATTTCAACGCGATCATGGCAAACACGGACGCGCGGGGAGGATCGGCCACGGGGGGCTGTCCGGAGATGATTGCATGCATGACTACATCGGACCTCGCAACCCTGCCATGCACGGGGCAACTCTACACGTGGTATAACCAGCAAGGGGGCACGTCGGGTGTATGGCGACGCCTCGATAGGATGCTTGGCAACCCCTCTTGGTTCGCTAGATTTGGGGACCTTACTTATCATTGCGCAACCCCTGCTACATCGGACCACTCTCCACTCATCCTCGCGACTACAGCTAGGGCTTCTGAGAGGAATAATTCTTTTCGTTTTGATAATTTTTTGGCGCAGGATCCTCGTTTTCTTCCTATCGTGGCGAAACTTGGAGTCTGCAAGCAAATGGATACCCGATGTATGTAGTCGTCCAGAGACTGAAAGCGATGAAGAGGGAACTACGACAACTACGGCGAGACAAGGGTGATCTCAATCGTAACGTGCTCGAGGCGCGCAAATTTTAGAGATTGCTCAGGACATGGCGGCAAACTATCCATTGGAGGATCAATTACTAATCTTGGAGAAGCAATGTCGGCTTGTGTATGCCAAAGCGGTCGAATTGGAGCATTCGGCACTCCTTCAGCGGGCGAAAGTGGCATGGCTCAAGGACGGTGACCAATGCATTCTTTTTTCTTCAAGAAAGTGGCCACACGGCGGGTTGGAAATCGTATCTTCCACTTGGAGGATGAGGCGGGAAACACGTTCGAGGGTGGTGCACAAGTGCGGGCTGAATTGGTCCGATATTACTCGGAACTTCTCGGGCAATCCATGCGGACAACCCCAATATCCGCCTCTGACGTCGCGCCTTACTTCGGGGCAGCGCTCAGCACAACCGACGCGGAGGCAATGGTTCAGCCGGTCACTGATGTGGAAATCAACAACGCGCTGCATGCAATGGGAGATAACAAATCGCCAGGGCCAGACGGGTACTCCGCGGTTTTCTACAAGCGGGCATGGCACATCATCGGGGAGGATATCTCGTTCGCCATCCGGGATTTCTTCCGGACGGGACGCCTCCTAGGGGAGCTGAATTCGACCCTTATCACCCTCATTCCAAAAGGGGATAATCCACGCATGGCGAAGGATTTTCGACCGATTGCCTGCTGCAACGTTCTCTATAAGATCATCTCCAAGATGTCTCATTGCTAATCGGCTACGAGACAGCTTGGGGAAACTTGTCCACCCTACATAGACGGCATTCATCCCTGGAAGGCGTATTTCCGACAACATTCTCTTAGCCCAAGAGATTTGTCACGGATACAATAGAGTCGGGCTGCCTGAACGGGTGGCTCTTAAGGTCGACCTCGCCAAGGCATATGATAAGATTGAGTGGGATTTTATCTTTGCCACACTTCAGGCACTTCACTTTCACCCGACCTTCATTGGGTGGGTCCGTTCATGCCTCACGTCGACGCATTTTTCCATCAACATCAACGGTAGGCCGGAGGGTTTCTTCAAAGGACGGCGGGGTCTCAGACAAGGCGACCCCATATCACCTTATCTCTTTTGTGTTGGTGATGGAGGCTTTACATGGAATCATAGCGTCCCGCATCAACCTTAGCAGCAGCTTCCGATACCATTGGCGATGCGAGGCCACATCCCTCTTCATGTTGACCTTCGCCGATGATCTTCTTCTTTTCTCGCAGGCGGACGTTCAATCAGTCAGTGTCTTCTCTACTCACTCCGCGAGAAATTGCATACGCCAACATTCTCCGCCTGCATTCTGGACCAACCTGTTTGGAGGCCCTATCTCGATACCACGGCATGAAGTCATTCTATGGCTGGCGATTAGGGAACGCCTGGCGACGAGGGACAAGCCATGGGTGGCCGCGGCAGCAGGAAGTTCAGCTTGCCTCTTGTGTGATGATGGCCATGCTATAGAGACAACACGGCATCTTTTCTTTGAGTGTTCATTTTCCAGACATTGCCTACAGTCTTTGCAGGGAAAGTTACGTTTTGGATGGCCTTACACGGACTGGATCGAAGGGGTTCACTGGGCTGCTCAAAGGTGGCGGGGCAAGCACCTCGCATGGATGGGGCCCCGACATGCGCTTGCATCGCTTGTCTATCACCTATGGGCCGAGCGCAACCTACGATGGCGGGAAGGAAGACGAAGACCTCCTACTCATATCGTTGCGGACGTCGAGACTACACTCTGTATACGGCTCTCTACCCTTGGAGGGAAGTATCAGCTACAGTCCTGTGCGCTTCGACGTGTTTGGTGCATTGCGTGGCCGAGCACGTAGTCACTTGCTTACAGTCTGCTTGCTTGCTTTTGATGTTTCCTTGCTCGATTGGATTGCTTGCGTTGATTATAGGTAGCATGTTACCGAGCGGTGCAGCTTATTGCTGCTGAACATTGTATCTTTCAACATTTTATTTTAATGACCTTTCCCAAAAAAAAAAAAAGTAATGCCTTGTTAAATAAGTCGAATGTCTTGTTGACCAATTGGAATGCCATGTTGAACAAGTCAAATGCCCTTTAGACCAAGTCAAATGCCTTGTTTATCATGTCGAATGTCTTGTAAAACAAGTAGAAGCCTTGTTGACCAAGTCAAATACCTTGTTAAACCAAGTTAAAAATGCCTTGTTGACAAGTCGAGTACCTTGTAGAAAAAGTCGAATGCCTTGTTAAACCAAGTCGAATCCCTTGTTAAACCAAGTCGAATGCCTTGTTGAACAAGTAGAATCCCTTGTTGACCTTGCCTTGTTGAATAAGTCGAATACCCTTTTGACCAAGTCGAATGCCTTGTTGAACAAGTCGATTGCCTTGTAGTCCATGTCTAATGCCTTGTTAAAGAAGCCTAATGCCTTGTTAACCAAGTCGAATTCCTTATTGATTTACTCGAATGCCTTGTAGATCAAGTCGAATGCCTTGTAGATCAAGTCGAATGCCTAGTTGACCAAGTCGAATGCCTTGTTGAACATGTCTATGCCTTGTAGACCAAGGAATTCCTAGTTGAAGAAGTCCAGTGACTTGTTGATCAAGTCGAGTGCCTTGTAGAACATGCCGAGTGCCTTTTGACCAAGTCGAATGCCTTGATGAAAAAGTAGAATGCCTTATAAGTAATGCCTTGTTAAATAAGTGGAATGCCTTGTTGACAAAGTGCAATGCCTTGTTGAACAAGTCGAATGCCTTATAGACCAAGTCAAATGCCTTGTTTATCAAGTCGAATGCCTAGTTGATTTACTCAAATACCTTGTAGATAAAGTCGAATGCCTTGGTGAACAAGTCTAATGCCATGTAGACCAAGGAATGCTTTGTTGAACAAGTCAAATGCCTTGTTGATCGAGTTGAGTGCCTTGTAGAACAAGCCGAATGCTTTGTTAACCAAGTCAAATGCCTTGTTGACCAAGTCGAATGCCTTGTTGACCAAGTCGAATGCCTTGTTAAACAAAGTAATGCCTTGTTGAATAAGTCGAATGCCTTGTTGACCAAGTGGAATGCCATGTTGAACAAGTCAAATGCCTTGTAGACCAAGTAAAATGCCATGTTTATCATGTCGAATGTCTTGTATAACAAGTATAATGCCTTGTTGACCAAGTCAAATACCTTGTTAAACCAAGTCAAATGCTTGTTGAACAAGTAGAATGTCCTGTTAACCAAGTAATGCGTTGTTGAACAAGTCAAGTGCCTTGTCGAACAAGTAGAATGCCTTGTTGAGCAAGTCGAATGCCTTGTTGAGCAAGTCGAATGCCTTGTTGACCAAGTCGAATGCCTTGTTGACCAAGTCCAATACCTTGTTGACCAAGTCGAATGCCTTGTTAAACCAAGTAATGCCTTGTTAAATAAGTCGAATGTCTTGTTGACCAAGTGGAATGCCATGTTGAACAAGTCAAATGCCTTCTAGACCAAGTCAAATGCCTTGTTTATCATGTCAAATGTCTTGTATAACAAGTAAAATGCCTTGTTGACCAAGTCAAATACCTTGTTAAACCAAGTCAAATGCTTGTTGAACAAGTAGAATGTCTTGTTAACCAAGTAATGCGTTGTTGAACAAGTCAAGTGCCTTGTCGAACAAGTCGAATGCCTTGTTAACCAAGTCAAATCCCTTGTTGACAAGTCGAGCGCCTTGTAGAAAAAGTCGAATACCTAGTTAAACCAAGTCGAATCCCTTGTTAACCAAGTCGAATGCCTTGTTGAACAAGTAGAATGCCTTGTTGACGAGGTAATGCTTGTTGAATTAGTCGAATGCCTTGTTGAGCAAGTCGATTGCCTTGTAGACCAAGTCTAATGCCTTGTGAAAGAAGTCTAATTCCTTGTTAAATAAGTCGAATGCCTTATTGATTTACTCGAACGCCTTGTAGATCAAGTCGAATGCCATGTAGATCAAGTCGAATGCCTTGTTGACCAAGTCGAATGCCTTGTTAAAGAAGTCTTATTGCTTAATGACCAAGCAATGCCTTGTTAAATAACTCGAATGCCTTGTTGACCAAGTCAAATGCCTTGTAGACCAAGTCGAATGCCTTGTTGAACAAGTCTAATGCCATGTAGACCAAGAAATGCCTTCTTGAACAAGTCAAATGCCTTGTTGATCAAGTTGAGCGCCATGTAGAACAAGCCGAATGCTTTGTTAACCAAGTCAAATGCCTTGTTGACAAAGTCGAATGCCTTGTTGACCAAGTCAAATGCCTTGTTGACCACATGAAATAAGTGACAGTAAAGCGCACATGATATGATTCATGTCGCAAAGACCAGTGACATGCCACTGTGTACAAGATGGATATAATTTCTATCCACCAAACAAACTACCATAAATAACGTTCATACATCTACCAAGCAATGTGCCACAGGCGACGCAGGGCACAATACTGTAGCTCATATCGACACGGTAGTAATGATAGGAGCATAAGCAATACCCTCACAATATCCTCAACGAGCTGCTGGGGATGCTGCTGTCTGCCATCAGTCCACCGGTGGTTTCGCTCAGTCCAGATGTGGTGAATCGTCGAAGCCAGAACATGTCGATATGCCAGATGCTGGAGGTGCATACCTTTCTTTTTTTTTGGGGAACGTTCACTAAATAAATGAAATAAAGGACAGTAAAGCGCACATGATATGATTCATGTCGCAAAGACCAGTGACATGCCACTGTGTACAAGATGGATATAATTTCTATCCACCAAACAAACTACCATAAATAACGTTCATACATCTACCAAGCAATGTGCCACAGGCGACGCAGGGCACAATACTATAGCTCATATCGACACGGTAGTAATGATAGGTGCATAAGCAATACCCTCACAATATCCTCAACGAGCTGCTGGGGATGCTGCTGTCTGCCATCAGTCCAACCGGTGGTTTCGCTCAGTCCAGAGGTGGTGAATCGTCGAAGCCAGAACATGTCCATATGCCAGATGCTGGAGGTGCATACCTTTCCACCGCAGGCCAGCCCACCTAATCCCCTGCTGTCAATCGTGGTAAGGCCAGAGAAACCGAATCTCCCGCCGAAGAAGTCGTAAGCATCGAGATGTGTATGGGCAATCAAAGAAAAGGTGATTGATCGTCTCCATCTCATCCGCGTCACACAATAAGCAAGCACTCGACGCGGCCTTGAGCGCAACCCAAGGCTTATCTCTGGTAGCTAGGCGTTCACGAATAGCAAGCCATAAGATGAATTCATAGCTTGGGACCCTAAGCACCCCCCCAAAGAGGGCTGCCCAATGAACCGGTGAGCATTTCTGCCGGAACGCATCCCGAGCAGAAGCAGTGGTGAAAAGTCCTGTGGGAGACGGTAGCCATCGGTAAGAGTCAGCTTCCAATGGGTGAACGTCCGGGAGCATGGGTTCAATCATCAGAAATTCCATCGAGGAAGTCGTTGGCCACCTCCAACCGTCACTAGCAATGACTCGACTCAAACGTGAATCATCAGAAAGGCCCATAATCATCGGTCCCCGTGGATATCGTTCCAGAAGCAGCCTATCATCGATCCATGGGTCCTGCCACAACCAAATAGTTTCGCCATTACCAACACGGATAACCTTCGATCGAAGCATAGGGCGAAGTTGTAAGAGTTTTCTCCAACTCCACGCCGATTGGGCGGTTTCCGATATAGTCCACAACGAGCGATTTTGCAGTCGCGTCTGGAGAAGCCACGATACCCAAATAGAATTGGGATCCTTGTTAAGAATACTCCATAGGTGCTTAAGAAGAAGGGTTTTGTTATCGTCCACAAGCGAGCGAATGCCCAAACCACCCTCATCCACCGGGAAACATACATCATCCCAAGCAACCTTGGCAGCAGAACCCGCCCACAGGAACGATCTGAATCGTTGCTCAATCACTCTAATAACGCCTTTGGGCAGGATGAACACCCCGGACCAATACCCATGCAGCGCAGCAAGGACTGAACGGATCAACTGTACCCTCCCAGCATATGAAAGAGAGCGATTGAGCCAAGAGCCTAAGCGTTGGTCAATGCGCTGTAGAAGTGGATTACAGTCCTGAATAGTCAGTCGTGATGTAAGTAACGGGACACCCAAATACCTCACTGGTAAATTGCCTAAAGGAAAACCCATAATAGATAATAAGGGTTGGCAGTCGCTCGTCCGTTTGGAAAGAAACATCTCGCTCTTTCCCGGGTTAGCCCTTAACCCCGAAAGTATCGCAAATTCATCCAACCCCGCTCGGAAAGTCTGGATGGATTCAATGTCCGCATGACTGAAAAGAAGAAGATCATCGGCAAATGTCAGCATGAAAATACGGGAAGGCTCGCATCTCCAATGGAAAGTAAATCTCCCCTCCGAAAGAATCTTGTTCCGAAGAATACCATGAAGCACCTCCATGGCCAACGTAAAAAGATACGGAGATATAGGATCGCCCTGACGAAGACCCTGTTGTCCCGGAAAATACCCCTCCGCTCGACCATTGATATTGATGGAGTAATAAGGAGTCGTCAAGCACACCTGGATCCATGCAACGAACCGCGAAGGAAAACCCATGGCCTCCAACATACACACTAAAAAGTCCCACTCGACATGATCGTATGCCTTTGCCAAGTCAACCTTCAGCGTAGCCCGTGCCGGTAAGCTCTGATTCCGCTAGCCAGAGCATAACTCATGAGCGAGGAGAATATTATCGCTAATCCTCCAACCAGGGATAAATGCAGTCTGGGAGACATCCACTAAGCCTGGGAGATAAGTCTTCAGATGATTAGCCAAGATCTTCGAAATAATCTTGTATAAGACATTACAGCACGATATAGGCCGAAAGTCAGCAGGTCGTCGTGGGGAGTCCCGCTTAGGGATCAACGTAAGAAGTGTAGTATTCAGCTCCCTCAGAAGATGGCCTGTACGAAAAAATTTCTGAATAGCAGATATGATGTCCCCTCCAATAGTAGGCCAAGCGGCTTTAAAGAAAGCCGAAGTGAAACCATCCGGACCCGGTGCTTTGTCATCCGTAATAGAAGAGAGCACCAGCTTAATCTCACCTTCGTCGATGAGCCGAAGTAGATCTCCCGGTGCGTGATTGGGTAATGTACGAGATATGGCCGCATAGATAGCAGAGCGATCCAGCGGGCCGCTCCGAGCGGTCGTACCCAAGAGGTTCTTGTAGTGTCTAAGAAGCTCGCCCTTTACTTGTGGCTCCCCTTCAATTAAGTTCCCAGCATCATCCTCAAGCGAGAAGATACGGTCGCCTTCTTTGAGCCAAGTCATTTTGGCCCGTTGTGCTAGGGCCGATTGCTCCATTGCTACTGCAGCTGCATAGAGACGTCGACATATAGATTGTAGTACCAGAAAACGATCATCATGCGGGTACAATGAGACAAACTCCTGGGCAATGTCAAGGAAATTTCGCGCCTCCACCACGTTACGCGCCAGATTCCCTTTAGCACGCCTCATATCCTTGAACGCTCGCTTGAGGGCCTTCAGACGTGCAAGGACCCGAAACATCGGGTATCCCGAAATAGGAAGCTGCCACCCTGAGCTTACGACAGAGCCAAAGTGTGGATCCGACGTGAGAAAATTATCGAATCGAAACACCGTACCTCGAGAAAATGTCGATCGCCCCGGCTCCAGAATAAGAGGAGAATGGTCAGAAGTGGCTGGTAGTTCACATCGATATCCAAGATCCCAAATTTAGCAAACCACGTCGGGTTAGCAACCATCCTGTCCAAACGGCGCCAAATACCTGCATCACCTCGTCGTTGATTAAACCACGTGAAATATTGACCCGAGCATGGTAAGTTATGGAGATCAGCCGAGATGAGACATCGAGTCAGATCATGATAGTCTGCTGGATGTGAAGATCCTCCCCGTGCTTCATTAGGTTCCACTATCGCATTGAAATCACCGACCACTAACCAAGCGTCATCCCGCGCGAGCTTCGGAGATCGTAACTAACTCATCCCATAATGCGCAGCGCTCCTCCCGCTGATTGAGCCCATATATGAATGTAATAAAGAAAACCAGACAAGTCGCCAACGATAGAACTCTGCAGTGTAGGGCTTGCGTCGTCATCCCGATAACATCAACACGAAGATATTGCGCGTCCCATCCTAGCCAGATACGCTTCCCGGGGCCCATATCATAATCGAAGAACCATGTCCACTGCTTAATACTGTTGGCAATCGAATCAGCGTTTGCCACTGTTACTCGTTTCTCTAGCAATCTAACAAGCTTAAGGTCAAAACGACGAATCAAATCCCCTACCGCTCTCCCATGGTCTCTCTTGTTGAGACCACGTACATTCCAGTAGCCAAATGGTATCATAAGACAACCCCATGAAGGGCTGCGTCATTATCAGGGCCCAGATGTAGGAAGTCCCCATCTTCATCAATGAGGTGAAGCATGTCAAACGGGTTCGTAGGAGGTGGTGTCATCTGAGCAGGGCTTGACACCACCATGCTATTCTCGATGGTTGGCCGAATCACGCCTCCCGTACCCGCCGAGTCTGGAGAGGATCCATGATGAGGTTGCCTGGAATATTCTCCCTGCTGCTCGCTGGAGACAATGGGTACGAGAGGCCTATTATGTTGCTCAGTGGCTACGCGGCGTGTCTCACCCGTCGACTTGGCCTTCGCGATTGGACGCCAGATCCGCGTAATAGTTGGGGCTGCCCGTTTTGTCGTAGCCTTCGGCGCCGTTGGGGCGGTCATGGGGCATGCACCAGTCGAATGACCCATAGTCGAACACGTCGAACATCGTGGCGGTTTCCATTCATATTCCGCTCGAATCGTGATCACCCTGTCCGTATTGGGTAGGCGAAGGTTGAAAGCTTCAACATATGGATCAGCGATCTTCTTCATAATGCAAACGCGCGCAAAATCGATACGCTCCATGCTGATCGTAAAAGCGTCGGGAAATAACGGTGTACCAACCGCGCTGGCCACGAGTCCTAATCCCTCCGGAGTCCAGTATTCCGATGGGAGGTGGGAAAACGAACCCACGTCGGGACCTCATCATGCGGTCGCTTTTCCAAAGTCATCCCTTGCCGCCACTCCTCAAGAAAGAGGGGCTGGCCATACAATAACCATGGGCCACCCTCTAAAGCATCAACCATCGTAGCCGTGGAGTCGAAACGGAATTTGAAGAAGCCATTCGAGGTAGCACGCACTTCCACCAGCCCCGGCCATCTTGTGCGGAAATGGCGATCCACATGTGGGAAGTAAGGTTTGCGTCCCAAGAAATATCCCACCGCTGTATTAGCCCATCGAAGGCAGCCCTTCGACGCTATCTCTTTAGTTGGCTGAACCTCAATCATTCCATTGACAAACATAGGTGCAGTATATTGGAGGTGAACCCTATCAGTCCGTCGACGAGTATCGGTAGGTGGAGATGGACGTCTCCCTTTGAGAATATCTGCGAACGATGGCGTCAGAACGGGTTCAGAAACCCTAGTGTCATTCCCATGTTGTATTGCCGATATGATTCCCGGCGTGTTCCCACCATTGCCCGCTGATGTAGGCGCCGCCGGAGCCTCCAAATTTATCCCGATGTCGGTGTCGTTTAACGTCGGCCTTGGTACTTCGTTCGGTCGTGGCGGGGCAGCCAATGATTCAGCTCGTGGACCGTTCACCGGGGCTTTTATGGCCGGCGTGATGATTGTTGGCGATGTGATCATTGCCGAGGTCAATATGGAATTCACGGCGTGTGGTTGGGGTACCGCAGATTGAGAATCGCACAAAGATAGCCCCAAATCTTTACGAAGATAATGCAAGATCTTTTCCATACTAGGGTGGCCCTTTGCATTTTCAGCCAGATATGCAAGATCTCTTCCCGAAATAGCCTCTTCCAATTCATTCTCAACCGTGTCTAGGTTCAATGAATCTTGCGCAAGCGTGTCTAGGTGCAATGAATCTTGCGCAAGCGTGTCTAGGTGCAATGAATCTTGCGCAATTTCAAGCGTGTCTAGGTGCAATGAATCTTGCGCAATTGCAGGGGTGTCTAGGTTCAATGAATCTTGCGCAATTTTGGTTGTCACGTCCGATACGTCCCCTCGTCGATCGGCTCTCCGGCTAGGTGGTGGCGGCGTTCCCGGTCGGTGATATTCGGCTCCCACCCGAGCGCCACGTAGTGGTTATAGTATTGTCACTCCATTCCGTCTATTACCCCCGCCACGGGCCCTTTCGGGAATGTGAGGATCGTCTTCCATTCCGCCATCGGAGCGGCCATTAATCCTAGCCATCAAAGAATTAAAACGTGGCTCCATCAAATCTAGAGGCGAACGATGGGTATTCCCGCCTTAAGTGAATCAATATCTCGTGAACAATCTTTTTTTTTTGGTAAAATTTCCCGAAAAAAAACCGAATGTAAACAGAAAAGCGCCCAAGGGGATAAAACCCATGCTGCAGAGAACCGGTAACAAGCTACCGGGAGGCAAACAATCGAGTCAACACAATCGACAACAGCAGCTGACAAATCCAAGCAAAAAGCCACAAATCAAAACAAAAGCAGACTACCATGTAATGTGCCAGAGGCTCTTGAGCTAGGCAGCCTGCAGAGTGAAGCGGGAGGGAGCCTGGCTCAGCCTCAAGCACGCGATCCCTAAGACCAAACTCACAATTCACTCCGGAGAGCAACGAGTCTGATCCCGCCAACGCCTATTCCTCTCTTGCCAGATATGGTAGACCAGAGAGGCGAGAAGATGACGGGAGATCTCATGATGGAGATGATGACTCCTCCAACGAGCAGCGGCCCACTAGATCCCGTGGATCCAATCCCGATGCGGCCACCTCCAGTGGGTCTTCCTTCTCAGCAAGAGAATGCATTTCCTGGAGAAAGAACACTCGAAGAAGAGGTGACGGACCGTCTCCGTGCTCTGAGACTCACAAAGAGAGCAAGCATCCGAACCCGAACGAACCATCACCCAAGCACGGTCCCTAGTCGCCAACCTTTCACGAATAGCAAGCCACAGAAGAAATTCATGTCTAGGGACCCGAAAAGGGCCCCCAAACAGAGAAGCCCAAGCAATCCTCGAAGAGTGGGTCCGGATAGCCTCACGAGCACTCCGAACAAAGAACTTCCTATCCGGAACCACCTTCCAACAAATGGAGTCAGCAGCAGAGGGGTCCATAGAAGGAAGAAGGGGCTGAAGCAGAAGAAACTCCACCGACTGCTGGGCAGGCCAGGTCCATCCAACATCGTCACAACAGCAGAGAGCCGGGAAGCCAAACGGAGACCCATAACCAAAGGCCCTCTCGGGAATCTCTCAATGACGGTGTGATTCTCAATGTTTTAGGTGGTGTGGGTTCGATTCTTTGTATGTTCCTTTTGTTTGGTTGTGTGGAACAAGTAGAACGCCTTGACGTACAAAAAAACTCTCTCTAGAAAACGCTCTGCCCTCTCACTAGAATTCCAACGGTCTCAACCTTTCACCGAGCATGGAGGCGGCCTCCGATGGTCCTCCACCCGCGCCCGGCGGTCCTCCGCCCGCACCCAGCGGTCCTCCGCCCGCGACCGGCGTCACGGAAATGGCGATGCCCGATCTTCCGGCCCTGGCAGCCGCTTATCCGACGTTCCCACTTGACTTTCACATGGCAAAGTTCACCGCCTTGGTCGAACGACTTGATGGAGGGCCGATGGAGACCCCCACCGGGGCTACCTCCTCGCCTCCCCTCCACGGCGACACCCCTAACGTTGCTGCTCCCTCGCCCCACCCCCACGGCGGCTCAAACCCATTGCTTGCCGCTTTCAATCCACGTGACCCTTCACCTTCCGGCCGTGTTGCGCGCTGGATCGCTACTCGTCCCTATTGGCCACGGCGGGAACGTTCGGCTACCACCCATGCACGCGGGCCGCGGCCGGGTCCGACCACTACCGGTGCCGTGCTTGACGGCGCGACGATGGCGGCCGCGGGGGCCCTTGCATCGTCCATGGAAGACGAAACGGCGATGATGGCCGCGGGGGCCCTTGCAGCGCCCATGGACGCTGAACGGAATCGGGGAGATAAACCGCCACATCACGGCGCGGCGGACCAAGGCGCCTCTAACGACGCCGGACTGCTGCCGGAACCCGCCATCATTGGCGCGCCGTCCGCCGGGATGGAGCGGGAGATCGAAATGGCCACTGCCATTCCTGCCGAAGAAGCTCGGGCCCCGGGAGCCGAAGAGTCATCGATTGGTATTGAGGTAGCCGAAGACTCACATGTGTCCGCTGCGAGCCTGGATGTGCATATGGACGAGGTCCCGGAGGGAGTTGGGGCCACGGGGATCGACACCGAGGACCCTCGGCCGATGGTTCATGGACCCTCCCCATGCCGTCTCCCGGGTATGCCGGTGGTTCTTCTATGATGCCCAAAGCTTCGTTTGCACGGGTGGCTGCTCGGGAGATTGGGCCACGCCACGCGCATGGGGATAGGCGGGAACGGGCTACGCGTCGGGTCCCTTTGTCATTTACGGCGCCGGCGGGCCTCGTAAACGGAATTGTTGAAGTTGTGCCGTCGTGGGATATTACTAAGCTTGGCTTGTCGCGTTGGGCGTACACGCTGGTGGGTTTTTTCTTGGGACGAAAACCATATTTCCCCACTGTCGAGCGTTATTGGCGGGCTCGCTGGCCGGAACTGGTTGAAGTCCGTGCTACGATTAATGGCTTCTTCAAGTTCCAGTTTGCATCGGAAGCGGCCATGCGTGCCGTTCTTGAAGGTGGCCCGTGGATCCTTAATGGGCAGCCCTTGTTCCTTGAGGAATGGCGTCCCGGAATGTCTTTTGAAAGACAGGAGATCACTGAAGTTCCCATCTGGGTGAAAATGTGGAACGTGCCAGGCGAATTCTGGACTGCTGAGGGGCTCGGAGTCCTTGCGAGCGCGGTGGGAAAGCCGTTATTTACTGACGGGATAACGGCGGATGGGGAGCGCATTAATTTTGCACGCGTCTGTGTCATGAAGCGCCTCGCTGACCCCTTCATTGAGATTGTCAACCTTCGCATGCCTAATGCTGAGGGCGGAGTGACGGGTCTTATTCCGGTCCGGGTGAAGTATGAATGAATGGAAGCCAGCAAGATGTGATAGTTGTAGCACTTGGACCCATGGGCCAGTAAATTGCCCTAATCGCCCGCGCCCCCCACCCTCGACTGATTCGACGGGTGGGACCGCGCCAGGTCCCCGGAATCGCTCTCCTCGCTTTTCGAAACCCACCGTGGTTAGTGGTTCACGTCTGCCCTCCCGCCCCGATCCCTCCTCTTCCCGACAGGTCCGCTCCCCTCCTAAGGGTATTACCTCACCCACTACTGTTGCGCCTAAGGCACCAGCCCAGAATCCAGGTATTCTCTCGACTTCCTCACGCTTCTTGTCTAAGGGGTCGGAGTGGCGACAAGTGGGAGCTCGTGGTAAGGCTGTGCGCACTCCACCTCGAGGGGTGATATCACCCGCTGCGGATAGGCCGTTGCATGGAGGTACCATTCCACCTGATAATCCTTCACGATCTTCACCTCCACCTGAACGGAGTGGGGATGTTTCTTTTCTGGATTCTACTAATCCTTTTGCTGTCCTCCGCTCCATCGATTCTGGCGATATGGATATTTCCACCACTCTGGGCCCTGAAGTTATTGCAGCCCGCTTGCCGGGTGTCCCATGATCAGAGTCGGCTCATGGAATGTCCGTGGTCTTAATAGGGTAGACCACAGGAAAGCGGTGGGGGAGTGGATTTCTAGACAAAGTATTCAGCTGGTTGGTTTGCTTGAGACGCGGGTCAGTGAGGGTAATGCCACCCGACTGTCGCAGGGATTACGGCCCCTTTGGTCCTGGTTTTTTGAGTATGAAGCTTGCCCGGGCTCGCGCATTTGGGTGGGTTGGGATCCGACGGCCATCTCGGTCAGTATTGTGGCCTTCACTGATCAGGTTGTGCAGCTGGGGTCCGGGGCTGTTCTTTTTGTTTCTTTTGCTTATGGTCGCTCATTTCGCGGGAAGAGGGTTCCTTTATGGGATGAGCTTATCCAGTTCTCCTCCTCTCGGGTTGACGACCAGTGGATTGTGGCAGGGGATTTCAATACCATCTTGTGTTCGGCTGAGGGGCGAGGGGGATCACCTAATTTGCTGAGCATGTCTGACTTTGGTAATGGCACTTCTTGGAGCGGATCTCTCGACTATCCCATCTACTGGTCCACCATTCACGTGGTTTAACCAGCAAGGAGGCGCATCTTCTTGCACAGGAGCTGTGTCATGGCTACAACGGCCATCGTCACCCTCCTCGAGCGCTGTTCAAAGTGGACCTAGCGAAGGCCTATGACCGGGTGGAATGGAGTTTTGTTTTGGCTACGTTGCAGGCAATGGGACTCCATCCGCAATTTATCGAGTGGATCAGGACATGTCTTACTACGGCAACGTTCTCCCTTTGCGTTAGTGGTCGCCCTATGAGGTTCTTTGAGGGCAAGCGGGGTCTCCGTCAAGGTGACCCAATTTTTCCCTACCTTTTCACTTTGGTTATGGAGGTTCTCCATGGCATTGTGTGTAAGCGTATTAGTGAGGAACCGCGGTTTCGTTATCATTGGCGATGCGAGCCTCTATCCTTACCTATGCTTATTTTTGCGGATGATCTGTTATTGTTCTGCCATGCTGACGGGATTTCTGTGGGGGTCCTTAAGGCGTCGGTGGACTGTTTCTCGACTCTTTCGGGTTTATACCCAAACCCGGCTAAGAGTGAGTGTTTTCTTTCTCGCCCGGCTCTCTCCCTCGCACCACAGCTGTAGCCCATTTTTGGTTTTCCCTTGGGCTCTTTGCCAGTTCGGTATCTGGGGGTTCCATTGATTACCTCTCGTCTTTCGCTTGCTGACTGCAGCCCGCTCTTGTCTCGTGTTGATCATCGTCTGGGTTCATGGTTGAACCAGACCCTCTCTTATGCTGGACGTGTCCAGTTGATCCGTTCTGTTCTTCAGGCGCTGCATGTTTACTGGTCGGGGGTGTTTTTTTTTTTTGGTAAAATTTCCCGTAAATAAAACTGAATGAAAACAGAAAAGCGCCCAAGGGAAATCCCATGCCGCAGAAACCGGTAACAAGCTACCGGAAGCAAACAAACGAGGCAAAACAATCGACAACAGCAGCCGACAAAGCCAAGCAAAGCCTCAAAACAAAACAAAGCCACAAAACAAACAAAAGCAGACTACCATGCAATGCGCCAGAGGTTCCTGAGCGAGGCCGCTTGCAGAATGAAGCGGGAGGGAGCCTTGCTCAACCTCAAGCACGCGATCTCTAAGACCATACTCACAATTCGCTCCGGGGAGCAACGAGTCTGATCCCGCCAATGCCTATTCCTCTCTTGCCAGATATGGTAGACCAGAGAGGCGAGAAGATGACGAGAGATCTCATTATTAAGATGATGACTCCGCCAACGAGCAGCGGCCCACTCGATCCCGTGAATCCAATCCCGATGCGGCCACCTCCAATGGGTCTTCCTTCTCCGTAAGAGAATGCATCTCTTAGAGAAAGAGCACTCGAAGAAGAGGTGACGGACCGTCTCCGTGCTCTGCGACTCACAAAGAGAGCAAGCATCCGAACCCGAACGAACCATCACCCAAGCACGGTCCCTAGTCGCCAACCTTTCACGAATAGCAAGCCACAGAAGAAATTCATGTCTAGGGACTCGAAAAGGGCCCCCAAACAGAGAAGCCCAAGCAATCCTCGAAGAGTGGGTCCGGATAGCCTCACGAGCACTCCTAACAGAGAACTTCCCATCCGGAGCCACCTTCCAACAAATGGAGTCAGCAGCAGAGGGGTCCACAGCCGGAAGAAGGGGCTGAAGCAGAAGAAACTCCACCGACTGCTGGGCAGGCCAGGTCCATCCAGCATTCGTCACAACAGCAGAGAGCCGGGAATCCAAAGGGAGACCCATAACCAAAGGCCCCCTCGGGAATCTCTCAATGAGAGGGGTATCAGACAGCCAAGGGTCCTTCCAGAGCCAAAGAGAGTTCCCATTTCCAATACGAAAGGAGAAAAGGGAACGGAAGGTACCTCTGAGGTGGAGCAGCTTACGCCAGCTCCAAGCGTCCGAGGAGTTGGGCTGAACATCCCAGAAAGAGCGGTCCCTGAGTTTAGTGGCATAAAGCCACTGGACCCAAATCGAGTCAGGGTCACGAGAGACAATGTTCCAGAGGTGATGGAAGAGGAGAGCCTGATTGTCGATCAAGAGAGATCGAACGCCAAGACCTCCTTCTTCCACAGGCTTGCAGACGTCATCCCAAGCCACCTTAGCCGGAGATCCATCCCACAGAAACCTTCGAAAGCGAGACTCCAAGGCCTTGATCACTCCTTTCGGGAGGAGGAAGACCCCAGCCCAATAGACCTGCATGGCAGAGAGGACAGACTTAATGAGCTGCAAGCGACCGGCATACGAGAGGGAACGGTTCAGCCAGGATCCAAGCCGTCTATCCACAGACTGGAGCAGAGGGGTGCAGTCCTCCAGTCTGAGACGGGAGTGGATCAAAGGAACTCCAAGGTAGCGGACAGGAAGCTGGCCACGGGAGAAGCCCATGATACTCAGAAGCTGTCCCGAAAGAGGTTCAGCCCTTTTGGAAAGAAACATCTCACTTTTAGCCGGGTTAGGGAGGAGACCCGACAAAGAGCCGAAGGTATCAAGAGCATCACGGAGGGTCCGAACAGAGCAGGCATCCGCGTGACAGAAAAGCAGCAGATCGTCAGCAAAAGACAGCATGGCCAGCTTACTCGTATCACATCTCCAATGGTAACGGAATCCGGGAGAAGACTGGATGCGGGATAAAAGAATCCCATGGAGCACCTCCATGACCAGAACGAACAGGTAAGGAGAGAGGGGGTCGCCTTGGCGGAGGCCCCGCTTACCCGCAAAAAACCTTCCGGCGCTCCGTTGATGCAAACGGAGAATGCAGTAGAAGTGATGCATTCCTTGATCCAATGGATGAAGAGAGGGTGGAACCGCATGGCCTGAAGAGTAGCGATAACAAAGCTCCAATCCACCTTATCAAATGCCTTCGCAAGGTCGACCTTGATGGCAGAACGGGGTGGGAGACTCTGGTTCTGGTAGCCCCTGCAAATCTCTTGAGCTAACAGAATGTTATCGCTGATGCGTCTGCCCGGGATGAAAGCCGTCTGAACCGGATGGACGAGGCCAGGAAGGGCAGATCTGAGCCGATTGGCCAAAATCTTTGCAATGACCTTATACAGGACATTGCAGCAAGAGATTGGCCTAAAGTCGGAAGCACGTCTAGAAGAAGCCCCCTTAGGGATGAGGCTGATGAGAGTACTGTTGACGCCCCGAAGAAGATGACCCGTCCGAAAGAAGTCCTCCACAGCACGAGTGACATCAGCACCCAGGATTCCCCACGTCGCCTTGAAGAAGGCAGCCGTATAGCCATCAGGGCCAGGGGCCTTTTCATCATCCATAGCGAAAATAACATCACGAATCTCCACGTCTGAAACTCTCGAGATCATCCCATCTGCATGATCCCGAGAAAAAGTATGCGTGATGAAGCTCTTCACGTCCGCAGCACACACAGGAGCAGATCTACCGCACTGGCCCAGAAGATCCTGGTAGAAGCGAATCAGCTCGTCACGAATAGGGCCAGACCCCTCAATCAACTGGCCATCCGCATTCTCAAGAGAGAGAATACGATTGCCACAACGACGGATCGCCACCTTCTTAAAAAAGAAGGAGGAGCATTGATCGCCATCCTTGAGCCAGGCTAACTTGGCTCGCTGGGCAAGGTAAGAGTGCTCCATCTCCACAGCACGAGAGAAGATCGTTCGGCAGATACGTTCGAACTCGTGAAAAGAGGCTCGTCAGGGTAACGAGCCGTGAAAGATTGGCTGAGATCCAGAAACTCCCTAGCCTCCAACACGTTCCGACTCAAATCGCCCTTAGCACGCCGAAGCTCCTTAAGACGGGGCTTAAGTGACTTCAGACGGCGAACAAGCGAATACATGGGAAAACCCTGAGGCGGGGAGGCCCAGACCTGCTCCACAACCCCCAAGAAGGCCGGGTCCTTCGTGAGGAGGTTATCGAACCTGAAATGGGCATTCCGACGTCCCGTCCTGGCAACCGAGAGCACAAGAGGAGAGTGATCGGAGGTAGCAGGGAGGGCAGCCTGGTAGTGAAGATCCGGGAAGAGAGAGAACCACGACGGATTGCCCACAATGCGGTCAATCCGTCTCCTGATGCCCGCCTCAGCCCACTGCTGATTATGCCACGTAAAGAAGGGGCCCGACGATCCCAAAGTGGTCAGGTCAGCCTGGATAAGGCAGTCGCGAAGATCGGTCACATCCTGAAGAGAGGGGGATCCCCCTTTGGCCTCAGAAATGTCAGCAATGGCGTTGAAGTCCCCGAGAACGAGCCAAGGAACACCAACCCGGTCTGCAGAGGTCACGACAAGCTCCTCCCAAAGCAAGACACGCTCCTCCCTCCGACTCCTGCCGTAGACAAAGGAGAGGAAAACAGTCCCCCTGCTCTCCAGTGAAGTGACTCTGCAATGAACCGCCTGCTCCGAAAAGCTCAAAACGGAGAGGTGGAGGAAGCTGGGGTCCCAACCAATCCAGATCCTCGTTCCAGGTCCGCCATCATAATCAAAGAACCAGTCCCACCGATCTCTAATACCAGAAGAAAGCAGAGTGGCATTAGAGAAAGAGACACGAGTCTCAAGGAGACCCACAAGATGAAGATCAAACCGAGAAATAAGATCCCGAACAGCCCTCCCATGGTCCCTCTTGTTGAGACCCCTCACATTTCATACACCTGTCGGAATCATAAGGAAACACCGGAGCGGGCTACATATTCAGGGCCCATGGAAGAAGGAGAGTCCTCGTTCAGACTCTGGAGGACATGAAAGTGGTTACGGAATTCCTCCACAGGTTGGGAGGAAGATTTTTCATTAGCCCCACTGCCAGCGCCACGCAGAGGAGACGGGGCGGTCAGTCCCCCACCATCACTCGCAACACCGTCCCGATGATCCTGGGCAACCGCGGCACTACCTCCTCCACCCCGAGGAGACGGGGTTGCCTCCACCTCCTTCGCTGAGGTAACCATCACCGCCTTCCCCTTCTTCCGCTGCTTCAGCTTTTTCCATGCATCCTTGGCCTGTGGGGCCGTTAGCGTAGTGGGGGTAGCCTTGGTTTGGGAAGCGGCCTGAGCAGCCATCGGGGCAGCCACGTCAATCTTCCTCGGCGGGTTAGGGGCATGCGCCAAAATGGGCTGAACGATCCGTGGGCATTTAGTCTTGGTATGGCTCCAAGACTTACATTCTTCACACATGGTCGGCCTCCACTCGTACTCAACGAGAACCGTAACAGCCCCCGCCGATCCTCCTCCTTCTTTAGGGAGACGGATGGTGAAGCGATCAATGAAGTCATCCTTCAGGTTCTTCAGAACACAAACCCGAGCAAAGTCAATTCGGGCCGTGCGATTCGTAGCCGAATCAGCAAAAAGCGGCTGGCCCACAGCACTTGCAATGATTCCTAAACCCTCGGGAGTCCAGAATTCTCCCGGAATATTCCACAACTTGATCCATAACGGAACTTCGTCATGTTCCTTCTTTTCGAAGGACATCCCAGGCTTCCATGCCTCAAGAAAGAGAGGCTGCCCATGCAAAAGCCACGGACCGCCCTCCAACACAGCGTTCATGGCCTCCTCCGACTGGAAACGGAACTTGAAGAATCCGTTAATAGAGGCCCGGACCTCCACCACTCCAGTCCAAGTAGCTCGGAAATATTTCTCAACAAAGGGGAAGTACGGCCGTTTCCCGAGAAAGTACCCAACAAGGGTATGGCTCCAACGCGCCATTCCTTTGCATGCCACCTCCCACGTCGGGCAAACCACAGCAACGCCGTCCACGACCTCCGGCGGGGTGTAAGCAAGAGGAATGCGCTGCCGTCCCAAAGTTTGCGTGTGCTCCTCATGAAGGGCTGCCACGAAGGACTTCTTCTCGCCGTTCGGGCTAGCCAAAGAGGGGGCAGCCCTCTCGATGTTCTCCGTTAACTCAAGAGGTTTGACACTCGGGGCGGCACCATGACCCACAGCCCCGCAGTCCACTCCGGCCTTAGCCTCGCGGTCCACTCCGGCCTTAGAGGGTGGCGGGGTGCCCGGCCGACTCTTGCCCATGGAATTCACGCGCGGCTCATCACGGAGAGGTACTTTCACATCCGCTTCCCCTTCCTCACCTTGAAGCAACACATCAAAAGTCTCAATAAATGGCTCAGATAATTTCTTCATTACACAGACCCGGGCATAATCAAGTCTTTCCCCCGTCGCCGTGATTCTGTCTGCATACAATGGCCTTCCCACCGCACTTGCAACTAGCCCCAGCCCCTCTTGTGTCCAAAGGTCAGATGGAACATCCCATAGCTTGACCCATAATGGCAGCTCCACCACCTCCTTGCGCGTAAAAGTCATGCGTGGTCGCCAAGGTTCAAGGAATAACGGCTGGACTTGCATGAGCCAAGGTCCACCCTCTAAAACCACAGTCCTTGCACCATCCGACTCAAAACTAAACATGAAAAAACCATTGACAGTCGTACGAACCTCTGCCAATCCCTTCCGAATCGATCTGAAGTAACTCTCCACGAAAGGGAAATACGGCTTACGGCCAAGGAAATAACCCACGAGAGTATTCTTCCATCGTTCACAGCCACGCCGCGCCACCTCCAATGGCGCCCATGGGTGTGGTGAGGGCTTTGGAAGCTAAATTTCGTCAGTTTCTTTGGGCGGGGTCTACAGCTAAGGTGGCATGGACTGACGTGTGTTTGCCCACTGCGGAGGGCGGTTTGGGCATTCGTTCGGTGGCAGTTGATAATAAGGTGCTTCTTTTTCACCTCTTGTGGCGGATCCTTACGAGGGCCCCGGACTCTATTTGGGTTACCTGGCTGTATGCCAGTCGGTTGAGGTCAGATACTATTTGGACGGCTCCTGTTTCATCGACGACTTCTTGGAGCTGGCGTCAGTTATTGAGGTTTAGGGCTGAGATTAAAAGTCACATTGTCTTCCACATTGGTGACGGTTCCTCCATTCGTTTGTGGGAGGACCCTTGGATGCCGGGTGGTTCTCTTCTGGATCGCTTTCCTCGGGGACCTGTTGCTATGGGCCTCCCTGTGGGCACCCGTCTTGCCTCTGTTATTTCAGAGCATGGCTGGAACTGGCCGGGTCGTACTACTGTTGAGTATCTTGATTTTAGTCCCGACCTCCCCTCGGTTCGTCCCGACCACCGGGACAGTGTTTCCTGGCGTGGGTCTGCCGATGGCGTTGCTTCTGCGAGCCTCATCCGGGAGGCGCTGCGGCCTCGTCAGGACGGTGTGATTTGGGCGAGTCTGTTTGGTGGCCCTTTACGGGTCCTTCGCCATGAGTTTTCCCTCTGGATGGGTGTTCGTGGCCGACTCTCGACTAGGGATAAGGCTTGGGTTGCTTCTCGTGCGGGGACACAAGCTTGCGGACTTTGTTCCTCGGCTCAGGTGGAGACGGCCTCCCATCTTTTTTTCGACTGCGAATTCTCTCGCCGCTGTTTGAGGCTTCTTCGGAGGCGGGTTCGCTGGGACTGGCCGCACCGGGACTGGACGCAGGGTTTTCTTTGGGCTGCTCACCGGTGGCGTGGGCATCATTTATTGCATGCGGCGTATAGACATCTTCTGGCATCCCTGGTTTATCATATATGGCTTGCTCGGAATCGGCGCTGGCGTGAGGATGCTACGACCTCGCCGGAACAATTAGTTGCTTGTGTTGTGGACATTTGTTGTTTGCGTCTTAACGGTCTCTCTGCAAAGTATGCTTTGCAGATTGCGGCCATTAGGCGGCTTTGGCGTGTTGCGTGGTAGTTTTTCCTGTCACGCATGTACTGACTATTTATATTTATTTATTTACGGAATTTTACCAAAAAAAAAATGAGAGGGGTATCAGATAGCCAAGGGTCCTTCCAGAGCCAAAGAGAGTTCCCATTTCCAATACAAAAGGAGATAAGGGAACGGAAAGTACCTCTGAGGTGGAGCAGCTTACGCCAGCTCCAAGCGTCCGAGGAGGTGGGCTGAACATCCCAGAAAGATCGATCCCTGAGTTTAGTGGCGTAAAGCCACTGAACCCAAATCGAGTCAGGATCACGAGAGACAATGCTCCAGAGGTTGATGGAAGAGGAGAGCCTGATTGTCGATCAAGAGAGATCGAACGCCAAGGCCTCCTTCTTCCACTGGCTTGCAAACGTCATCCCAAGCCACCTTAGCCGGAGATCCATCCCACAGAAACCTCCGAAAGCGAGACTCCAAGGCCTTGATCACCCCTTTCGGGAGGAGGACAATCTTTCGGATCCGAATTCTTCATCGATGTAGAAGATCCACTCATATCGATCCATACATGAGGGATGTCGATGCCATTGTCAAGCAAAGTTGAAAAAATGTAAAACCAAAACTCAAAAAATGAGAATCAAACCCTCCAAAGCCGTCTGATCCCGGCGATGGAGGTGCGCCACCGTGGTCCGCCGCCCGTCAACACGCCGTAGAGATTTTGGAGGTAGTTTGTAATGAATCTGGACTATATTATGGATGATATTCGTTAAGGAACTCTAGAGAGAGATGAGAGAAAAATCCCCTAGAGAGAGAAAGTAGCTCGTAATGCCTTCGTCAGCGTGTTCAACATATAAATGTCTTGTTTATCATGTCCAATCTCTTGTATAACAAGTAGAATGCCTTGTTGACCAAGTCAAATACCCTGTTAAACCAAGTCAAATGCTTGTTGAACAAGTAGAATGTCTTGTTAACCAAGTAATGCGTTGTTGAACAAGTCGAGTACCTTGTAGAACAAGTCGAATGCCTTGTTAACCAAGTCAAATCCCTTGTTGACAAGTCGAGCGCCTTGTAGAAAAAGTCGAATGCCTTGTTAAACCAAGTCGAATTCCTTGTTAAACCAAGTCGAATGCCTTGTTGAACAAGTAGAATGCCTCGTTGAATAAGTCGAATACCCTTTTGACAAAGTTGAATGCCTTGTTGAACAAGTCGATTGCCTTGTAGTCCAAGTCTAATGCCTTGTTAAAGAAGCCTAATGCCTTGTTAACCAAGTCGAATGCCTTATTGATTTACTCGAATGCCTTGTAGATCAAGTCGAATGCCTTGTAGATCAAGTCGAATGCCTAGTTGACCAAGTCGAATGCCTTGTTGAACATGTCTATGCCTTGTAGACCAAGGAATTCCTAGTTGAAGAAGTCCAGTGACTTGTTGATCAAGTCGAGTGCCTTGTAGAACATGCCGAGTGCCTTGTTGACCAAGTCGAATGCCTTGATGAAAAAGTAGAATGCCTTATAAGTAATGCCTTGTTAAATAAGTGGAATGCCTTGTTGACCAAGTGCAATGCCTTGTTGAACAAGTCGAATGCCTTATAGACCAAGTCAAATGCCTTGTTTATCAAGTCGAATGCCTAGTTGATTTACTCAAATACCTTGTAGATAAAGTCGAATGCCTTGCTGAACAAGTCTAATGCCATGTAAACCAAGGAATGCTTAGTTGAACAAGTCAAATGCCTTGTTGATGGAGTTGAGTGCCTTGTAGAACAAGCCGAATGCTTTGTTAACCAAGTCAAATGCCTTGTTGACCAAGTCGAATGCCTTGTTAAACAAAGTAATGCCTTGTTGAATAAGTCGAATGCCTTGTTGACCAAGTGGATTGCCATGTTGAACAAGTCAAATGCCTTGTAGACCAAGTAAAATGCCCTGTTTATCATGTCGAATGTCTTGTATAACAAGTAGAATGCCTTGTTGACCAAGTCAAATACCTTGTTAAACCAAGTCAAATGCTTGTTGAACAAGTAGAATGTCCTGTTAACCAAGTAATGCGTTGTTGAACAAGTCAAGTGCCTTGTCGAACAAGTAGAATGTCTTGTTAACCAAGTCAAATGCCTTGCTAAGCAAGTCGAATGCCTTGTTGACCAAGTCGAATGCCTTGTTGACCAAGTCGAATACCTTGTTGACCAAGTCAAATGCCTTGTTAAACCAAGTAATGCCTTGTTAAATAAGTCGAATGTCTTGTTGATCAAGTGGAATGCCATGTTGAACAAGTGAAATGCCTTGTTAAATAAGTGGAATGCCTTGTTGACCAAGTGCAATGCCTTGTTGAACAAGTCGAATGCCTTATAGACCAAGTCAAATGCCTTGTTTATCAAGTCGAATGCCTAGTTGATTTACTCAAATACCTTGTAGATAAAGTCGAATGCCTTGCTGAACAAGTCTAATGCCATGTAAACCAAGGAATGCTTAGTTGAACAAGTCAAATGCCTTGTTGATGGAGTTGAGTGCCTTGTAGAACAAGCCGAATGCTTTGTTAACCAAGTCAAATGCCTTGTTGACCAAGTCGAATGCCTTGTTAAACAAAGTAATGCCTTGTTGAATAAGTCGAATGCCTTGTTGACCAAGTGGATTGCCATGTTGAACAAGTCAAATGCCTTGTAGACCAAGTAAAATGCCCTGTTTATCATGTCGAATGTCTTGTATAACAAGTAGAATGCCTTGTTGACCAAGTCAAATACCTTGTTAAACCAAGTCAAATGCTTGTTGAACAAGTAGAATGTCCTGTTAACCAAGTAATGCGTTGTTGAACAAGTCAAGTGCCTTGTCGAACAAGTAGAATGTCTTGTTAACCAAGTCAAATGCCTTGCTAAGCAAGTCGAATGCCTTGTTGACCAAGTCGAATGCCTTGTTGACCAAGTCGAATACCTTGTTGACCAAGTCAAATGCCTTGTTAAACCAAGTAATGCCTTGTTAAATAAGTCGAATGTCTTGTTGATCAAGTGGAATGCCATGTTGAACAAGTCAAATGCCTTGTTAAATAAGTGGAATGCCTTGTTGACCAAGTGCAATGCCTTGTTGAACAAGTCGAATGCCTTATAGACCAAGTCAAATGCCTTGTTTATCAAGTCGAATGCCTAGTTGATTTACTCAAATACCTTGTAGATAAAGTCGAATGCCTTGCTGAACAAGTCTAATGCCATGTAAACCAAGGAATGCTTAGTTGAACAAGTCAAATGCCTTGTTGATGGAGTTGAGTGCCTTGTAGAACAAGCCGAATGCTTTGTTAACCAAGTCAAATGCCTTGTTGACCAAGTCGAATGCCTTGTTAAACAAAGTAATGCCTTGTTGAATAAGTCGAATGCCTTGTTGACCAAGTGGATTGCCATGTTGAACAAGTCAAATGCCTTGTAGACCAAGTCAAATGCCTTGTTTATCATGTCAAATGTCTTGTATAACAAGTAGAATGCCTTGTTGACGAAGTCAAATACCTTGTTAAACCAAGTCAAATGCTTGTTGAACAAGTAGAATGTCTTGTTAACCAAGTAATGCGTTGTTGAACAAGTCAAGTGCCTTGTCGAACAAGTCGAATGCCTTGTTAACCAAGTCAAATCCCTTGTTGACAAGTCGAGCGCCTTGTAGAAAAAGTCGAATACCTAGTTAAACCAAGTCGAATCCCTTGTTAACCAAGTCGAATGCCTTGTTGAACAAGTAGAATGCCTTGTTGATGAGGTAATGCCTTGTTGAATTAGTCGAATGGAAAGAAAAATCGCTCTCTCTCTTGATTCTCTCTCTAAATTTTCTCTCTACGAAACCCTTGGAATTCCAACGGTCACCTTGCTTCTCCTTCCCGCCGGCGTGCTCTTTCATCCCTTCCGCCACCACCACCTGGTCCGGCGAGGTCAGTTCTCGCGGTCCTTCATCGCCGGGCTCAAACGGCGATTGGAGGCCCGCCGTTGTTGGGTTTATCCGTCCCGCGTTCTACCATCTCCGGTCTCTTCCATCCCGCTCCTCTTGGGCAGCTTTCCATCATCCTTTGCCGCCGCCGTGAGCGGCAGACTTGCCTGATCTCGAGCCTCCACTGCCGGGTCCAGACGGCGATCGGAGCTGCTTCGGCGAGATTTTAAACCGTGACTCTTCATATTCCGCTTCCATTTTTCGCGTGCTGCGTTCATGGTCTCCTCTTCATCATTGTGTGGCTCCACCATGGCGGGGCTTATCTCCTCATCGACGGCAACGGGAGGTTCCGCTTCAACTCTCTCTCGTCCACCCATCACCATGGCTCTCTCGGCGCGCTTCCCGGATTTCGCCGTGGACTTCAATGGCGAGGCGTTTCATGAGCTCTTCCGTCGTGTTTCGGGATTGAATCGATGCTTGCGTCTAAAGATTTGGTGGGGCCCTCTTCGGATGCTTCTTTGGGATTAGATGGGTCCACCTCCCTCTCCTCCTTCACGGCTAATCCCGCTCCTTCTCCGGGACATTCCGACGTGCACATGTGCACGACGCCTCTCCAACTGGAGGGTTTGGAGATTTCGGAGGCTGCTCCGGTTGATGCCTCGACTGTTCGAGTGGACCTTGGCGTTGCTAATGGTTCACGGCGCTCGGCTGACCCTTTGCCGGCCTCGACGAATGCTGTGGCTCATCATCGGGAGGGAGCTGTGAGGAAGGAGACCCCTCATGGGCATCCCCCGGCTGTTCGGGCTGTTCGTATTCTTCCTCGCCGTGGGGTCACTGTCTCTCAACCACTCCGTGACGAACCGCGATTGACGAGCCTCACGGGCAAGCGTCGGCCGGACACCCCGCCGCCTTCCAAGGCCGGAGTGGATCGTGGGGCTGTGGATCATGGGGCTGTCCCGATCGCTGCACCTATTGGGTTAATGGAGAATCCCGAGAGGGCTACCTCCTCTCTGGTTTGCTCGAACGGTGAGAAGAGGTCCTTCTCGGCGGCTCTACATGGGGAGCATACGCGGGTTACGGGACAGCAGCGTATTCCCCTGGCGTACACCCCGCCGGTGGTTGTTGACGGCGTGGCTGAGGTTTGCCCGACGTGGGAGGTGGCATGCAAGGGGATGGCACGTTGGAGCCATACCCTTGTTGGGTACTTTCTCTGGAAACGGCCGTATTTCCCCTTTGTTGAGAAATACTTCCGTGCTACTTGGACTGGAGTGGTGGAGGTCCGGGCCTCGATAAACGGATTCTTCAAATTCCGTTTCGAGTCGGAGGATTCCATGAACGCTGTGTTGGAGGGTGGTCCGTGGCTTCTGCATGGGCAGCCTCTCTTTCTTGAGGTGTGGAAGCCTGGGATGTCCTTCGAAAAGAAGAAACATGATGAGGTCCCGTTGTGGATCAAGTTGTGGAACATTCCGGAAGAATTCTGGACTCCCGAGGGTTTAGGAATTATTGCCAGTGCTGTGGGCTTTTTGCTGATTCGGCTACGAATCGCACTGCTCGGATTGACTCTGCTCGTGTTTGTGTTCTGAAGAACCTGAAGGACGACTTCATCGATCGCTTCATCATCCGTCTTCCTAAGGAAGGAGGAGGATCGGCGGGGGCTGTTACTGTTCTCGTTGAGTACGAGTGGAGGCCGACTATGTGTGAGGAGTGTAAGTCTTGGAGCCATACCAAGACTAAGTGCCCACGGATCGTTCAGCCCATTTTGGCGCGTGCCCCTAACCCGCCGAGGAAGGTTGGCGTGGCTGCCCCGTCTGCTGCCCCGATGGCTGCTCTGGCCACTACCCCAACCACGGCTACCCCCACTATGCAGACGGCCCCCCAGGCCAAGAATGCATGGAAAAAGACGAAGCAGCGGAAGAAGGGGAAGGCGGTGATGGTTACCTCGGTGAAGGAGGTGGAGGCTGCCCCGTCTCTTCGGGGTGGAGGAGGTAGTGTTGTGGCTGCCCCGTCTCTTCGGGACAGGGATGCGGGTGATGGTGAGGGTAGTAGCGGTGTCACTAATTTGGCTGCCCCGTCTCTTCCGTGTGGTGCTAGTGATGGTGGGGCTAACGAAAATTCTTCCTCCCAACTCGTGGAGGAATTACGTAACCCTTTTCATGTCCTTCAGAGTCTGAGCGTGGACTCTCCTTCTTCTATGGGCCCTGAACATGCAGCCCGCTCCGGTGTTTCTTTATGATTCCGACCGGCGTATGGAATGTGAGGGGTCTCAACAAGAGAGACCATGGGAGGGCTGTTCGGGATTTTATCTCTCGATTTGATCTTCATCTTGTGGGTCTCCTCGAGACTCGAGTCTCTATCTCTAATGCCACTCCGATTGCTTCTGGCATTAGAGATCGGTGGGACTGGTTTTTCGATTATGATGGCGGACCTGGTACGAGGATCTGGATTGGTTGGGACCCCAGCTTCCTCCACATCTCCGTTTTGAGCTTTTCGGAGCAGGCGGTTCATTGCAGAGCCACTTCTTTGGAGAGCAGAGAGACTGTTTTCCTCTCCTTTGTCTTCGGCAGGAATCGGAGGGAGGAGCGTGTCTCGCTTTGGGAGGAGCTTGTCGAGACCTCTGCAGCCCGTGTTGGAGTTCCTTGGCTCGTTCTCGGGGACTTCAACGCCATTGCTGATCTGTCAGAGGCCAAGGGGGGCTCCCCCTCTCTTCAGGATGTGACTGATCTTCGGGATTGCCTTACCCAGGCTGACCTGACCACTTTGGGATCGTCGGGCCCCTTCTTTACGTGGCATAATCAGCAGAGGGCTGAGGCGGGCATCTGGAGACGGATTGATCGCATCGTGGGCAACCCGTCGTGGTTCTCTCTCTTCCCGGATCTTCACTACCAGGCTGCTCTCCCTGCTACCTCGGATCACTCACCTCTTGTGCTCTCGGTTGCCAGGACGGGATGTCGGAGTGCCCATTTCAGGTTCGATAACCTTCTCACGAAGGACCCGGCCTTCTTGGGGGTTGTGGAGCAGGTTTGGGCCTCCCCGCCTCAGGGTTTTCCCATGTTTTTGCTTGTTAGCCTTCTGAAGTTGCTTAAGCCCCGTCTTAAGGAGCTTCGGCGTGCTAAGGGCGATTTGAGTCGGAACGTGTTGGAGGCTAGGGAGTTTCTGGATCTCAGCCAATCTTTCACGGACCGATACCCTGACGAGCCTCTCTTTCACGAGTTCGAGCGTATCTGCCGGATGATCTTCTCTCGTGCTGTGGAGATGGAGCACTCTTACCTTGCCCAGAGAGCCAAGCTTGCCTGGCTCAAGGATGGCGATCAGTGCTCCTCCTTCTTTTTTAAGAAGGTGGCGATTAGACGATGTGGTAATCGTATCCTCTCTCTTGAGGATGCGGATGGCCAGTTGATTGAGGGGTCCGGCCCAATTCGAGACGAGCTGATTCGCTTCTACCAGTATCTTCTGGGCCAGTGCGGTAGATCTACTCCTGTGTGTGCTGATGACGTGGAGGGCTTCATCACGCATACCTTGTCACGGGATCTGGCGGATGGGATGATCTCGAGAGTTTCTGACGCGGAGATTCGTGACGTTATTTTCGCTATGGATGACGAAAAGGCCCCAGGCCCTGATGGCTATACGGCTGCCTTCTTCAAGGCGTCGTGGGGGATCTTGGGTGCTGATGTCACTCGTGCTGTGGAGGACTTCTTTCGGACGGGTCATCTTCTTCGGGGCGTCAACAGTACTCTCATCAGCCTCATCCCTAAGGGGACTACTTCTAGACGTGCTTCCGACTTTAGGCCAATCTCTTGCTGCAATGTCCTGTATAAGGTCATTGCCAAGATTTTGGCCAATCGGCTCAGATCTGTCCTTCCTGGCCTCGTTCATCCGGTACCGACGGCTTTCATCCCGGGCAGGCGTATCAGCGATAACATTCTGTTAGCTCAGGAGATTTGCAGGGGCTATCAGAACAAGAGTCTCCCCCCCGTTCTGCCATCAAGGTCGACCTCGCGAAGGCATTTGATAAGGTGGATTGGAGCTTTGTTATCGCAATTCTTCAGGCCATGCGGTTCCACCCTCTCTTCATTTAGTGGATCAAGGAATGCATCACTACGACTGCCTTCTCCGTTTGCATCAACGGAACGCCGGAAGATTTCTTTGCGGGTAAGCGGGGTCTCCGCCAAGGCGACCCCCTCTCTCCTTACCTGTTCATTTTTTGTGATGGAGGTGCTTCATGGGATTCTTTCATCCCGTATCCAGTCCTCTCCCAGATTCCGTTACCATTGGAGATGTGAGACGAGTAAGCTGGCCATGCTGTCTTTTGCTGACGATCTGCTGCTTTTCTGTCACGCTGATGCCTGCTCTGTTCGGACCCTCCGTGATGCTCTCGATACCTTCGGCTCTTTGTCGGGTCTCCTCCCTAACCCGGCTAAGAGTGAGATGTTTCTTTCCAGGAGGGCTGAGCCTCTTTCGGGACAGCTTCTGAGTATCATGGGCTTCTCCCGTGGCCAGCTCCCTGTCCGCTACCTTGGAGTTCCTTTGATCCACTCCCGGCTCAGACTTGAGGACTGCAGCCCTCTGCTTCAATCTGTGGATGGACGGCTCGGATCATGGCTGAACCGGTCCCTCTCGTATGCCGGTCGGCTGCAGCTCATTATGTCTGTCCTCTCTGCCATGCAGGCTTATTGGGCTGCGGTCTTCCTCCTCCCGAAAGGGGTGGTTAAGGTCTTGGAGTCTCGCTTTTGGAGGTTTCTGTGGGATGGATCTCCTGCTAAGGTGGCTTGGGAGGACGTCTGCAAGCCGGTGGAAGAAGGAGGTCTTGGCGTTCGATCTCTCTTGAGCGACAATCGGGCTCTCCTCTTCCATCACCTCTGGAGCATTGTCTCTCGTGATCCTGACTCGATTTGGGTTCAGTGGCTTTATGCTACTAAACTAGGGATCGCTCTTTCTGGGATGTTCAGCCCACCTCCTCGGACGCTTGGAGCTGGCGTAAGCTGCTCCACCTCAGAGGTACTTTCCGTTCCCTTATCTCCTTTCGTATTGGAAATGGGAACTCTCTTTGGCTCTGGAAGGACCCTTGGCTGTCTGATACCTCTCATTGAGAGATTCCCGAGGGGGCCTTTGGTTATGGGTCTCCGTTTGGCTTCCCGGCTCTCTGCTGTTGTGACGATGTTGGATGGACCTGGCCTGCCCAGCAGTCGGTGGAGTTTCTTCTGCTTCAGCCCCTTCTTCCTTCTATGGACCCCTCTGCTGCTGACTCCATTTGTTGGAAGGTGGCTCCGGATGGGAAGTTCTCTATTTAGAGTGCTCGTGAGGCTACCCGGACCCACTCTCCGAGAATTGCTTGGGCTTCTCTGTTTGGGGGCCCTTTTCGGGTCCGTAGACATGAATTTCTTCCGTGGCTTGCTATTCGTGACAGGTTGGCGACTCGGGACCGTGCTTGGGTGATGGCTCGTTCGGGTTCGGATGCTTGCTCTCTTTGTGAGTCTCAGAGCACTGAGACGGTCCGTCACCTCTTCTTCGAGTGTTCTTTTTCCAGGAGATGCATTCTCTTGCTGAGAAGGAAGACCCACTTGAGGTGGCCGCATCGGGATTGGATCCACGGGATCGAGTGGGCCGCTGCTCGTTGGAGGAGTCATCATCTTCATCATGAGATCTCCCGTCATCTTCTCGCCTCTCTGGTCTACCATATCTGGCAAGAGAGGAATAGGCGTTGGCGGGATCAGACTCGTTGCTCTCCGGAGCGAATTGTGAGTTTGGTCTTAGGGATCGCGTGCTTGAGGCAGAGTCAGGCTCCCTCCCGCTTCACTCTGCAGGATGCCTCGCTCAAGAGTCTCTGGCACATTGCATGGTAGTCTGCTTTTGGTTTAAACTGTGGCTTTTTGCTTGGATGTGTCGGCTGCTGTTGTCGATTGTGTTGACTTGATTGATTGCTTCCCGGTAGCTTGTTACCGGTTCTCTGCGGCATGGATTTTTTTTTCCCATGGGCGCTTTTCTGTTTACATTCGGTTTTTATTTTCGGGAAATTTTACCAAAAAAAAAAAGAATTAGTCGAATGCCTTGTTGAGCAAGTCAATTACCTTGTAGACCAAGTCTAATGCCTTGTGACAGAAGTCTAATTCCTTGTTAAACCAAGTCGAATGCCTTGTTGAACAAGTACAATGCCTTGTTGAATAAGTCGAATACCCTTTTGACCAAGTTGAATGCCTTGTTGAACAAGTCGATTGCCTGGTAGTCCAAGTCTAATGCCTTGTTAAAGAAGCCTAATGCCTTGTTAACCAAGTCGAATGCCTTATTGATTTACTCGAATGCCTTGTAGATCAAGTCTAATGCCTTGTAGATCAAGTCGAATGCCTAGTTGACCAAGTCGAATGCCTTGTTGAACATGTCTATGCCTTGTAGACCAAGAAATTCCTAGTTGAAGAAGTCCAGTGACTTGTTGATCAAGTCGAGTGCCTTGTAGAACATGCCGAGTGCCTTGTTGACCAAGTCGAATGCCTTGATGAAAAAGTAGAATGCCTTATAAGTAATGCCTTGTTAAATAAGTGGAATGCCTTGTTGACCAAGTGCAATGCCTTGTTGAACAAGTCGAATGCCTTATAGACCAAGTCAAATGCCTTGTTTATCAAGTCGAATGCCTAGTTGATTTACTCAAATACCTTGTAGATAAAGTCGAATGCCTTGCTGAACAAGTCTAATGCCATGTAGACCAAGGAATGCTTTGTTGAACAAGTCAAATGCCTTGTTGATCGAGTTGAGTGCCTTGTAGAACAAGCCGAATGCTTTGTTAACCAAGTCAAATGCCTTGTTGACCAAGTCATTGCCTTGTTGAACAAGTCAAATGCCTTGTAGACCAAGTAAAATTCCCTGTTTATCATGTCGAATGTCTTGTATAACAAGTAGAATGCCTTGTTGACCAAGTCAAATACCTTGTTAAACCAAGTCAAATGCTTGTTGAACAAGTAGAATGTCCTGTTATCCATGTAATGCGTTGTTGAACAAGTCAAGTGCCTTGTCGAACAAGTAGAATGCCTTGTTAACCATGTCAAATGCCTTGTTGAGCAAGTCGAATGCCTTGTTGACCAAGTCGAATACCTTGTTGACCAAGTCGAATGCCTTGTTGACCAAGTCGAATGCCTTGTTAAACCAAGTAATGCCTTGTTAAATAAGTCGAATATCTTGTTGACCAAGTGGAATGCCATGTTGAACAAGTCAAATGCCTTGTAGACCAAGTCAAATGCCTTGTTTATCATGTCAAATGTCTTGTATAACAAGTAGAATGCCTTGTTGACCAAGTCAAATACCTTGTTAAACCAAGTCAAATGCTTGTTGAACAAGTAGAATGTCCTGTTAACCATGTAATGCGTTGTTGCACAAGTCAAGTGCCTTGTCGAACAAGTAGAATGCCTTGTTAACCAAGTCAAATGCCTTGTTGAGCAAGTCGAATGCCTTGTTGACCAAGTCGAATGCCTTGTTGACCAAGTCGAATGCCTTGTTGACCAAGTCGAATGCCTTGTTGACCAAGTCGAATACCTTGTTGACCAAGTCGAATGCCTTGTTGAACAAGTAGAATGCCTTGTTGACGAGGTAATGCCTTGTTGAATTAGTCGAATGCCTTGGTGAACAAGTCTAATGCCATGTAGACCAAGGAATGCTTTGTTGAACAAGTCAAATGCCTTGTTGATCGAGTTGAGTGCCTTGTAGAACAAGCCGAATGCTTTGTTAACCAAGTCCAATGCCTTGTTGACCAAGTCGAATGCCTTGTTGACCAAGTCGAATGCCTTGTTGACCAAGTCGAATGCCTTGTTAAACCAAGTAATGCCTTGTTAAATAAGTCGAATGTCTTGTTGACCAAGTGGAATGCCATGTTGAACAAGTCAAATGCCTTGTAGACCAAGTCAAATGCCTTGTTTATCATGTCAAATGTCTTGTATAACAAGTAGAATGCCTTGTTGACCAAGTCAAATACCTTGTTAAACCAAGTCAAATGCTTGTTGAACAAGTAGAATGTCTTGTTAACCAAGTAATGCGTTGTTGAACAAGTCGAGTGCCTTGTAGAACAAGTCGAATGCCTTGTTAACCAAGTCAAATCCCTTGTTGACAAGTCGAGCGCCTTGTAGAAAAAGTCGAATGCCTTGTTAAACCAAGTCGAATTCCTTGTTAAACCAAGTCGAATGCCTTGTTGAATAAGTCGAATACCCTTTTGACAAAGTTGAATGCCTTGTTGAACAAGTCGATTGCCTTGTAGGCCAAGTCTAATGCCTTGTTAAAGAAGCCTAATGCCTTGTTAACCAGGTCGAATGAACCGCCTGCTCCGAAAAGCTCAAAACGGAGATGTGGGGGAAGCTGGGTTCCCAACCAATCCAGATCCTCGTACCAGGTCCGCCATCATAATCGAAAAACAAGTCCCACCGATCTCTAATGCCAGAAGCAATCGGAGTGGCATTAGAGATAGAGACACGAGTCTCGAGGAGACCCACAAGATGAAGATCAAATCGAGAGATAAAATCCCGAACAGCCCTCCCATGGTCTCTCTTGTTGAGACCCCTCACATTCCATACGCCGGTCGGAATCATAAAGAAACACCGGAGCGGGCTGCATGTTCAGGGCCCATAGAAGAAGGAGAGTCCACGCTCAGACTCTGAAGGACATGAAAAGGGTTACGGAATTCCTCCACGAGTTGGGAGGAAGAATTTTCGTTAGCCCCACCACCACTAGCACCACACGGAAGAGACGGGGCAGCCAAATTAGTGACACCGCTACTACCCTCACCATCACCCGCAACCCTGTCCCGAAGAGACGGGGCAGCCACAACACTACCTCCTCCACCCCGAAGAGACGGGGCAGCCTCCACCTCCTTCACCGAGGTAACCATCACCGCCTTCCCCTTCTTCCGCTGCTTCGCCTTTTTCCATGCATCCTTGGCCTGGGGGGCCGTCTGCATAGTGGGGGTAGCCGTGGTTGGGGTAGTGGCCAGAGCAGCAGACGGGGCAGCCACGCCAACCTTCCTCGGCGGGTTAGGGGCACGCGCCAAAATGGGCTGAACGATCCGTGGGCACTTAGTCTTGGTATGGCTCCAAGACTTACACTCCTCACACATAGTCGGCCTCCACTCGTACTCAACGAGAACAGTAACAGCCCCCGCCGATCCTCCTCCTTCCTTAGGAAGACGGATGATGAAGCGATCGATGAAGTCGTCCTTCAGGTTCTTCAGAACACAAACACGAGCAAAGTCAATCCGAGCAGTGCGATTCGTAGCCGAATTAGCAAATAGTGGCTGGCCCACAGCACTTGCAATAATTCCTAAACCCTCGGGAGTCCAGAATTCTCCCGGAATGTTCCACAACTTGATCCACAACGGGACCTCATCATGTTCCTTCTTTTCGAAGGACATCCCAGGCTTCCACGCCTCAAGAAAGAGAGGCTGCCCATGCAGAAGCCACGGACCACCCTCCAACACAGCGTTCATGGACTCCTCCGACACGAAACGGAATTTGAAGAATCCGTTTATCGAGGCCCGGACCTCCACCACTCCAGTCCAAGTAGCACGGAAGTATTTCTCAACAAAGGGGAAATACGGCCGTTTCCCGAGAAAGTACCCAACAAGGGTATGGCTCCAACGTGCCATTCCCTTACATGCCACCTCCCACGTCGGGCAAACCTCAGCCACACCGTCAACAACCACCGGCGGGGTGTACGCCAGGGGAATACGCTGCTGTCCCGTAACTCGCGTATGCTCCCCATGTAGAGCCGCCGAGAAGGACCTCTTCTCACCGTTCGAGCAAACCACAGAGGAGGCAACCCTCTCGGGATTCTCCATTAACCCAATAGGTGCAGCGATCGGGACAGCCCCATGATTCACTCCGGCATTGGAAGGCGGCGGGGTGTCCGGCCGATGCTTGCCCGTGAGGCTCGTCAATCGCGGTTCGTCACGGAGTGGTTGAGAGACAGTGACCCCACGGCGGGGAAGGATACGAACAGCCCGAACAGCCGGGGGGTGCCCATGAGGGGTCTCCTTCCTCACAGCTCCCTCCCGAGGATGAGCCACAGCGTTCGTCGAGGCCGACAAAGGGTCAGCCGAGCGCCGTGAACCATTAGCAACGCCAAGGTCCACTCGAACAGTCGAGGCATCAACCGGAGCAACCTCCGAAGTCTCCAAACCCTCCAGTTGGAGAGGCGCCGTGCACATGTGCACGTCGAAATGTCCCGGAGAGGGAGCGGGATTAGCCGTGAAGGAGGAGAGGGAGGTGGACCCATCCAATCCCAAAGAAGCATCCGAAGAGGGCCCCACCAAATCTTTAGACGCAAGCATCGATTCAATCCCGATAACACGACGGAAGAGCTCATGAAACGCCTCGCCATTGAAGTCCGCGGCGAAATCCGGGAAGCGTGCCGAGAGTGCCATGGTAACGGGTGGACGAGAGAGAGTTGAAGCGGAACCTCCCGTTGCCGTCGATGAGGAGATAAGCCCCGCCATGGTGGAGCCACACAATGATGAAGAGGAGGCCATGAACGCAGCACGCGAAAATGGAAGCGGAATATGAAGAGTCACGGTTCAAAAACCCTAATCTCGCCGAAGCAGCTCCGATCGCCGTCTGGACCCGGCAGTGGAGGCTCGAGATCAGGCAAGTCCGCCGCTCACGGCGGCGGCAGAGGGCGGTGGAAAGCTGCCCAAGAGGAGCGGGATGGAAGAGACCGGAGATGGTAGAATGCGGGACGGGAAAACTCAACAACGGCGGGCCTCCAATTGCTGTTTGAGCCCGGCGATGAAGGACCGCGAGAACTGACCACGCCGGACCAGGTGGTGGTGGCGGAAGGGATGAGAGAGCACGCCGGCGGGAAGGAGAAGCAAGGTGACCGTTGGAATTCCAAGGGGTTTCGTAGAGAGAAAATAAAGAGAGAGAATCAAGAGAGAGAGAGTTCAACAAGACATGCCATGTTCAACTTGGCATGCCACTTGGTCAATAAGTCGAATGTCTTGTGGACCAAGTGGAATGCCATGTTGAACAAGTCAAATGCCTTGTAGACCAAGTCAAATGCCTTGTTTATCATGTCAAATGTATAGTATAACAAGTAGAATGCCTTGTTGACCAAGTCAAATACCTTGTTAAACCAAGTCAAATGCTTGTTGAACAAGTAGAATGTCTTGTTAACCAAGTAATGCGTTGTTGAACAAGTCAAGTGCCTTGTCGAACAATTCGAATGCCTTGTTAACCAAGTCAAATCCCTTGTTGACAAGTCGAGCGCCTTGTAGAAAAAGTCGAATACCTAGTTAAACCAAGTCGAATCCCTTGTTAACCAAGTCGAATGCCTTGTTGAACAAGTAGAATGCCTTGTTAAATAAGTCTAATGTCTTGTTGACCAAGTGGAATGTCATGTTGAACAAGTCAAATGCCTTGTAGACCAAGTAAAATGTCTTGTTTATCATGTCCAATGTCTTGTATAACAAGTAGAATGCCTTGTTGACCAAGTCAAATACCTTGTTAAACCAAGTCAAATGCTTGTTGAACAAGTAGAATGTCTTGTTAACCAAGTAATGCGTTGTTGAACAAGTCGAGTGCCTTGTAGAACAAGTCGAATGCCTTGTTAACCAAGTAAAATCCCTTGTTGACAAGTCGAGCGCCTTGTAGAAAAAGTCGAATGTCTTGTTAAACCAAGTCAAATTCCTTGTTAAACCAAGTCGAATGCCTTGTTGAACAAGTCGAATGCCTTGTTGACCAAGTAATGCCTTATAGTTTTATTCAACGGCCCTTAAACTCTCTCTAGAAAACGCTCTGCCCTCTCACTAGAATTCCAACGGTCTCAACCTTTCACCGAGCATGGAGGCGGCCTCCGATGGTCCTCCGCCCGCGCCCGGCGGTCCTCCGCCCGCACCCAGCGGTCCTCCGCCCGCGCCCGGCGTCACGGAAATGGCGATGCCCGATCTTCCGGCCCTGGCAGCCGCTTATCCGACGTTCCCACTTGACTTCGACATGGCAAAGTTCACCGCCTTGGTCGAACGACTTGATGGAGGGCCGATGGAGACCCCCACCGGGGCTACCTCCTTGCCTCCCCTCCACGGCGACACCCCTAACGTTGCTGCTCCCTCGCCCCACCCCCACGGCGGCTCAAACCCATTGCTTGCCGCTTTCAATTCACGTGACCCTTCACCTTCCGGCCGTGTTGTGCGCCGGATCGCTACTCGTCCCTATTGGCCATGGCGGGGACGTTCGGCTACCACCCATGCACGCACTACCGGTGCCGTGCTTGACGGCGCGACGATGGCGGCCGCGGGGGCCCTTGCATCGTCCATGGAAGACGAAACGGCGATGATGGCCGCGGGGGCCCTTGAAGCGCCCATGGAAGCTGAACGGAATCGGGGAGATAAACCGCCACATCACGGCGCGGCGGGCCAAGGCGCCTCTAACGACGCCGGACGGCTGCCGGAACCCGCCATCATTGGCGCGCCGTCCGCCGGGATGGAGCGGGAGATCGAAATGGCCACTGCCGTTCCTGCCGAAGAAGCTCGGGCCCCGGGAGCCGAAGAGTCATCGATTGGTATTGAGGTAGCCGAAGAGTCACATGTGTCCGCTGCGAGCCTGGATGTGCATATGGACGAGGTCCCGGAGAGAGTTGGGGCCACGGGGATCTGCACCGAGGACCCTCGGCCGATGGTTCATGGACCCCACCCATGCCGTCTCCCGAGCATGCCGGTGGTTCTTCTATGATGCCCAAAGCTTCGTTTGCACGGGTGGCGGCTCGGGAGATTGGGCCACGCCACGCGCATGGGGATAGGCGGGAACGGGCTACGCGTCGGGTCCCTTTGTCATTTACGGCGCCGGCGGGCCTCGTAAACGGAATTGTTGAAGTTGCGCCGTCGTGGGATATTGCTAAGCTTGGCTTGTCGCGTTGGGCGTACACGCTGGTGGGTTTTTTCTTGGGACGAAAACCATATTTCCCCACTGTCGAGCGTTATTGGCGGGCTCGCTGGCCGGAACTGGTTGAAGTCCGTGCTACGATTAATGGCTTCTTCAAGTTCCGGTTTGCATCGGAAGCGGCCATGCGTGCCGTTCTTGAAGGTGGCCCGTGGATCCTTAATGGGCAGCCCTTGTTCCTTGAGGAATGGCGTCCCGGCATGTCTTTTGAAAGACAGGAGATCACTGAAGTTCCCCTCTGGATGAAAATGTGGAACGTGCAAGGTGAATTCTAGACTGCTGAGGGGCTCGGAGTCCTTGCGAGCGCGGTGGGAAAGCCGTTATTTACTGACGGGATAACGGCGGATGGGGAGCGCATTGATTTTGAACGCGTCTGTGTCATGAAGCGCCACGCTGACCCCTTCATTGAGATTGTCAACCTTCGCATGCCTAATGCTGAGGGCGGAGTGACGGGTCTTATTCCAGTCCGGGTGGAGTATGAATGGAAGCCAGCAAGATGTGATAGTTGCAGCACTTGGACCCATGGGCCAGTAAATTGCCCTAATCGCCCGCGCCCCCCACCCTCGACTGATTCGACGGATGGGACCGCGCCAGGTCCCCGGAATCGCTCTCCTCGCTTTTCGAAACCCACCGTGGTTACTGGTTCACCCCGCCCCGATCCCTCCTCTTCCCGACAGGTCCGTTCCCCTCCTAAGGGTATTACCTCACCCACTGCTGTTGCGCCTAAGGCACCAGCCCAGAATCCAGGTATTCTCTCGACTTCCTCACGCTCCTTGTCTAAGGGGTCGGAGTGGCGACAAGTGGGAGCTCGTGGTAAGGCTGTGCGCACTCCACCTCGAGGGGTGATATCACCCGCTGCGGATAGGCCGTTGCATGGAGGTACCATGCCACCTGGTAATCCTTCACGATCTTCACCTCCACCTGAACGGAGTGGGGATGTTTCTTTTCTGGATTATACTAATCCTTTTGCTGTCCTCCGCTCCATCGATTCTGGCGATATGGATATTTCCACCACTCTGGGCCCTGAAGTTATTGCAGCCTGCTTGCCGGGTGTCCCATGATCAGAGTCGGCTCATGGAATGTCCGTGGTCTTAATAGGGTAGACCACAGGAAAGCGGTGGGGGAGTGGATTTCTAGACAAAGTATTCAGCTGGTTGGTTTGCTTGAGACGCGGGTCAGTGAGGGTAATGTCACCCGACTGTCGCAGGGATTACGGCCCCTTTGGTCCTGGTTGTTTTAGTATGAAGCTGGCCCGGGCTCGCGCATTTGGGTGGGTTGGGATCCGACGGCCATCTCGGTCAGTATTGTGGCCTTCACTGATCAGGTTGTTCATTGTCGGGTTGTGCAGCTGGGGTCCGGGGCTGTTCTTTTTGTTTCTTTTGCTTATGGTCGCTCATTTCGCGGGGAGAGGGTTCCTTTATGGGATGAGCTTGTCCAGTTCTCCTCCTCTCAGGTTGACGACCAGAGGATTGTGGCAGGGGATTTCATCAATACCATCTTGTGTTCGGCTGAGGGGCGAGGGGGATCACCTAATTTGCTGAGCATGTCTGACTTTGGTAATGCGCTTCTTCGAGCGGATCTCTCGACTATTCCATCTACTGCTCCACCATTCACGTGGTTTAACCAGCAAGGAGGCGCATCTGCTATCTGGAGACTCCTCGACCGTATTTTGGCGAATTCTACTTGGATCGCGGCCTGGCCGGATGCTTTTGTTCACGGCGGTCTCGCTGCTACATCAGATCATTCGCCTCTTGTCTTGGGGACCGTCCCGGGTCACTCTTATCGGACCTGCTTCAGGTTTGAGAATTTTCTGACTAAGGATCCGGGTTTTCTTTCTGTTGTTCGCAGCATTTGGGATCGCCCGGACTGTGGGTTTCCGATGTTCACGGTGGTTGATCGCCTGAAGCGCCTTAAACCTCTCTTCTATAAGCTGCGTCGGGCCAAAGGAGATCTCGCAGCTAACATTTCCGAGGCGCGGAGGTTTTTAGACGTTGCCCAGCGGTACACTTCGCTCCATCCGTTCGATGACAGTCTCCGCTTGCTCGAACGTTGCTGTAGGTTGGTCTATTCGAGAGCAGTTGAGATGGAGCACTCGGCATTGGCACAGCGAGCCAAGATGGCTTGGCTGAAGGATGGGGATCAGTGCTCTGCCTTTTTCTTTCGTAAGGTTGCGCTCAGACGTAAGTATAACAAGATCCTTACGCTCGAATCCACTTCCGGTGAGTTGCTGACGTCTTTGGATGCGGTTGATTCTGAGTTGCTGGGTTTTTACGAGGATCTTCTTGGCAAATCCTCTCTTCCTTCGCCGGTGCTGTTACCCGATGTCCAAGATTTCATTTCACGTAGGCTCTCACAGTCGGCGGCTGCATCTATGGTTCTTCCCCTGGACGATGCGGAGGTGCGTAAAGCTGTCTTTTCTATGGGTGCTGAGAAGGCTCCGGGCCCTGATGGCTTTACCGCGGCTTTTTTCCAATCTGCGTGGTCTGTTGTGGGACCCGATGTCACTGCTGCGGTCCGGGACTTCTTCGTCACGGGGCGCCTCTTGCGGGGTCTGAACAGTACTTGGCTCACGCTTATTCCGAAGATGGAGTTTCCTCGGCGGGCCTCCGATTTTCGGTCGATCTCGTGCTGTAATGTCATCTACAAGATTATCTCAAAGATTTTGGCCGATCGTCTCAAGCCTGCCCTTTCTAGCCTTGTTCATGGTTGCCAGACTGCCTTCATCCCGGGACGTCACATCTCGGATAACATCCTTCTTGCCCAGGAGCTGTGTCATGGCTACAACGGCCATCGTCACCCTCCTCGAGCGCTGTTCAAAGTGGACGTGGCGAAGGCCTATGACCGGGTGGAATGGAGTTTTGTTTTGGCTACGTTGCAGGCAATAGGACTCCATCCGCAATTTATCGAGTGGATCAGGACCTGTCTTACTACGACAACGTTCTCCCTTTGCGTTAGTGGTCGCCCTATGGGGTTCTTTGAGGGCAAGCGGGGTCTCCGTCAAGGTGACCCAATTTCTCCCTACCTTTTTACTTTGGTTATGGAGGTTCTCCATGGCATTGTGTGTAAGTGTATTAGTGAGGAACCGTGGTTTCGTTATCATTGGCGATGCGAGCCTCTATCCTTACCTATGCTTATTTTTGCGGATGATCTGTTATTGTTCTGCCATGCTGACGGGATTTCTGTTGGGGTCCTTAAGGCGTCGGTGGACTGTTTCTCGACTCTTTCGGGTTTATACCCAAACCCGGCTAAGAGTGAGTGTTTCTTTCTCGCCCGGCTCTCTCCCTCGCACCGCAGCTGCAGCCCATTTTTGGTTTTCCCTTGGGCTCTTTGCCAGTTCGGTATCTGGGGGTTCCATTGATTACCTCTGTCTTTCGCTTGCTGACTGCAGCCCGCTCTTGTCTCGTGTTGATCATCGTCTGGGTTCATGGTTGAACCAGACCCTCTCTTATGCTGGACGTGTCCAGTTGATCCGTTCTGTTCTTCAGGCGCTGCATGTTTACTGGTCGGGGGTGTTCCTTCTCCCCATGGGTGTGGTGAGGGCTTTGGAAGCTAAATTTCGTCAGTTTCTTTGGGCGGGGTCTACAACTAAGGTGGCATGGACTGACGTGTGTTTGCCCACTGCGGAGGGCGGTTTGGGCATTCGTTCGGTGGCAGTTGATAATAAGGTGCTTCTTTTTCGCCTCTTGTGGCGGATCCTTACGAGGACCCCGGACTCTATTTGGGTTACCTGGCTGTATGCCGGTCGGTTGAGGTCAGATACTATTTGGACGGCTCCTGTTTCATCGACGACTTCTTGGAGCTGGCGTCAATTATTGAGGTTTAGGGCTGAGATTAAAAGTCACATTGTCTTCCACATTGGTGACGGTTCCTCCATTCGTTTGTGGGAGGACCCTTGGATGCCGGGTGGTTCTCTTTTGGATCGCTTTCCTCGGGGACCTGTTGCTATGGGCCTCCCTGTGGGCACCCGTCTTGCCTCTGTTATTTCAGAGCATGGCTAGAACTGGCCGGGTCGTACTACTGTTGAGTATCTTGATTTTAGTCCCGACCTACCCCCGGTTCGTCCCGACCACCGGGACAGTGTTTCCTGGCGTGGGTCTGCCGATGGCGTTGCTTCTGCGAGCCTCATCAGGGAGGCGCTGCGGCCTCGTCAGGACGGTGTGATTTGGGCAAGTCTGTTTGGTGGCCCTTTACGGGTCCCTCGCCATGAGTTTTCCCTCTGGATGGGTGTTCGTGGCCGACTCTCGACTAGGGATAAGGCTTGGGTTGCTTCTCGTGCGGGGACACAAGCTTGCGGACTTTGTTCCTCGGCTCAGGTGGAGACGACCTCCCATCTTTTTTTCGACTGCGAATTCTCTCGCCGCTGTTTGAGGCCTCTTCGGAGGCGGGTTCGCTGGGACTGGCCGCACCGGGACTGGACGCAGGGTTTTCTTTGGGCTGCTCACCGGTGGCGTGGGCATCATTTATTGCATGCGGCGTATAGACATCTTCTGGCATCCCTGGTTTATCATATTTGGCTTGCTCGGAATCGGCGCTGGCGTGAGGATACTACGACCTCGCCGGAACAATTAGTTGCTTCTGTTGTGGACATTTGTTGTTTGCGTCTTAACGGTCTCTCTGCAAAGTATGCTTTGCAAATTGCGGCCATTAGGCGGCTTTGGCGTGTTGCGTGGTAGTTTTTCCTATCACGTATGTACTGACTATTTCTATTTATTTATTTACGGATTTTTACCAAAAAAAAAAAAAAAGTAATGCCTTATTGAATAAGTCGAATACCCTTTTGACCAAGTCGAATGCCTTATTGAACAAGTCGATTGCCTTGTAGTCCAAGTCTAATGCCTTGTTAAAGAAGCCTAATGCCTTCTTAACCAAGTCGAATGCCTTGTAGATCAAGTGGAATGCCTTGTAGATCAAGTCGAATGCCTAGTTGACCAAGTCGAATGCCTTGTTGAACATGTCTATGCCTTGTAGACCAAGGAATTCCTAGTTGAAGAAGTCCAGTGACTTGTTGATCAAGTCGAGTGCCTTGTAGAACATGCCGAGTGCCTTGTTGACCAAGTCGAATGCCTTGATGAAAAAGTAGAATGCCTTATAAGTAATGCCTTGTTAAATAAGTGGAATGCCTTGTTGACCAAGTGCAATGCCTTGTTGAACAAGTCGAATGCCTTATAGACCAAGTCAAATGCCTTGTTTATCAAGTCGAATGCCTAGTTGATTTACTCAAATACCTTGTAGATAAAGTCGAATGCCTTGCTGAACAAGTCTAATGCCATGAAGACCAAGGAATGCTTTGTTGAACAAGTCAAATGCCTTGTTGATCGAGTTGAGTGCCTTGTAGAACAAGCCGAATGCTTTGTTAACCAAGTCAAATGCCTTGTTGACCAAGTCGAATGCCTTGTCGACCAAGTCGAATGCCTTGTTACACAGAGTAATGCCTTGTTGAATAAGTCGAATGCCTTGTTGACCAAGTGAAATGCCATGTTGAACAAGTCAAATGCCTTGTAGACCAAGTAAAATGCCCTGTTTATCATGTCGAATGTCTTGTATAACAAATAGAATGCCTTGTTGACCAAGTCAAATACCTTGTTAAACCAAGTCAAATGCTTGTTGAACAAGTAGAATGTCTTGTTAACCAAGTAATGCGTTGTTGAACAAGTCAAGTGCCTTGTCGAACAAGTCGAATGCCTTCTTAACCAAGTCAAATCCCTTGTTGACAAGTCGAGCGCCTTGTAGAAAAAGTCGAATCCCTTGTTAACCAAGTCGAATGCCTTGTTGAACAAGTAGAATGCCTTGTTGACGAGGTAATTTATTGTTGAATTAGTCGAATGCCTTGTTGAGCAAGTCGATTGCCTTGTAGACCAAGTCTAATGCCTTGTGAAAGAAGTCTAATTCCTTGTTAAATAAGTTGAATGCCTTATTGATTTACTCGAATGCCTTGTAGATCAAGTCGAATGCCATGTAGATCAAGTCGAATGCCTTGTTGACCAAGTCGAATGCCTTGTTAAAGAAGTCTAATTGCTTAATGACCAAGCAATGCCTTGTTGAATAACTCGAATGCCTTGTTGACCAAGTCAAATGCCTTGTAGACCAAGTCGAATGCCTTGTTGAACAAGTCTAATGCCATGTAGACCAAGAAATGCCTTCTTGAACAAGTCAAATGCCTTGTTGATCAAGTTGAGCGCCATGTAGAACAAGCCGAATGCTTTGTTAACCAAGTCAATGCCTTGTTGACCAAGTCAAATGCCTTGTAGACCAAGTCAAATGCCTTGTTCATCATGTCGAATATCCTGTAGAACAAGTAGAATTCCTTGCTGACCAAGTCAAATACCTTCTCAAACCAAGTCCAATTCTTGGTTGAACAATTAGAATGTCTTGTTGACCAAGTAATGATGATCATTTTCTGGTACTACAATCTATATGTCGACGTCTCTATGCAGCTGCGGTAGCAATGGAGCAATCGGCCCTAGCACAACGGGCCAAAATGACTTGGCTCAAAGAAGGCGATCGTTGCTCCGCTTTTTTCTTCAAGAAGGTTGCCATACGACGAGTGGCAAAACGTATCTTCTCGCTTGAGGATGATGCTGGGAACTTAATTGAAGGGGAGCCACAAGTAAAGGGCGAGCTTCTTAGACACTACAAGAACCTCTTGGGTACGACCGCTCGGAGCGGCCCGCTAGATCGCTCTGCTATCTATGCGGCCATATCTCGTACCTTACCCAATCACGCACCGGGAGATCTACTTCGGCTCATCGACGAAGGTGAGATTAAGCTGGCGCTTTCTTCTATTACGGATGACAAAGCACCGGGTCAGGATGGTTTCACTTTGGCTTTCTTTAAAGCCGCTTGGCCTACTATTGGAGGGGACATCATATCTGCTATTCAGGAATTTTTTCGTACAGGCCATCTTCTGAGGGAGCTGAATACTACACTTCTTACGTTGATCCCTAAGCGGGACTCCCCACGACGACCTACTGACTTTCGGCCTATATCGTGCTGTAATGTCTTATACAAGACTATTTCGAAGATCTTGACTAATCGTCTGAAGACTTATCTCCCAGGCTTAGTGGATGTCTCCCAGATTGCATTTATCCTTGGTCGCATGATCAGCGATAATATTCTCCTCGCTCAGGAGTAGTCCGAGACGATGTCGACAATCCTCCAGCACACTCTGTTGACCGGGCCAGTTTTCTACCATTAGCTGCCCCATCCCGTGGTTCCACCCTCACGGCTTTGCCCTTTGCGCCCACATGCATCCACTCTACACGTGCGCTAGGAATCACCGCCCCTCCATTTCCCGCTCGAACCCCATCTGCCCCAACATGTGACTCCACCCGTGCTGCTTTGCCCTTTGCTCCCACCTGCCGCCCCTCTACTCGTGGCTTATTGCCACCCACCCGAACAGCCCTCAGCCGAGGATCCGGTCGTTTTCCCGGTGCGCTTTGTCCATCGGAGGACATCGGACACGCCGTCGACGCATGATTCCAAGAAGCACACTTCAGACATTTGGTTGGTCTCCATTAGTACTCCACTCGCACAGTTGCCACACCCGATGTACCCCCACACTCTAACGGCAGTCGAATATTAAAGTGCTCCACAAACGGGTCTGCAAGCTTCTTAAGTACACAAACACGTGCAAAATCAATACGCTCTCCACTTGTTGTAACGCCATCAGCAAACAAGGGCTGCCCCACAGCACTAGCAACGATCCCCAAACCAGCCTGAGTCCAGAATTCGCTTGGGACATTCCATAACTTAACCCATAGAGGTACTTCTATGAGATCCCGCTTTGCAAACGACATTCCTGGCCTCCAAACCTCCAAGAAGAGTGGCTGCCCTTGGAAGAGCCAAGGTCCCCCTTCAAGGACCCCATGCATTGCATCCGCCGACATAAAACGAAACTTAAAGAAACCATTAATGGTAGCCCTGACCTCGGCAAGGTCAGCCCAATTCGCTCGCACAAATCGCTCCACAAAGGGAAAATATGGCTTCTTTCCCAAAAAATAGCCCACCAGTGTATGCTCCCATCGAGCAAAACCTTGACGGGCCACCTCCCACGTAGGTCGAACCTCCGCCACCCCATCTATGACTGCCGGCGTAGTGTAAACCAACGGAAGTCGCCGCACTCCGGTGCGGTTAGCCTGCCTCGTCGACCCCTTGGCAACCACCGCAAACGTCGGCTTTGGCGGATTTACCTTAGCCGGCACCGAAACCGTATCCGTCACTTTTGCCACCACTGTAGAAACTCTAGGTCCGTCATCAAGGATAGAAATTTTTTCCACGGTAGCCGTCGGCGCTGACGTCGTCATCCCCTCTTTCGCACCATCCCCAATCGTGAGATTGCATCTACCAGCCTCCCGTTCCGGAGAAAACCTAGGCCCAAAACCACGTCGATGCTTGTGGCCCATATCAATCAAAGAAACCCTAGCCTTCATATGATGATCATGCAAATTTCCCGCATCGGGCTGTGCGTCATCCCCAACCACCGTATGATCAACGCGTGGAGTATGATGCGTGACCAATGGCGTAGCCGTATCAACCAATATCTCGTTATCCCATCCAAAATCTTTACGAAGATATTGTAGTATCCTTTCCAAAGACGGATTAGTAGCAGATTCCTTCATTAAATATACGAGATCCTCTCCCAAAATAGAAGCATTTTCCATATCTTCAAGATCTCCCAGCGATTTCTTACCATCCAGCTTGATCCTTTCCAAAGACGAGTGGCAGATTCCTTCATTAAGTAAACGAGATCTCCTCCCAAAATAGAAGCACTTTCCATATCTTCAAGATCTCCCAGTGATTTCTTACCATCCGGCATGATCCTTTCCAAAGACGGATTAGTAGCGGATTCCTTCATTGAGTATACGAGATCTCCTCCCAAAATAGAAGCACTTTCCATATCTTCAAGATCTCCCACCGATTTCTTACCATCCGGCCTGATCCTTTCCAAAGACGGATTAGTAGCAGATTCCTTCATTGAGTATATGATATATCCTCCCAAAATAGAAGCACTTTCCATATCTTCAAGATCTCCCAACGATTTCTTACCATCCGACCTTCGTTGATCTTCAAGATCTCCCAGCGATTCCTTACCATCCAGCCTTCGCTGATCACGATTAGGTGGTGGTGTATCCGGCCTTCGTCGAATTAGATCTCAGACCGGAGATCCCGATCCACGTAGTGGCTGTAGAATCGTGATACCAGCCCCCGATTGTGGCATCTCGCGCGTTTGGGCAGCCACGACACCGGATCTACCATGAACTTTCTCCATCAACGCATTAAAACGTGCCCCGTCAAAACGCTTAGCAAACGTAGGATAGTCTTGCAGTAAAGAATCAATCTCGAGCGGCCGGGGATCCTCAGCAATCACCATCTCAACTGAAGAGATCGAATTCATCGTTGATCCACACATCAACGAGCATGAAGCCATAACAACACCGTAAAAGTGAATTAACTAACGAATTGAAACTAATTGAAAGAGACACAACCCTCCAAAGCCGTCTGATCCCGGCGATGGAGGCGGCCGATCGTGATCCACCGCCCTACAAAGTGGCGTTAGGTTGGTGATTATAAAAAGAGTGAAGATTTGGCCGATTGTGGACGAAAATGTTAGAGAAACTCTAGAGAGAGGAGAGAGCAAAATCGCATAGAGAGAGAGAGAGCTGTTCAACAAGGAATTCCTTTAAATGTCTTGTTTATCAAGTCGAACGCCTAGTTGATTTACTCAAATACCTTGTAGATCAAATCGAATGCCTTGTTGAACAAGTGTAATGCCTTGTAGACCAAGGAATGCCTTGTTGATCAAGTTGAGTGCCTTGTAGAACAAGCCGAATTCTTTGTTAACCAAGTCAAATGCCTTGTTGACCAACAAGTTGAATGCGTTGTTGACCAAGTCGAATGCCTTGTAGAACATGCCGAATGCCTAGTTGACCAAGTCGAATGCCTTGTTAAAAACCAAGTCAAATGCCTTGTTCACAAAGTAATGCCATGTTGAACAAGTCGAGTGCCGTGTTGATCAAGTCGAATCTCTTGTAGAATAAGTCGAATGCTTTGTTGACCAAGTCAAATGCCTTGTTGACCAAGTCGAATGCCTTGTGGACCAAGTCGAATGCCTTGTTAAACCAAGTCCAATGCCTTGTTGACCAAGCAATGCCCTGTAGAATAAGTCGAATGCGTTGTTGAACAAGTCGAATGCCTTATTGAACAAGTCAACTACCTTGTAGACCAAGTCAAATACCTTGGTTATCAAGTCGAGTGCCTTGTAGAACATGCCGAATGCCTTGTTAAACCAAGTCAAATGCATTGTTGAACAGTTAGAATGCCTTGTTAACGAAGTAATGCCTTGTTGAATAAGTTGAATGCCTTGTTGACCAAGTGGAATGACTTGTTGAACAAGTCAAATGCATTGTTTATCATGGCGAATGTCTTCTAGAACAAGTAGAATGCTTTGTTGACCAAGTCAAATACCTTGTTAAACCAAGTTAAATGCCTTGTTGAACAAGTAGAATGTCTTCTTGACCAAGTAATGCGTTGTTGAACAAGTCGAGTGCCTTTTTAAACAAGACAAATGCCTTGTTGACGAGTCGAGTGCCTTGTAAAAAAAGTCGAATGCCTAGTTAAACCAAGTCGAATCCCTTTTTAAACCAAGTCGAATGCCTTGTTGAACAAGTAGAATGTCTTGTTGACCAAGTAATGGAAGCCGACACGATGTGATAGTTGCAGCACTTGGACCCATGGGCCAATGAATTGCCCTAACCGGCCGAGACCCCCACCCTCGGCTGTTTCGAAGGGTGGGCCTCCGCCAGGTTCCCGGACTCACTCTCCTCGTTCTTCGCAGCCCATCGTGGCTACTGGTTCACGACCGACCTCCCGTCCTGATCCCTCCTCTTCCAGACAAGTCCGCTCACCTCCTAAGGTTGCTACCCCACCCACTGCTGTTGCGTCTAAGGCATCAGCCGGGCCTCCTGGAATCCTCTCGCCTTCTACATGCTCCTCGTCTAAGAGGTCGGAGTGGCGACAAGTGGGAGCTCGTGGTAAAGCTGTGCGCATTCCACCTCGTGAGGTGATCTCATCCGCTGCGGATGGGCAGCTGCATGGGGGTTCTCACCCCCACCCGAGCGGAGCGGGGATGTTTCTGTTTCTTTTCTGGATTCTACAAATCCTTTTGCTGTCCTCCGATCCACTGATTCTGGCGATATGGATACTTCAACCACTTCGGGCCCTGAAGTTATAGCAGCCCGCTTCCCGGGTGTCCCATGATCAGAATCGGCTCATGGAATGTCCGTGGTCTAAATAGGGTAGACCACAGGAAGGCGGCGGGGGAGTGGATTTCGAGACAGGGTATTCAGCTGGTTGGTTTGCTTGAGACAAGTGTTCACGTGGATAATGCCACCCGTCTTTCGCAGGGATTACGGCCCCTTTGGTCCTGGTTTTTTAAGTATGAGGCTGGCCCAGGCTCGCGTATTTGGGTGGGTTGGGACCCGACGGCCATCTCGGTCACTATTATGGCCTCCACTGATCAGGTTGTTCATTGTCGGGTTGTGCAGCTGGGGTCCGGATCCGTTCTTTTTGTGTCATTTGCTTATGGTCGCTCAATTCGTGGGGAGAGGTTACCTTTATGGGATGAGCTTGTTCAGTTCTCCTCCTCTCGGATTGACGACCAGTGGGTGGTGGCGGGGGATTTCAATACCATCTTGTGTTCGGCTGAGGGGCGAGGGGGATCCCCGAATTTGCTGGGCATGTCTGAGTTTGGTACTGCGCTTCTTCGAGCGGATCTCTCGACTATTCCATCTACTGCTCCACCTTTCACGTGGTTTAACCAGCAAGGAGGAGCATCTGCTATCTGGAGGCGACTCGATCGTATTCTGGCGAATCCTACTTGGTTCGCGGCCTGGCCGGATGCTTATGTTCACGGCGGTCTCCCTGCTACGTCTGATCATTCGCCTCTTGTCTTGGGGACCGTCCCGAGTCACTCTTATCGGACCTGCTTCGGGTTTGAGAATTTTCTGACTAAGGATCCGGGTTTTATTTCTGTTGTTCTCAGCATTTGGGATCGCCCGGTTTGTGGGTTTCCGATGTTCACGGTGGTTGATCGCCTGAAGCGGCTATAAGCCTCTCTTCTCTGAGCTGCGTAGGGCCAAAGGTGATCTTGCAGTGAACGTTTCCGACGCGAGGATGTTTTTAGACGTTGCCCAGCGGTACACTTCGCTCCATCCTTTCGATGACGGTCTCCGCTTGCTCGAACGTTGCTGTAGGTCGGTCTATACGAGAGCAGTTGAGGTGGAGCACTCGGCGTTGGCACAGCGTGCCAAGATGGCTTGGCTGAAGGATGGGGATCAGTGCTCTGCTTTTTTCTTTCGTAAGGTTGCGCTCAGACGTACGTATAACAGGATCCTTACTCTTGAATCTGCCTCCGGTGAGTTGTTGACGTCTTTGGATGCGGTTGATTCTGAGTTGCTGGGTTTTTACGAGGATCTTCTTGGCAAATCCTCTCTTCCTTCGCCGGTGCTGTTACCTGATGTCCAAGATTTCATTTCACGTAGGCTCTCACAGTCGGCGGCCGCTTCTATGGTCCTTCCCCTTGATGATGCGGAGGTGCGTAAAGCTGTTTTTTCTATGGGTGCTGAGAAGGCTCCGGGCCCTGATGGCTTTACCGCGGCTTTCTTCCAAGCTGCGTGGTCTGTTGTGGGACCCGATGTCACTGCTGCGATCCGAGACTTCTTTGTCACGGGGCGCCTCTTGCGGGGTCTGAACAGTACTTGGCTTACGCTTATACCGAAGGTGGAGTTTCCTCGGCGGGCTTCGGATTTCCGGCCGATCTCGTGTTGTAATGTTATCTACAAGATTATCTCGAAGATTTTGGCTGATCGGCTCAAGCCTGCCCTTCCTAGTCTTGTTCATGGTTGCCAGACTGCCTTCATCCCGGGACGTCACTTCTCAGATAACATCCTTCTTGCCCAGGAGCTGTGTCATGGCTACAACGGCCATCATCATCCCCCTCGTGCGCTGTACAAAGTGGACCTTGCGAAGGCTTATGATCGGGTGGATTGGAGTTTTGTTTTGGCTACGCTGCAGGCGATGGGACTCCATCCGCGGTTTATCGAGTGGATCAGGACCTGTCTTACTACGACGACGTTCTCCCTTAGCGTCAGTGGTCGACCCATGGGGTACTTTGATGGCAAGCGGGGTCTTCGTCAAGGTGACCCTATTTCTCCCTACCTGTTTACTTTGGTTATGGAGGTTCTCCATGGCATTGTTTATAAGCGTATTAGCGAGGAACCGAGGTTTCGTTATCATTGGCGGTGTGAGCCTCTTTCCTTACCTATGCTTATTTTTGCGGATGATCTGTTATTGTTTTGCCACGCTGATGGGGTTTCTGTTGGGGTCCTTAAGACGTCGGTGGACTGTTTCTCGACTCTGTCGGGTTTATATCCTAACCCGGCTAAGAGTGAGTTTTTTCTCTCCCGCCCGGCTCTCTCTCTCGCACTGCAGCTACTGCCCATTTTTGGCTTTCCCTTGAGCTCTTTGCCGATTCGGTATCTGGGGGTTCCATTGATTACCTCTCGTCTTTCGCTTGCTGACTGTGGCCCGCTCTTATCTCGCGTTGATTATCGTCTGGGTTCATGGCTGAACCAGACCCTCTCTTATGCTGGACGTGTCCAGCTGATCCGATCTGTTCTTCAGGCTCTGCACGTTTACTGGTCGGGGGTGTTCCTTCTCCCCAAGGGTGTGGTGCAGGCTTTAGAAGCAAAATTCCGTCAGTTTCTTTGGGCGGGGTCTACAGCTAAGGTGGCATGGACTGACGTGTGTTTGCCCACTACGGAGGACGGTTTGGGCATTCGTTCGGTGGCGGTTGATAATAAGGTTCTTCTTTTTCGCCTCTTGTGGCGGGTCATTACGCGGGCCCCGGACTCTATTTGGGTGACCTGGCTGTATGCAAGTCGGTTGAGGTCAGATACTATTTGGACGGCTCCTGTTTCTTCGACTACATCTTGGAGCTGGCGAAAGTTATTGAGTTTTAGGGCGGAAATGAAGAGTCACATTGTCTTCCACATTGGTAACGGTAACTCCATTCGTTTGTGGGAGGATCCTTGGCTGCCGGTGGTTCCCTTATGGATCGCTTTCCTCGGGGACCTATTGCTATGGGCCTCCCTGTGGGCACCCGTCTTGCCTCTGTTATTTCTGCGCAGGGCTGGAACTGGCCGGGTCGTACTACTGTGGAGTATCTTGAATTTAGTCCCGAGCTACCCCCGGTTCGTCCCGACCGCCGGGACAGTGTTTCCTGGCGTGGGTCTGCCGATGGCGTTGCTTCTGCGAGACTCATTCGGGAGGCGCTACGGCCTCGTCAGGACGGTGTGCTTTGGGCGAGTCTGTTTGGTGGCCCTTTACGGGTCCCTCGACATGAGTTCTCCCTCTGGATGGGTGTTCGTGGCCGACTCTCGACTAGGGATAAGGCTTGGGTTGCTACTAGAGCGGGGACACAGGCTTGCGGACTTTGTACCTCGGCTCAGGTGGAGACGGCTTCCCATCTTTTTTTCGACTGCGATTTCTCTCGCCGCTGTTTGAGGCTCCTTCGGAGGCGGGTGCGCTGGGACTGGCCTCACCGGGACTGGCTGCAGGGTTTTCTTTGGGCTGCACAACGGTGGCGTGGACATCATTTATTGCATGCGGCGTCTAGGCATCTTCTGGCATCCCTGGTGTATCATATTTGGCTTGCTCGGAATCGGCGGTGGCGAGAGAATGTTACGACCTCGCCGGAACGATTAGTTGCTGGTGTTTTGGACATTTGTTGTTTGCGTCTTAATGGTCTCTCTGCAAAGTATGCTTTGCAGATTGCGGCCATTAGGCGGCTTTGGCGTGTTGCGTGGTAGTTTTTCCTGTCAAGCATGTACTGACTTCCTTACTTTTTATTTATATACGGGCTTTTACCAAAAAAAAAAAAGTCATGCTTTTATTGAATAAATCGAATGCCATGTTGACCAAGTCGACTACCTTGTTGGATAAGTTGATTGCCTTGTAGACCAAGTTTAATACCTTTGTTAAAGAAGTCTAATGCCTTGTTAATCAAGTCGAATGCCTTATTGATTTACTCGAACGTCGTATAGATCAACTCGAATGCCTTATAGATCAAGTCGAATGCTTTGTTGACCAAGTCGAATGCCTTGTTGAACATGTCTAATGCCTTGTAGACCAAGGAATTCCCGGTTGAATGTGACTTGTTGATCAAGTTGAGTGCCTTGTAGAACATGCCGAATGCATTGTTGACCAAGTAATGCGATGTTGAACAACTAGAGTGCCTTGATCAAGTCGAGTGCCTTGTAGAACAAGTCGAATGCCTTGTTAACCAAGTCGACTGCCTTGTTGACAAGGCGAGTGCCTTATAGAAGATTCTTTCGGAGGGGAGATTTACTTTCCATTGGAGATGCGAGCCTTCCCGTATTTTCATGCTGACATTTGCCGATGATCTTCTTCTTTTCAGTCACGCGGACACTGAATCCATCCAGACTTTTCGAGCAGGGTTGGATGAATTTGCGATACTTTCGGGGTTAAGGGCTAACCCTGGAAAGAGCGAGATGTTTCTTTCCAAACGGGCGAGCGGCTGCCATCCCTTATTATCTATTATGGGTTTTCCTTTAGGCAATTTACCAGTGAGGTATTTGGGTGTCCCGTTACTTACATCACGACTGACTATTCAGGACTGTAATCCACTTCTACAGCGCATTGACCAACGCTTAGGCTCTTGGCTCAATCGCTCTCTTTCATATGCTGGGAGGGTACAGTTGATCCGTTCAGTCCTTGCTGCGCTGCATGGGTATTGGTCCGGGGTGTTCATCCTGCCCAAAGGCGTTATTAGAGTGATTGAGCAACGATTCAGATCGTTCCTGTGGGCGGGTTCTGCTTCCAAGGTTGCTTGGGATGATGTATGTTTCCCGGTGGATGGAGGGTGGTTTGGGCATTCGCTCGCTTGTGGACGATAACAAGGCCCTTCTTCTTAAGCACCTATGGAGTATTCTGAGCAAGGATCCCAATTCTATTTGGGTATCGTGGCTTCTCCAGACGCGACTGCAAAATCGCTCGTTGTGGACTATATCGGAAACCGCCCAATCGGCGTGGAGTTGGAGAAAACTCTTACAACTTCGCCCTATGCTTCGATCGAAGGTTAGTATCTGTATTAGTAATGGCGAAACTATTTGGTTGTGGCAGGACCCATGGATCGATGATAGGCCGCTTCTGGAACGATTTCCACGGGGACCGATGATTATGGGCCTTTCTGATGATTCACGTTTGAGTCGAGTCATTGCTAGTGACGGTTGGAGGTGGCCAACGACTTCCTCGATGGAATTTCTGATGATTGAACTGAACCCATGCTCCCGGACATTCACCCATTGGAAGCTGACTCTTACCGATGGCTACCGTCTCCCACAGGACTTTTCACCACTGCTTCTGCTCGGGATGCGTTCCGGCAGAAACGCTCGCCGGTTCATTGGGCAGCCCTCTTTGGGGGGTGCTTAGGGTCCCAAGCTATGAATTCATCTTATGGCTGCTATTCGTGAACGCCTAGCTACCAGAGATAAGCCTTGGGTTGCGCTCAAGGCCGCGTCGAGTGCTTGCTTATTGTGTGACGCGGATGAGATGGAGACGATTAATCACCTTTTCTTTGATTGCCCATACACATCTCGATGCTTACGACTTCTTCAGTGGCAGATTCGGTTTCTCTGGCCTTACCGCGATTGGCAGCAGGGGATTAGGTGGGCTGGCCTGCGGTGGAAAGGTATGCACCTCCAGCATCTGGCATATCGACATGTTCTGGCTTCGACGATTCACCACATCTGGACTGAGCGAAACCACCGTTGGACTGATGGCAGACAGCAGCATCCCCAGCAGCTCGTTGAGGATATTGTGAGGGTATTGCTTATGCACCTATCATTACTACCGTGTCGATATGAGCTACAGTATTGTGCCCTGCGTCGCTTGTGGCACATTGCTTGGTAGATGTATGAACGTTATTTATGGTAGTTTGTTTGGTGGATAGAGATTATATCCATCTTATACACAGTGGCATGTCACTGGTCTTTGCGACATGAATCATATCATGTGCGCTTTACTGTCATTTATTTCATTTATTTAGCGAACGTTCCCCAAAAAAAAAACAAGTCAAATGCCTTGTTGAACAAGTAGAATGTCTTGTTGGCCAAGTAATGTGTTGTTGAACAAGTCGAGTGCCTTGTAGAATAAGTCGAATGCCTTGTTAACCAAGTCAAATGCCTTGTTAACAAGTCGAGTGCCTTGTAGAAAAAGTCGAATGCCTTCTTAAACCAAGTCGAATCTCTTGTTGACCAAATCGAATGCCTTGTTGAATATGTCGAATGCTTTGTTGACCAAGTCAATTGCCTTGTTGAACTAAGTCGATTGCCTTGTAGACTTGTTCAATGCCTTGTTAAAGAAGTCTAATGCCTTGTTAACCAAGTCGAATGCCTTATTGATTTACTCGAATGCCTTGTAGATCATATCGAATGCTTTGTTGACCAAGTCGAATGCCTTATTGAACATGTATAATGCCTTGTAGACCAAGGAATTCCTAGTTGAGCAAGTCGAGTGACTTGTTGATCAATTCGAATGCCTTGTAGAACATGCCGAATGCCTTGTTAACCAAGTTGAATGCCTTGTTAAACCAAGTCAAATGCCTTGTTGAACATGTAGAATGCCTTGTTGACCAAGTAATGCCTTGCTGAATAAGTCGAATGCCTTGTTGACCAAGTGAAATGCATTGTTAAACAAGTCGAATGCCTAGTTGTAACTCAAATACTTTGTAGATCAAGTCGAGTGCCTTTTTGAACAAGTCTAATGCCCTATAGACCAAGGAATGCCTTGTTGTCCAAGTCAAATGGCTTCTTCATCAAGTCGAGTGCCTTGTAGAACAAGTCGAATGCTTTGTTGACCAAATCAAATGCCTTGTTGACCAAGTCGAATGCCTTGTTAACCAAGTCGAATGCCTTATTGACCAAGTCGAATGCCTTTGTTGACCAAGTCAAATGCCTTGTAGACCAAGTGGAATGCCTTGTTAAACCAAGTTAACGAGTTGGTGACTATGTAATGCCTTGTTGAATAAGTCGAATGCCTTGTTGACCAAGTCTAATGCCTTGTTGAACAAGTCACATTGTAGACCAAGTCAAATGCCTTGTTGATCAAGTCGAGTGCCTTGTAGAACATGCCGAATGTCTGGTTGACCAAGTCAAATGCCTTGTTGACCAAGTCGAATGCCTAGTTAAACCAACTCAAATGTCTTGTTGAACAAGGAGAATGCCTTGTTGAACAAGTAGAATGCATTGTTAACCAAGTAATGCCTTGTTGAAGAAGTTGAATGCCTTGTTGACCAAGTGGAATGCCTTGTTGAACAAGTCAAATGCCTTGTTTATCAAGTTGAATGCTTTGTTGATTTATTCAAATACCTTGTAGATCAAGTCAAATGCCTTATTGAACAAGTCTAATGCCTTGTAGACCGAGGAATGCATTGTTGAACAAGTCAAATGCCTTGTTGAACAAGTAGAATGTCTTGTTGACCAAGTAATGCGTTGTTAAACAAGTCGAGTGCCTTGTAGAACAAGTCGAATGCCATTTTAACCAAGTCAAATGCATTGTTGACAAGTCTAGTGCCTTGTTCGATTGGAGGGCTATTGGAGTGAGATTGCTACGTCGTGCATAAGCCTCCGCCTATCGGCATTCTGCCTGATACTGCCTGCGGATGACACACGAACGTCATATGACGAATGAGACGCCTCAATCTGTGGGGGTTGCGCCAATTGATGGGGTCGTGGATACTGAACGGCATGGGACGACCACACCAGGAACCCCGACCATGCCGGATCTGGCGGCGCTATGTGCAGCTTATCCTGCCTTTGCGGTTGCGTTTGATGGTGAGCGTTTTAGGGTTCTGATGGGACAATTGAATGGGCCGAGTGTAGTGGGCGATGATGCCGCGCGATTGGCTGGGCAGACGCCGACGGCCATTACTAACAGAAGCGCGGGGCTAAAGACACTGAGCGGATCCCCTAATCGGCGTAAGGACGGGCCTGTGCCGATCAGAGGAATTTTGCGTCATAATACGCGGGTGTTTCGCCGAAGGCCTGACTCACCTATGCCGGCGAGAGTAATGTTGGCGAGGAATTGCGAGGATATGTCCCTAGCTGATGATGATGATCAGGTTGATGAGGAGATTACAGTTGATAATAGTGGAGAGGCAGATACGGCAAATACGAGTTTAGTGCAGGCTAGGGTATTGGACGTACTAGGTTCTGGCCGTTCATCGCCACTCGTTCTTGAGACTTCAGATGTTAATACCACACCACCAGGAGCTGTCAAGTCTGGGGAACCGAACGTTGGGTCTGTTTTCTCGCGGCTTGGGCCATCAATAATGAAGGATGATAGCCAAGGCAAATCGGTATCTTTTGCGGCGGCTGTGCAAGGAAAAAGGGCTGCTCCATCACGGAAGATGGCATTATCTTACACCCCGCCTTCGATTGTGAATGGTGTGGCTATGGTGCGTGCTCCGTTGGAGGTGACGCGGCGCGGACGTGATCGATGGAAGAACACTCTTGTGGGATATTTTCTTGGCCGTAAGCCGTATTTCCCTTTTGTGGAGAGTTACTTCAGATCGATTTGGAACGGATTGGCAGCGGTTCGTACTACCGTCAACGGATTTTTTATGTTCAGTTTTGAGTCGGATGGCGCACAATCCGTGGTTTTAGAGGGTGGACCTTGGCTCATGCAGGGCCAGCCGTTATTTCTTGAGCCTTGGAGACCACGTATGACCTTTACGCGTAAGGAGTTGGTGGAGCTGCCATTGTGGGTCAGGTTATGGGATGTTCCATCTGATCTTTGGACGCAAGAGGGGCTAGGGCTAGTTGCAAGTGCGGTGGGACGGCCATTGTATGCAGATGGAATCACGGAGGCGGGGGAACGACTTGATTATGCCCGGGTCTGTGTAATGAAGAAATTGTATGAGCCATTTATTGAAACGTTTGATGTGCTACTTCAAGGTGAGGAAGGGGAAGTGGATATGACTGGACCTATACGAGTGGAGTATGACTGGAAACCATCTAAATGTGCTCACTGTTCCTCATGGGCACATGGGGCAGCCCATTGTCCACAGCAACCGAAGAAGCCGGCAGCAGGGACGTCAAATCCTCGAAGCCAATCTGAGGGAATGAGGGAGGCAAGGAAGGCGAAAGAAGGCGGCTCAGCACAGGAGCAGGTTGTCACTGGACAACGTAGGGGCCAGATCCGTAATAGATCACGTTATCGTTATGCTAATGGTAGGGGACATGGGCCGAGGAACCTCGGTGCAAGAAGGCCGGATAAGGAGTGTGAATCAGGGGGAATCCTTACACGCCCACAGGAAGAATGGCAACAGGTGGGGGCCAAAGGCCAAGCCAACGTGGTGTGGGCTGCGAATACTGGAGATGATCGACAGCCTGCAAGGGTTGAAGCGGGGGCTGGGAGCACATCCCGACTGCCAGATGACGCCGCAAATCTGTCCCCTGGGCAGCAGAACCGGTTTGCCTTACTTAGAGATATGCCTGAAGATAGCAATTCTCATATGGGTCCTAAAGCAAATGCAGCCCAAAACAGGGTGCTTTTATGTTAGCTGTCGGAGCATGGAATGTGCGTGGTCTTAACAAGCAAGACCACATGAGGGCGGTGGGGGATTTGGTATCTCGTGAGGGGTTGCATATGATTGGGCTGCTGACGAGAGTGGCGGAGTCTAATGCGGGTTGTGTTTCGAGTACTATTCGATCTAATTGGCGATGGTTCTTTGACTATGAAGATGGGCCATTGTCACGCATATGGGTTGGTTGGGATCCATCTTATTTGACTGTGGATGTCCTTGGGTTCTCACCCCAAGTTGTACATTGTCGAGTGGAGTTGGCAATGAAAAGGGAGATAATGTTCGTGTCTTTTGCTTATGGTAAGTCCAGGAGGGAGGAGAGATTGCCCTTATGGGAGGAGTTGATTACTATGGCAGCGACTCGTGTGGAGGATGCATGGATAGTCATGGGGGACTTCAATACTATTTTGCACACGGGTGAGGGCCGTGGTGGTGCGCCCTCTCGGCATGATATGGAGGATTTCCAAGCGTGTTTGGTAAGCGCTGATTTGGTGACGATACCTACGATGGGCCAGGTATTCACGTGGTATAATCAGCAGCGTTTTGATGCGAGGGTTTGGCGAAGACTGGATCGTATACTAGGAAATCCTCAGTGGCTCGCCCGGTTTACGAATTCTTTTTATAGGTGTGGTCTGTGGTCTACCTGCAACCTCAGATCACTCGCCTGTACTCTTGGGAGATTTTTTGACGCGGCAGCATAAGACGACTTTTCGTTTTGACAACTTTCTGGCGAAAGACCCGGCTTTCTTGGATATTGTTCAGAATGTCTGGAATACTTCTTTGCATGGTTATCCTATGTTCGTTTTGGTGAGGAGGCTGAAGATACTAAAGCCCTTTCTGCTGAGGTTGCGACGATCGAAGGGAGATTTAACGGCGAATGTCACAGAGGCGAAACACTTCCTTGATATTGCACAGGATTTCGCGTCACGTTTCCCTGCGGAGGATTCTTTTTATGAGCTGGAAAGGTTGTGTCGGGCGCTTTATGCCAAAGCGGTGGAGATGGAGCACTCGGCATTATCGCAACGGGCAAAGCTTGCATGGCTGAAGGATGGGGACCAATGTTCATCCTATTTTTTTCGAAGGGTCGCCATGCGGAGGGCTATTAACCGCATCTGGTCCCTTGAGGCTGCAAATGGCGATCTTCTTGAAGAACCAGATCAGGTGGAGGGAGAGCTACTTGGGTTCTATCAGGACTTATTGGGGCAATCCGCTCACCGTGAGCCGATTCGTCTTGTTGATGTGCAGAGAGCTGTGCAGCGTACGCTTTCCCCAGCGGACGCTCCCTCTATGATTACTATGGTAACAGCCATGGAAGTTCGTGAGTCGCTTTTCTCTATGGGGGATGAGAAAGCGCCAGGACCTGATGGGTACACGGTTGCATTTTTTCGAGCTGCGTGGGGGATTGTTGGAGACGAGGTGGTGAAAGCGATCCAAGATTTCTTCGAAACGGGCAGAATGCTGAAGGGACTAAATAGCACCCTCATTACGTTAATCCCGAAGCGAGTTACACCTAGGCGTGCAACGGATTTCAGACCCATTTCCTGTTGCAACGTTGTATACAAGGTGATCTCTAAGATCTTGGCCAATCGACTTAAGGGGCACCTTGCTACATTGGTCCATGGGTCACAGACAGCGTTTATCCCAGGGCGACGGATCAGTGATAACGTATTAATGGCGCAGGAGCTATGCCTTGGGTATAAGTCTAAGGGCCGTCCGCCGCGTGCTATGTTCAAGATTGACCTGGCCAAGGCGTACGACAAGGTTGAGTGGGAGTTTCTGCTTGCTGTCTTAGGGGCCATGGGGTTTCATCCTACTTACATTGGATGGATTCGGGCATGCCTGACGACGACGGCCTTTTCGTTGAATCTGAATGGTCAGGTGGTTGGATTTTTCCAGGACAAGAGGGGTTTTCGACAGGGGGATCCCATTTCCCCCTATCTATTTACATTGGCGATGGAGGTCATGCATGGGCTTCTCAAGGTTTGCATTATGGAGGAACCGCACTTCAAATATCATTGGCGTTGCGAGATGATGGGCTTGGTGTCGTTGGCGTTTGCGGATGACCTTTTGCTTTTCAGCCATGCGGATGTCATTTCAGTTGGGGTGTTGAAGAAAGCGTTGGGTGAGTTTGCCCGATTGTCAGGGTTGATACCTAACCCTGACAAGAGTGAGATGTATATTTCGAGGCGGGCTGAAGGGTTGACTGCACAGCTTCATGCAATCATGGGTTATCGAGTGGGGCAACTGCCGGTGCGATACTTAGGAGTGCCCCTCATTACTACTCGCTTGACGATTGGTGACTGTGCCCCTCTTTTACAGAAAGTGAATCAGCGGTTGGGATCATGGCTCAATTGCTCTTTATCTTATGCAGGCCGACTGCAGTTGGTTAAATCGGTTTTGCAGGCGCTTCATGCCTATTGGTCGGGTATGTTCTTGCTGCCTAAGGGAGTTGTCAGAGCTTTGGAGGCGCGCTTTAGGAAATTTTGTGGGGAGGCACATCACCTAAGGTGGCATGGGAGGTTTTATGTCTACCTGTAGCTGAAGGGGGATTGGGACTACGGTCTATAGCTGTAGACAACAAGGCCCTATTGCTCAAGCACTTGTGGAGTGTGATTACTAGGACACCGGACTCGATTTGGGTTGAATGGCTCTATAGGACGCGATTACATTCTCGCTCGATATGGGATCTACCAATCTCGGCGAATGATGCTTGGAGCTGGAGGAAGATGATGCAGTTGCGGCCTCTGCTCAGGTCCATGATTACGTTCCGTATTGGAGATGGCTCAACGATTTGGCTGTGGAAGGATCCTTGGTTGTTACCTACGTCACTTTTCGAGAGATTTCCTAGGGGTCCTATTGCGATGGGGCTGCATATTGACTCACGGCTGAGTGTGGTCCTTACTTCGCAGGGGTGGAATTGGCCAGGGCAGGGGGCGGTGGAGTATCTTGAGATTAGCCGTCTATTACCAAATGTGGTACGTGGGGATCAGGATGGCGTATGGTGGACGGGATCGATGGATGGATCTATGACTGCTTCCTTGGCTCACGATGTGATGCGCTACAGGAGGCCCCCTGTGGGTTGGGCGGCGTTATTTGGAGGGCCGTTGAAGGTTCCACGTCATGATTTTATATTATATTTGGGACTGCAGGATCGACTTTCGACTAGGGACAAACCGTGGATTGCTCAGAGGGCGGGAACGTCAGCTTGTGTTCTCTGCGATGAGCTGCATTATGAGACTGCCCAGCATCTCTTCTTTGATTGTTCTTTCTCACGCCAATGCCTTCGACTTCTGCAGCATCGGATTCGATGGATCTGGCCTTATCGGGATTAGACTATGGGTATTAGGTGGGCGGCTGCCCGTTGGCGAGGGAAGCATCTTATTCATGTAGCATATCAGCATATTCTGGCATCCCTTGTCTACCATATTTGGCAGGCAAGGAATAGGCGCTGGAAGGAGGGGATCATCACGACTCCACACAGGCTCGTGGGGTTTGTTCTTGCCTTGGCCATCATGCGTATTAGTGGGACATCTACGAAGTACGACCTTCATCGGACGGAATTACGCCGACTATGGCGTGTGGCTTGGTAGGATTGGTTTTTGTTGTGTTTGATTGGTTGTATGTTTGATTGGGTCATTGGTTAATTGGTTGATTGGTTTATTCCACCTTTATTGTTTGTTCCCAGTAGTCTGTTACTGGTTGGTTGCGGAGTATATCTCTAGTGCCTTGTATAAAAGTCGAAAGCCTTGTTAAACTAAGTCGAATCCCTTGTTAAACCAAGTCGAATGTCTTGTTGAGCAAGTAATGCCTTGTTGAATAAGGCGAATGCCTTGTTGACCAAGTCGAATGCCTTGTTGGCCAACTCTTATGCCTTGTTAAAGAAGTCTAATGCCTTGTTAACCAAGTCGAATGCCTTATTAATTTACTCGAATGCCTTGTAAATCAAGTCGAATGCCTTGTAGATCAAGTCGAATGCTTTGTTGACCAAGTTCAATGCCTTGTTGAACATGTATGATGCTTTGTAGACCAAGGAATTCCTAATTGAAAAAGTCGAGTGACTTGTTTATCAAGTCGAGTGCCTTGAAGAACATGTCGAATGCCTTGTTGACCAAGTCAAATGCCTTGTTGAACATGTAGAATACCTTGTTGACCAACTAATGCCTTGTTGAATAAGTCAAATGCATTGTTCACAAAGTGGAATGCCTTGTTGCACAAGTCGAATGCCTTATAGACCAAGTCAAATGCCTTGTCTATCAAGTCGAATGCCTAGTTGTTACTCAAATACCTTGTAGATCAAGTTGAATGTCTTGTTGAACAAGTCTAATGCCTTAGAGACCAAGGAATGCCTTGTTGAACAAGTCAAATGCCTTCTTGATCAAGTCGAGTGCCTTGTAGAACAAGCCGAATGCTTTGTTGACCAAGTTAAATGCCTTGTTGACCAAGTCGAATGTCTTGTTGACCAAGTCGAATGCCTGTTGTTCAAGTCAAATGTCTTGTTAAACCAAGTTAATGACTTGTTGACCAAGTAATGTCTTGTTGAATAAGTCGAATGCCTTGTTGACCAAGTCTAATGCCTTGTTGAACAAGTCTCATTATAGACCAAGTCAAATGCCTTGTTGATCAAGTCGAGTGCCTTGTAGAACATGCCGAATGCCTGGTTGACCAAGTCAAATGCCTTGTTGACCAATTCGAATTCCTAGTTAAACCAACTCAAATGTCTTGTTGAACAAGTAGAATGCCTTGTTAACCAAGTAATGCCTTGTTGAATAAGTCGAATGACTTGTTGACCAAGTGGAATGCCTTGTTGACCAAGTCAAATGCCTTGTAGTCCAAGGAATGCATTGTTGAACAAGTCAAATGCCTTGTAGAACAAGTAGAATGTCTTGTTGACCAAGTAATGCGTTGTTGAACTAGTCGTGTGCCTTGTAGAACAAGTCGAATGCCTTGTTAACCAAGTCAAATGCATTGTTGACAAGTCGAGTGCCTTGTAGAAAAAGTCGAATGCTTTGTTAAACCAAGTCAAATCCCTTGTTAAACCAAGTCGAATGCCTTGTTGAATAAGTCGAATGCCTTGTTGACCAAGTCGAATGCCTTGTTAAACAAGTCGATTGCCTTGTAGACAAAGTCTAATGCCTTGTTAAAGAAGTCTAATGCCATGTTAACGAAGTCGAATGCCTTATTGATTTACTCGAATGCCTTGTTGACCAAGTCGAATGCCTGTTGACCAAGTCAAATACCTTGTTAAACCAAGTTAACGAGTTGTTGACCATGTAATGCCTTGTTGATAAGTCGAATGCCTTGTTGACCAAGTCGCATTGTTGACCAAGTCAAATGCCTTGTTGATCAAGTCGAGTGCCTTTGTAGAACATGCCGAATGTCTTGTTGACCAAGTCAAATGCCTTGTTGACCAAGTCGAATGCCTAGTTAAACCAACTCAAATGTCTTGTTGAACAAGTAGAATGCCTTGTTAACCAAGTAATGCCTTGTTGAAGAAGTCGAATGCCCTGTTGACCAAGTGGAATGCCTTGTTGAACAAGTCAAATGCATTGTTTATCAAGTTGAATGCTTTGTTGATTTATTCAAATACCTTGTAGATCAAGTCGAATGCCTTGTTTTTTTTTTTTTTTGGATTAATGTCCCTTTATATATATATATATATGAAAAGAAGAATACAAAAGAGCGCGCAGGAGAAAAACTCATGCTGCATCAACCGATAACATGCTATCGGGTACAACTACGATATCAACAACGACATCGACAACTAGCTCCCCCACCGCCCTTCCGTGGTCCCTCTTATTGAGACCACGCACATTCTACACACCTACAGGGATCATGGATCACCCCATGTTGGGGTTGCCGTTGCTAAAGGAGGATCATTATCCTCATCCCGTAACGAGTGCAAAATAGCGAAAGAGTTAGAGGCCAACCCAACCTCCTCATGCACGGGCACAACCCGCGAATGTAGCTCTGTGGTCCGAGACGATGTCGACAATCCTCCAGCACACTCTGTTGAGCGGGCCAGTTTTCTACCATTAGCTGCCCCATCCCGTGGTTCTACCCTCACGGCTTTGCCCTTTGCGCCCACATGCATTCACTCTACACGTGCGCTAGGAATCACCGCCCCTCCATTTCCCGCTCGAACCCCATCTGCCCCAACATGTGACTCCACCCGTGCTGCTTTGCCCTTTGCTCCCACCTGCCGCCCCTCTACTCGTGGCTTATTGCCACCCACCCGAATAGCCCTCAGCCGAGGATCCGGTCGTTTTCCCGGTGCGCTTTTGTCCATCGGAGGACATCGGACACGCCGTCGACGCATGATTCCAAGAAGCACACTTCAGACATTTAGTTGGTCTCCATTCGTACTCCACCCGCACAGTTGCCACACCCGATGTACCCCCACACTCTAACGGCAGTCGAATATTAAAGTGCTCCACAAACGAGTCAGCAAGCTTCTGTTTTTTTTTTGGTAAAAGCCCGTATATAAATAAATAGTAAGGAAGTCAGTACATGCTTGACAGGAAAAACTACCACGCAACACGCCAAAGCCGCCTAATGGCCGCAATCTGAGTCAGCAAGCTTCTTAAGTACACAAACACGTGCAAAATCAATACGCTCTCCACTTGTTGTAACGCCATCAGCAAACAAGGGCTGCCCCACAGCACTAGCAACGATCCCCAAACCAGCCTGAGTCCAGAATTCTCTTGGGACATTCCATAACTTAACCCATAGAGATACTTCTACGAGATCCCGCTTCGCAAACGACATTCCTGGCCTCCAAACCTCCAAGAAGAGCGGCTGCCCTTGGAAGGGCCAAGGTCCCCCTTCAAGGACCCCATGCATTGCATCCGCCGACATAAAACGAAACTTAAAGAAACCATTAATGGTAGCCCTGACCTCGGCAAGGTCAGCCCAATTCGCCCGCACCAATCGCTCCACAAAGGGAAAATATGGCTTCTTTCCCAAAAAATAGCCCACCAGTGTATGCTCCCATCGAGCAAAACCTTGACGGGCCACCTCCTACGTAGGTCGAACCTCCGCCACCCCATCTATGACTGCCGGTGCAGTGTAAACCAACGGAAGTCGCCGCACTCCGGTGCGGTTAGCCTGCCTCGTCGACCCCTTGGCAACCACCGCAAACGTCGGCTTTGGCGGATTTACCTTAGCCGGCACCGAAACCGTATCCGTCACCTTTGCCACCACTGTAGAAACTCTAGGTCCGTCATCAAGGATAGAAATTTTTTCCACGGTAGCCGTCGGCGCTGACGTCGTCATCCCCTCTTTCGCACCATCCCCAATCGTGAGATTGCATCTACCAGCCTCCCGTTCCGGAGAAAACCTAGGCCCAAGACCACGTGGATGCTTGTGGCCCATATCAATCAAAGAAACCCTAGCCTTCATATGATGATCATGCAAATTTCCCGCATCGGGCTGTGCGTCATCCCCAACCACCGTATGATCAACGCGTGGAGTATGATGCGTGACCAATGGCGCAGCCGAATCAACCAATATCTCGTTATCCCATCCAAAATCTTTACGAAGATATTGTAGTATCCTTTCCAAAGACGGATTAGTAGCAGGATTCCTTCATTGTGTATACGAGATCTCCTCCCAAAATAGAAGCACTTTCCATATCTTCAAGATCTCCCACCGATATCTTACCATCCGGCCTAATCCTTTCCAAAGACGGATTAGTAGCAGATTCCTTCATTGAGTATACGAGATCTCCTCCCAAAATAGAAGCACTTTCCATATCTTCAAGATCTCCCAACGATTTCTTACCATCCGGCATGATCCTTTCCAAAGACGGATTAGTAGCGGATTCCTTCATTGTTTATACGAGATCTCCTCCCAAAATAGAAGCACTTTCCATATCTTTAAGATCTCCCACCGATTTCTTACCATCCGGCCTGATCCTTTCCAAAGACGGATTAGTAGCAGATTCCTTCATTGAGTATACGAGATCTCCTCCCAAAATAGAAGCACTTTTCATATCTTCAAGATCTCCCAACGATTTCTTACCATCCGACCTTCGTTGATCTTCAAGATCTCCCAGCGATTCCTTACCATCCAGCCTTCGCTGATCACGAGTAGGTGGTGGTGTATCCGGCCTTCGTCGGATCAGATCTCGGACCGGAGATCCTGATCCACGTAGTGGCTGTAGAATCGTGATACCAGCCCCCGATTGAGGCATCTCGCGCGTTTGGGCAGCCACGACACCGGATCTACCATGAACTTTCTCCATCAACGCATTAAAACGTGTCCCGTCAAAACGCTTAGCAAACGTAGGATAGTCTTGTAGTAAAGAATCTATCTCGAGCGGCCGGGGATCCTCAGCAATCACCATCTCAACTGAAGAGATCGAATTCATCGTTGATCCACACATCAACGAGCATGAAGCCATAACAACACCGTAAGTGAATTAACTAACGAATTGAAACTAATTGAAAGAGACACAACCCTCCAAAGCCGTCTGATCCCGGCGATGGAGGCGGCCGATCGTGATCCACCGCCCTACAAAGTGGCGTTAGGTTGGTGATTATAAAAAGAGTGAAGATTTGGCCGATTGTGGACGAAAATGTTAGAGAAACTCTAGAGAGAGGAGAGAGCAAAATCGCCTAGAGAGAGAGAGAGCATTCGTCAACAAAGCAATTTTTTTTTGGATTAATGTCCCTTTATATATATATATATATGAAAAGAAGAATACAAAAGAGCGCGCAGGAGAAAAACTCATGCTGCATCAACCGATAACATGCTATCGGGTACAACTACGATATCAACAACGACATCGACAACTAGCTCCCCCACCGCCCTTCCGTGGTCCCTCTTATTGAGACCACGCACATTCTACACACCTACAGGGATCATGGATCACCCCATGTTGGGGTTGCCGTTGCTAAAGGAGGATCATTATCCTCATCCCGTAACGAGTGCAAAATAGCGAAAGAGTTAGAGGCCAACCCAACCTCCTCATGCACGGGCACAACCCGCGAATGTAGCTCTGTGGTCCGAGACGATGTCGACAATCCTCCAGCACACTCTGTTGAGCGGGCCAGTTTTCTACCATTAGCTGCCCCATCCCGTGGTTCTACCCTCACGGCTTTGCCCTTTGCGCCCACATGCATTCACTCTACACGTGCGCTAGGAATCACCGCCCCTCCATTTCCCGCTCGAACCCCATCTGCCCCAACATGTGACTCCACCCGTGCTGCTTTGCCCTTTGCTCCCACCTGCCGCCCCTCTACTCGTGGCTTATTGCCACCCACCCGAATAGCCCTCAGCCGAGGATCCGGTCGTTTTCCCGGTGCGCTTTTGTCCATCGGAGGACATCGGACACGCCGTCGACGCATGATTCCAAGAAGCACACTTCAGACATTTAGTTGGTCTCCATTCGTACTCCACCCGCACAGTTGCCACACCCGATGTACCCCCACACTCTAACGGCAGTCGAATATTAAAGTGCTCCACAAACGAGTCAGCAAGCTTCTGTTTTTTTTTTGGTAAAAGCCCGTATATAAATAAATAGTAAGGAAGTCAGTACATGCTTGACAGGAAAAACTACCACGCAACACGCCAAAGCCGCCTAATGGCCGCAATCTGAGTCAGCAAGCTTCTTAAGTACACAAACACGTGCAAAATCAATACGCTCTCCACTTGTTGTCTCCACTTGTTGTAACGCCATCAGCAAACAGGGCTGCCCCACAGCACTAGCAACGATCCCCAAACCAGCCTGAGTCCAGAATTCTCTTGGGACATTCCATAACTTAACCCATAGAGATACTTCTACGAGATCCCGCTTCGCAAACGACATTCCTGGCCTCCAAACCTCCAAGAAGAGCGGCTGCCCTTGGAAGGGCCAAGGTCCCCCTTCAAGGACCCCATGCATTGCATCCGCCGACATAAAACGAAACTTAAAGAAACCATTAATGGTAGCCCTGACCTCGGCAAGGTCAGCCCAATTCGCCCGCACCAATCGCTCCACAAAGGGAAAATATGGCTTCTTTCCCAAAAAATAGCCCACCAGTGTATGCTCCCATCGAGCAAAACCTTGACGGGCCACCTCCTACGTAGGTCGAACCTCCGCCACCCCATCTATGACTGCCGGTGCAGTGTAAACCAACGGAAGTCGCCGCACTCCGGTGCGGTTAGCCTGCCTCGTCGACCCCTTGGCAACCACCGCAAACGTCGGCTTTGGCGGATTTACCTTAGCCGGCACCGAAACCGTATCCGTCACCTTTGCCACCACTGTAGAAACTCTAGGTCCGTCATCAAGGATAGAAATTTTTTCCACGGTAGCCGTCGGCGCTGACGTCGTCATCCCCTCTTTCGCACCATCCCCAATCGTGAGATTGCATCTACCAGCCTCCCGTTCCGGAGAAAACCTAGGCCCAAGACCACGTGGATGCTTGTGGCCCATATCAATCAAAGAAACCCTAGCCTTCATATGATGATCATGCAAATTTCCCGCATCGGGCTGTGCGTCATCCCCAACCACCGTATGATCAACGCGTGGAGTATGATGCGTGACCAATGGCGCAGCCGAATCAACCAATATCTCGTTATCCCATCCAAAATCTTTACGAAGATATTGTAGTATCCTTTCCAAAGACGGATTAGTAGCAGGATTCCTTCATTGTGTATACGAGATCTCTCCCAAAATAGAAGCACTTTCCATATCTTCAAGATCCCACCGATATCTTACGGATTAGTAGCAGATTCTTCATTGAGTATACGAGATCTCCTCCCAAAATAGAAGCACTTTCCATGATCTTAGATCTCCCACCGATATCTTACCATCCGGCCTAATCCTTTCCAAAGACGGATTAGTAGCAGATTTCATTGAGTATACGAGATCTCCTCCCAAAATAGAAGCACTTTCCATATCTTCAAGATCTCCCAACGATTTCTTACCATCCGGCATGATCCTTTCCAAAGACGGATTAGTAGCGGATTCCTTCATTGTTTATACGAGATCTCCTCCCAAATAGAAGCACTTTCCATATCTTTAAGATCTCCCACCGATTTCTTACCATCCGGCCTGATCCTTTCCAAAGACGGATTAGTAGCAGATTCCTTCATTGAGTATACGAGATCTCCTCCCAAAATAGAAGCACTTTTCATATCTTCAAGATCTCCCAACGATTTCTTACCATCCGACCTTCGTTGATCTTCAAGATCTCCCAGCGATTCCTTACCATCCAGCCTTCGCTGATCACGAGTAGGTGGTGGTGTATCCGGCCTTCGTCGGATCAGATCTCGGACCGGAGATCCTGATCCACGTAGTGGCTGTAGAATCGTGATACCAGCCCCCGATTGAGGCATCTCGCGCGTTTGGGCAGCCACGACACCGGATCTACCATGAACTTTCTCCATCAACGCATTAAAACGTGTCCCGTCAAAACGCTTAGCAAACGTAGGATAGTCTTGTAGTAAAGAATCTATCTCGAGCGGCCGGGGATCCTCAGCAATCACCATCTCAACTGAAGAGATCGAATTCATCGTTGATCCACACATCAACGAGCATGAAGCCATAACAACACCGTAAGTGAATTAACTAACGAATTGAAACTAATTGAAAGAGACACAACCCTCCAAAGCCGTCTGATCCCGGCGATGGAGGCGGCCGATCGTGATCCACCGCCCTACAAAGTGGCGTTAGGTTGGTGATTATAAAAAGAGTGAAGATTTGGCCGATTGTGGACGAAAATGTTAGAGAAACTCTAGAGAGAGGAGAGAGCAAAATCGCCTAGAGAGAGAGAGAGCATTCGTCAACAAAGCAATTTTTTTTTGGATTAATGTCCCTTTATATATATATATGAAAAGAAGAATTACAAAAGGAGCGCGCAGGAGAAAAACTCATGCCGCATCAACCGATAACATGCTATCGGGTACAACTACGATATCAACAACGACATCGACAACTAGCTCCCCCACCGCCCTTCCGTGGTCCCTCTTATTAAGACCACGCACATTCTACACACCTATAGGGATCAAGTCGAGTGCCTTGTAGAACATGCCGAATGCCTTGTTGACCAAGTCGAATGCCTTGTTAGACCAAGTCAAATGCCTTGTTGAACATGTAGAATGCCTTGCTGACCAAGTAATGCCTTGCTGAATAAGTCGAATGCCTTGTTGACCAAGTGAAATGCCTTGTTGAACAAGTCGAATACCTTGTAGATCAAGTCGAATGCCTTGTTGAACAAGTAGAATGCCTTGTTAACCAAGTAATGCCTTGTTGAATAAGTCGAATGCCTTGTAGACCAAGTCAAATGCCTTGTTTATCAAGTCGAATGCCCTCTAGAATAAGTAGAATGCCTTGTTGTCCAAGTCAAATACCTTGTTGAACAAGTAAACTGCCTTGTTGACCAAGTAATGCGTTGTTGAACAAGTCGACTGCCTTGTTGAGCAAGTCAAGTGCCTTATACAACAAGTCGAATGCCTTCTTAACCAAGTAGAATGCCTTGTAAACAAGTCGAGTGCCTTCTAGAAAAAGTCGAATTCCTTCTTAAACCAAGTCGAAAGCCTTGTCGAACAAGTATAGTGCCTTGTTGACCGAGTAATGCATTGTTGAATAAGTCAAATGCCTTGTTGACCAAGTCGAATGCCTTGTTGAACGAGTCGATTGCCTTTGTAGACCAAGTCAAATGCATTGTTAAAGAAGTCTAATGCCTTGTTAACCAAGTCGAATGCTTTATTAAGTTACTCCAATGGCTAATAGATCAAGCCGAATGCATTGTTAACCAAGTCGAATGCCTTGTTGAACATGTCTAATTCCTTGTAGACCAAGGAATTCCTTGTTGAACAAGTCGAGTGACTTGTTGATCAAGTCGAGTGCCTTATAAAACATGTCGAATGCCTTGTTGACCAAGTCGATGGCCTTCTTACACAAAGTCAAATGCCTCGTTGAACAACTAGAAACCCTTGTTAACCAAGTAATGCCTGGTTGAATAAGTCGAATGCCTTATTGACCAAGTCGAATGCCTTGTTGAAGAAGTCAAATGCCTTGTAGACCCCGTCAAATGCCTTGTTAATCAAGTAGAATGTCTTGTAGAACATGTCGAATGCGTGGTTGACCAAGTCAAATGCCTTGTTGACCAAGTCGAATGCCTTGTTAAACCAAGTCAAATGCCTTGTTGAATAAGTAGAATGCCTTGTTAACCAAGTAATCCATTGTTGAATAAGTCAAATGCCTTGTTGACCAAGTGGAATGCCTTGTTGAACAAGTCCAATGCCTTGTAGACCAAGTCAAATGCCTTGTTTATCAAGTCGAATGCCTTGTAGATCAAGTCGAATGCCTTGTTGAACAGGTCTTATGCCTTGTAGACCTAGGAATGCCTTGTTAAACAAGTCGAATGTTTTGTCGAGTGTTTTGTCGAACAAGCTGAATGCCTTTTTGACCAAGTCGAATGCCTTGTTGACCAAGTCGAATGCTTTCTTAATCAAGTGAGTGTCTTGTAGATAAAGTCAAATGCCTTGTTGAACAAGTCAAATGCCTTGTAGACCAAGTCAAATGCCTTGTTTATCTAGTAGAGTGCCGTGTTGACCAAGTTAAATACCTTGTTAAACCAAGTAAAATGCCTTGTTGAACGAGTAAAATGTATTGTTGACCAAGTAATGCATTGTTGAACAAGTCGAGTGCCTTGATCAAGTCGAATGCCTTGTTGACAAGTCGAGTACCTTTTAGAAAAAGTCGACTGCCTTATTAAACCAAGTCGAAAGCTTTGTCGAACAAGTAGTTAGCCTTGTTGACCAAGTAATGCCTTGTTGAATAAGTCAAATGTCTTGTTGACCAAGACGAATGCCTTGTTGAACAAGTCGATTGCCTTGTAGACCAAGTCTAATGCCTTGTTAAAGAAGTCTAATGCCTTGTTAACCAAGTCGAATGCCTTATTAATTTACTCGAATGCCTTGTAGATCAAGTCGAATGCATTGTTGACCAAGTCGAATGCCTTGTTGAACAAGTCTAATTCCTTGTTGAACAAGTAGAATGCCTATGCTTTGTTGAATAAGTCGAATGCCTTGTTAACACAGTGGAATGCCCTGTTAAACAAGTCGAATGCCTTGTAGACGAAGTCAAATGCCTTGTTTATCAAGTCGAATGCCTTGTTTATCAAGTCGAATGCTTTTTTGATTTACTCAAATACCTTGTCAATCAAGTCGAATACCTTCGAGAACAATTCTAATGCCTTCTAAACCAAGGAATGCCTTGTTGAACAAGTCAAATGGCTTGTTGAATAAGTCAAATGGCTTGTTGAACAAGTAGAATGTCTTGTTGACGAAGTAGTGCGTTGTTGAACAATGCGAATGCATTGTTAACCAAGTCGAATGCATTGTTGACAAGTCGAGCGCCTTGTAGAAAAAGTCGAATGCCTTGTTAAACCAAGTTGAATGCCTTGTTAGACCAAGTCGAATCTCTTTTAAACCAAGTCGAAAGCCTTGTGGAACAAGTAGAATGCCTTTTAACCAAGTCGAGTGCCTTGTAGAACATGCCGAATGCCTGGTTGACCAAGTGAAATGCCTTGTTGACCAAGTCGAATGCCTTGTTAAACCAAGTCAAATGCCTTGCTGAACAAGTAGAATGCCTTGTTAACCAAGTAATGCCTTGTTGAATAAGTCGAATGCCTTGTTGACCAAGTGGAATGCTTTGTTCAACAAGTCAAATGCATTGTAGACCAAGTCAAATGCCTTGTTTATCAAGTTGAATGCCTTGTAGAACAAGTAGAGTGCCTTGTTAATTTAAGTCGAATCCCTTGTTAAACAAAGTCGAAAGCCTTGCCGATAGTTATAATGCCTCGTTGACCAAGTAATATGCCTTGTTGAATAAGTCAAATGCCTTGTTGACCATGTCGAATGCCTTGTTGAACAAGTTGATTGCCTTGTAGACCAAGTCTAATGCCTTGTTAACCAAGTCGAATGCCTTATTAATTTACTCGAATGCCTTGTAGATCAAGTCGAATGCATTGTTGACCAAGTCGAATGCCTTGTTGAACAAGTGTAATTCCTTGTAGACCAAGAAATTCGTTTAGAACAAGTCGAGTGACTTGTTGATCGAGTCGAGTGCCTTGTAAAACATGTGGAATGCCTTGTTGACCAAGTAATGCCTTGCTGAACAAGTCGAATGCCTTGTTGACCAAGTCAAATGCCTTGTTTATCAAGTCGAATGCCTTGTTTATCAAGTCAAAAGCCTTGTTGATTTACTCAAATACCTTGTAGATCAAGTCGAATGCCTTGTTGAACAAGTCTAATGCCTTGTAGACCAAGGAATGCCTTGTTGAACAAGTCAAATGCCTTGTTGATCAAGACGATTGCCTTGTAGAACAAGCCGAATGCTTTGTTGACCAAGTAAAATGCCTTATTGACCAAGTCGAATGCCTTGTTGACCAAGTCGAATGCCTTGTTAAACCAAGTCCGATCACTTGTTGACCAAGTAATGTCTTGTTGAATAAGTCGAATGCCTTCTTGACCAAGTCAAATACCTTGTTGAACAAGTCAAATGCCTTGTTGATCAAGTCGAGTGCCTTGTAGAACATGTCGAATGCCTGGTTGACAAAATCAAATGTCTTGTTGACCAACTCGAATGCCTTGTTAAACCAAGTCAAATGCCTTTTTGAACAAGTAGAGCGCCTTGTTAACCAAGTAGTTGCCTTGTTGAATTAGTCGAATACCTTGTTGACCCAGTAGAATGCCTAGTTGAACAAGTCACATGCCTTGTAGACCAAGTCAAATGCCTTGTTTATCAAGTCGAATACCTTGTTGAACCAGTAAAATGCCTTTTTGACCAAGTAATGCGTTGTTAAACAAGTCAAGTGCCTTGTTAACCAAGTCGAATGAATTGTTGACAAGTTGAGTGCCTTGTAGAAAAAGTCGAATGCCTTGTTAAACCAAGTTGAATGTCTTGTTAAACCAAGTCGAATCTCTTTTACACCAAGTCAAATGTCTTGTTGACCAAGTAATGCCTTGCTGAACAAGTCGAATGCATTGTTGACCAAGTCAAATGCCTTGTTTATCATGTCGAATGCCTTGTTTATCAAGTCAAAAGCCTTGTTGATTTACTCAAATACCTTGTAGATCAAGTCGAATGCCTTGTTGAACAAGTCTAATGCCTTGTAGACCAAGGAATGCCTTGTTGGACAAGTCAAATGCCTTGTTGATCAAGTCGATTGCCTTGTAGAACAAGCCGAATGCTTTGTTGACCAAGTAAAATGCCTTATTGACCAAGTCGAATGCCTTGTTGACCAAGTTGAATCTCTTTTAAACCAAGTCGAAAGCCTTGTCGAACAAGTAGAATGCCTTGTTGACCAACTCGAGTGCCTTGTAGAACATGCCGAATGCCTGGTTGACCAAGTCGAATGCCTTATTAAACCAACTCTAATGCCTTGCTGAATAAGTAGAAAGACATGTTAACATAGTAATGCCTTGTTGAATAAGTCGAATGTCTTGTTGAACAAGTCAAATACCCTGTAGACCAAGTCAAATGCCTTGTTTATCAAGTCGAATGCCTTGTAAAACAAGTAGAATGCCTTGTTGACCAAGTCAAATACATTGTTAAACCAAGTCAAATGACTTGTTGAACAAGTAAAATGCCTTGTTGACCAAGTGATGCATTGTTGCACTAGTCGAGTGCCTTTTAGAACAAGTCGAATGCCTTGGTAACCAAGTCGAATGCCTTGTTGGCAAGTCGAGTGCCTTGTAGAAAAAGTCGAATGCCTTTTTTTGGTGTAAAGTCCCATGTATAACAATCGTAAAAAAAAAATGTACAAATGAACAGGAGAAAAACTCCTCTACCAACCAGTAACAGACTACTGGTAACAAACAATGAATGAAAAACCAATCAACCAATCAATCAATGACCCTATCACAATCAACAACAAAACAACCAATCAAACAATCAAAAACCAATCCTACCAAGCCACACGCCATAATCGGCGTATAGCGCCCGATGAAGTTCATACTTCATGGATGTACCACTAATACGCATGATAGCCAAGGCAAGAACACACCCCACAAGCCGTTGTGCAGTCGTGATGGATCCCTCCTTCCATCGCCTGTTCCTTGCCTGCCAAATATGGTAGACAAGGGATGCTAGAATATGACGAGATGCTGCGTGGAGAAGATGCTTCCTTCGCCAGCGGACAGCCGCCCACCGAATGCCCGTAGTCCAATCCCGATAAGGCCAGATCCAGCGAATCTGATGGCGCAAGAGACGAAGACATTGTCGTGAAATGCCTTGTTAAACTAAGTTGAATGCCTTGTTAAACCAAGTCGAATCCATTGTTACACAAAGTCGAAGCCTTGTCGAACAAGTAGAATGCATTGTTGACCAAGTAATGCCTTGTTGAATAAGTCAAATGCCTTGTTGACCATGTCGAATCCCTTTTTGAACAAGTCGATTGCCTTGTAGACCAAGTCGAATGCATTGTTGACCAAGTCGAATGCCTTGTTGAACAAGTCTAATTCCTTGTTGAACAAGTAGAATGCCTATGCTTTGTTGAATAAGTCGAATGCCTTGTTAACACAGTGGAATGCCCTGTTAAACAAGTCGAATGCCTTGTAGACGAAGTCAAATGCCTTGTTTATCAAGTCGAATGCCTTGTTTATCAAGTCGAATGCTTTGTTGATTTACTCAAATACCTTGTCAATCAAGTCGAATACCTTCTAGAACAATTCTAATGCCTTCTAGACCAAGGAATGCCTTGTTGAACAAGTCAAATGGCTTGTTGAATAAGTCAAATGGCTTGTTGAACAAGTAGAATGTCTTGTTGACGAAGTAGTGCGTTGTTGAACAATGCGAATGCCTTGTTAACCAAGTCGAATGCATTGTTGACAAGTCGAGTGCCTTGTAGAAAAAGTCGAATGCCTTGTTAAACCAAGTTGAATGCCTTGTTAGACCAAGTCGAATCTCTTTTAAACCAAGTCGAAAGCCTTGTGGAACAAGTAGAATGCCTTTTGACCAAGTCGAGTGCCTTGTAGAACATGCCGAATGCCTGGTTGACCAAGTGAAATGCCTTGTTGACCAAGTCGAATGCCTTGTTAAACCAAGTCAAATGCCTTGCTGAACAAGTAGAATGCCTTGTTAACCAAGTAATGCCTTGTTGAATATGTCGAATGCCTTGTTGAATAAGTCGAATGCCTTGTTGACCAAGTGGAATGCTTTGTTCAACAAGTCAAATGCATTGTAGACCAAGTCAAATGCCTTGTTTATCAAGTTGAATGCCTTGTAGAACAAGTAGAGTGCCTTGTTAATTTAAGTCGAATCCCTTGTTAAACAAAGTCGAAAGCCTTGCCGATAGTTATAATGCCTCGTTGACCAAGTAATATGCCTTGTTGAATAAGTCAAATGCCTTGTTGACCAAGTCGAATGCCTTATTAATTTACTCGAATGCCTTGTAGATCAAGTCGAATGCATTGTTGACCAAGTCGAATGCCTTGTTGAACAAGTGTAATTCCTTGTAGACCAAGAAATTCGTTTATAACAAGTCGAGTGACTTGTTGATCGAGTCGAGTGCCTTGTAAAACATGTGGAATGCCTTGTTGACCAAGTAATGCCTTGCTGAACAAGTCGAATGCCTTGTTGACCAAGTCAAATGCCCTTGTTTATCAAGTCGAATGCCTTGTTTATCAAGTCAAAAGCCTTGTTGATTTACTCAAATACCTTGTAGATCAAGTCGAATGCCTTGTTGAACAAGTCTAATGCCTTGTAGACCAAGGAATGCCTTGTTGAACAAGTCAAATGCCTTGTTGATCAAGTCGATTGCCTTGTAGAACATGTCGAATGCCTGGTTGACAAAATCAAATGTCTTGTTGACCAACTCGAATGCCTTGTTAAACCAAGTCAAATGCCTTTTTGAACAAGTAGAGCGCCTTGTTAACCAAGTAGTTGCCTTGTTGAATTAGTCGAATACCTTGTTGACCCAGTAGAATGCCTAGTTGAACAAGTCACATGCCTTGTAGACCAAGTCAAATGCCTTTTATCAAGTCGAATACCTTGTTGAACCAGTAAAATGCCTTTTTGACCAAGTAATGCGTTGTTAAACAAGTCAAGTGCCTTGTTAACCAAGTCGAATGAATTGTTGACAAGTTGAGTGCCTTGTAGAAAAAGTCGAATGCCTTGTTAAACCAAGTTGAATGTCTTGTTAAACCAAGTCGAATCTCTTTTACACCAAGTCAAATGTCTTGTTGACCAAGTAATGCCTTGCTGAACAAGTCGAATGCATTGTTGACCAAGTCAAATGCCTTGTTTATCAAGTCGAATGCCTTGTTTATCAAGTCAAAAGCCTTGTTGATTTACTCAAATACCTTGTAGATCAAGTCGAATGCCTTGTTGAACAAGTCTAATGCCTTGTAGACCAAGGAATGCCTTGTTGATCAAGTCGATTGCCTTGTAGAACAAGCCGAATGCTTTGTTGACCAAGTAAAATGCCTTATTGACCAAGTCGAATGCCTTGTTAAACCAAGTCCAATCACTTGTTGACCAAGTAATGTCTTGTTGAATAAGTCGCATGCCTTCTTGACCAAGTCAAAGGCCTTGTTGAACAAGTCAAATGCCTTGTTGATCAAGTCGAGTGCCTTGTAGAACATGTCGAATGCCTGGTTGACAAAATCAAATGTCTTGTTGACCAACTCGAATGCCTTGTTAAACCAAGTCAAATGCCTTTTTGAACAAGTAGAGCGCCTTGTTAACCAAGTAGTTGCCTTGTTGAATAAGTCGAATACCTTGTTGACCCAGTAGAATGCCTAGTTGAACAAGTCACATGCCTTGTAGACCAAGTCAAATGCCTTGTTTATCAAGTCGAAAACCTTGTTCAACCAGTAAAATGCCTTGTTGACCCAGTAATGCGTTGTTAAACAAGTCAAGTGCCTTGTTAACCAAGTCGAATGAATTGTTGACAAGTTGAGTGCCTTGTAGAAAAAGTCGAATGCCTTGTTAAACCAAGTTGAATGTCTTGTTAAACCAAGTCGAATCTCTTTTAAACCAAGTCGAAAGCCTTGTCGAACAAGTAGAATGCCTTGTTGACCAACTCGAGTGCCTTGTAGAACATGCCGAATGCCTGGTTGACCAAGTCGAATGCCTTGTTAAACCAACTCTAATGCCTTGCTGAATAAGTAGAAAGACATGTTAACATAGTAATGCCTTGTTGAATAAGTCGAATGCCTTGTTGACCAAGTGGAATGCTTTGTTGAACAAGTCAAATACCCTGTAGACCAAGTCAAATGCCTTGTTTATCAAGTCGAATGCCTTGTAAAACATGTAGAATGCCTTGTTGACCAAAGTCAAATACATTGTTAAACCAAGTCAAATGACTTGTTGAACAAGTAAAATGCCTTGTTGACCAAGTAATGCATTGTTGCACTAGTCGAGTGCCTTTTAGAACAAGTCGAATGCCTTGGTAACCAAGTCGAATGCCTTGTTGGCAAGTCGAGTGCCTTGTAGAAAAAGTCGAATGCTTTTTTTTGGTGTAAAGTCCCATGTATAACGATCGTAAAAAAAAAATGTACAAATGAACATGAGAAAAACTCCTCTACCAACCAGTAACAGACTACTGGTAACAAACAATGAATGAAAAACCAATCAACCAATCAATCAATGACCCTATCAACAATCAACAACAAAAACAACCAATCAAACAATCAAAAACCAATCCTACCAAGCCACACGCCATAATCGGCGTATAGCCGCCCGATGAAGTTCATACTTCATGGATGTACCACTAATACGCGTGATAGCCAAGGCAAGAACACACCCCACAAGCCGTTGTGGAGTCGTGATGGATCCCTCCTTCCATCGCCTGTTCCTTGCCTGCCAAATATGGTAGACAAGGGATGCTAGAATATGACGAGATGCTGCGTGGAGAAGATGCTTCCTTCGCCAGCGGACAGCCGCCCACCGAATGCCCGTAGTCCAATCCCGATAAGGCCAGATCCAGCGAATCTGATGGCGCAAGAGACGAAGACATTGTCGTGAAATGCCTTGTTAAACTAAGTTGAATGCCTTGTTAAACCAAGTCGAATCCATTGTTACACAAAGTCGAAGCCTTGTCGAACAAGTAAAATGCATTGTTGACCAAGTAATGCCTTGTTGAATAAGTCAAATGCCTTGTTGAACAAGTCGATTGCCTTGTAGACCAAGTCTAATGCCTTGTTAACCAAGTCGAATGTCTTATTAATTTACTCAAATGCCTTGTAGATCAAGTCAATTGCATTGTTGACCGAGTCGAATGCCTTGTTGAAGAAGTCTAATTCTTGTATACCAAGGAATTACTTGTTGATAGAGTCGAGTGCCTTGTAAAACATGTTGAATGCCTGCCTTGTTAACCAAGTAATGCCTTGTTGAATAAGTCGAATGCCTTGTTAACCAAGTGGAATACTTTGTTGAACAAGTCAAATGCCTTGTTTATAAGGTCGAATGCCTTGTTGATTTAGTCGAATACCTTGTAGATCAAGTCGAGTGCCTTGTAGAACAAGCCAAATGCTTTGTTGAGCAAGTCAAATGGCTTATTTACTAAGTTGAATGACTTGTTGAACAAGTTAAATGCGTTGTTGATCAAGTCAAGTGCCTTGTAGGACAAGCCGAATGCTTTGTCGACCAAGTCAAATGCCTTGTGGACCAAGTCGAATGCCTTGTTGACCAAGTCGAATGCGTTGTTGACCAGGTCGAATGCCTTGTTAAACCTAGTCCAATGACTTGTTGACCAAGTAATGCCTTGTTGAATAAGTCGAATGCCTTGTTGACAGAGTCAAATGCCTTGTTGAACAAGTTAAATGCCTTGTAGACCAAGTCACATGCCTTGCTGATCAAGTCGAGTGCCTTGTAGAACATGTCGAATGCCTGGTTGACCAAGTCGAATGCCTTGTTAAACCAAGTCAAATGCCTTGTTGAACAAGTAGAATGACTTGTTAACCAAGTAATGCCTTGTTGACTAAGTCGAATTTCTTGTTGACCAAGTGAAATGCCTTGTAGACAAACTCAAATGCCTTGTAGACCAAGTGAAATGCCTTGTTGATCAAGTCGAGTGCCTTGTAGAACATGCCCAATGCCCGGTTGACCAACCAAGTCGGATGCCTTGTTGACCAAGTCGGATGCCTTGTTTAACCAAGTCAAATGCTTTGTTGACCAAGTAATGCCATGTTGAACAAGTCGAGTGCCTTGTTGATCAAGTCGAGTGCCTTGCAGAACAAGGCGAATGCCTTGTTGACCAAATCGAATACCTTGAAGAACAAGTAGCATGCCTTGTTGACCAAGTCAAATACATTGTAAAACAAGGTTAAATACCTTGTTGAACAAGTAGAATGCCTTGGTGACAAAGTAACGCGTTGTTGAACAAGTCGAGACCCTTGTTGATCAGGTCGAGCGCCTTATAGAACAAGTCGAATGCTTTGTGGACCAAGTCAAATACCTTGTTGACCAAGTTGAATGTCTTGTTGACCAAGTCGAATGCCTTGTTAAACCAAGTCAAATGCCTTGTTGACCAAGTAATGCCATGTTGAACAAGTCGAGTGCCTTGTTGATCAAGTCGAGTGCCTTGTAGAACAAGTCGAATGTCTTGTTGACTAAGTCGAATGCCTTGTGGATCAAATCGAATGCCTTGAAGAACATGTAGCATGCCTTGTTGACCAAGTAAAATACGTTGTTAAACAAGGTCAAATATCTTGTTGAACAAGTAGAATGCCATTTGACAAAGTAATGCGTTGTTGAACAAGTCGAGTGCCTTGTAAAACAAGTCGAATGCCTTGTTGACAAAACGAGTGCCTTGTAGAATAAGTTGAATGCCTTGTTGAACAAGTAAAATGCCTTGTTGACCAAGTAATGCCTTGTTGAATAAGTCTAATGCCTTGTTGAGCAAGTCGATTGCCTTGTAGACCAAGCCTAATGCCTTGTTAAAGAAGTCTAATGCCATGTTAACCAAGTCCAATGCCTTATTGATTTATTCGAATGCCTTGATAATTTACTCGAATATCTTCTAGATCAAGTCAAATGCATTGTTGATCAATTCGAGTGCCTTGTCGAACATGTCTTGTTGATCAAGTCGAATGTCATGTTGACCAAGTAATGCCTTGTTGAATAAGTCGAATGTCTTGTGGATCAAGTCTAATGCCTTGTTGCACAAGTCAAATGACTTGTAGACCAAGTCAAATGCCTTGTTGACCAAGTCGAATGCCTTGTTAAACCAAGTTCAATGCCTTGTTGACCAAGTAATGCTTTGTTGAACAAGTCAAATGCCTTGTAGACTAAGTCAAATGCCTTGCTCATCAAGTCGAGTACCCATAACATGACGAATGCCTGGTTGACCAAGTCAATTGCCTTGCTGACCAAGTCGAATGCCTTGTTAAACCAAGTCAAATGCCTTCTTGAATAAGTTGAATGTCTTGTTGACCAAGTGGAATATGTTGTTGAACAAGTCAAATGTCTTGTACACCAAGTCAAATGCCTTGTTTATCAAGTCTAAGTCCTTGTAGAACAAGTAGAATGCCTTGTTGATCAAGTCAAATACCTTGTTAAAAACCAAGTAAAATGCCTTGTGGAACAAGTAAAATGCCATGTCGACCAAGTAATGCCCATGTTGAACAAGTCGAGTGCCTTGTTGATCAAGTCGAGTGCCTTGTTAAACAAGTCGAATGCCTTGTTAAACAAAGTCCAATGACTTGTTGACCAAGTAATGCCTTGTTGAATAAGACGAATGCCTTGTTGACCAAGTCGAATGCCTTTTTGAATAAGTCAAATGCCTTGTAGACCAAGTCAAATGCCTTGTTGATCAAGTCGAGTGCCTTGTAGAACATGTCGAATGCATGGTTGGCCAAGTCAAATGCCTTGTTAACCAAGTCGAATGCCTTGTTTACCAAGTTAAATGCCTTGTTGAATAAGTCGAATGCCTTGTTGACCAAGTGGAATGCTTTCTTGAACAAGTCAAATGCCTTGTAGACCAAGTCACATACCTTGTTTATCAAGTCGAATGCCTTGTCGATTTACTCGAATACCTTGTAGATTAAGTCTAATGCCTTGTAGACAAAGGAATGCCTTGTTGACCAAGTTGAATGCCTTGTTAAACCAAGTCAAATGTGTTGAACAAGTAAAATGCTTTGTTGACCACGTAATGCCACGTTGAACAAGTCGAGAAACTTGTTGATCAAGTCGAGTGCCTTGTAGAACAAGCCGAATTATCTGTTCACCAAGTCAAATGCCTTGTTGTCCAAGTCAAATGGCTTGTTGACCAAGTTGAATGCCTTGTTGACCAAGTCAAATGCCTTGTTAAACCAAGTCCAATGACTTGTTGACCAAGTCATGCCTTTTTGAATAAGTTGAATGTCATGTTGACCAAGTCGAATGCCTTGTTGAACAAGTCAAATGCCTTGTAGACCAAGTTCACTGCCTTGTTGATCAAGTCAAATGCCTTCTTAAACCAAGTCGAATGCCTTGTTAAACCAAGTCAAATGCCTTGTTAAACCAAGTCGAGTGCCTTGTAGAACATGCCGAATGCCTGGTTGACCAAGTCAAATGCCTTGTTGACCAAGTCGAATGCCTTGTTAAACCAAGCCAGATGCCTTGTTGAACAAGTCGAGTACCTTGAAGAACAAGCCGAATCCTTTGTCGACCAAGTCAAATGCCTTGTGAACCAAGTCGAATGCCTTGTTGACCAAGTCGAATGCCTTGTTGACCAAGTCGAATGCCTTGTTGACCAAGTCGAATGCGTTGTTGACCAAGTCGAATGCCTTCGTAAACCAAGTCCAATGCCTTGTTGACCAAGTAATGCGTTGTTGACCAAGTCGAATGCCTTCGTAAACCAAGTCCAATGCCTTCTTGACCAAGTAATGCTTTGTTAAACAAGTCAAATGAGTTGTAGACCAAGTCAAATGCCTTGCTGATCAAGTCGAGTGCCTAGAACATGCCGAATGCCTGGTTTACCAAGTCAAATGCTTTGTTGACCAAGTCGAATGCCTTGTTAAACGGGGACAAATGCCTTTTTTTTTTTTGGTAAAATTCCGTAAATAAATAAATAGAAATAGTCAGTACATGCGTGACAGGAAAAACTACCACGCAACACGCCAAAGCCGCCTAATGGCCGCAATCTGCAAAGCATACTTTGCAGAGAGACCGTTAAGACGCAAACAACAAATGTCCACAACACAAGCAACTAATTGTTCCGGCGAGGTCGTAGCATCCTCATGCCAGCGCCGATTCCGAGCAAGCCAAAAATGATAAACCAGGGATGCCAGAAGATGCCTACGCCGCATGCAATAAATGATGCCCACGCCACCGGTGAGCAGCCCAATGAAAACCCCACACGAGAAGGAACCCAAGCCTTATCCCTAGTCGAGAGTCGGCCATGAACACCCTCCAGAGGGAAAACTCATGGCGAGGGACCCGTAAAGGGCCACCAAACAGACTCGCCCAAATCACACCGTCCTGACGAGGCCGCAGCGCCTCTCGGATGAGGCTCGCAGAAGCAACGCCATCGGCAGACCCACGCCAGGAAACACTGTCCCGGGGTCGGACGAACCGGGGGGAGGTCGGGACTAAAATCAGATACTCAACAGTAGTACGACCCGGCCAGTCCAGCCATGCTCTGAAATAACAGAGGCAAGAACGGGTGCCCACGGAGGCCCATAGCAAACAGGTCCCCAAGGAAAGCGATCCAGAAGAGAACCACCCGGCATCCAAGGGTCACCCACAAAACGAATGGAGGAACCGTCACCATGTGGAAGACATGTGACTTTTAATCTCAGCCCTAAACCTCAATAACTGACGCCAGTCCAAGAAGTCGTCGATGAAACAGGAGCCGTCCAAATAAATCTGACCTCAACCGACTGGCATACAGCCAGGTAACCCAAATAGAGTCCGGGGCCCTCGTAAGGATCCGCCACAAGAGGCGAAAAAGAAGCACCTTCATTATTATCAACTGCCACCGAACGAATGCCCAAAACCGCCCTGACCTCAACCGACTGGCATACAGCCAGGTAACCCAAATAGAGTCCGGGGCCCTCGTAAGGATCCGCCACAAGAGGCGAAAAAGAAGCACCTTATTATCAACTGCCACCGAACGAATGCCCAAACCGCCCTCCGCAGTGGGCAACACACGTCAGTCCATGCCACCGTTAGCTGTCGACCCCGCCCAAAGAAATTGACGAAATTTAGCTTCCAAAGCCCTCACCACACCCATGGGGAGAAGGAACACCCCCGACCAGTAAACATGCAGCGCCTGAAAAACAGAACGGATCAACTGGACCGTCCAGCATAGAGAGGTCTGGTTCAACCATGAACCTAGACGATGATCAACACGAGACAGAGCGGGCTGCATTCAGCAAGCGAAAGACGAGTAATCAATGGAACCCAGATACCGAACTGGCAAAGAGCCCAAGGGAAAACAAAAAATGGCTGCCTGCGGTGCGAGGAGAGAGCCGGGCGAGAAAGAACACTCACTCTTAGCCGGGTTTGGGTATAAACCCGAAAGAGTCGAGAAACAGTCCACCGACGCCTTAAGGACCCCAAATCCCGTCCATGGCAGACAATAACAGATCATCCGCAAAAATAAGCATAGGTAAGGATAGAGGCTCGCATCGCCAATGATAACGAAACCGCGGTTCCTCACTAATACGCTTACACCACAAGCCATGGAGAACCTTCATAACCAAAGTGAAAGGTAGGGAGAAATTGGGTCACCTGACGGAGACCCCGCTTGCCCTCAAGAACCCCATAGGGCGACCACTACGCAAAGGGAGAACGTTGTCGTAGTAACAGGTCCTGATCCACTCGATAAATTGCGGATGGAGTCCCATTGCCTGCAACGTAGCCAAAACAAAACTCATTCACCCGGTCATAGGCCTTCGCCTCTCCACTTTGAACAGCGCTCGAGGAGGGTGACGATGGCCGTTTAGCCATGACACAGCTCCTGGGCAAGAAGGATGTTATCCGAGATGTGACGTCCCGGGATGAAGGCAGTCTGGCAACCATGAACAGGCTAGGAAGGGCAGGCTTGAGACGATCGGCCAAAATCTTTGAGTATCTTGTAGATGACATTACACACGAGATCGGCCAAAATCGAAGACCCGCCGAGGAAACTCCATCTTCGGAATAAGCATGAGCAAGTACTGTTCAGACCCCGCAAGAGCGCTCCGTGACGAAGAAGTCCCGGACCGCAGCAGTGACATCGGGTCCCACAACAGACCACGCAGCTTGGAAAAAAGCCGTGGTAAAGCCATCAGGGCCGGAGCCTTCTCAGCACCCATAGAAAAGACAGCTTACGCACCTCCGCATCGTCCAGGGGAAGAACCATAGATGCAGCCGCTGACGTGAAAGTCTTCGTGAGATGAAATCTTGGACATCGGGTAACAGCATCGGCGAAGGAAGAGAGGATTTACAGAGAAGATCCTCGTAAAAACCCAGCAACTCAGAATCAAACCGCATCCAAAGACGTCAACTCACCGGAAGTGGATTCGAGCGTAAGGATCTTGTTATACTTACGTCTGAGCGCAACCTTCGAAAAAAAAGGCAGAGCACTGATCCCCATCCTTCAGCCAAGCCATCTTGGCTCGCTGTGCCAATGCCGAGTGCTCTGTTAGCTGCGAGATCTCCTTTGGCCGACGCAGCTTATAGAGAGAGGTTTAAGGCGCTTCAGGCGATCAACCACCGTGAACATCGAAAACCCCACGGACCGGGCGATCCCAAATGCTGCGAACAACAGAAGAAAACCCCGATCCTTAGTGAGAAAATTCTCAAACCTGAAGCATCCGATAAGAGTGACCCGGGACGGTCCCCAAGACAAAGGCGAATGATCTGACGTAGCAGGGAGACCGCCGTGAACAAAAGCATCCGGCCAGGCCGCGATCCAAGTAGGATTCGCCAAAAAACGGTCGAGGCGTCTCCAGATAGCAGATTCGTCTCCTTGCTGGTTAAACACGTGAATGGACCAGTAGATGGAATAGTCGAGAGATCCGTCGAAGAAGCGATTACCAAAGTCAGACATGCTCAGCAAATTAGGTAATCCCCCTTGCCCCTCAGCCGAACACAAGATGGTATTGAAATCCCCTGCACAATCCACTGGTCGTCAACCCGAGAGGAGGAGAACTGGACAAGCTCATCCCATAAAGGAACCCTCTCCCCGCGAAATGAGCGACCATAAGCAAAAGAAACAAAAGAACAGCCCCGGACCCAGCTGCACACCCGACAATGACAACCTGATCAGTGAAGGCCACAATACTGACCGAGATGGCCGTCGGATCCCAAACCCACCCAAATGCGCGAGCCCGGGCCAGCTTCATACTCAAAAAACCAGGACCAAGGGGCCGTAATCCCTGCGACAGTCGGGTGGCATTACCCTCACTGACCCGCGTCTCAAGCAAACCAACCAGCTGAATACTTTGTCTAGAAATCCACTCCCCCACCGCTTTCCTGTGGTCTACCCTATTAACCACGGACATTCCATGAGCCGACTCTGATCATGGGACACCCGGCACGGGCTTCAATAACTTCAGGGCCCAGAGTGGTGGAAATATCCATATCGCCAGAATCGATGGAGCGGAGGACAGCAAAAGGATTAGTAGAATCCAGAAAAGAAACATCCCCCTCCGTTCAGGTGGAGGTGTGAAGATCGTGAAGGATTACCAGGTGGCAGGGTACCTCCATGCAACGGCCTATCCGCAGCGGGTGATATCACCCTCGAGTGGAGTGCGCACAGCCTTACCACGAGCTCCCACTTGTCGCCACTCCGACTCCTTAGACAAGGAGCGTGAGGAAGTCGAGAGAATACCTGGATTCTGGGCTGGTGCCTTAGGCGCAACAGCAGTGGGTGAGGGAATATCCTTAGGAGGGGAACGGACCTGTCGGGAAGAGGAGGGATCGGGGCGGGAGGGCAGACGTGAACAGTAACACGGTGGGTTTCGAAAAGCGAGGAGACGATTCGGGGACCTGGCGCGGTCCCCACCGTCGAATCAGTCGAGGGTGGGGGCGCGGGCGATTAGGGCAATTTACTGGCCATGGGTCCAAGTGCTGCAACTATCACATCTTGCTGGCTTCCATTCATACTCCACCCACCGGACCGGATAAGACCCGTCACTCCCGCCCTCAGCATTAGGCATGCGAAGGTTGACAATCTCAATGAAGGGGTCAGCGAGGCGCTTTATGTCACAGACGCGTGCAAATCAATGCGCTCCCATCCGCCGTTATCCGTCAGTAATAACGGCTTCCCACCGCGCTCGCAACTCCGAGCCCTCAGCAGTCCAGAATTCGCCTGGCACGTTCCACATTTTCACCAGAGGGGAACTTCAGTAATCTCCTGTCTTTCAAAAGACTGCCGGGACGCCATTCCTCAAGGAACAAGGACTGCCCATTAAGGATCCACGGGCCACCTTCAAGAACGGCACGCATGGCCGCTTCCGATGCAAACCGAACTTGAAGAAGCCATTAATCGTAGCACGGACTTCAACCAGTTCCGGCCAGCGAGCCGCCAATAACGCTCGACAGTGGGGAAATATGGTTTTCATCCCAAGAAAAAACCCACCAGCGTGTACGCCCAACGCGACAAGCCAGCTTAGCAATATCCACGACGGCGCAACTTCAACAATTCCGTTTACGAGGCCCGCCGGCGCCGTAAATGACAAAGGGACCCGACGCGTAGCCCGTTCCCCCTATCCCATGCGCGTGGCGTGGCCCAATCTCCCGAGCAGCCACCCGTGCAAAACGAAGCTTTGGGCATCATAGAAGAACCACCGGCATGCCCGGAGACGGCATGGGGGGTCCATGAACCATCGGCCGAGGGTCCTCGGTGCCGATCCCCGTGGCCCCAACTCCCTCCGGGACCTCGTCCATATGCACATCCAGGCTCGCAGCGGACACATGTGACTCTTTGGCTACCTCAATACCAATCGATGACTCTTCGGCTCCCGGGGCCCGAGCTTCTTCGGCAGGAACGACAGTGGCCATTTCGATCTCCCGCTCCATCCCGGCGGACGGCGCGCCAATGATGGCGGGTTCCGGCAGCAGTCCGACGTCGTTAGAGGCGCCTTGGCCCGCCGCGCCGTGATGTGGCGGTTTATGTCCTCGATTCCGTTCAGCTTCCATGTGGCGGGGACAAATGCCTTGTTGAACAAGTAGAATGACCTGTTAACCAAATAATGCCTTATTGAATAAGTCGAATGCCTTCTTGACCAAGTGGAATGCCTTGTAGAACAAGTCAAATGCGTTGTTTATCAAGTCGAATGCCTTGTCGATTTACTCGAAAACCATGTAGATCAAGTCGAATGCCTTGTGTACCAAGTCTAATGCGATGTAGACCAAGGAATGCCTTGTTGAACAAGTCAAATGGCTTGTTGATCAAGTCGAGTGCCTTGTAGAACAAGTCGAGTTCTTTGTTACCAAGTCAAATGCCTTATTGACCAAGTCGAATGCCTTGTTGAACAAGTTAAATGCCTTGTTGATCAAGTCGAGTACCTTGTAGAACAAGCCGAATGCTTTGTTGACCAAGTCAAATGCCTTGGTAACCAAGTCGAATGCCTTGTGACCAAGTCGAATGCGTTGTTGACCAAGTCGAATACGGTGTTGACCAAGTCGAATGCCTTGTTAAACCAAGTCCAATGCCTTCTTCACCAAGTAATGCTTTGTTGAACAAGTCAAATGCCTTGTAGACCAAGTCAAATGCCTTGCTGATCAAGTCGAGTGCCTAGAACATGCCGAATGCCTGGTTTACCAAGTCAAATGCCTTGTTGACCAAGTCGAATGCCTTGTTAAACCAAGTCAAATGCCTTGTTGAACAAGTAGAATGACTTGTTAACAAAATAATTCCTTATTGAATAAGTCGAATGCATTGTTGACCAAGTAGAATGACTTGTTGAACAAGTCAAATGCCTTATTTATCAATTCGAATGCCTTGTTGATTTACTCGAATATCTTGTAGATCAAGTCGAAAGCCTTGTTGAAGAAGTCTAATGATTTGTAGACCAATGAATGCCTTGTTGAATAAGTCAAATGCCTTGTTGATCAAGTCGAATGCCTTGTAGAATAAGCCGAATGTTTTGTTGACCAAGTCAAATGCCTTGTTGACCAAGTCGAGTGCCTTGTTGACCATGTCGAATGCCTTGTTGATCAACTCAAATGCCTTGTTGAACAAGTCCAATGGTTGTTGACCAAAATGAATGCATTATTGACCAAGTCGAATGCCTTGTTAAACCAAGTCCAATGACTTGTTGACCCAGTAATGCCTTGCTGAATAAGTCGAATGCCTTGTTGACCAAGTCGAGTGTCTTGGCGAACTAGTCAAATGCCTTGTAGACCAAGTCAAATGCCTAGTTGAGCAAGTCGAGTGCCTTGTAGAACATGACGGATGCCTGGTTGACTAAGTCAAATGCCTTGTTAAACCAAGTCCAATGACTTGTTGACCAAGTAATGCCTGGTTGAATAAGTCGAATGTCTTGTCGACCAAGTCGAATGCCTTGTTGAACAAGTCAAATGCCTTGTAGACCTAGTCAATTGCCTTGTTGACCAAGTCGAATGCGTTGTTGACCAAGTCGAATGCATTGTTAAACCAAGTCCAATGCCTTCTTCACCAAGTAATGCTTTGTTGAACAAGTCAAATGCCTTGTAGACCAAGTCAAATGCCTTGCTGATCAAGTCGAATGCCTTGTTAAACCAAGTCAAATGCCTTGTTGAACAAGTAGAACGATTTGTTAACAAAATAATGCCTTATTGAATAAGTCGAATGCATTGTTGACCAAGTGGAATGACTTGTTGAACAAGTCAAATGCCTTATTTATCAATTCGAATGCCTTGTTGATTTACTCGAATATCTTGTAGATCAAGTCGAAAGCCTTGTTGAAGAAGTCTAATGATTTGTAGACAAATGAATGCCTTGTTGAATAAGTCAAATGCCTTGTTGATCAAGTCGAATGCCTTGTAGAATAAGCCGAATGCTTTGTTGACCAAGTCAAATGCCTTGTTGACCAAGTCGATTGCCTTGTTGACCATGTCGAATGCCTTGTTGATCAACTCGAATGCCTTGTTGAACAAGTCCAATGCGTTGTTGACCAAAATGAATGCATTATTGACCAAGTCGAATGCCTTGTTAAACCAAGTCCAATGACTTGTTGACCCAGTAATGCCTTGCTGAATAAGTCGAATGCCTTGTTGACCAAGTCGAGTGTCTTGGCGAACTAGTCAAATGCCTTGTAGACCAAGTCAAATGCCTAGTTGAGCAAGTCGAGTGCCTTGTAGAACATGTCGGATGCCTGGTTGACCAAGTCCAATGCCTTGTTAAACCAAGTCCAATGACTTGTTGACCAAGTAATGCCTTGTTGAATAAGTTGAATGTCTTGTTGACCAAGTCGAATGCCTTGTTGAACAAGTCAAATGCCTTGTAGACCAAGTCAATTGCCTTGTTGATCAAGTCGAATTCCTTGTTAAACCAAGTCAAATGCCTTGTTAAACCAAGTCGAGTGCCTTGTAGAACATGCCGAATGCCTGGTTGACAAAGTCAAATGCCTTGTTGACCAAGTCGAATGCCTTGTAAAACCAAGTCAGATGCCTTGTTGAACAAGTAGGATGCCTTGTCGAATAAGTCGAATGCCTGTTTGACCAAGTGGAATGCCTTGTTGTACAATTCAAATACCTTGTAGGCCAAGTCAAATGCGTTGTTTATCAAGTCGAATGCCTTGTCGATTTACTCGAAAACCTTGTAGATCAAGTCGAATGCCTTGTTTAACAAGTCTAATGCGATGTAGACCAAGGAATGCCTTGTTGAACATCAAATGGCTGTTGATCAAGTCGAGTGCCTTGTAGAACAAGCCGAGTTCTTTGTTACCAAGTCAAATGCCTTATTGACCAAGTCGAATGCCTTGTTGAACAAGTTAAATGCCTTGTTGATCAAGTCGAGTACCTTGTAGAACAAGCCGAATGCTTTGTTGACCAAGTCAAATGCCTTGTTGACCAAGTCGAATGCGTTGTTGACCAAGTCGAATACATTGTTAAACCAAGTCCAATGCCTTCTTCACCAAGTAATGCTTTGTTGAACAAGTCAAATGCCTTGTAGACCAAGTCAAATGCCTTGCTGATCAAGTCGAGTGCCTAGAACATGCCGAATGCCTGGTTTACTAAATCAAATGCCTTGTTGACCAAGTCGAATGTCTTGTTAAACCAAGTCAAATGCCTTGTTGAATAAGTAGAACGACTTGTTAACCAAATAATGCCTTATTGAATAAGTCGAATGCATTGTTGACCAAGTGGAATGACTTGTTGAACAAGTCAAATGCCTTATTTATCAATTCGAATGCCTTGTTGATTTACTCGAATAACTTGTAGATCAAGTCGAAAGCCTTGTTGAAGAAGTCTAATGATTTGTAGACAAATGAATGCCTTGTTGAATAAGTCAAATGCCTTGTTGATCAAGTCGAATGCCTTGTAGAATAAGCCGAATGCTTTGTTGACCAAGTCAAATGCCTTGTTGACCAAGTCGATTGCCTTGTTGACCATGTCGAATGCCTTGTTGATCAACTCGAATGCCTTGTTGAACAAGTCCAATGCGTTGTTGACCAAAATGAATGCATTATTGACCAAGTCGAATGCCTTGTTAAACCAAGTCCAATGACTTGTTGACCCAGTAATGCCTTGCTGAATAAGTCGAATGCCTTGTTGACCAAGTCGAGTGTCTTGGTGAACTAGTCAAATGCCTTGTAGACCAAGTCAAATGCCTAGTTGAGCAAGTCGAGTGCCTTGTAGAACATGTCGGATGCCTGGTTGACCAAGTCCAATGCCTTGTTAAACCAAGTCCAATGACTTGTTGACCAAGTAATGCCTTGTTGAATAAGTCGAATGTCTTGTTGACCAAGTCGAATGCCTTGTTGAACAAGTCAAATGCCTTGTAGACCAAGTCCATTGCCTTGTTGATCAAGTCGAATTCCTTGTTAAACCAAGTCAAATGCCTTGTTAAACATGCCTGGTGGACAAAGTCAAATGCCTTGTTGACCAACTCGAATGCCTTGTAAAACCATGTCAGATGCCTTGTTGAACAAGTAGGATGCATTGTCGAATAAGTCGAATGCCTGTTTGACCAAGTGGAATGCCTTGTTGTACAAGTCAAATACCTTGTAGACCAAGTCAAATGCGTTGTTTATCAAGTCGAATGCCTTGTCGATTTACTCGAAAACCTTGTAGATCAAGTCGAATGCCTTGTTTAACAAGTCTAATGCGATGTAGACCAAGGAATGCCTTGTTGAACAAGTTAAATGCCTTGTTGATCAAGTCGAGTACCTTGTAGAACAAGCCGAATGCTTTGTCGACCAAGTCAAATGCCTTGGTAACCAAGTCGAATGCCTTGTTGAACAAGTTAAATGCCTTGTTGATCAAGTCGAGTACCTTGTAGAACAAGCCGAATGCTTTTGTCGACCAAGTCAAATGCCTTGTTGACAAAGTCGAATGCCTTGTTGACCAAGTCGAATGCGTTGTTGACCAAGTCGAATGCATTGTTAAACCAAGTCAAATGCCTTCTTCACCAAGTAATGCTTTGTTGAACAAGTCAAATGCCTTGTAGACCAAGTCAAATGCCTTGCTGATCAAGTCGAATGCCTTGTTAAACCAAGTCAAATGCCTTGTTGAACAAGTAGAACGACTTGTTAACCAAATAATGCCTTATTGAATAAGTCGGATGCATTGTTGACCAAGTGGAATGACTTGTTGAACAAGTCAAATGCCTTATTTATCTGTTGACCAAGTTGAATGACTTGTTGAACAAGTCAAATGCCTTATTTATCAATTCGAATGCCTTGTTGATTTACTAGAATATCTGTAGATCAAGTCGAAAGCCTGTTGAAGAAGTCTAATGATTTGTAGACAAATGAATGCCGTTTGAATAAGTCAAATGCCTTGTTGATCAGTCGAATGCCTTGTAGAATAAGCCGAATGCTTTGTTGACCAAGTCAAATGCCTTGTTGACCAAGTCGATTGCCTTGTTGACCAGTCGAATGCCTTGTTGATCAATCGAATGCCTTGTGAACAAGTCCAATGCGTTGTGACCAAAATGAATGCATTATTGACCAAGTCGAATGCTTGTTAAACCAAGTCAATGACTGTTGACCCAGTAATGCCTTGCTGAATAAGTCGAATGCCTTGTGACCAAGTCGAGTGTCTTGGTGAACTAGTCAAATGCCTTGTAGACCAAGTCAAATGCCTAGTTGAGCAAGTCGAGTGCCTTGTAGAAATGTCGGATGCCTGGTTGACCAAGTCCAATGCCTTGTTAAAACCAAGTCCAATGACTTGTTGACCAAGTAATGCCTTGTTGAATAAGTCGAATGTCTTGTTGACCAAGTCGAGTACCTTGTAGAACAAGCCGAATGCTTTGTCGACCAAGTCAAATGCCTTGGTAACCAAGTCAAATGCCTTGTTAACCAAGTCGAATGCCTTGTTGACCAAGTCGAATGCGTTGTTGACCAAGTTGAATGCCTTGTTAAACCAAGTCCAATGCCTTCTTCACCAAGTAATGCTTTGTTGAACAAGTCAAATGCCTTGTAGACCAAGTCAAATACCATGCTTATCAAGTCGAGTGCCTAGAACATGCCGAATGCCTGGTTTACTAAGTCGAATGCCTTGTTGACGAAGTCGAATGCCTTGTTAAACCAAGTCAAATGCCTTGTTGAACAAGTAGAATGGCTTGTTAACCAAATAATGCCTTATTGAATAAGTCGAATGCATTTTTGACCAAGTGGAATGACTTGTTGAACAAGTCAAATTGCCTTATTTATCAATTCGAATGCCTTGTTGATTTACTCGAATATCTTGTAGATCAAGTCGAAAGCCTTGTTGAAGAAGTCTAATGATTTGTAGACAAATGAATGCCTTGTTGAATAAGTCAAATGCCTTGTTGATCAAGTTGAATGCCTTGTAGAATAAGCCGAATGCTTTGTTGACCAAGTCAAATGCCTTGTTGACCAAGTCGAGTCGGAGTGCCTTGTTGACCATGTCGAATGCCTTGTTGATCAACTCGAATGCCTGTTGAACAAGTCCAATGCGTTGTTGACCAAAATGAATGCATTATGACCAAGTCGAATGCTTGTTAAACCAAGTCCAATGACTGTTGACCCAGTAGTAGTAATGCCTTGCTGAATAAGTCGAATGCCTTGTTGACCAAGTCGAGTGTCTGGTGAACTAGTCAAATGCCTTGTAGACCAAGTCAAATGCCTAGTTGAGCAAGTCGAGTGCCTTGTAGAACATGTCGGATGCCTGGTTGACCAAGTCCAATGCCTTGTTAAACCAAGTCCAATGACTTGTTGACCAAGTAATGCCTTGTTGAATAAGTCGAATGTCTTGTTGACCAAGTCGAATGCCTTGTTGAACAAGTCAAATGCCTTGTAGACCAAGTCAATTGCCTTGTTGATCAAGTCGAATTCGTTGTTAAACCAAGTCAAATGCCTTGTTAAACCAAGTCGAGTGCCTTGTAGAACATGCCGAATGCCTGGTTGACAAAGTCAAATGCCTTGTTGACCAAGTCGAATGCCTTGTAAAACCAAGTCAGATGCCTTGTTGAACAAGTAGGATGCCTTGTCGAATAAGTCGAATGCCTGTTTGACCAAGTGGAATGCCTTGTTGTACAAGTCAAATACCTTGTAGGCCAAGTCAAATGCGTTGTTTATCAAGTCGAATGCCTTGTCGATTTACTCGAAAACCTTGTAGATCAAGTCGAATGCCTTGTTTAACAAGTCTAATGCGATGTAGACCAAGGAATGCCTTGTTGAACAAGTCAAATGGCTTGTTGATCAAGTCGAGTGCCTTGTAGAACAAGCCGAGTTCTTTGTTACCAAGTCAAATGCCTTATTGACCAAGTCGAATGCCTTGTTGAACAAGTTAAATGCCTTGTTGATCAAGTCGAGTACCTTGTAGAACAAGCCGAATGCTTTGTCGACCATGTCAAATGCCTTGGTAACCAAGTCAAATGCCTTGTTGACCAAGTCGAATGCCTTGTTGACCAAGTCGAATGCCTTGTTGACCAAGTCGAATGCATTGTTAAACCAAGTCCAATGCCTTCTTCACCAAGTAATGTTTGTTGAACAAGTCAAATGCCTTGTAGACCAAGTCAAATGCCTGCTGATCAAGTCGAGTGCTAAAATGCCGAATGCCTGGTTTACTAAATCAAATGCCTTGTTGACCAAGTCGAATGCCTTGTTAACCAAGTCAAATGCCTTGTTGAATAAGTAGAACAATTGTAACCAAATAATGCCTTATTGAATAAGTCGAATGCATTGTTGACCAAGTGGAATGACTTGTTGAACAAGTCAAATGCCTTATTTATCATTCGAATGCCTTGTTGATTTACTTGAATATCTTGTAGATCAAGTCGAAAGCCTGTTGAAGAAGTCTAATGATTTGTAGACAAATGAATGCCTGTTGAATAAGTCAAATGCCTTGTTGATCAAGTCGATGCCTTGTAACAAGCCGAGTTCTTGTTACCAAGTCAAATGCCTTATTGACCAAAGTCGATGCCTTGTTGAACAAGTAAATGCCTTGTTGATCAAGTCGAGTACCTGTAGAACAAGCCGAATGCTTTGTCGACCAAGTCAAATGCTTGGTAACCAAGTCAAATGCCTTGTTGACCAAGTCGAATGCCTTGTTGACCAAGTCGAATGCGTTGTTGACCAAGTCGAATGCATTGTTAAACCAAGTCCAATGCCTTCTTCACCAAGTAATGCTTGTGGAACAAGTCAAAGCCTTGAGACCAAGTCAAATGCTTGCTGATCAAGTCGAGTGCCTAGTAGAACATGCCGAATGCTGGTTTACTAAATCAAATGCCTTGTTGACCAAGTCGAATGCCTTGTTAACCAAGTCAAATGCCTTGTTGAATAAGTAGAACGACTTGTTAACAAATAATGCCTATGAATAAGTCGAATGCATTGTTGACCAAGTGGAACGACTTGTTGAACAAGTCAAATGCCTTATTATCAATTCGAATGCTTGTTGATTTACTCGAATATCTTGTAGATCAAGTCGAAAGCCTTGTTGAAGAAGTCTAATGATTTGTAGACCAAATGAATGCCTTGTGAATAAGTCAAATGCCTTGTTGATCAAGTCAAATGCTTGTAGAATAAGCACGAATGCTTTGTTGACCAAGTCAAATGCCTTGTTGACCAAGTCGAGTGCGTTGTTGACCATGTCGAATGCCTTGTGATCAATCGAATGCTTGTGAACAAGTCCAATGCGTTGTTGACCAAAATGAATGCATTATTGACCAAGTCGAATGCCTTGTTAAACCAAGTCCAATGACTTGTTGACCCAGTAATGCCTTGCTGAATAAGTCGAATGCCTTGTTGACCAAGTCGAGTGTCTTGGTGAACTAGTAAAATGCCTTGTAGACCAAGTCAAATGCCTAGTTGAGCAAGTCGAGTGCCTTGTAGAACATGTCGGATGCTGGTTGACCAAGTCCAATGCCTTGTTAACCAAGTCCAATGACTTGTTGACCAAGTAATGCTTGTTGAATAAGTCGAATGTCTTGTGACCAAGTCGAATGCCTTGTTGAACAAGTCAAATGCCTTGTAGACCAAGTCAATTGCCTTGTGATCAAGTCGAATTCCTTGATAAACCAAGTCAAATGCCTTGTTAAACCAAGTCGAGTGCCTGTAGAACATGCCGAATGCCTGGTTGACAAAGTCAAATGCCTTGTTGACCAAGTCGAATGCCTTGCAAAAACAAGTCAGATGCCTTGTTGAACAAGTAGGATGCCTTGTCGAATAAGTCGAATGCCTTTTGACCCAAGTGGAATGCCTTGTTGTACAAGTCAAATACCTTGTAGACCAAGTCAAATGCGTTGTTTATCAAGTCGAATGCCTTGTCGATTTACTCGAAAACCTTGTAGATCAAGTCGAATGCCTTGTTTAACAAGTCTAATGCGATGTAGACCAAGGAATGCCTTGTTGAACAAGTCAAATGGCTTGTTGATCAAGTCGAGTGCCTTGTAGAACAAGCCGAGTTCTTTATTACCAAGTCAAATGCCTTATTGACCAAGTCGAATGCCTTGTTGAACAAGTTAAATGCCTTGTTGATCAAGTCGAGTACCTTGTAGAACAAGCCGAATGCTTTGTCGACCAAGTCAAATGCCTTGGTAACCAAGTCAAATGCCTTGTTGACCAAGTCGAATGCCTTGTTGACCAAGTCGAATGCGTTGTTGACCAAGTCGAATGCATTGTTAAACCAAGTCCAGTGCCTTCTTCACCAAGTAATGCTTTGTTGAACAAGTCAAATGCCTTGTAGACCAAGTCAAATGCCTTGCTGATCAAGTCGAGTGCCTAGAACATGCCGAATGCCTGGTTTACTAAATCAAATGCCTTGTTGACCAAGTCGAATGCCTTGTTAAACCAAGTCAAATGCCTTGTTGAATAAGTAGAACGACTTGTTAACCAAATAATGCCATTGAATAAGTCGAATGCATTGTTGACCAAGTGGAAATGACTTGTTGAACAAGTCAAATGACTTATTATCAATTCGAATGCCTTGTTGATTTACTCGAATATCTTGTAGATCAAGTCGAAAGCCTTGTTGAAGAAGTCTAATGATTTGTAGACCAATGAATGCCTTGTTGAATAAGTCAAATGCCTTGTTGATCAAGTCGAATGCCTTGTAGAATAAGCCGAATGCTTTGTTGACCAAGTCAAATGCCTTGTTGACCAAGTCGATTTTCTGTTGACCATGTCGAATGCTTTGTTGATCAACTCGAATGCCTTGTTGAACAAGTCCAATGCGTTGTTGACCAAAATGAATGCATTATTGACCAAGTCGAATGCCTTGTTAAACCAAGTCCAATGACTTGTTGACCCAGTAATGCCTTGCTGAATAAGTCGAATGCCTTGTTGACCAAGTCGAGTGTCTTGGTGAACTAGTCAAATGCCTTGTAGACCAAGTCAAATGCCTAGTTGAGCAAGTCGAGTGCCTTGTAGAACATGTCGGATGCCTGGTTGACCAAGTCCAATGCCTTGTTAAACGAAGTCCAATGACTTGTTGACCAAGTAATGCCTTGTTGAATAAGTCGAATGTCTTGTTGACCAAGTCGAATGCCTTGTTGAACAAGTCAAATGCCTTGTACACCAAGTCAATTGCCTTGTTGATCAAGTCGAATTCCTTGTTAAACCAAGTCAATTGCCTTGTTGATCAAGTCGAATTCCTTGTTAAACCAAGTCAAATGCGTTGTTAAACCAAGCCGAGTGCCTTGTAGAACATGCCGAATGCCTGTTTGACAAAGTCAAATACCTTATTGACCAAGTCCAATGCCTTGTAAAACCAAGTCAGATGCCTTGTTGCACAAGTAGGATGCCTTGTCGAATAAGTCGAATGCCTGTTTGACCAAGTGGAATGCCTTGTTGTACAAGTCAAATACCTTGTAGACCAAGTAGAATGCCTTGTCGAATAAGTCGAATGCCTGTTTGACCAAGTGGAATGCCTTGTTGTACAAGTCAAATACCTTGTAGACCAAGTCAAATGCGTTGTTTATCAAGTCGAGTGCCTTGTAGAACAAGCCGAGTTCTTTGTTACCAAGTCAAATGCCTTATTGACCAAGTCGAATGCCTTGTTGAACAAGTTAAATGCCTTGTTGATCAAGTCGAGTACCTTGTAGAACAAGCCGAATGCTTTGTCGACCAAGTCAAATGCCTTGGTAACCAAGTCAAATGCCTTGTTGACCAAGTCGAATGCCTTGTTGACCAAGTCGAATGCGTTGTTGACCAAGTCGAATGCATTGTTAAACCAAGTCCAATGCCTTCTTCACCAAGTAATGCTTTGTTGAACAAGTCAAATGCCTTGTAGACCAAGTCAAATGCCTTGGTTATCAAGTCGAGTGCATATAACATGCCGAATGCCTGGTTTACTAAATCAAATGCCTTGTTGACCAAGTCGAATGCCTTGTAACCAAGTCAAATGCCTTGTTGAATAAGTAGAACGACTTGTTAACCAAATAATGCCTATTGAATAAGTCGAATGCATGTTGAGCAAGTGAGAGATGACTTGTTGAACAAGTCAATGCCTTATTTATTAATCGAATGTCTTGTTGATTTACTCGAATATCTTGTAGATCAAGTCGAAAGCCTTGTTGAAGAAGTCTAATGATTTGTAGACCAATGAATGCCTTGTTGAATAAGTCAAATGCCTTGTTGATCAAGTCGAATGCCTTGTAGAATAAGCCGAATGCTTTGTTGACCATGTCAAATGCCTTGTTGACCAAGTCGAGTGCCTTGTTGACCATGTCGAATGCCTTGTTGATCAACTCGAATGCCTTGTTGAACAAGTCCAATGCATTGTTGACCAAAATGAATGCCTTATTGACCAAGTCGAATGCCTTGTGAAACCAAGTCCATTGACTTGTTGACCCAGTAATGCCTTGCTGAATAAGTCGAATGCCTTGTTGACCAAGTCGAGTGTCTTGGTGAACTAGTCAAATGCCTTGTAGACCGAGTCAAATGCCTAGTTGAGCAAGTCGAGTGCCTTGTAGAACATGTCGGATGCATGGTTGACCAAGTCGAATGCCTTGTAGACCAATTCAATTGCCTTGTTGATCAAGTCGAATTCCTTGTTAAACCAAGTCAAATGCCTTGTTAAACTAAGTCGAGTGCCTTGTAGAACATGCTGAATGCCTGGTTGACAAAGTCAAATGCCTTGTTGACCAAGTTGAATGTCTTGTAAAACCAAGTCAGATGCCTTGTCGAATAAGTCCAATGCCTGTTTGACCAAGTGGAATGCCTTGTTGAACAAGTCAAATGCCTTGTAGACCAAGTCAAATGCGTTGTTTATCAAGTCGAATGCCTTGTCGATTTACTCGAAAACCTTGTAGATCAAGTCGAATGCCTTGTTAAAAAGTCTAATGTCTTGTTGACCAAGTCGAATGCCTTGTTTAACAAGTCAAATGCCTTGTAGACCAAGTCAATTGCCTTGTTGATCAAGTCGAATTCCTTGTTAAACCAAGTCAAATGCCTTGTTCAACCAAGTCGAGTGCCTTGTAGAACATGCCGAATGCGTGGTTGACAAAGTCAAATGCCTTGTTGACCAAGTCGAATGCCTTGTAAAACCAAGTCAGATGCCTTGTTGAACAAGTAGGATGCCTTGTCGAATAAGTCGAATGCCTGTTTGACCAAGTGGAATGCCTTGTTGTACAAGTCAAATACCTTGTAGACCAAGTCAAATGCGTTGTTTATCAAGTCGAATGCCTTGTCGATTTACTCGAAAACCTTGTAGATCTAGTCGAATGCCTTGTTTAACAAGTCTAATGCGATGTAGACCAAGGAATGCCTTGTTGAACAAGTCAAATGGCTTGTTGATCAAGTCGAGTGCCTTGTAGAACAAGCTGAGTTCTTTGTTACCAAGTCAAATGCCTTATTGACCAAGTCGAATGCCTTGTTGAACAAGTTAAATGCCTTGTTGATCAAGTCGAGTACCTTGTAGAACAAGCCGAATGCTTTGTCGACCAAGTCAAATGCCTTGGTAACCAAGTCGAATGCCTTGTTGACCAAGTCGAATGCCTTGTTGACCAAGTCGAATGCGTTGTTGACCAAGTCGAATGCATTGTTAAACCAAGTCCAATGCCTTGTTCTTCACCAAGTAATGCTTTGTTGAACAAGTCAAATGCCTTGTAGACCAAGTCAAATGCCTTGCTGATCAAGTCGAGTGCCTAGAACATGCCGAATGCCTGGTTTACCAAGTCAAATGCCTTGTTGACCAAGTCGAATGCCTTGTTAAACCAAGTCAAATGCCTTGTTGAACAAGTAGAATGACTTGTTAACCAAATAATGCCTTATTGAATAAATCGTATGCATTGTTGACCAAGTTGAATGACTTGTTGAACAAGTCAAATGCCTTATTTATCAATTCGAATGCCTTGTTGATTTACTAGAATATCTTGTAGATCAAGTCGAAAGCCTTGTTGAAGACGTCTAATGATTTGTAGACCAATGAATGCCTTATTGAATAAGTCAAATGCCTTGTTGATCAAGTCGAATGCCTTGTAGAATAAGCCGAATGCTTTGTTGACCAAGTCAAATGCCTTGTTGACCAAGTCGAGTGCCTTGTTAACCATGTCGAAATGCCTTGTTGATCAACTCGAATGCCTGTTGAACAAGTCCAATGCGTTGTTGACCAAAATGAATGCCTTATTGACCAAGTCTAATGCCTTGTTAAACCAAGTCCAATGACTTGTTGACCCAGTAATGCCTTGCTGAATAAGTCGAATGCCTTGTTGACCAAGTCGAGTGTCTTGGTGAACTAGTCAAATGCCTTGTAGACCAAGTCAAATGCCTAGTGAGCAAGTCGAGTGCCTTGTAGACATGTCGGATGCCTGGTTGACCAAGTCCAATGCCTTCTTGTTAAACCAAGTCCAATGACTGTTGACCAAGTAATGCCTTGTTGAAAAAGTCGAATGTCTTGTTGATCAAGTCGAATGCCTTGTTGAACAAGTCAAATGCCTTGTAGACCAAGTCAATTGCTGTTGATCAAGTCGAATTCCTTGTTAAACCAAGTCAAATGCCTGTAAACCAAGTCGAGTGCCTGTAGAACATGTCGAATGCCTGGTGACCCAAGTCAAATGCCTTGTTGACCAAGTCGAATGCCTTGAAAAACCAAGTCAGATTCCTTGTGAACAAGTAGGATGCCTTGTCGAATAAGTCGAATGCCTGTTTGACCAAGTGGAATGCCTTGTGAATCATGTCGAATGCCTTGTCGATTTACTCGAATACCTTGTAGATCAAGTCGAATGCCATGTTTAACAAGTCTAATGCGATGTAGACCAAGGAATGCCTTGTTGAACAAGTCAAATGGCTTGTTGATCAAGTCGAGTGCCTTGTAGAACAAGCCGAGTTCTTTGTTACCAAGTCAAATGCCTTATTGACCAAGTCGAATGCCTTGTTGAACAAGTTAAATGCCTTGTTGATCAAGTCGAGTACCTTGGAGAACAAGCCGAATGCTTTGTCGACCAAGTCAAATGCCTTGGTAACCAAGTCGAATGCCTTGTTGACCAAGTCGAATGCCTTGTTGACCAAGTGGAATACCTTGTTGACCAAGTCGAATGCCTTGTTGACCAAGTCAAATGCCTTGTTGACCAAGTCAAATGCCTTGTTGACCAAGTCGAATGCCTTGCAAAACCAAGTCAGATGCCTTGTTGAACAAGTAGGATGCCTTGTCGAATAAGTCGAATGCCTGTTTGACCAAGTGGAATGCCTTGTTGTACAAGTCAAATACCTTGTAGACCAAGTCAAATGCGTTGTTTATCAAGTCGAATGCCTTGTCGATTTACTCGAAAACCTTGTAGATCAAGTCGAATGCCTGTTTAACAAGTCTAATGCGATGTAGACCAAGGAATGCCTGTTGAACAAGTCAAATGGCTTGTTGATCAAGTCGAGTGCCTTGTAGAACAAGCCGAGTTCTTTGTTACCAAGTCAAATGCCTTATTGACCAAGTCGAATGCCTTGTTGAACAAGTTAAATGCCTTGTTGTTCAAGTCGAGTACCTTGTAGAACAAGCCGAATGCTTTGTCGACCAAGTCAAATGCCTTGGTAACCAAGTCAAATGCCTTGTTGACCAAGTCGAATGCCTGTTGACCAAGGTCGAATGCGTTGTTGACCAAGTCGAATGCATTGTTAAACCAAGTCCAATGCCTTCTTCACCAAGTAATGCTCTGTTGAACAAGTCAAATGCCTTGTAGACCAAGTCAAATGCCTTGCTAATCAAGTCGAGTGCCTAGAACATGCTGAATGCCTGGTTTACTAAATCAAATGCCTTGTTGACCAAGTCGAATGCCTTGTAAACCAAGTCAAATGCCTTGTGAATAAGTAGAACGACTTGTTAACCAAAATAATGCCTTATTGATAAGTCGAATGCATTGTGACCAAGTGGAATGACTTGTTGAACAAGTCAAATGCCTTATTTATCAATTCGAATGCCTTGTTAATTTACTCGAATATCTTGTAGATCAAGTCGAAAGCCTTGTTGAAGAAGTCTAATGATTTGTAGACCAATGAATGCCTTGTTGAATAAGTCAAATGCCTTGTTGATCAAGTCGAATGCCTTTTAAAACCAAGTCAGATGCCTTGTTGAACAAGTGGGATGCCTTGTCGAATAAGTCGAATGTATGTTTGACAAAGTGGAATGCCTGTTGAACAAGTCAAATACCTTGTAGACCAAGTCAAATGCGTTGTTAATGCCTTGTTGAACAAGTGGGATGCCTTGTCGAATAAGTCGAATGTATGTTTGACAAAGTGGAATGCCTTGTTGAACAAGTCAAATACCTTGTAGACCAAGTCAAATGCGTTGTTTATCAAGTCGAATGCCTTGTCGATTTACTCGAAAACCTTGTAGATCAAGTCGAATGCCTTGTTAACAAGTCTAATGCGATGTAGACCAAGGAATGCCTTGTAACAGTCAAATGACTTGTTGATCAGTCGAGTGCCTTGTAAACAAGCCGAGTTCTTTGTTACCAAGTCAAATGCCTTATTGACCAAGTCGAATGCCTTGTTGAACATTAAATGCCTTGTTGATCAAGTCGAGTACCTTGTAGAACAAGCCGAATGCTGTCGACCAGTCCAATGCTTGGTAACCAAGTCAAATGCCTTGTTAACCAAGTCGAATGCCTTGTTGACAAGGTCGAATGCGTTGTTGACCAAGTTGAATGCCTTGTTAAACCAATTCCAATGCCTTCTTCACCAAGTAATGCTTTGTTGAACAAGTCAAATGCCTTGTAGACCAAGTCAAATACCATGCTTATCAAGTCGAGTGCCTAGAACATGCCGAAAGCCTGGTTTACTAAGTCGAATGCCTTGTTGACGAAGTCGAATGCCTTGTTAAACCAAGTCGAATGCCTTGTTGATTTACTCGAATATCTTGTAGATCAAGTCGAAAGCCTTGTTGAAGAAGTCTAATGATTTGTAGACCAATGAATTCCTTGTTGAATAAGTCAAATGCCTTGTTGATCAAGTCGAATGCCTTGTAGAATAAGCCGAATGCTTTGTTGACCAAGTCAAATGCCTTGTTGACCAAGTCGATTGCCTTGTTGACCATGTCGAATGCCTTGCTGATCAACTCGAATGCCTTGTTGAACAAGTCCAATGCTTGGTGACCAAATGAATGCCTTATTGACAAGTCGAATGCCTTGTTAAACCAAGTCCAATGACTTGTTGACCCAGTAATGCCTTGCCGAATAAGTCGAATGCCTTGTTGACCAAGTCGAGTGTCTTGGTGAACTAGTCAAATGCCTTGTAGACCAAGTCAAATGCCTAGTTGAGCAAGTCGAGTGCCTTGTAGAACATGTCGGATGCCTGGTTGACCAAGTCCAATGCCTTGTTTAAACCAAGTCCAATGACTTGTTTGACCAAGTAATGCCTTGTTGAATAGTCGAATGTCTTGTGACCATGTCGAATGCCTTGTTGAACAGTCAAATAGTCAGATGCCTTGTTGAACAAGTAGGATGCCTTGTCGAATAAGTCGAATGCCTGTTTGACCAAGTGAAATGCCTTGTTGTGCAAGTCAAATACCTTGTAGACCAAGTCAAATGCGTGTTTATCAAGTCGAATGCCTTGCGATTTACTCGAAAACCTTGTAGATCAAGTCGAATGCCTTGTTTAACAAGTCTAATGCGATGTAGACCAAGGAATGCCTTGTTGAACAAGTTAAATGGCTTGTTGAACAAGTCAAATGGCTTCTTGATCAAGTCGAGTGCCTTGTAGAACAAGCCGAGTTCTTTGTTACCAGTCAAATGCCTTATTGACCAAGTCGAATGCCTTGTTGAACAAGTTAAATGCTTTTGATCAAGTCGAGTACCTTGTAGAACAAGCCGAATGCTTTGTCGACCAAGTCAAATGCCTTGGTAACCAAGTCAAATGCCTTGTTGACCAAGTCGAATGCCTTGTTGACCAAGTCGAATGCGTTGTTGACCAAGCGAATGCCTTGTTAAAGCGTCCAATGCCTTCTTCACCAAGTAATGCTTTGTTGAACAAGTCAAATGCCTTGTTAGACCAAGTCAAATGCCTTGCTGATCAAGTCGAGTGCGAAGATAGAACATGCCGAATGCCTGGTTTACCAAGTCAAATGACTTGTTGACCAAGTCGAATGCCTTGTTAAACCAAGTCAAATGCCTTGTTGAACAAGTAGAATGACTTGTTACCAAATAATGCCTTATGAATAGTCGAATGCATGTTGACCAAGTGGAATGACTTGTTGAACAAGTCAAATGCCTTATTTATCAATTCGAATGCCTTGTTGATTTACTCGAATATCTTGTAGATCAAGTCGAAAGCCTTGTTGAAAAAGTCTAATGATTTGTAGACCAATGAATGCCTTGTTGAATAAGTCAAATGCCTTGTTGATCAAGTCGAATGCCTTGTAAAACCAAGTCAGATGCCTTGTTGAACAAGTAGGATGCCTTGTCGAGTAAGTCGAATGCTTGTTTGACCAAGTGGAATGCCTTGTTGAACATGTCAAATACCTTATAGACCAAGTCAAATGCGTTGTTTATCAAGTCGAATGCCTTGTCGATTTACTCGAAAACCTTTTAGATCAAGTCGAATGCCTTGTTTAACAAGTCTAATGCGATGTAGACCAAGGAATGCCTTGTTGAACAAGTCAAATGGCTTGTTGATCAAGTCGAGGGCCTTGTAGAACAAGCCGAGTTCTTTGTTACCAAGTCAAATGCCTTATTGACCAAGTCGTATGCTTTGTCGACCAAGTCAAATGCCTTGGTAATCAAGTCGAATGCCTTGTTGACCAAGTCGAATGCCTTGTTGACCAAGTAGAATGCGTTGTTGACCAAGTCGAATGCCTTGTTAAACCAAGTCCAATGCCTTCTTCACCAAGTAATGCTTTGTTGAACAAGTCAAATGCCTTGCTGATCAAGTCGAGTGCCTAGAACATGCCGAATGCCTGGTTTACTAAGTCAAATGCCTGTGTTGACCAAGTCGAATGCCTTGTTAAACCAAGTCAAATGCCTTGTTGAACAAGTAGAATGGCTTGTTAGCCAAATAATGCCTTATTGAATAAGTCGAATGCATTTTTGACCAAGTGGAATGACTGTTGAACAAGTCAAATGCCTTATTTATCAATTCGAATGCCTTGTTGATTTACTCAATATCTTGTAGATCAAGTCGAAAGCCTGTTGAAGAAGTCTAATGATTTGTAGACCAAGAATGCCGTGTTGAATAAGTAAATGCCTTGTGATCAGTCGAATGCCTGTAGAATAAGCCGAATGCTTTGTTGACCAAGTCCAATGCCTTGTTGACCAAGTCGAGTGCCTTGTTGACCATGTCGAATGCCTTGTTGATCAACTCGAATGCCTTGTTGAACAAGTCCAATGCATTGTTAACCAAAATGAATGCCTTATTGACCAAGTCTAATGCCTTGTTAAACCAAGTCCAATGACTTGTTGACCCAGTAATGCCTTGCTGAATAAGTCGAATGCCTTGTTGACCAAGTCGAGTGCCTAGTTGACCAAGTCAAATGCCTAGTTGAGCAAGTCGAGTGCCTTGTAGAACATGTCGGATGCCTGGTTGACCAAGTCAAATGCCTTGTTAAACCAAGTCCAATGACTTGTTGACCAAGTAATGCCTTGTTGAAAAAGTGGAATGTCTTGTTGACCAAGTCGAATGCCTTGTTGAACAAGTCAAATGCCTTGTAGACCAAGTCAATTTCCTTGTTGAATAAGTCGAATTCCTTGTTAAACCAAGTCAAATGCCTTGTTAAACCAAGTCGAGTGCCTTGTAGAACATGCCGAATGCCTGGTTGACCAAGTCAAATGCCGTGTTGACCAAGTCGAATGCGTTGAAAAACCAAGTCAGATGCTTGTTGAACAAGTAGGATGCCTTGTCGAATAAGTCGAATGCCTGTTTGACCAAGTGGAATGCCTTGTTCAACAAGTCAAATGCCTTGTAGACCAAGTCAAATGCGTTGTTTATCAAGTCGAATGCCTTGTCGATTTACTCGAATACCTTGTAGATCAAGTCGAATGCCTTGTTTAACAAGTCTAATGCGATGTAGACCAAGAAATGCCTTGTTGAACAAGTCAAATGGCTTGTTGATCAAGTCGAGTGCCCCTTAGAACAAGCCGAGTTCTTTGTTACCAAGTCAAATGCCTTATTGACCAAGTCGAATGCCTTGTTGAACAAGTTAAATGCCTTGTTGATCAAGTGGAGTACCTTGTAGAACAAGCCGAATGCCTTGTTAAACCAAGTCCAATGCCTTCTTCACCAAGTAATGCTTTGTTGAACAAGTCAAATGCCTTGTAGACCAAGTCAAATGCCTTGCTGATCAAGTCTAGTGCCTAGAACATGCCGAATGCCTGGTTTACCAAGTCAAATGCCTTGTTAAGCCAAGTCAAATGCCTTGTTGAACAAGTAGAATGACTTGTTAACCAAATAATGCCTTATTGAATAAGTCGAATGCATTGTTGACCAAGTGGAATGACTTGTTGAACAAGTCAAATGCCTTATTTATCAATTCGAATGCCTTGTTAATTTACTCGAATATCTTGTAGATCAAGTCGAAAGCCTTGTTGAAGAAGTCTAATGATTTGTAGACCAATGAATCTTATTTATCAATTCGAATGCCTTGTTAATTTACTCGAATATCTTGTAGATCAAGTCAAAAGCCTTGTTGAAGAAGTCTAATGATTTGTAGACCAATGAATGCCTTGTTGAATAAGTCAAATGCCTTGTTGATCAAGTCGAATGCCTTGTAGAATAAGCCGAATGCTTTGTTGACCAAGTCAAATGCCTTGTTGACCAAGTCGAGTGCCTTGTTGACCATGTCGAATGCCTTGTTGATCAACTCGAATGCCTTGTTGAACAAGTCCAATGCGTTGTTGACCAAAATGAATGCCTTATTGACCAAGTCTAATGCCTTGTTAAACAAAGTCCAATGACTTGTTGACCCAGTAATGCCTTGCTGAATAAGTCGAATGCCTTGTTGACCAAGTCGAGTGTCTAGTTGACCAAGTCAAATGCCTAGTTGAGCAAGTCGAGTGCCTTGTAGAACATGTCGGATGCCTGGTTGACCAAGTCAAATGCCTTGTTAAACCAAGTCCAATGACTTGTTGACCAAGTAATGCCTTGTTGAAAAAGTGGAATGTCTTGTTGACCAAGTCGAATGCCTTGTTGAACAAGTCAAATGCCTTGTAGACCAAGTCAATTGGCTTGTAGAATAAGTCGAATTCCTTGTTGAACCAAGTCAAATGCCTTGTTAAACCAAGTCGAGTGCCTTGTAGAACATGCCGAATGCTGGTGACCAAGTCAAATGCCTTGTGACCAAGTCGAATGCGTTGAAAAACCAAGTCAGATGCCTTGTTGAACAAGTAGGATGCCTTGTCGAATAAGTCGAATGCCTGTTTGACCAAGTGGAATGCCTTGTTCAACAAGTCAAATGCCTTGTAGACCAAGTCAAATGCGTTGTTTATCAAGTCGAATGCCTTGTCGATTTACTCGAATACCTTGTAGATCAAGTCGAATGCCTTGTTTAACAAGTCTAATGCGATGTAGACCAAGAAATGCCTTGTTGAACAAGTCAAATGGCTTGTTGATCAAGTCGAGTGCCCCTTAGAACAAGCCGAGTTCTTTGTTACCAAGTCAAATGCCTTATTGACCAAGTCGAATGCCTTGTTGAACAAGTTAAATGCCTTGTTGATCAAGTGGAGTACCTTGTAGAACAAGCCGAATGCCTTGTTAAACCAAGTCCAATGCCTTCTTCACCAAGTAATGCTTTGTTGAACAAGTCAAATGCCTTGTAGACCAAGTCAAATGCCTTGCTGATCAAGTCGAGTGCTAGAACATGCCGAATGCCTGGTTTTACCAAGTCAAATGCCTTGTTAAACCAAGTCAAATGCCTTGTTGAACAAGTAGAATGACTTGTTAACCAAATAATGCCATTGAATAAGTCGAATGCATTGTTGACCAAGTGGAATGACTTGTGAAAAGTCAAATGCCTTATTTATCAATTCGAATGCCTTGTTAATTTACTCGAATATTTGTAGATCAAGTCGAAAGTGTTGAAGAAGTCTAATGATTGTAGACCAATGAATGCCTTGTTGAATAAGTCAAATGCCTTGTTCATCAAGTCGAATGCCTTGTAAAACCAAGTCAGATGCCTTGTTGAACAAGTGGGATGCCTTGTCGAATAAGTCGAATGTATGTTTGACAAAGTGGAATGCCTTGTTGAACAAGTCAAATACCTTGTAGACCAAGTCAAATGCGTTGTTTATCAAGTCGAATGCCTTGTTGACCAAGTCGAATGTCTTGTTAAACCAAGTCTAATGCCTTGTTGAACAAGTAGAATGACTTGTTAACCAAATAATGCCTTATTGAATAAGTCGAATCCATTGTTGACCAAGTGGAATGACTTGTTGAACAAGTCAAATGCCTTATTTATCAATTCGAATGCCTTGTTGATTTACTCGAATATCTTGTAGATCAAGTCGAAAGCCTTGTTGAAGAAGTCTAATGATTTGTAGACCAATGAATGCCTTGTTGAATAAGTCAAATGCCTTGTTGATCAAGTCGAATGCCTTGTAAAACCAAGTCAGATGCCTTGTTGAACAAGTAGGATGGCTTGTCGAATCAGGTCAAATGCCTGTTTGACCAAGTGGAATGCCTTGTTGAAAAAGTCAATGCCTTTTAGACCAAGTCAAATGCGTTGTTTATCAAGTCGAATGCCGTGTCAATTTACTCGAAAACCTTGTAGATCAAGTCGAATGCCTTGTTTAACAAGTCTAATGCGATGTAGACCAAGGAATGCCTTGTTGAACAAGTCAAATGGCTTGTTGATCAAGTCGAGTGCCTTGTAGAACAAGCCGAGTTCTTTGTTACCAAGTCAAATGCCTTTGACCAAGTCGAATGCCTTGTTGAACAGTTAAATGCCTTGTTGATCAAGTCGAGTACCTTGTAGAACAAGCCGAATGCTTTGTCGACCAAGTCAAATGCCTTGGTAACCAAGTCGAATGCCTTGTTGACCAAGTCGAATGCCTTGTTGACCAAGTTGAATGCGTTGTTGACCAAGTCGAATGCCTTGTTAAACCAAGCCCAATGCCGTCTTCACCAAGTAATGCTTTGTTGAACAAGTCAAATGCCATGTAGACCAAGTCAAATGCCTTGCTGATCAAGTCGAGTGCCTAGAACATGCCGAATGCCTGGTTTACTAAGTCAAATGCCTTGTTGACCAAGTCGAATGTCTTGTTAAACCAAGTCAAATGCCTTGTTGAACAAGTAGAATGACTTGTTAACCAAATAATGCCTTATTGAATAAGTCGAATCCATTGTTGACCAAGTGGAATGACTTGTTAAACAAGTCAAATGCCTTATTTATCAATTCGAATGTCTTGTTGATTTACTCGAATATCTTGTAGATCAAGTCGAAAGCCTTGTTGAAGAAGTCTAATGATTTGTAGACCAATGAATGCCTTGTTGAATAAGTCAAATGCCTTGTGGATCAAGTCGAATGCCTTGTAGAATAAGCCGAATGCTTTGTTGACCAAGTCAAATGCCTTGTTGACCAAGTCGAGTGCCTTGTTGACCATGTCGAATGCCTTGTTGATCAACTCGAATGCCTTGTTGAACAAGTCCAATGCGTTGTTGACCAAAATGAATGCCTTATTGACCAAGTCGAATGCCTTGTTAAACCAAGTCCAATGACTTGTTGACCCAGTAATCCCTTGCTGAATAAGTCGAATGCCTTGTTGACCAAGTCGAGTGTCTTGGTGAACTAGTCAAATGCCTTGTAGACCAAGTCAAATGCTAGTGGCAAGTCGAGTGCCTTGTAGAACATGTCGGATGCCTGGTTGACAAGTCAAATGCCTTGTTAAACCAAGTCCAATGACTTGTTGACCAAGTTATGCCTTGTTGAATAAGTCGAAAGTCTTGTTGACCAAGTCGAATGCCTTGTTGAACAAGTCAAATGCCATGTAGACCAAGTCAATTGCCTTGTTGATCAAGTCGAATTCCTTGTTAAACCAAGTCAAATGCCTTGTTAAACCAAGTCGAGTGCCTTGTAACATGCCGAATGTGGTTGACAAAGTCAAATGCCTTGTTGACCAAGTCGAATTCCTTGAAAAACCAAGTCAGATGCCTTGTTGAACAAGTAGGATGCCTTGTCGAATAAGTCGAATGCCTGTTTGACCAAGTGGAATGCCTTGTTGAACAAGTCAAATGCCTTGTAGACCAAGTCAAATGCGTTGTTTATCAACTCGAATGCCTTGTCGATTTACTCGAAAACCTTGTAGATCAAGTCGAATGCCTTGTTTAACAAGTCTAATGCGATGTAGACCAAGGAATGCCTTGTTGAACAAGTCAAATGGCTTGTTGATCAAGTCGAGTGCCTTGTAGAACAAGCCGAGTTCTTTGTTACCAAGTCAAATGTCTTATTGACCAAGTCGAATGCCTTGTTGAACAAGTTAAATGCCTTGTTGATCAAGTCGAGTACCTTGTAGAACAAGCCGAATGCTTTGTCGACCAAGTCAAATGCCTTGGTAACCAAGTCGAATGCCTTGTTGACCAAGTCGAATGCCTTGTTAAACCAAGTCCAATGCCTTCTTCACCAAGTAATGCTTTGTTGAACAAGTCAAATGCCTTGTAGACCAAGTCAAATGCCTTGCTGATCAAGTCGAGTGCCTAGAACATGCCGAATGCCTGGTTTACCAAGTCAAATGCCTTGTTGACCAAGTCGAATGCCTTATTAAACCAAGTCAAATGCCTTGTTGAACAAGTAGAATGACTTGTTAACCAAATAATGCCTTATTGAATAAGTCGAATGCATTGTTGACCAAGTGGAATGACTTGTTGAACAAGTCAAATGCCTTATTTATCAATTCGAATGCCTTGTTGATTTACTCGAATATCTTGTAGATCAAGTCGAAAGCCTTGTTGAAGAAGTCTAATGATTTGTAGACAAATGAATGCCTTGTTGAATAAGCAAATGCCTTGTTGATCAAGTCGAATGCCTTGTATTGTAGAATAAGCCGAATGCTTGTTGACCAGTCAAATGCCTGTGGACCAAGTCGAGTGCCTTGTTGACCATGTCGAATGCCTTGTTGATCAATCGAATGCCTTGTTGAACAAGTCCAATGCGTTGTTGACCAAAATAAATGCCTTATTGACCAAGTCGAATGCCTTGTTAAACCAAGTCCAATGACTTGTTGACCCAGTAATGCCTTGCTGAATAAGTCGAATGCCTTGTTGACAAAGTCGAGTGTCTTGGTGAACTAGTCAAATGCCTTGTAGACCAAGTAAAATGCCTAGTTTAGCAAGTCGAGTGCCTTGTAAAACATGCCGGATGCCTGGTTGACTAAGTCAAATGTTGTTGACCAAGTCGAATGCCTTGTTAAACCAACTCAAAAGCCTTGTTGAACAAGTAGGATGCCTTGTTAAACAAATAATGAATTGTTGAATAAGTCGAATGCCTTGTTGCCAAAGTGGAATACTTTGTTGAACAAGTCAAATGGATTGTAGACCAAGTCAAATTCCTTGTTTATCAAGTCGAATGCCTTGTTGATTTACTTAAATACCTTGTAGATCAAGTTGAATGCCTTGTTGAACAAGTCTAATGCCTTGAAGACCAAGGAATGCCTTGTAGACCAAGTCGAATGCCTTGTTAAACCAAGTCAAACGCCTTGTTAAACAAGTAAAATGCCTTGTTGACCAAGTTGAAAGCCTTGTTGACCAAGTCAAATGCCTTGTTAAACCAAGTCCAATGAGTTGTTGACCAAGTAATGCCTTGTTGAATAAGTTAAAAGTCTTGTTGACCAAGTCGAATGCCTTGTTGAACAAGTCAAATGCCTTGTAGACCAAATCAACTGCCTTATTGATCAAGTCGAATTCCTTGTTAAACCAAGTCAAATGCCTTGTTAAACCAAGTCGAGTGCCTTGTAGAACATGCCGAATGCCTGGTTGACCAAGTCAATTGCCTTGTTGACCAAGTCGAATGCCTTGTTAAACCAAGTCATATGCCTTGTTGAACAAGTATAATGCCTTGTCGAATAAGTCAAATGCGTTGTTTATCAAGTCGAATGCCGTGTCGATTTACTCGAAAACCTTGTAGATCAAGTCGAATGCCTTGTTTAACAAATCTAATGCGATGTAGACCAAGGAATGCCTTGTTGAACAAGTCAAATGGCTTGTTGATCAAGGTGCCTTGTAGAACAAGCCGAGTTCTTTGTTACCAAGTCAAATGCCTTATTGACTAAGTCGAATGCCTTGTTGAACAAGTTAAATGCCTTGTTGATCAAGTCGAGTACCTTGTAGAACAAGCCGAATGCTTTGTCGACCAAGTCAAATGCCTTGTAAACCAAGTCGAATGCCTTGTTGACCAAGTAGAGTGCCTTGTAGACCAAGTCAAATGCCTTGTTGACCAAGTCGAATGCCTTGTTAAACCAAGTTCAATGCCTTGTTGACCAAGTAATGCTTTGTTGAACAAGTCAAATGCCTTGTAGACTAAGTCAAATGCCTTGCTGATCAAGTCGAGTGCCCATAACATGAAGAATGCCTCGTTGACCAAGTCAAATGCCTTGCTGACCAAGTCGAGTGCCTTGTTAAACCAAGTCAAATGCCTTATTGAATAAGTTGAATGTCTTGTTGACCAAGTGGAATATCTTGTTGAACAAGTCAAATGTCTTGTAGACCAACTCAAATGCCTTGTTTATCAAGTCTAAGTCCTTGTAGAACAAGTAGAATGCCTTGTTGATTAAGTCAAATACCTTGTTAAAAACCAAGTAAAATGCCTTGTGGAACAAGTAAAAGGCCTTGTCGACCAAGTAATGCCATGTTGAACAAGTCGAGTGCCTTGTTGATCAAGTCGAGTGCCTCGTAGAACAATCCGAATGTCTTGTTGACCAAGTCGAATACCTTGTTGACCAAGTAGAATGCCTTGTTGACCAAGTTTAATGCCTTATCGACCATGTCGAATGCCTTGTTAAACAAAGTCCGATGACTTGTTGACCAAGTAATGCGTTGTTGAATAAGTCGAATGCTTTGTTGACCAAGTCAAAAGCCTTTTTGAATATGTCAAATGCCTTGTAGACCAAGTCAAATGCCATGTTGATCAAGTCGAGTGCCTTGTAGAACATGTCGAATTCATGGTTGACCAAGTCAAATGCCTTGTTAACCAAGTCGAATGCCTTGTTTACCAAGTCAAATGCCTTGTTAACCAAGTCATGCCTTGTTGAATAAGTCGAATGCCTTGTTGACCAAGTGGAATGCTTTCTTGAACAAGTCAAATGCCTTGTAAACCAAGTCACATACTGTGCTTATCAAGTCGAATGCCTTGTCGATTTACTCGAATACCTTGTAGATTAAGTATTATGCCTTGTAGACAAAGGAATGCCTTGTTGACCAAGTTGAATGCCTTGTTAAACCAAGTCAAATGTCTTGTTGAACAAGTAAAATGCCTTGTTGACCAAGTAATGCCATGTTGAACAAGTCGAGAAACTTGTTGATCAAGTCGAGTGCCTTGTAGAATAAGCCGAATTATCTGTTCACCAAGTCAAATGCCTTGTTGTCCAAGTCAAATGGCTTGTTGACCAAGTTGAATGCCTTGTTGACCAAGTCAAATGCCTTGTTAAACCAAGTCCAATGACTTGTTGACCAAGTAATGCCTTGTTGAATAAGTTGAATGTCTTGTTGACCAAGTCGAATGCCTTGTAGACCAAGTCCACTGCCTTGTTGATCAAGTCGAATGCCTTGTTAAACCAAGTCAAAGGCCCTGTTAAACCAAGTCAAATGCCTTGTTAAACCAAGTCGAGTGCCTAGTAGAACATGCCGAATGCCTGGTTGACCAAGTCAAATGCCTTGTTGACCAAGTCGAATGCCTTGTTAAACCAAGCCAGATGCCTTGTTGAACAAGTAGAATGCCTTTTCGAATAAGTCGAATGCCTTTTTGACCAAGTAATGCCTTGTTGAACAAGTTAAATGCCTTGTACACCAAGTCAAATGCCTTGCTGATCAAGTCCGCCTTGTAGAACATGCCGAATGCCTAGTTGACCAAGTCGAATGCCTTGTTAAAAACCAAGTCAAATGCCTTGTTCACAAAGTAATGCCATGTTGAACAAGTCGAGTGCCGTGTTGATCAAGTCGAATCCCTTCTAGAACAAGCCGAATGCTTTGTTGACCAAGTCTAATGCCTTGTTGACAAAAACGAATGCCTTATTGACCAAGTCGAATGCCTTGTTAAACCAAGTCCAATGACTTGTTGTAAGTAATGCCTTATTAAATAAGTCGAATGCCTTGTTGACCAAGTCGAGTGTCTTGGTGAACTAGTCAAATGCCTTGTAGACCAAGTCAAATGCCTAGTTGAGCAAGTCGAGTGCCTTGTAGAACATGTCGGATTCCAGGTTGACCAAGTCAAATGCCTTTGTTGACCAAGTCGAATACCTTGTTAAACCAACTCAAAAGCCTTGTTGAAAAAGTAGGATGCCTTGTTAAACAAAATATGAATTGTTGAATAAGTCGAATGCCTTGTTGACCAAGTGGAATGCTTTGTTGAACAAGTCCAATGGCTTGTAGACAAAGTCAAATGCCTTTTTATCAAGTCGAATGCTTTGTTGATTTACTTAAATACCTTGTAGATCAAGTTGAATGCCTTGTTGAACAAGTCTAATGCCTTGAACACCAAGGAATGCCTTGTTGACCAAGTCGAATCCCTGGTTGACCAAGTCAAATGCCTTGTTGACCAAGTCGAATGCCTTGTTAAACCAACTCAAAAGCCTTGTAGAACAAGTAGGATGCCTTGTTAAACAAATAATGAATTGTTGAATAAGTCGAATGCCTTGTTGCCCAAGTGGAATGCTTTGTTGAACAAGTCAAATGGATTGTAGACCAAGTCAAATGCCTTGTTTATCAAGTCGAATGCCTTGTTGATTTACTCAAATACCTTGTAGATCAAGTTGAATGCCTTGTTGACCAAGTCAAATGCCTTGTTGACCAAGTCGAATGCCGTGTTAAACCAAGGCAGATGCCTTGTTGAACAAGTAGAATGCTTTGTCGAATAAGTCGAATGCCTTTTTGACCAAGTGGAATGCCTTGTTGAACAAGTCAAATGCCTTGTAGACCAAGTCAAATGCGTTGTTTATCAAGTCGAATGCCTTGTCGATTTACTCGAATACCTTGTAGATCAAGTAGAAAGCCTTGTTTAACAAGTCTAATGCGATGTAAACCAAGGAATGCCTTGTTGAACAATTCAAATGGCTTGTTGATCAAGTCGAGTGCCTTGTCGAACAAGCCGAGTTCTTTTTTGACAAAGTCAAATGGCTTATTGACCAAGTCGAATGCCTTGTTGAACAAGTTAAATGCCTTGTTGTTCAAGTCGAGTACCTTGTAGAACAAGGCGAATGCTTCGTCGACCAAGTCAAATGCCTTGTTGACCAAGTCGAATGCCTTGTTGACCAAGTCGAATGCCTTGTTGACCAAGTCGAATGCGTTCTTGACCAATTCGAATGTCTTGTTAAACCAAGTCCACTGCCTTCTTTACCAAGTAATGTTTTGTTGAACAAGTCAAATGCCTTGTAGACCAAGTCAAATGCCTTGCTAATCATGTCGAGTGCCTATACATGCCGAATGCATGGTTTACCAAGTCAAATGCCTATTGACCAAGTCGAATGCCTTGTTAAACCAAGTCAAATGCCTTGTTGAACAAGTAGAATGACTTGTTAACCAAATAATGCGTTATTGAATAAGTCGAATGCCTTGTTGACCCAGTGGAATGACTTGTTGAACAAGTCAAATGCCTTATTTATCAATTCGAATGCCTTGTTGATTTACTCGAATATCTTGTAGATCAAGTTGAAAGCCTTGTTGAAGAAGTCTAATGATTTGTAGACCAAGGAATGCCTTGTTGAATAAGTCAAATGCCTTGTTGATCAAGTCGAATGCTTTGTAGAACAAGCCGAATGCTTTGTTTGACCAAGTCAAATGCCTTGTTGACCAAGTCGAGTGCCTTGTTGACCATGTCGAATGCCTTTTTGATCAAGTTGAATGTCTTGTTGAACAAGTCTAAGGCGTTGTTGACCAAGTCGAATGCCTTGTTAAACCAAGTCGAATGTCTTTTTGACAAAGTAATGCCTTGTTGAACCAGTCAAATGCCTTGTAGACCAAGTCAAATGCCTTGCTGATCAAGTCGAATGCCTTGTAGAACATGCCGAATGCCTAGTTGACCAAGTCGAATGCCTTGTTAAAAACCAAGTCAAATGCTTTGGTCACAAAGTAATGCCATGTTGAACAAGTCGAGTGCCGTGTTGATCAAGTCGAATCCCCTGTACAACAAGCCGAATGCTTTGTTGACCAAGTCTAATGCCTTGTTGACTAAAATGAATGCCTTATTGACCATGTCGAATGACTTGTTAAACCAAGTCCAATGACTTGTTGACCAAATAATGCCTTGTTGAATAAGTCGAATGCCTTGTTGACAAAGTCGAGTGTCTTGTTGAACTTGTCAAATGCCTCTTAGACCAAGTAAAATGCCTAGTTGAGCAAGTTGAGTGCCTTGTAGAACATGTCGGATGCCTTGTAGACCAAGTCAAATGCCTTGTAGACCAAGTCAAATACGTTGTTTATCAAGTCGAATGCCTTGTCGATTTACTCGAATACCATGTAGATCAAGTATAAAGCCTTGTTTAACAAGTCTAATGCGATGTAAACCAAGGAATGCCTTGTTGAACAATTCAAATGGCTTGTTGATCAAGTCGAGTGCCTTGTAGAAGAAGTCGAGTTTTTTGCTGACCAAGTCAAATGCCTTATTGACCAAGTCGAATGCCTTGTTGAACAAGTTAAATGCCTTGTCGATTTACTCGAATACCTTGTACTTTAAGTCTAATGCCTTGTAGACAAAGGAATGCCTTGTTGACCAAGTTGAATGCCTTGTTAAACCAAGTCAAATGTCTTGTGGAACAAGTAAAATGCCTTGTTGACCAAGTAATGTCATGTTGAACAAGTCGAGAAACTTGTTGATCAAGTCGAGTGCCATGTAGAATAAGCCGAATTATCGGTTCACCAAGTCAAATTCCTTGTTGTCCAAGTCAAATGGCTTGTTGACCAAGTTGAATGCCTTGTTGACCAAGTTGAATGCCTTGTTGACCAAGTCAAATGCCTTGTTAAACCAAGTCCAATGACTTGTTGACCAAGTACTGCCTTGTTGAATAAGTTGAATGTCTTGTTGACCAAGTCGAATGCCTTGTTGAACAAGTCAAATGCCTTGTAGACCAAGTCCACTGCCTTGTTGATCAAGTCGAATGCCTTGTTAAACCAAGTCAAAGGCCTTGTTAAACCAAGTCAAATGCCTTGTTAAACCAAGTCGAGTGCCTTGTAGAACATGTCGAATGCCTGGTTGACGAAGTCAAATGCCTTGTTGACCAAGTCGAATGCCTTGTTAAATCAAGCCAGATGCCTTGTTGAACAAGTAGATTGCCTTTTCGAATAAGTCGAATGCCTTTTTGACCAAGTAATGCCTTGTTGAACAAGTTAAATGCCTTGTACACAAAGTCAAATGCCTTGCTGATCAAGTCGAATGCCTTGTAGAACATGCCGAATGCCTAGTTCACCAAGTCGAATGCCTTGTTAAAAACCAAGTCAAATGCCTTGTTCGCAAAGTAATGCCATGTTGAACAAGTCGAGTGCCGTGTTGATCGTGTTGATCAAGTCGAATCCCTTCTAGAACAAGCCGAATGCTTTGTTGACCAAGTCTAATGCCTTGTTGACAAAACGATGCCTTATTGACCAAGTCGAATACCTTGTTAAACCAAGTCAATGACTTGTTGACAAGTTAATGCCTTGTTGAATAAGTAGAATGCCTTGTGACCAAGTCGAGTGTCTTGGTGAACTAAACAAATGCCTTGTGACCAAGTCAAATGCTAGTTGAGCAAGTCAGAGTGCCTTGTAGAACATGCCGGATTCCTGGTTGACCAAGTCAAATGCCTTTGTTGACCAAGTCGAATACCTTGTTAAACCAACTCAAAAGCCTTGTTGAAAAAGTAGAATGCCTTGTTAAACAAATAATGAATTGTTGAATAAGTCGAATGCCTTGTTGAACAAGTCAAATGGCTTGTAGACAAAGTCAAATGCCTTTTTATACAAGTCGAATGCCTTGTTGATTTACTCAAATACCTTGTAGATCAAGTTGAATGCCTTGTTGAACAAGTCTAATGCCTTGAAGACCAAGGAATGCCTTGTTGACCAAGTCGAATCCATGGTTGACCAAGTCAAATGCCTTGTTGACTAAGTCGAATGCCTTGTTGACCAAGTCAAATGCCTTGTTGACCAAGTCGAATGCCGTGTTAAACAAAGCCAGATGCCTTGTAAAACAAGTAGAATGCCTTGTCGAATAAGTCGAATGCCTGTTTGACCAAGTGGAATGCATTGTTGAACAAGTCAAATGCCTTGTAGACCAAGTCAAATGCGTTGTTTATCAAGTCGAGCCTGTGTCGATTTACTCGAATACCTTGTAGATCAAGTAGAAAGCATTGTTTAACAAGTCTAATGCGATGTAAACCAAGGAATGCTTGTTGAACAATTCAAATGGCTTGTGATCAAGTCGAGTGCCTTGTAGAACAAGCCGAGTTCTTTTTGACAAAGTCAAATGGCTTATTGACCAAGTCGAATGCCTTGTTGAACAAGTTAAATGCCTTGTTGGTCAGTAGAGTACCTTGTAGAACAAGCGAAGGCTTCGTCGACCAAGTCAAATGCCTGTTAACCAAGTCGAATGCCTTGTGAGCAAGTCGAATGACTTGTTGACCAAGTCGAATGCGTTCTTGACCAATTCGAATGCCTTGTTAAACAAGTCCAATGCCTTCTTTACAAGTAATGTTTTGTTGAACAAGTCAAATGCCTTGTAGACCAAGTCAAATGCCTTGCTGATCAAGTCCAGTGCCTATACATGCCGAATGCCTGGTTTACCAAAGAAAATGCCTATTGACCAAGTCGAATGCCTTTTAAACCAAGTCAAATGCCTTGTTGAACAAGTAGAATGACTTGTTAACCAAATAATGCGTTATTGAATAAGTCGAATGCCTTGTTGACCTAGTGGAATGACTTGTTGAACAAGTTAAATGCCTTATTTATCAATTCGAATGCCTTGTTGATTTACTCGACTATCTTGTAGATCAAGTTGAAAGCCTTGTTGAACAAGTCTAATGATTTGTAGACCAAGGAATGCGTTGTTGAATAAGTCAAATGCCTTGTTGATCAAGTCGAATGCTTTGTAGAACAAGCCGAATGCTTTGTTTGACCAAGTCAAATGCCTTGTTGACCAAGTCGAGTGCCTTGTTCACCATGTCGAATGCCTTTTTGATCTAGTCGAATGCCTTGTTGAACAAGTCTAATGCGTTGTTGACCAAGTCGAATGCCTTGTTAAACCAAGTCGGATGCCTTTTTGACCAAGTAATGCCTTGTTGAACAAGTCAAATGCCTTGTAGACCAAGTCAAATGCCTTGCTGATCAAGTCGAATGCCATGTAAAACATGCCGAATGCCTAGTGACCAAGTCAAATGCCTTGTAAAACCAAGTAAATACTTGGTCACAAAGTAATGCCATGTTGAACAAGTCGAGTGCCGTCGTGTGATCAAGTCGAATCCCCTGAACAACAAGCCGAATGCTTTGTTGACCAAGTATAATGCCTGTTGACCAAATGAATGCCTTATTGACCAAGTCGAATGCCTTGTAAACCAAGTCCAATGACTTGTTGACCAAGTAATGCCTGTGTTGAATAAGTCGAATGCCTTGTTGACAAAGTCGAGTGTCTTGTTGAACTTGTCAAATGCCCTCTTAGACAAGTAAAATGCCTAGTTGAGCAAGTCGAGTGCTTGTAGAACAATTCCGGATGCCTGGTTGACCAAGTCAAATGCCTTGTCAACCCAAGTCCAATGACTTGTTGACCAAGTAATGCCTTGTTGAATAAGTCGAATGTCTTGTTGACCAAGTCGAATGCCTTGTTGAACAAGTCAGATGCCTTGTAGACCAAGTCAACTGCCTTGTTGATCAAGTCGAATGCCTTGTTAAACCAAGTCAAATGCCTCGTTAAACCAAGTCGAGTGTCTTGTAGACATGCCGAATGCCCGGTTGACCAAGTCAAATGCCTTGTTGACCAAGTCGAATGCCTTGTTGATTAACTCAAATACCTTGTAGATCAAGTTGAATGACTTGTTGACCCAGTCGAATGCCTGGTTGACCAAGTCGAATGCCTGGTTGACCAAGTCGAATGCCTGGTTGACAAAGTCAAATGCCTTGTTGACAAAGTCGAATGCCTTGTTAAACAAAGCCAGATGCCTTGTTGAACAAGTAGAATGCCTTGTCGAATAAGTCAAATGCCTGTTTGACCAAGTGGAATGCCTTGTAGACCAAGTCAAATGCGTTGTTTATCAAGTCGAATGCCTTGTCGATTTACTCGAATACCTTGTAGATCAAGTAGAAAGCCTTGTTTAACAAGCCTAATGCGATGTAAACCAAGGAATGCCTTGTTGAACAATTCAAATTGCTTGTTGATCAAGTCGAGTGCCTTGTAGAACAAGCCGAGTTCTTTGTTGACCAAGTCGAATGCCTTGTTGAACAACTTAAATGCCTTGTTGATCAAGTCGAGTACCTTGTAGAACAAGCCAAATGCTTTGTCGACCAAGTCAAATGCATTGTTGACCAAGTCGAATGCCTTGTTGACCAAGTCGAATGCCTTGTCGACCAAATCAACAGCCTTATTGATCAAGTCGAATTCCTTGTTAAACCAAGTCAAATGCCTTGTTAAACCAAGTCGAGTGCCTTGTAGAACATGCCGAATGCCTGGTTGACCAAGTTAATTGCCTTGTTGACCAAGTCGAATGCCTTGTTAAACCAAGTCATATGCCTTGTTTGACCAAGTGGAATGCCTTGTTGAACAAGTCGAATACCTTGTAGGCCAAGTCAAATGCGTTGTTTATCAAGTGAATGCCTAGGAATGCCTTGTTGAACAAGTCAAATGGCTTGTTGATCAAGTCGAGTGCATTGTAGAACAAGCCGAGTTCTTTGTTACCAAGTCAAATGCCTTATTGACCAAGTCGAATGCCTTGTTGAACAAGTAAAATGCCTTGTTGATCAAGTTGAGTACCTTGTAGAACAAGCCGAATGCTTTGTCGACCAAGTCAAATGCCTTGTTAACCAAGTCGAATGCCTTGTTGACCAAGTCGAGTGCCTTGTAGACCAAGTCAAATGCCTTGTTGACCAAGTCGAATGCCTTGTTAAACCAAGTTCAATGCCTTGTTGACCAAGTAATGCTTTGTTGAACAAGTCAAATGCCTTGTAGACTAAGTCAAATGCCTGCTGATCACTGACCAAGTCGAGTGCCTTGTTAAACCAATCAAATGCCTTATTGAATAAGTTGAATGTCTTGTTGACCAAGTGGAATATCTTGTTGAACAAGTCAAATGTCTTGTAGACCAAGTCATTTGCCTTGTTTATCAAGTCTATGTCCTTGTTGAACAAGTAGAATGCCTTGTTGATTAAGTCAAATGCCTTGTTAAAAACCAAGTAAAATGCCTTGTGGAACAAGTAAAATGCATTGTCGACCAAGTAATGCCATGTTGAACAAGTCGAGTGCCTTGTTGATCAAGTCGAGTGCCTCGTAGAACAATCCGAATGTTTTGTTGACCAAGTCGAATACCTTGTTGACCAAGTCGAATGCCTTGTTGACCAAGTCTAATGCCTTATCGACCAAGTCGAATGCCTTGTTAAACAAAGTCCAATGACTTGTTGACCAAGTAATGCGTTGTTGAATAAGTCGAATGCCTTGTTGACCAAGTCGAATGCCTTTTTGAATATGTCAAATGCCTTGTAGACCAAGTCAAATGCCTTGTTGATCAAGTCGAGTGCCTTGCAGAACATGTCGAATGCATGGTTGACCAAGTCAAATGCCTTGTTAACCAAGTCATGCCTTGTTGAATAAGTCGAATGCCTTGTTGACCAAGTGGAATGCTTTCTTGAACAAGTCAAATGCCTTGTAGATCAAGTCACATACTGTGTTTATCAAGTCGAATGCCTTGTCGATTTACTCGAATACCTTGTAGATTAAGTATAATGCCTTGTAGACAAAGGAATGCTTTGTTGACCAAGTTGAATGCCTTGTTAAACCAAGTCAAATGTCTTGTTGAACAAGTAAAATGCCTTGTTGACCAAGTAATGCCATGTTAAACAAGTCGAGAAACTTGTTGATCATGTCGAGTGTCTTGTAGAATAAGACGAATTATCTGTTCACCAAGTCAAATGCCTTGTTGTCCAAGTCAAATGGCTTGTTGACCAAGTTGAATGCCTTGTTGACCAAATCAAATGCCTTGTTAAACCAAGTCCAATGACTTGTTGACCAAGTAATGCCTTGTTGAATAAGTTGAATGTCTTCTTGACCAAGTCGAATGCTTTGTTGAACAAGTCAAATGCCTTGCAGACCAAGTCCACTGCCTTTTTTTTTTTGGTAAAATTCCGTATATAAATAAATAAAAGAAAAAAGTCAGAACATGCGTGACAGGAAGAAACTACACGCAACACGCCAAAGCCGCCTAATGGCCGCAATCTGCAAAGCATACTTTGTAGAAAGACCGAAAAGACGCAAACAACAAATGTCTAAAAACACAAGCAACTAATCGTTCTGGCGTGGTCGTAACATCCTCACGCCAGCGTCGATTCCGAGCAAGCCAAATATGATAAACCCAGGGATGCCAAAAGATGCCGATACGCCGCATGCAATAAATGATTTCACGCCACCGGTGAGCAGCCCAAAGACAACCCTGCGTCCAGTCCCGGTGTGGCCAGTCCCAGCGAACCCGCCTCCGAAGGATCCGCAAACAGCGACGAGAGAAATCGCAGTCGAAAAAAAAGATGGGAGGCCGTCTCCACCTGAGCCGAGGAGCAAAGACCACAAGCCTGTGTCCCCACACGAGAAGCAACCCAAGCCTTATCCCTAGTCGAGAGTCGGCCACGAACACCCATCCAGAGGGAGAACTCATGTCGAGGGACCCGTAAAGGACCACCAAACAGACTCGCCCAAATCACACCATCCTGACGAGGCCGCAGCGCCTCCCGAATGAGGCTGGCAGGAGCAACGCCATCGACAGACTCACGCCAGGAAACACTGTCCCGTTGGTCGGACGAACCGGGGGAGGTCGGGACTAAATCAAGATATTCAACAGTAGTACGACCCGGCCAGTTCCAGCCATGCTCGGAAATAACAGAGGCAAGACGGGTGCCCACAGGGAGGCCCATAGCAACAGGTCCCCGGAAAGCGATCCAGAAGAGAACCACCGGCATCCAAGGGTCCTCCCACAAACGAATGGAGGAACCGTCACCAATGTGGAAGACAATGTGACTTTAATCTCAGCCCTAAACCTCAATAACTGACGCCAGCTCCAAGAAGTCGGCGAAGAAGAAACAGGAGCCGTCCAAATAGTATCTGACCTCAGCCGACTGGCATACAGCCAGGTAACCCAAATAGAGTCCGGGCCCTCGTAAGGATTCGCCACAAGAGGCGGAAAAAGAAGCACCTTATTATCAACTGCCACCGAACGAATGCCCAAACCGCCCTCCGCAGTGGGCAAACACACGTCAGTCCATGCCACCTTAGCTGTAGACCCCGCCCAAGAAACTAACGAAATTTAGCTTCCAAGCCCTCACCACACCCATGGGGAGGAGGAACACCCCCACCAGTAAACATGCAGCGCCTGAAAACAGAACGGATCAACTGGACACGTCCAGCATAAGAGAGGGTCTGGTTCAACCATGAACCCAGACGATGATCAACACGAGACAAGAGCGGGCTGTCAGTCAGCAAGCAAAGACGAGAGTAATCAATAGAACCCCCAGATACCGAACTGGCAAAGAGCCCAAGGGAAACCACAAAATGGGCTGCAGCTGCGATGCGAGGGAGAGCCGGGCGAGAAAGAAACACTCACTCTTAGCCGGGTTTGGTATAAACCCGAAAGAGTCGAGAAACAGTCCACCGACGCCTTAAGGACCCCACAGAAATCTCGTCAGCATGGCAGAACAACAACAGATCATCCGCAAAAATAAGCATAGGTAATGATAGAGGCTCGCAGCGCCAATGATAACGAAACCGCTGTTCCTCACTAATACACTTACACACAATGCCATGGAGAACCTCCATAACCAAAGTGAAAAGGTAGGGGAAATAGGGTCACCTTGACGGAGACCCCGCTTGCCCTCAAAGAACCCCATAGGGCACCCCCACTAACGCAAAGGGAGAACGTAGTCGTAGTAAGACAGGTCTTGATCCACTCGATAAATTGCGGATGGAGTCCCGCCTGCCTGACGTAGCCAAAACAAACTCCATCCACCCGGTCATAGGCCTTCGCCAGGTCCACTTTGAAAAGCGCTCGAGGAGGGTGACGATGGCCGTTGTAGCCAGACACAGCTCCTGGGCAAGAAGGATGTTATCCGAGATGTGACGTCCCGGGATGAAGGCAGTCTGGCAACCTTGAACAAGGCTAGGAAGGGGCAGGCTTCAGACGGTCGGCCAAAATCTTTGAGATAATCTTGTAGATGACTTACACAAGCACGAGATCGGCCGAAAATCTGAGGCCCGCCGAGGAGACTCCATCTTCGGAATAAGCGTGAGCAAGTACTGTTAGACCCTGCAAGAGGCGCCCCGTGACGAAGAAGTCCCGGACCGCAGCAGTGACATCGGGTCCCACAACAACCACGCAGCTTGGAAGAAGGCCGCGGTAAAGCCATCAGGGCCCGGAGCCTTCTCAGAACCCATAGAAAAAACAGCTTTACGCACCTCCGCATCGTCCAGGGGAAGAAACCATAGAGCAGCCGCAGACTGTGAAAGTCTTCGTGAATGAAATCTTGGACGTCGGGTAACAGTACCGGCGAAGGAAGAGAGATTTGCCAAGAAGATCCTCGTAAAAACCCAGCAACCTCAGAATCAACGCATCCTAAGACGTCAGCAACTCTTCGGAAGTGGATTCGAGCGTAAGGATCTTGTTTAACTTACGTTGAGCGCAACCTTACGAAAGAAAAAGGCAGAGCACTGATCCCCATCCTTCAGCCAAGCCATCTTGGCTCGCTGTGCCAATGCGAGTGCTCCATCTCAACTGCTCTCGAATAGACCACCTACAGCAGCTTTCGAGCAAGCGGAGACGTCATCGAACGGATGGAGCGAAGTGTACCGCTGGGCACGTCTAAAAACCTCCGCGCCTCGGAAACGTTAGCTGCGAGATCCCCTTTGGCCCGACGCACTTATAGAAGAGAGGTTTAACGCTTCAGGCGATCAACCACCGTGAACATCGGAAACTCACGGACCGGGCGGTCCAAATGCTGCGAAACAACAGAAAGAAAACCCGTATCCTTAGTCAGAAAATTTTCAAACCTGAAGCAGGTCCATAAGAGTGACCCGGGACGGTCCCCAAGACAAGAGGAATGATCTGACGTAGCAGGGAGACCGCCGTGAACAAAACATCCGGCCAGGCCGCATCCAAGTAGGATTCGCCAAAATACGATCGAGGCGTCTCCAGATAGCATGAGCGCCTCCTGCTGGTTAAACCACGTGAATGGTGGACCAGTAGATGGAATAGTCGAGAGATCCGCTCGAAGCGCATTATCAAAGTCAGACATGCTCTCAGCATATTAGGTGATCCCCCCGCCCTTCAGCCGAACTCAAGATGTATTGAAATCCCCTGCCACAATCCACTGGTCGTCAACCCGAGAGGAGGAAACTGGACAAGCTCATCCCATAAAGGAACCCTCTCCCCGCGAAATGAGCGACCATAAGCAAAAGAAACAAAAGAACAGCCCCGGACCCCAGCTGCACAACCCGCATGAACAACTGATCAGTGAAGGCCACAATACTGACCGAGATGGCCGTCGGATCCCACCCACCCAATGCGCGAGCTCGGGCCAGCTTCATACTCAAAAACCAAGACCAAAGGGGCCGTAATCCTTGCGACAGTCGGGTGGCATTACCCTCACTGACCCGCGTCTCAAGCAAACCAACCAGCTGAATACTTCGTCTAGAAATCCACTCCCCCACCGCTTTCCTGTGGTCTACCCTATTTAGACCACAGACATTCCATGAGCCGATTCTGATCATGGGACCCCCGGGAAGCGGGCTGCTACAACTTCAGGGCCCGAAGTGGTTGAGGTATCCATATCGCCAGAATCAGTGGAGCGGAGGACAGCAAAATGATTCGTAGAATCCAGAAAAGAAACATCCCCGCTCCGCTCGGGAGGGGGCGTGAATCGTGAAGAACTACCTGATGGCATGGCACCCCCATGCAGCTGCCTATCCGCAGCGGATGAGAACACCCCTCGAGGTGGAGTGTGCACAGCCTTACCACGAGCGCCCACTTGTCGCCACTCCGACCCCTTAGACGAGGAGCATGTAGAAGGCGAGAGAATTCCAGGATGCCCGACAGTTGCCTTAGACGCAACAGCATTGGGTGGGGTAGCAACCTTAGAAGGTGATCGGGCTTGTCGGGAAGAGGAGGGATCAGGACGGGAAGTCGGTCGTGAACCAGTAACCACGATGGGCTGCGAAGAACGAGGAGAGCGAGGCGGGACCTGGCGCAGGCCCACCCTTCGAAACACCCGAGGGTGGGGGTCTCGGCCGATTAGGGCAATTCAATGGCCCATGGGTCCAAGTGCTGCAACTATCACATCGTGCCGGCTTCCATTCATACTCCACCCGGATCGGAATGAGACCCGTCACTCCACCCTCAGCATTAGGCATGCGAAGGTTAACAACTTCAATGAAGGGATCAGCGAGGCGTTTCATGACACAGACGCGCGCAAAATCAATGCGCTCCCCATCTGCCGTTATCCCGTCCGTAAACACGGCTTTCCCACCGCACTTGCAAGGACTCCGAGCCCCTCGGCAGTCCAGAATTCTCCTGGCACGTTCCACATTTTCACCCAGAGGGGAACTTCCGTGATCTCCTGCCTTTCAAATGACATGCCGGGGCGCCATTCCTTAAGGAATAAGGGCTGCCCATTAAGGATCCACGGGCCACCCTCAAGAACGTCACGCATGGCCGCCTCCGAAACAAAACGGAACTTAAAGAAGCCATTAATCGTAGCACGAACTTCAACCAGCCCCGGCCAACGAGCTCGCCAATAACGCTCAACGGTCGGGAAATATGGTCTTCGTCCCAAGAAAAAACCCACCAGCGTGAACGCCCAACGCGACAAGCCGAGCTTAGCAATGTCCCACGACGGCGCAACTTCAACAATTCCGTTAACAAGACCCGCTGGCGCCGTAAATGAAAGAGGAACCCGACGCGTAGCCCGTTCCCGTCGATCTCCATGCACGTGGCGTGGCTCAGCCGCCCTAGCAGCCACCCGCGCAAACGTAGCTGTGGGCTTCGGCAAAGAGCTACAGGCCTGCCCGGGAGACGGCAGGGGGGGAGGTCCATGAGCCACCATCCTCGGGTCCTCGGGGCCGACCCCCGTGGCCCCAACGCCCTCCGGGACCTTGTCCATACGCACATCCCGGCCCTCATCGGAGACGTGTGTCTCTTCGGCAACCACATCATTAAGTGATGACTCTTCGGCTCCCGGAGCCCGAGCTTCTATCGTAGACGCAGCCATGGCCCCTGCGTTCGCCCGCGCCATCCCGGCGGGCCGCGCGCCTGTGGTGGCTAGGTCCGGCAGTTGCCCGTCGGTGGTAGAAGCGCCCTGGCCCGCGTCACCATGGCGTGACGTTTCGGCTCCGCTAGCGTGATCAGCTTCCATGGACGATTCAAAGGACCCCGCGGCTGCCAGCGCCGCCCCGTCAAGCAGGGCACCGGTGAAAGGCGGGCCCGTCCGCGGCCCGTAAGCATGAGTGGTACGCGATCGTCCCCGCCTTGGCCAATAGGGACGAGCTGCGATCCGGCGCTCAACACGGCCGGAAGGTGAGGGGTCAGCTGCATGGGAAACGTCGTACATCGGGTTTGGGTCGCCGTGGGGGTGAGGATAGGAGGCAGCTGCGGTGTGGGTCACCATCGGCCCGCCGTCGAGACGGTCGACCAAGGCGGTGAACTTGGCCGTGTCAAAATCGAGAGGAAACGAAGGATATGCGGCCGCCAAGGCCGGCAGATCAGGCACCGCCGCGGCCATGGTGCCGGGCGTGGGCGGAGGACCATCGGAGGCAGCCTCCATGAACGGTGGGATGGTGGTGAAAGGTTGAAAAACCGTTGGAATTCTAGAGAGTGGTGAGAGCGTTTTCTAGAGAGATACGTGCCTGTTTAACAAGTTGAGTGCCTTGTGTCGTATCCAAGTCCACTTCCTTGTTGATCAAGTCGAATGCCTTGTTAAACCAAGTCAAAGGCCCTGTTAAACCAAGTCAAATGCCTTGTTAAACCAAGTCGAGTGCCTAGTAGAACATGCCGAATGCCTGGTTGACCAAGTCAAATGCCTTGTTGACCAAGTCGAATGCCTTGTTAAACCAAGCCTGCCTTGTTGAACAAGTAGAATGCCTTTTCGAATAAGTCGAATGCCTTTTTGACCAAGTAATGCCTTGTTGAACAAGTTAAATGCCTTGTACACCAAGTCAAATGCCTTGCTGATCAAGTCGAATGCCTTGTAGAACATGCCGAATGCCTATTTGACCAAGTCGAATGCCTTGTTAAAAACCAAGTCAAATGCCTTGTTCACAAAGTAATGCCATGTTGAACAAGTCGAGTGCCGTGTTGATCAAGTCGAATCCCTTGTAGAACAAGCCGAATGCTTTGTTGACCAAGTTTAATGCCTTGTTGACAAAAACGAATGCCTTATCGACCAAGTCGAATGCCTTGTTAAACCAAGTCCAATGACTTGTTGACCAAGTAATGCCTTGTTGAATAAGTCGAATGCCTTGTTGACCAAGTCGAGTGTCTTGGTGAACTAGTCAAATGCTTTGTAGACCAAGTCAAATGCCTAGTTGAGCAAGTCGAGTGCCTTGTAGAACATGCCGGATTCCTGGTTGACCAAGTCAAATGCCTTTGTTGACCAAGTCGAATACCTTGTTAAACCAACTCAAAAGCCTTGTCGAAAAAGTAGGATGCCTTGTTAAAGAAATGATGAATTGTTGAATAAGTCGAATGCCTTGTTGACCAAGTGGAATGCTTTGTTAAACAAGTCAAATGGCTTGTAGACAAAGTCAAATGCCTTTTTTATCAAGTCGAATGCTTTGTTGATTTACTCAAATACCTTGTAGATCAAATTGAATGCCTTGTTGAACAAGTCTAATGCCTTGTTGACCAAGTCGAATCCCTGGTTGACCAAGTCAAATGCCTTGTTGACCAAGTCGAATGCCTTGTTAAACCAACTCAAAAGCCTTGTTGAACAAGTAGGATGCCTTGTTAAACAAATAATGAATTGTTGAATAAGTCGAATGCCTTGTTGCCCAAGTGGAATGCTTTGTTGAACAAGTCAAATGGACTGTAGACCAAGTCAAATGCCTTGTTTATCAAGTCGAATGCCTTGTTGATTTACTCAAATACCTTGTAGATCAAGTTGAATGCCTTGTTGACCAAGTCGAATGCCTTGTTGACCAAGTCGAATACCGTGTTAAACCAAGCAAAATGCCTTGTTGAACAAGTAGAATGCCTTGTCGAATAAGTTAAATGCCTGTTTGACCAAGTGGAATGCCTTATTGAACAAGTCAAATGTCTTGTAGACCAAGTCAAATGCGTTGTTTATCAAGTCCAATGCCTTGTCGATTTACTCGAATACCTTGTAGATCAAGTAGAAAGCCTTGTTTAACAAGTCTAATGCGATGTAAACCAAGGAATGCCTTGTTGAACAATTCAAATGGCTTGTTGATCAAGTCGAGTGCCTTGTAGAACAAGCAGAGTTCTTTTTTGACAAAGTCAAATGGCTTATTGAGCAAGTCGAATGCCTTGTTGAACAAGTTAAATGCCTTGTTGGTCAAGTCGAGTACCTTGTAGAACAAGTCGAATGCTTCGTCGACCAAGTCAAATGCATTGTTAACCAAGTCGAATGCCTTGTTGACCAAGTCGAATGCCTTCTTGACCAAGTCGAATGCCTTGTTGACCAAGTCGAATGCGTTCTTGACCAATTCGAATGCCTTGTTAAACCAAGTCCACTGCCTTTTTTACCAAGTAATGTTTTGTTGAACAACTCAAATGCCTTGTAGACCAAGTCAAATGCCTTGCTGATCAAGTCGAGTGCCTATACATGCCGAATGCCTGGTTTACCAAGTCAAATGCCTATTGACCAAGTCGAATGCCTTGTTAAACCAAGTCAAATGCCTTGTTGAACAAGTAGAATGACTTGTTAACCAAATAATGCGTTATTGAATAAGTCGAATGCCTTGTTGACCCAGTGGAATGACTTGTTGAACAAATCAAATGCCTTATTTATCAATTCGAATGCCTTGTTGATTTACTCGAATATCTTGTAGATCAAGTTGAAAGCCTTGTTGAAGAAGTCTAATGATTTGTAGACCAAGGAATGCCTTGTTGAATAAGTCAAATGCCTTGTTGATCAAGTCGAATGCTTTGTAGAACAAGCCGAATGCTTTGTTTGACCAAGTCAAATGCCTTGTTGACCAAGTCGAGTGCCTTGTTGACCATGTCTAAAGCCTTTTTGATCAAGTTGAATATCTTGTTGAACAAGTCCAATGCGTTGTTGACCTAGTCGAATGCCTTGTTAAACCAAGTCGAATGCCTTTTTGACCAAGTAATGCCTTGTTGAACAAGTCAAATGCCTTGTAGACCAAGTCAAATGCCTTGCTGATCAAGTCTAATGCCTTGTAGAACATGTTGAATGCCTAGTTGACCAAGTCGAATGCCTTGTTAAAAACCAAGTCGAATGCGTTGGTCACAATGTAATGCCATGTTGAACAAGTCGAGTGCCGTGTTGATCAAGTTGAATCCCCTGTACAACAAGCCGAATGCTTTGTTGACTAAGTCTAATGCCTTGCTGACCAAAATGAATGCCTTATTGACCAAGTCGAATGACTTGTTAAACCAAGTCCAATGACTTGTTGACCAAGTAATGCCTTGTTGAATAAGTCGAATGCCTTGTTGCCAAAGTCGAGTGTCTTGTTGAACTTGTCAAATGCCTCTTAGACCAAGTGAAATGCCTAGTTGAGCAAGTCGAGTGCCTTGTAGAACATGCCGGATGCCTGGTTGACCAAGTCAAATACCTTGTTAAACCAAGTCCAATGACTTGTTGAGCAAGTAATGCCTTGTTGACCAAGTTGAATGCCTTGTTAAACCAAGTCAAATGTCTTGTTGAACAAGTAAAATGCCTTGTTGACCAAGTAATGCCATGTTGAACAAGTCGAGAAACTTGTTGATCAAGTCGAGTGCCTTGTAGAATAAGCCGAATTATCTGTTCACCAAGTCAAATGCCTTGTTGTCCAAGTCAAATGGCTTGTTGACCAAGTTGAATGCCTTGTTAACCAAGTCAAATGCCTTGTTAAACCAAGTCCAATGACTTGTTGACCAAGTAATGCCTTCTTGAATAAGTTGAATGTCTTGTTGACCAAGTCGAATGCCTTGTTGAACTAGTCAAATGCCTTGTAGACCATGTCCACTGCCTTGTTGATCAAGTCGAATGCCTTGTTAAACCAAGTCAAAGGCCTTGTTAAACCAAGTCAAATGCCTTGTTAAACCAAGTCGAGTGCCTTGTAGAACATGCCGAATGCCTGGTTGACGAAGTCAAATGCCTTGTTGACCAAGTCGAATGCCTTGTTAAACCAAGCCAGATGCCTTGTTGAACAAGTAGAATGCCTTTTCGAATAAGGCAAATGCCTTTTTGACCAAGTAATGCCTTGTTGAACAAGTTAAATGCCTTGTACACCAAGTCAAATACCTTGCTGATCAAGTCGAATGCCCTTGTAGAACATGCCGAATGCCTAGTTGACCAAGTCGAATGCCTTGTTAAAAACCAAGTCAAATGCCTTGTTCACAAAGTAATGCCATGTTGAACAAGTCGAGTGCCGTGTTGATCAAGTCGAATCCCTTGTAGAACAAGCCGAATGCTTTGTTGACCAAGTCTAATGCCTTGTTGCCAAAAACGAATGCCTTATTGACCAAGTCGAATGCCTTGTTAAACCAAGTCCAATGACTTGTTGACCAAGTAATGCCTTGTTGAATAAGTCGAATGCCTTGTTGACCAAGTCGAGTGTCTTGGTGAACTAAACAAATGCCTTGTGACCAAGTCAAATGCCTAGTTGAACAAGTCGAGTGCCTTGTAGAACATGTCGGATTCCTGGTTAACCAAGTCAAATGCCTTTGTTGACCAAGTCGAATACCTTGTTAAACCAACTCAAAAGCCTTGTTGAAAAAGTAGGATGCCTTGTTAAACAAATAATGAATTGTTGAATAAGTCGAATGCCTTGTTGACCAAGTAGAATTCTTTGTTGAACAAGTCAAATGGCTTGTAGACAAAGTCAAATGCCTTTTTTATCAAGTCGAATGCGTTGTTGATTTACTCAAATACTTTGTAGATCAAGTTGAATGCCTTGTTGAACAAGTCTAATGCCTTGAAGACAAAGGAATGCCTTGTTGACCAAGTTGAATCCCTGGTTGACCAAGTCAAATGCCTTGTTGACCAAGTCGAATGCATTGTTGACCAAGTCAAATGCCTTGTTGACCAAGTCAAATGCCGTGTTAAACCAAGCCAGATGCCTTGTTGAACAAGTAGAATGCCTTGTCGAATAAGTCAAATGCTTGTTTGACCAAGTGGAATGCCTTGTTGAACAAGTCAAATGCCTTGTAGACCAAGTCAAATGCGTTGTTTATCAAGTCGAATGCCTTGTCGATTTACTCGAATACCTTGTAGATCGAGTAGAAAGCCTTGTTTAACAAGTCTAATGCGATGTAAACCAAGGAATGCCTTGTGGAACAATTCAAATGGCTTGTTGATCAAGTCGAGTGCCTTGTAGAACTAGCCGAGTTCTTTTTTGACAAAGGCAAATGGCTTATTGACCAAGTCGAATGCCTTGTTGAACAAGTTAAATGCCTTGTTGGTCAAGTCGAGTACCTTGTAGAACAAGCCGAATGCTTCGTCGACCAAGTCAAATGCCTTGTTAACCAAGTCGAATGCCTTGTTGACCAAGTCGAATGCCTTGTTGACCAAGTCGAATGCGTTCTTGACCAATTCGAATGCCTTGTTAAACCAAGTCCACTGCCTTCTTTACCAAGTAATGTTTTGTTGAACAAGTCAAATGCCTTGTAGACCAAGTCAAATGCCTTGCTGATCAAGTCGAGTGCCTATACATGCCGAATGCCTGGTTTACCAAGTCAAATGCCTATTGACCAAGTCGAATGCCGTGTTAAACTAAGCCAGATGCCTTGTTGAACAAGTAGAATGCCTTGTCGAATAAGTCGAATGCCTGTTTGACCAAGTGGAATGCCTTGTTGAACAAGTCAAATGCCTTTTTGACCAAGTCAAATGCGTTGTTTATCAAGTCCAATGCCTTGTCGATTTACTCGAATTTCTTGTAGTTCTAGTAGAAAGCCTTGTTTAACAAGTCTAATGCGATGTAAACCAAGGAATGCCTTGTTGAACAATTCAAATGGCTTGTTGATCAAGTCGAGTGCCTTGTAGAACAAGCCGAGTTCTTTTTTTTGACAAAGTCAAATGGCTTATTGACCAAGTCGAATGTCTTGTTGAACAAGTTAAATGCCTTGTTGGTCAAGTCGAGTACCTTGTAGAAAAAGCCGAATGCATCGTCTACCAAGTCAAATGCCTTGTTAACCAAGTCGAATGCCTTGTTGACCAAGTCGAATGCCTCGTTGACCAAGTCGAATGCGTTCTTGACCATTTCGAATGCCTTGTTAAACCAAGTCCAATGCCTTCTTTACCAAGTAATGTTTTGTTGAACAATTCAAATGCCTGTAGACCAAGTCAAATGCCTTGCTGATAAAGTCGAGTGCCTATACATGCCGAATGCCTGGTTTACCAGGTCAAATACCTATTGACCAAGTCGAATGCCTTGTTAAACAAAGTCAAATGCCTTGTTGAACAAGTAGAATGGCTTGTTAACCAAATAATGCGTTATTGAATAAGTCGAATGCCTTGTTGACCCAGTGGAATGACTTGTTGAACAAGTCAAATGCCTTATTTATCAATTCGAATGCCTTGTTGATTTACTCGAATATTTTGTAGATCACGTTGAAAGCCTTGTTGAACAAGTCTAATGATTTGTAGACCAAGGAATGCCTTGTTGAATAAGTCAAATTCCTTGTTGATCAAGTCGAATGCTTTGTAGAACTAGCCGAATGCTTTGTTTGACCAAGTAAAATGCCTTGTTGACCATGTCGAATGCCTTTTTGATCTAGTCGAATGCCTTGTTGAACAAGTCTAATGCGTTGTTGACCAAGTCGAATGCCTTGTTAAACCAAGTCGAATGCCTTTTTGACCAAGTAATGCCTTGTTGAACAAGTCAAATGCCTTGTAGACCAAGTCAAATGCCTTCCTGATAAAGTCGAATGCCTTGTAGAACATGCCGAATGCCTAGTTGACCAAGTCAAATGCCTTGTTAAAAACCAAGTCAAATACTTTGGTCACAAAGTAATGCCATGTCGAACAAGTCGAGTGCCCTGTTGATCAAGTCGAATCCCCTGAACAACAAGCCGAATGCTTTGTTGACCAAGTCTAATGCCTTGTTGACCAAAATGAATCCCTTATTGACCAAGTCGAATGCCTTGTTAAACCAAGTCCAATGACTTGTTGACCAAGTAATGCCTTGTTGAATAAGTCGAATGCCTTGTTGACAAAGTCGAGTGTCTTGGTGAACTAGTCAAATGCTTCTTAGACCAAGTAAAATGCCTAGTTGAGCAAGTCGAGTGCCTTGTAGAACATGCCAGATGCTTGGTTGACCAAGTCAAATACCTTGTTAAACCAAGTCCAATGACTTGTTGAGAAAGTAATGCCTTGTTGAATAAGTCGAATGTCTGGTTGACCAAGTCGAATGCCTTGTTGAACAAGTCAAATGCCTTGTAGAACAAGTCAACTGCCTTGTTGATCAAGTCGAATGCCTTGTTAAACCAAGTCCAATGCCTTGTTAAACCAAGTCGAGTGCCTTGTAGATTATGTCGTATGCCTGGTTGACCAAGTCAAATGCCTTGTTGACCAAGTCGAATGCCTTGTTAAACCAAGTCAGATGCCTTGTTTAACTAGTAGAATGCCTTGTCGAATAAGTCGAATGACTGTTTGACCAAGTGGAATGCCTTGTTGAACAGGTCGAATACCTTATTAAACCAAGCCAGATGCCTTGTTGAACAAGTACAATGCCTTGTCGAATAAGTCGAATGCCTTTTTGACCAAGTGGAATGCCTTGTTGAACAAGTCAAATGCCTTGTAGACCAAGTCAATTGCGTTGTTTATCAAGTCGAATGCCTTGTCGATTTACTCGAATACTTTGTAGATCAAGTATAAAGCCTTGTTTAACAAGTCTAATGCGATGTAAACCAAGGAATGCCTTGCTGAACAATTCAAATGGCTTGTTGATCAAGTCGAGTGCCTTGTAGAAGAAACCGAGTTTTTGTTGACCAAGTCAAATGCCTTATTGACCAAGTCGAATGCCTTGTTGAACAAGTTAAATGCCTTGTTGATCAAGTTGAGTACCTTGTAGAACAAGCCGAATGCTTTGTCGACCAAGTCAAATGCCTTATTAACCAAGTCGAATGCCTTGTTGACCAAGTCGAATGCCTCGTTGACCAAGTCGAATGCGTTCTTGACCATTTCGAATGCCTTGTTAAACCAAGTCCAATGCCTTCTTTACCAAGTAATGTTTTGTTGAACAATTCAAATGCCTGTAGACCAAGTCAAATGCCTTGCTGATAAAGTCGAGTGCCTATACATGGCGAATGCCTGGTTTACCAGGTCAAATGCCTATTGGCCAAGTCGAATGCCTTGTTAAACAAAGTCAAATGCCTTGTTGAACAAGTAGAATGGCTTGTTAACCAAATAATGCGTTATTGAATAAGTCGAATGCCTTGTTGACCCAGTGGAATGACTTGTTGAACAAGTCAAATGCCTTATTTATCAATTCGAATGCCTTGTTGATTTACTCGAATATTTTGTAGATCACGTTGAAAGCCTTGTTGAACAAGTCTAATGATTTGTAGACCAAGGAATGCCTTGTTGAATAAGTCAAATGCCTTGTTGATCAAGTCGAATGCTTTGTAGAACAAGCGGAATGCTTTGTTTGACCAAGTCAAATGCCTTGTTGACCAAGTCGAGTGCCTTGTTGACCATGTCTAAGGCCTTTTTGATCAAGTTGAATATCTTGTTGAACAACTCCAATGCGTTTTTGACCAAGTCGAATGCCTTGTTAAACCAAGTCCAATGCCTTTTTGACCATGTAATGCCTTGTTGAACAATTCAAATGCATTGTAGACCAAGTCAAATGCCTTGCTGATCAAGTCGAATGCCTTGTAGAACATGCCGAATGCCTAGTTGACCAAGTGGAATGCCTTGTTAAAAACCAAGTCAAATGCTTTGGTCGCAAAGTAATGCCATGTTGAACAAGTCGAGTGCCGTGTTGATAGAGTTGAATCCCTTGTAGAACAAGCCGAATGCTTTGTTGACCAAGTCTAATGTCTTGTTGACCAAAATGAATGCCTTATTGACCAAGTCGAATGCATTGTCAAACCAAGTCCAATGACTTGTTGACCAAGTAATGCCTTGTTGAATAAGTCGAATGCCTTGTTGACCAAGTCGAGTGTCGTGGTGAACTAGTCTAATGCCTTGTAGACCAAGTAAAATGCCTAGTTGAGCAAGTCGAGTGCCTTGTAGAACATGCCGGATGCCTGGTTGACCAAGTCAAATGCCTTGTTAAACCAAGTCCAATGACTTGTTGACCAAGTAATGCCTTGTTGAATAAGTCGAATGTCTTGTTGACCAAGTCGAATGCCTTGTTGAACAAGTCAGATGCCTTGTAGACCAAGTCAACTGCCTTGTTGATCAAGTCGAATGCCTTGTTAAACCAAGTCAAATGTCTTGTTAAACTAAGTCGAGTGCCTTGTAGAACATGCCGAATGCCTGGTTGACCAAGTCAAATGCCTTGTTGACCAAGTCGAATGCCTTGTTTATCAACTCGAATGCCTTGTTGACCAAGTCGAATGCCTTGTTGACCAAGTCGAATGCCTGGTTGACCAAGTCAAATGCCTTGTTGACCAAGTCGAATGCCTTGTTGAATAAGTTAAATGCCTGTTTGACCAAGTGGAATGCCTTGTAGACCAAGTGGAATGCCTTGTAGACCAAGTTGAATGCCTTGTCGATTTACTCGAATACCTTGTAGATCAAGTAGAAAGCCTTGTTTAACAAGTCTAATGCAATGTAAACCAAGGAATGCCTTGTTGAACAATTCAAATGGCTTGTTGATCAAGTCGAGTGCCTTGTAAAACAAGCCGAGTTCTTTGTTGACCAAGTCAAATGCCTTATTGACCAAGTCGAATGCCTTGTTGAACAAGTCAAATGCCTTGTTGATCAAGTCGAGTACCTTGTAGAACAAGCCAAATGCTTTGTCGACCAAGTCAAATGCCTTGTTAACCAAGGCGAATGCCTTGTTGACCAAGTCGAATGCGTTCTTGACCAAGTCGAATGCCTTGTTAAACCAAGTCCAATGCCTTCTTGACCAAGTAATGTTTTGTTGAACAAGTCAAATGCCTTGTAGACCAAGTCAAATGCCTTGCTGATCAAGTCGAGTGCCTATACATGCCGAATGCCTGGTTTACCAAGTCAAATGCCTATTGACCAAGTTGAATGCCTTGTTAAACCAAGTCCAATGACTTGTTGACCAAGTAATGCCTTGTTGAATAAGTCGAATGCCTTGTTGACCAAGTCGAGTGTCTTGGTGAACTAGTCAAATGCCTTGTAGACCAAGTCAAATGCCTAGTTGAGCAAGTCGAGTGCCTTGTAGAACATGCCGGATGCCTGGTTGACAAAGTCAAATGCCTTGTTGACCAAGTCGAATACCTTGTTAAACCAACTCAAAAGCCTTGTTGAAAAAGTAGGATGCCTTGTTAAACAAATAATGAATTGTTGAATAAGTCGAATGGCTTGGTGACCAAGTAGAATTCTTTGTTGAACATGTCAAATGGCTTGTAGACAAAGTCAAATGCCTTGTAGATCAAGTTGAATGCCTTGTTGACCAAGTCGAATGCCTTGTTGACCAAGTCAAATGCCTTGTTGACCAAGTCGAATGCCTTGTTAAACCAAGCCAGATGCCTTGTTGAACAAGTAGAATGCCTTGTCGAATAAGTCGAATGCCTGTTTGACCATGTGGAATGCCTTGTTGAACAAGTCAAATGCCTTGTAGACCAAGTCAAATGCGTTGTTTATCTAGTCGAATGCCTTGTCGATTTACTCAAATACCTTGTAGATCAAGTAGAAAGCCTTGTTTAGCAAGTCTAATGCGATGTAAACCAAGGAATGCCTTGTTGAACAATTCCAATGGCTTGTTGATCAAGTCGAGTGCCTTGTAGAATAAGCCGAGTTCTTTTTTGACAAAGTCAAATGGCTTATTGACCAAGTCGAATGCCTTGTTGAACAAGTTAAATGTCTTGTTGGTCAAGTCGAGTACCTTGTAGAACAAGCCGAATGCTTTGTCGACCAAGTCAAATGCCTTGTTAACCAAATCGAATGCCTTGGTGACCAAGTCGAATGCCTTGCTGACCAAGTCGAATGCCTTGCTGACCAAGTCGAATGCCTTGTTGACCAAGTCGAATACGTTCTTGATCAATTCGAATGCCTTGTTAAACCAAGTCCAATGCCTTCTTTACCAAGTAATGTTTTGTTGAACAAGTCAAATGCCTTGTTAAACCAAGTCAAATGCCTTGTTGCAGAAGTAGAATGACTTGTTAACCAAATAATGCCTTATTGAATAAGTCGAATGCCTTGTTGACCAAGTGGAATGACTTGTTGAACAAGTCAAATGCCTTATTTATCAATTCGAATGCCTTGTTGATTTACTCGAATACCTTGTAGATCAAGTCGAAAGCCATGTCGAAGAAGTCTAATGATTTGTAGACCGATGAATGCCTTATTGAATAAGTCAAATGCCTTGTTGATCAAGTCGAATGCCTTGTAGAAGAAGCCGAATGCTTTGTTGACCAAGTCAAATGCCTTGTTGACCAAGTCGAGTGCGTTGTTGACCAAGTCGAATGCCTTGTTAAACCATGTCCAATGCCTTCTTGACCAAGTCGAATACTTTGTTGAACAAGTCAAATGCCTTGTAGAAAGTCAAATGCCTTGCTGATCAAGTCGAGTGCCTAGAACATGCCGAATGCCTGGTTTACCAAGTCAAATGCCTTGTTGACCAAGTCGAATGCCTTGTTAAACCAAGTCAAATGCCTTGTGGAACAATTAGAATGACTTGTTAACCAAATAATGCGTTATTGAATAAGTCGAATGCCTTGTTGACCAAGTGGAATGTTGAACAAGTCAAATGCCTTATTTATCAATTCGAATGCCTTGTTGATTTACTCGAATATCTTGTAGATCAAGTCGAAGGCCTTGTTGAACAAGTCTAATGATTTGTAGACCAAGGAATGCCTTGTTGAATAAGTCAAATGCCTTTTTGATCAAGTCGAATGCTTTGAAGAACAAGCCGAATGCCTAGTTGACCAAGTCGAATGGCTTGTTAAAAGCCAAGTCAAATGCCTTGTTCAAAAAGTAATGCCATGTTGAACAAGTCGAGTGTCGTGTTGATCAAGTCGAATCCCTTGTAGAATAAGTCGAATGCTTTGTTGACCAAGTCTAATGTCTTATTGACCAAAATGAATGCCTTATTGACCAAGTCGAATGCCTTGTTAAACCAAGTCCAATGACTTGTTGACCAAGTAATTCCTTGTTGAATAAGTCGAATGCCTTGTTGACCAAGTCGACTGTCTTGGTGAACTAGTCAAATGCCTTGTAGACCAAGTAAAATGTCTAGTTGAGCAAGTCGAGTGCCTTGTAGAACATGTCGGATGCCTGGTTGACCAAGTCAAATACCTTGTTAAACAAAATCGAATGACTTGTTGAGCAAGTAAATCCTTGTTGAATAAGTCGAATGTCTGGTTGACCAAGTCGAATGCCATGTTGAACAAGTCAAATGCCTTGTAGAACAAGTCAACTGTCTTGTTGATCAAGTCGAATGCCTTGTTAAACAAAGTCAAATGCCTTGTTAAACCAGGTCGAGTGCCTTGTAGATTATGCCGAATGCCTGGTTGACCAAGTCAAATGCCTTGTTGACCAAGTCGAATGCCTTGTTAAACCAAGTCAGATGCCTTGTTGAACAAGTAGAATGCCTTGTCGAATAAGTCGAATGCTTTGTTGACCAAGTCTAATGTCTTGTTGACCAAAATGAATGCCTTATTGACCAAGTCGAATGCCTTGTTAAACCAAGTCCAATGACTTGTTGACAAAGTAATTCCTTGTTGAATAAGTCGAATGCCTTGTTGACCAAGTCTAGTGTCTTGGTGAACTAGTCAAATGCCTTGTAGACAAAGTAAAATGCCTAGTTGAGCAAGTCGAGTGCCTTGTAGAACATGCCGGATGCCTGGTTGACCAAGTCAAATACCTTGTTAAACAAAATCGAATGACTTGTTGAGCAAGTAATGCCTTGTGGAATAAGTCGAATGTCTGGTTGACTTAGTCGAATGCCTTGTTGAACAAGTCAAATGCCTTGTAGAACAAGTCAACTGTCTTGTTGATCAAGTCGAATGCCTTGTTAAACCAAGTCAAATGCCTTGTTAAACCAAGTCGAGTGCCTTGTAGATTATGCTGAATGCCTGGTTGACCAAGTCAAATGCCTTGTTGACCAAGTCGAATGCCTTGTTAAACCAAGTCCAATGACTTGTTGACCAAGTAATTCCTTGTTGAATAAGTCGAATGCCTTGTTGACCATGTCGAATGCCTTGTTGACCAAGTCGAATGCCTTGTTGAACAAGTCAAATGCCTTGTAGAACAAGTCAACTGTCTTGTTGATCAAGTCGAACGCCTTGTTAAACCAAGTCAAATGCCTTGTTAAACCAAGTCGAGTGCATTGTAGATTATGCCGAATGCCTGGTTGACCAAGTCAAATGCCTTGTTGACCAAGTCAAACAAATGCCTTGTTAAACCAAGTCAGATAGTAGAAGTGGTAGAATTATTCCAAGTATTTCAGCTGGAACAGCTATGTACATTTTCGATTTTCTATTCACTCATGATCTGGCCTGGTCGACCCAATCATGATATTGAAGGGAAAGGACCTTTTCTCAAAAAACTCCGGATCCCGATCAGAGTTGAAAATGCCTTGTTGAACAAGTAGAATGCCTTGTCGAATAAGTCGAATGCTTTGTTGACCAAGTCTAATGTCTTGTTGACCAAAATGAATGCCTTATTGACCAAGTCGAATGCCTTGTTAAACCAAGTCCAATGACTTGTTGACCAAGTAATTCCTTGTTGAATAAGTCGAATGCCTTGTTGACCAAGTCGAGTGTCTTGGTGCACTAGTCAAATGCCTTGTAGACCAAGTAAAATGCCTAGTTGAGCAAGTCGAGTGCCTTGTAGAACATGCCGGATGCCTGGTTGACCAAGTCAAATACCTTGTTAAACCAAATCGAATGACTTGTTGAGCAAGTAATGCCTTGTTGAATAAGTCGAATGTCTGGTTGACCAAGTCGAATGCCTTGTTGAATAAGTCAAATGCCTTGTAGAACAAGTCAACTGTCTTGTTGATCAAGTCGAATGCCTTGTTAAACCAAGTCAAATGCCTTGTTAAACCAAGTCGAGTGCCTTGTAGATTATGCCAAATGCTTGGTTGACCAAGTCAAATGCCTTGTTGACCAAGTCGAATGCCTTGTTAAACCAAGTCAGATGCCTTGTTGAACAAGTAGAATGCCTTGTCGAATAAGTCGAATGCTTTGTTGACCAAGTCTAATGTCTTGTTGACCAAAATGAATGCCTTATTGACCAAGTCGAATGCCTTGTTAAACCAAGTCCAATGACTTGTTGACCAAGTAATTCCTTATTGAATAAGTCGAATGCCTTGTTGACCAAGTCGAGTGTCTTGGTGAACTGGTCAAATGCCTTGTAGACCAAGTAAAATGCCTAGTTGAGCAAGTCGAGTGCCTTGTAGAACATGTCGGATGCCTGGTTGACCAAGTCAAATACCTTGTTAAACCAAATCGAATGACTTTACTCACAGAAGCGCGGGGCCTAGGGCAATGAGCGGGTCACCTAATCGGCGTGAGGAGAGGCCTGTGTCGATTAGAGGAATTCTACGCCATAATCCGCGGGTTTTTCGCCGAAGGCCTGATTCACCTATGCCGGCGAGGGCTCTGTTGGCGCGGTGTTGCGAGGATGAGTCCCTGGCTCAGGATGGTGATAATGTTGATGAGGAGATTGTAGTTGATAATCGGGCAGAGACAGACAAGGTGACCACGGCGAAGACTAGGGATTCCGATTTACCAGAGTCTGGCAGTTCACAGCCGTTTCCTGAAGCATCTGATGTCTATGCTACACCAACTGGATTGGTTAATTCTGGGAACCCGAATGCAGGGTCTGTTTTCTCACGACTTGGGCCCTCAATGACGAAGGCTTATAGCCAAGGCAAACCTGTGTCATTTGCAGAGGCTGTACAAGGAAACAGGGCTGCTCCATCACAAAAGATGGCATTATCTTTCACCCCGCCCTCGATTGTGAATGGGGGTGGCTGTGGTGCGTGCTCCATTGGAGGTGGCGCGGCGTGGCTGTGAACGATGGAAGAATACTCTCGTGCGTTATTTCCTTGGCCGTAAGCCGTATTTCCCTTTCGTGGAGAGTTACTTCAGATCGATTTGGAAGGGATTGGCAGAGGTTCGTACGACTGTTAATGGTTTTTTCATGTTTAGTTTTGAGTCGGATGGTGTAAGGACTGCGGTTTTAGAGGGTGGACCTTGGCTCATGCAAGGCCAGCCGTTATTCCTTGAACCTTGGCGACCACGCATGACTTTTACGCGCAAGGAGGTGGTGGAGCTGCCATTATGGGTCAAGCTATGGGATGTTCCATCTGACCTTTGGACACAAGAGGGGCTGGGGCTAGTTGCAAGTGCGGTGGGAAGGCCATTGTATGCAGACAGAATCACGGCGACGGGGGAAAGACTTGATTATGCCCGGGTCTGTGTAATGAAGAAATTGTCTGAGCCATTTATTGAGACTTTTGATGTGTTGCTTCAAGGTGAGGAAGGGGAAGCCGATGTGAAAGTACATATACGGGTGGAGTTTGATTGGAGACCATCTAAATGTGATCATTGTTCATCATGGGCACATGGGGCAGCCCTTTGCCCACAGCGACCGAAGAAGATGGCAGCAGGGACGTCAAAACCTCATCGCCAATATGAGGGAGCGAGAAAGGCATGGAAGGCCAAAGGTGGCAACCCAAAGCAGGAGCTGTTTGTCACTGGGCAGCGCACAGCCCAGCCCCGTAATAGGTCCCGTTCTCGTTATGATAGAGGCGGGGGTCAGGGGCAGGGGGACCTTGGAGCACAACAGCCGGATAGAGTATGTAAGATAGGGGGGAGCCTTACATGCCCACATGAAGAATGGCAACAGGTGGGAGCCAAAGGACAAGCCGTTATGGTGTGGGCTGCGAATGCTGGAACTGAACGACAACCTGACAGAGCTGAAACATCTCGTCCTCCAGAAGCAGCCGAGCCTCTTTCTGGGGTGCAGAACCGTTTTGACCTTCTTCGGGATGTGCCTGAAGATAGCAATTACACCTCATTTACGGGCCCTAAAGCAAACGCAGCCCGTAACAGGGTGCATTTATGTTAGCTGTTGGAGCATGGAATGTACGTGGTCTTAATAAGCAAGACCACAGGAGTGCGGTGCGGGAGTTGATATCGCGAGAGGGGTTGTGTATGATTGGGCTGCTTGAAACGAGAGTGGCGGCATCTAATGAGGGTTTTATTTCGAGTAGCATTCGGTCTCATTGGCGATGGTTCTCTGATTATGATGAAGGGCCATCGTCACGCATATGGGTGGGTTGGGATCCCTTTGTTTTGAATGTGGATGTCCTTGGGTTCTCAGCCCAAGCTGTACATTGTTGAGTGAAGTCGGCATATACGGGGGAGATCATTTACGTGTCTTTTGCTTATGGGAAGTCCAGGAGGGAGGAGAGAAGGCCATTATGGGGGGAATTGACTACCATGGCAGCGACTCGAGTGGCGGATGCATGGATCATATTGGGGGATTTCAATGCTATTTTGCACGCGGGTGAGGGTCGTGGTGGTTCGGCATCTAAGCATGATATGGAGGAATTCCAAGAGTGCCTGGTTAGTGCTGATTTGGTGACGATACCTACGATGGGCCAGGTATTCACGTGGTATAATCAACAGAGATCTGATGCGGGGGTTTGGAGGAGATTGGACCGTATACTAGGAAATCCTCAATGGTTTGCCCGGTTTTACGAACTCCTTCTGTAGGTGTGGGCTACCAGCAACTTCGGATCACTCCCCTGTGTTTTTGGGAAATACTACGACACGACAGCATAAGGCAACATTTCGCTTTGACAATTTTCTGGCGAAAGATCCGGCCTTCTTAGGTATTGTTCAGAATGTCTGGAACACTCCTTTACATGACTATCCTATGTTCGTGTTGGTGAGGAGGCTTAAGATGTTGAAACCCATACTGATGCGACTGCGAAGATCGAAGGGAGACTTGACGGCGAATGTCACAGAAGCAAAGCATTTCCTTTTGCACAGGATTTTGCGTCACGGTTCCCTGAGGAGGACTCTTTCTATGAGCTGGAAAGGCTGTGTCGTGTGGTTTATGCCAAAGCAGTGGAGATGGAGTAATCGGCGTTATCGCAGCGGGCCAAGATTGCATGGCTGAAGGATGGGGACCAGTGCTCATCTTATTTCTTTCGTCGAGTTGCCATGAGGCGAGCTTCCAACCGTATCTGGTCCCTTGAGGATGCCAATGGCGATCTCCTTGAAGAACCAGCTCAGGTGGAAGGTGAAATGATTGGGTTCTACCATGACCTATTGGGGCAGTCTGCCCACTGTACTCCGATTCTTCCTGTTGACGTGCAGAGAGCTGTGACGAGTACGCTTTCCCCAGCGGACGCTGCATCCATGATCACTAAGGTGACTGCCACTGAAGTGCATGAGGCGCTTTTCTCTATGGGGGATGAGAAGGCGCCAGGATCTGACGGGTACACAGTAGCATTTTTTCGAGCTGCGTGGGGGATTGTTGGCGATGAGGTGGTGAAGGCGATCCAAGATTTCTTCATAACGGGCAGATTACTGAAGGGACTAAATAGCACCCTCATCACGTTAATCCCGAAGCGAGAAACACCTCGGCGTGCAACGGAGTTCAGACCCATTTCCTGTTGCAATGTTGTATATAAGGTGATCTCCAAGATTTTAGCCAATCGACTAAAGGGGCATCTCGCTACTTTGGTGCATGGCTCACAGACAGCATTTATCCCAGGGCGACGGATCAGCGATAACGTGTTATTGGCGCAGGAGCTATGCCTTGGGTACAAGTCTAAGGGCCGGCCACCGCATGCTATGTTCAAGATTGACCTGGCCAAGGCGTACGACAAGGTCGAATGGGAGTTTTTGCTTGCTGTCTTAGGGGCTATGGGTTTTCATCCTACGTACATTGGATGGATTCGAGCGTGCCTGACAACAATGGCCTTTTCGCTGAATCTGAATGTTAAGGTGGTGGGTTTTTTCCAAGGCAAGAGGGGTATTCGACAGGAGGACCCCATATCCCCCTCTCTATTTACACTAGTGATGGAGGTCCTCCACGGACTTCTCAAGGTTGGCATTATGGAGGAGCCGCGCTTCAAATATCATTGGCGTTGCGAGACAATTGGCATGGTCTCGTTACCATTTGCGGATGACCTCTTGCTTTTCAGCCACGCGGATGTCATTTCAGTTGGGGTGTTGAAGAAAGCTTTGGGTGAATTTGCCCGGTTGTCAGGGTTGATCCCTAACCCTAACAAGAGTGAGATGTTTATTTCGAGGCGGGCTGAAAGCTTGATTGCACAGATTCATGCACTCATGGGTTTTCGAGTGGGACAGTTGCTGGTGCGATACTTAGGAGTGCCCCTCATTACTACTCGCTTGACGATTGGAGACTGTGCTCCTCTTTTACAGAAAGTGGACCAGCGGTTGGGATCATGGCTCAATCTGTCTTTATCTTATGCGGGTCGACTGCAGCTAGTTAAATCGGTCTTGCAGGCGCTTCATGCCTACTGGTCAAGTATGTTCTTGTTACCTAAGGGAGTGATCCGAGCGTTGGAGGCGCGTTTTAGGAAATTTTTGTGGAGAGGTACATCACCTAAGGTGGCATGGGAGGTTTTATGTTTACCAGTTACTGAAGGGGGATTGGGCCTGAGGTCTATTTCTGTCGACAACAGGGTTCTCTTTCTGAAGCACTTGTGGAGTGTACTTACCAAGTCCCCGGATTCGATTTGGGTCGAATGGCTCTATAGGACGCGGTTGTATTCTCGATCACTTTGGGATTTACCGGTCTCGACGAATGATGCTTGGAGCTGGAGAAAGCTGATGCAGTTACGCCCTTTACTCAGGTCTATGATTACATTTCGCATTGGAGATGGCTCTACGATCTGGCTATGGAAGGATCCTTGGTTGCTATCTACATCGCTGTTGGAGAGATTTCCTAGGGGCCCTATTGCGATGGGGCTGCATATTGATTCACGATTGAGTCTAGTCCTTAATTCGCAGGGGTGGAATTGGCCAGGACAAGGGGCGGTGGAGTATCTTGAGATTAGCCGCCTCTTACCTAATGTGGTTCGTGGGGATCAGGATGGTGTTTTGTGGACGGGTTCGCCGAATGGATCTATGACTGCTTCTTTGGCTTACAACGCGTTGCGATACAGGAGGCCCCCCTGTGGGTTGGGCGGTATTATTTGGAGGACCGTTGAAGATTCCACGACATGAATTTATTTTATATCTGGGATTACAGGATCGGCTCTCGACTAGGGACAAACCGTGGATTGCTCGGAGGGCGGGAACCCAAGCTTGTGTCCTCTGTGAGGAGTTGCATTACGAGACTGTCCAACATCTATTCTTTGATTGTCCTTTTTCACGACAATGTCTTCGTCTCTTGCGCCATCGGATTCGCTGGATTTGGCCCTATCGGGATTGGACTACGGGCATTCGGTGGGCGGCTGTCCACTGGCGAAGGAAGCATCTTCTCCATGCAGCTTCTCGTCATATTCTAGCATCCCTTGTCTACCATATTTGGCAGGCAAGGAACAGGCGCTGGAAGGAGGGATCCATCACGACTCCACAACGGCTTGTGGGGTGTGTTCTTGCCTTGGCTATCACGCGTATTAGTGGTACATCCATGAAGTATGAACTTCATCGGGCGGCTATACGCCGATTATGGCATGTGGCTTGGTAGGATTAGTTTTGTTTGATTGGATGTTTTGTTGTTGATTGTTGATAGGGTCATTGGTTGATTGGTTGATTGGTTATTCATTCATTGTTGTTATCAGTAGTCTGTTACTGGTTGGTAGAGGAGTTTTTCTCCTGTTCATTTGTACATTTTTACGATCTATATACATGGGACTTTACACCAAAAAAAAAAAAGTAATGCCTTGTTGAATAAGTCGAATGTCTGGTTGACCAAGTCGAATGCCTTGTTGAACAAGTCAAATGCCTTGTAGAACAAGTCAACTGTCTTGTTGATCAAGTCGAATGCCTTGTTAAACCAAGTCAAATGCCTTGTTAAACCAAGTCGAGTGCCTTGTAGATTATGCCGAATGCCTGGTTGACCAAGTCAAATGCCTTGTTGACCAAGTCGAATGCCTTGTTAAACCAAGTCAGATGCCTTGTTGAATAAGTAGAATGCCTTGTCGAATAAGTCGAATGCCTGTTTGACCAAGTGGAATGCCTTGTTGAACAAGTCAAATGCCTTGTAGACCAAGTCAAATACGTTGTTTATCAAGTCGAATGCCTTGTCGATTTACTCGAAAACCTTGTAGAACAAGTCGAATGCCTTGTTTAATAAGTCTAATTCGATGTAGACCAAGGAATGCCTTGTTGAACAAGTCAAATGACTTGTGTATCAAGTCGAGTGCCTTGTAGAACAACCCGAGTTCTTTGTTACCAAGTCAAATTTCTTATTGACCAAGTCGAATGCCTTGTTGAACAAGTTAAATGCCTTGTTGATCAAGTCGAGTACCTTGAAGAACAAGCCGAATGCTTTGTCGACCAAGTCAAATGCCTTGTTAACCAAGTCGAATGCCTTGTTGACCAACTCGAATGCCTTGTTGACCAAGTCGAATGCGTTGTTGACCAAGTCGAATGCGTTGTTGACCAAGTCGAATGCCTTGTTAAACCAAGTCCAATGCCTTATTGACCAAGTAATGCTTTGTTGAACAAGTCAAATGCCTTGTAGACCAAGTCAAATGCCTTGATGACCAAGTCGAGTGCCTAGAACATGTCGAATACCTGGTTTACCAAGTCAAATGCCTTGATGACCAAGTCGAATGCCTTGTTAAACCAAGTCAAATGCCTTGTTGAACAAGTAGAATGACTTGTTAACCAAATAATGCCTTATTGAATAAGTCGAATGCCTTGTTGACCAAGTGGAATGACTTGTTGAACAAGTCAAATGCTTTATTTATCAATTCGAATGCCTTGTTGATTTACTCGAATACCTTGTTAAACCAAGTCAAATGCCTTGCTGATCAAGTCGAATGCCTTGAAGAACATGCTGAATGCCTAGTTGACCAAGTCGAATGCCTTGTTAAAAACCAAGTCAAATGCTTTGTTCACCAAGTAATGCCATGTTGAACAAGTCGACTGCCGCGTTGATCAAGTCGAATCCCTTGTAGAACAAGCCGAATGCTTTGTTGACCAAGTCTAATGCCTTGTTGACCAAAATGAATGCCTTATTGACCAAGTCGAATGCCTTGTTAAACGAAGTCCAATGACTTGTTGACCAAGTAATGCCTTGTTGAATAAGTCGAATGCCTTGTTGACCAAGTCGAGTGTCTTGCTAAACTAGTCAAATGCCTAGTTGAGCAAGTCGAGTGCCTTGTAGAACATGCCGGATGCCTGGTTGACCGAATCAAATGCCTTGTTAAACCAAGTCCAATGTCTTCTTGACCAAGTAATGCCTTGTTGAATAAGTTGAATGTCTTGTTGACCAAGTCGAATGCCTTGTTGAACAAGTCAGATGCCTTGTAGACCAAGTCCACTGCCTTGTTGATCAAGTCGAATTCCTTGTTAAACCAAGTCAAATGCCTTGTTAAACCAAGTCGAGTGCCTTGTAGAACATGCCGAATGCCTGGTTGACAAAGTCAAATGCCTTGTTGACCAAGTCGAATGCCTTGTAAAACCAAGTCAGATGCCTTGCTGAACAAGTAGGATGCCTTGTCAAATAAGTCAAATGCCTGTTTGACCAAGTGGAATGCCTTGTTGAACAAGTCAAATGCCTTGTAGACCAAGTCAAATGCGTTGTTTATCAAGTCGAATGCCTTGTCAATTTACTCGAAAACCTTGTAGATCAAGTCGAATGCCTTGTTTAACAAGTCTAATGCCATGTAGACCAAGGAATGCCTTGTTGAACAAGTCAAATGGCTTGTTGATCAAGTCGAGTGCCTTGTAGAACAAGCCGATTGCTTTGTTGCCAAGTCAAATGCCTTATTGACCAAGTCGAATGCCTTGTTGAACAAGTTAAATGCCTTGTTGATCAAGTCGAGTGCCTTTTAGAACAAGCTGAATGCTTGGTCGACAAAGTCAAATGCCTTGTTGACCAATTCGAATGCCTTGTCTACCAAGTCGAATGCCTTGTTGACCAAGTCGAATGCCTCGTTGACCAAGCCGAATGCATTGTTGACCAAGTCAAATGCCTTGTTGACCAAGTCGAATGCCTTGTTAAACCAAGTTCAATGCCTTTTGACCAAGTAATGCTTTGTTGAACAAGTCAAATGCCTTGTACACCAAGTCAAATGCCTTGCTGATCAAGTCGAGTGCCTAGAACAAGCCGAATGCCTGGTTTACCAAGTCAAATGCCTTGTTGACCAAGTCAAATGCTTTGTTAAACCAAGTCAAATGCCTTGTTGAACAAGTAGAATGCCTTGTTAACCAAGTAATGCCTTGTTGAACAAGTAAAATGCCTTGTTAAACCAAGTCAAATGCCTTGTTGAACAAGTAGAATGACTTGTTAACCAAATAATGCGTTATTGAATAAGTCGAATGCCTTGTTGACCAAGTGGAATGACTTGTTGAACAATTCAAATGCCTTATTTATCAATTCGAATGCTTTGTTGATTTACTCGAATATCTTGTAGATCAAGTCGAAAGCCTTGTTGAACAAGTCTAATGATTTGTAGACCAAGGAATGCCTTGTTGAATAAGTCAAATGCCTTTTTGATCAAGTCGAATGCTTTGAAGAACAAGCCGAATGCCTTGTTGAACAAGTCAAATGCATTGTACACCAAGTCAAATGCCTTGCTGATCAAGTCGAATGCCTTGTAGAACATGCCGAATGCCTAGACCAAGTCAAATGCCTTGTTCACAAAGTAATGCCATGTTAAACAAGTCGAGTGCCGTGTTGATCAAGTCGAATCCCTTGTAGAACAAGCCGAATGCTTTGTTGATCAAGTCTAATGCCTTGTTGACCAAAACGAATGCCTCATTGACCAAGTCGAATGCCTTGTTAAACCAAGTCCAATGACTTGTTGACCAAGTAATGCCTTGTTGAATAAGTCGAATACCTTGTTGACCAAGTCGAATGCCTTGTTCAACAAGTCAAATGCCTTGTAGACCAAGCTAAATGCTTTATTGATCAAATCGAGTGCCTTATAGAACATGTTGAATGCCTGGTTGACCAAGTCAAATGCCTTGTTGACCAAGTCGAATGCCTTGTTAAACCTAGTAAAATGCCTTGTTGAACAAGTAGAATGCCTTGTTAACCAAGTAATGCCTTGTTGAATAAATCGAATGCCTTGTTGACCAAGTGGAATGCCTTGTTGAACAAGTCAAATGCCTTGTAGACCAAGTCAAATGCCTTATTTATCAAGTCGAATGCTTTGTTGATTTACTCGAATACCTTGTAGATCAAGTCGAAAGCCGTGTTGAACAAGTCTAATGATTTGTAGACCAAGGAATGCCTTGTTGAACAAGTCAAATGCATTGTTGCTCAAGTCGAGTGCCTTGAAGAACAAGCTGAATGCTTTGTTGACCAAGTCAAATTCCTTATAGACCAAGTCGAATGCCTTGTTGAACAAGTTAAATGCCTTGTTGATCAAGTCGAGTGCCTTGACATTCCCTTCATAAACAAGGAATTTCACTTGCTCAATAATGCATTCAATTTTTTTAATAATGCATTCGACTTGTTCGACAAGGCATTACTTGGTCAACAAGGCTTTCTTTGTTCGACAATGCTTCGACTTGGTGAACAAGGTATTCAACTTAGTCATTAAGCCATTCGACTTATTCAACAAGGCATTTCTTGGTCAACAACGCATTCGACTTCGACAAGGGCATTCAAATTGGTAAATAACGGCATTTGACTTGTTCATAAAGGAATTCGACTCGGTGAACAAGGCATTCGGCATTTGATTTGGCGAACAAGGCATTCGACTTGTTCATCAAGGCACTCGACTAGTTTAAAAAGGCATTAGTTTTTCAATAACTCATTAGACTTGATCAACAAGCCATTCAACTTGTTCAACAAGACATTCAATGTGTTCAACAAGGCATTAGATGTGTTCTACAAGGCATTCAATGTGTTCAACAAGTCATTTAACTTACTCAAAAAGACAATAAACTTTTTGAACCAGGCATTACTTGATCAACAATACATTCGACTGGTTAAACAAGGCATTCGACCTGGTAAAGAAGGCAAGTACACAAAAAAGATTTTTCGTCTCAGAGAGGTTTACGACGGCCCTTCTACTCGGCACCGTCTTCACTCGGTCAACATAGTATTTGACTTGGTAAATATGGTATTCGACTTATTCAACAAGAAATTAAAGAATTTGAACAAGACAATTGACTTTGTGGACATGTTCAACAAGGCAGTGTCCTGGTAAACAAGGGATTCGACTTGCTCATCAAGCCCTTCAATTTTAAAAAGGCGTTGAACTTGTTCAAAAAGACATTACTTTGTCAACAAGGCATCCACTTTTTCAACAAGGCATTGAATTGGGTGAACAAGGTATTTGACTTGTTCTCAAGGCATTCGACTTGTTGAACAAGACATTTTATGTGTTCAACGAGGCATTAGACTTGGTCACCAAGGCGGTCGACTTGTTCAACAAGGCATTCGACGAGTTCACCAAGACATTCGACATGTTCGCCAAGGCATTCAACTTGGTCAACAAGGCATTAGAGTAGCTCAAAAAGACATTCTACGGTTTTTACATGGCATTCAAATTGTTCAACAAGACATTCAACTTGTTCAAGAAAGGCATTCCACTTAATGAACAAGGAATTTGACTTGGTCAACAAGGTATTCGATATGTTGAAAAAGGCATTCGACTTGTTCCACAAGAAATTAGACCTGTTTATTAAGGCAATAGACTTATTCAACAAGGCATTTCTTGGTCAACAAGACATTCGACTTGTTGAACAAGACATTAGACGCGTTAAACAAGGTATTCACTTGGTAAACAAGGGATTCGACTTGATCAACAAGGCATTATATTTTTTGAACAGGGCATTCGACTTATCAACAAGGCATTCGACTTGATAAACAAGCATTCGACTAGTTCATCACGACATTCGACTTGTTTAATAAGGCATTTCTTAGCTAACAGCGCATTCGACTCTATCAACAAGGCATTCAACTCGCTCAATAAGGCATTCGCCTCGGTGAACAAGGCATTCGACTTGTTAATCAAGGCATTTGACTTGTTCAACAAGGCATTACTTGGTCAACAATGCATTCAACTTGGTCGACAATGCATTCAACTTTGTATATAAGGCATTCGACTTATTCAGAAAGGCATTCGACTCGGTGAACAAGGCATTGGACTAGTTGAACAAGGCATTTGACTCATTCAACAAGGAATTCAACTTGTTCAAAAAGGCATTCGACTTGTTCAACAAGACATTCGACTTGCTCAACAAGGAATTCGAGTTTCTCAACACGAGATTTAACTTGGTGAAAAAGCCATTCGGTTTGGTAAACAAGGCATCCGACTTGTTCATCAATGCATTCGACATGTTCAACAAGGTATTACTTGATCAACAGCCATTAGACTTGGTCTACAAGACATTTAACTTGTTCAACAAGGCATTTGACGTGTTTAACAAGGCATCCGATGTGTTCAACGAGGCATTCGATGTGGTCAACAGGGCATTCGACTTGTTAAAAAAGACAACGAACGTTTTGAACAAGAAATTCGACTTGTTCCACAAGGCATTAAACTTGGTAAAGAAGGCATTTCACTCGGTCAACAAAGCATTTGACTTGGTAAATAAAGAATTTGAACAAGACAATTGACTTGGTCAACAAGGCCTTCGATTTGTTCAACAAGTCATTCAACTCGGTCAACAAGGCATTCGCCTGGTAAACAAGGGATTCAACTTGCTCATCAAGGCCTTCAATTTTTTAAAAAAGGCATTCAACTTGTTAAAAAAGGCATTACCTGGTCAACAAGGCATTCGACTTGTTGAACAAGCCATTTTACTTGTTCAACACGTCATTAGACATGGTCAACAAGGCTTTCGACTTATTCAACAAGGCATTTGACGTGTTCACCAACGCATTCGACATGTTCAACCGCTTGGTAAACAAAGCATTCGACATGGTCAACAAGGCGTTCGACTTGTTCAAAAAGGCATTCAACTTTTCATCAGGCGTTCGACTTGTTCAAAAAGGCATTCGACCTGGTCAAAAAGACATTTGACTTGTTCAACAAATGCATTTCACTTGATGAACAAGGCATTCGACTTGTTGAAAAAAGACTTGTTGAAAAAGGAATTCGAATTGTTCCACAAGGAATTTTACTTGTTTAATAAGGCATTCGACTTGTTAAACAACGCATTTTTTGTTCAACAAGGCATTCAACTTTCTTGAACAAGACATTAGACGTGTTGAACAAGGTATTCACTTGGTAAATATAGCATTCTTAGTCAACAAGGCATTCATTTTGGTAAATATGACATTCAACTTGTTCGACAAGGCATTAGTTTGTCAACTTCGACTTGTTCAACAAGGCATATGACTTGTTCAACAAGACATGACATGTTCAACTAGGCATTAGACTTGATCATTAAGGTATTCGACGTGTTATACAAGGCATTCGCTTCTTAAACAAGGGACTCGACTTGCTAAACAAGGGCTTCTATTTTTTTAAAAATGAATTTGACTTGTTCAACAATGCTTTACTTTTTTTTTTGGGAAAAGGTCATTAAAATAAAAGGTGAAAAGATACAATGTTGAGCAGCAATAAGCTGCACCGCTCAATAACATACTACCGATAAACAACGCAAGCAATCCATTCAAGCAAACAAAAACATCAAAAACAAACAAGCAAACTATAAGCAATTGGCTACGTGCTCGGCCACGCAATGCGCCAAACACGTCGAAGCGCACAGGACTGTAGCTGGTACTTCCCTCCGAGGGTAGAGAGCCGTAAGCAGAGTGTAGACTCGACATCCGCAACGATATGAGTAGGAGGTCGTCGTCTTCCTTCCCCCCATCGTAGGTTGCGCTCGGCCCATAGGTGATAGACAAGCGATGCAAGCGCATGTCGGGGCCCCATCCATGCGAGATGCTTGCCCCGCCACCTTTGAGCAGCCCAGTGAACCCCTTCGATCCAGTCCGTGTAAGGCCAACCAAAACGTAACTTTTCCTGCAAATACTGTAAGCAATGTCTGGAATATGAACACTCAAAGAAAAGATGTCGTGTTGTCTCTATAGCATGGCCATCATCACACAAGAGGCAAGCTGAACTTCCTGCTGCCGCGGCCACTCATGACTTGTCCCTCGTCGCCAGGCGTTCCCTAATCGCCAGCCATAAAATGAGTTCATGCCGTGGTATCGAGATAGGGCCTCCAAATAGGTTGGTCCAGGATTTAGTCGGAGAATGTTGGCGTATGCAATTTCTTGCGGAGTGAGTAGAGAAGACGTCATTGGGAGTCCCCCGCCATCGAATCGTATCCATCACGCCGTGTTGAATGGGAGGTAGGAGACCAGCAAAATCCATAAACTCCACCGTCGTCTGTCCTGGCCAGTGCCATCCCGACTCATCAATCACCGCGCTCAATCGTAAATCAAGTGGGAGGCCCATAACAGATGGACCACGCGGGTACCGTTCCACCAGCGGAATCGTGAGCAGCCATGGGTCAGTCCAGAGTCGTGTATTCGCTCCATTCCCAATGCGGAACTCTAGGAGTGGCCGGATGATGGGTCTGAGTTTGAGGAGTTTCTTCCAGCTCCATGAGGTATTAGCCGTGGCTCTGATGGTCCAGAAGGATGTGTTGTGCAGCCGCGTCCGTCGTATCCATGTGGCCCATATCGAAGACTCATCTCCCCTGAGAATGTTCCAGATAAGACGCATCATCAGCGCCTTGTTCTCCACCTCAATCGATCTCAGTCCAAGTCCCCCTTCTTCTCTTGGTACGCACACGTCGGCCCATGCCACCTTCGCGCTAGATCCCTTCCACAAGAACGCTCGAAGACGCTTCTCGATACTGTGGATGACTCCCTTAGGGAGTAAGAAGACTCCCGCCCAATACACATGGATAGCCATAAGGACCGATCGAATGAGCTGTACCCTCCCGGCGTATGAGAGCGATTGGTTGGTCCAAGAACCAAGCCGACGATCAATAGAATGTAATAATGGGGCGCAATCATCGATAGTCAATCGCGATGTGATAAGGGGGACCCCCAGGTACCGCACAGGAAGAGACCCGATAGGGAAGCCCATAACAGCCTGGAGGGTACCCTTCAGTCGTTCTGCCCGTTTCGAGATAAACATCTCGCTTTTACTGGAGTTAGCCCGTAGCCCTGAAAGCGAAGCAAAAAGCTCAAGGCTGTCGCGGAAGATACTGACTGAGTGAACGTCCGCCTGCGAGAAGAGAAGAAGGTCATCGGCAAAGGTCAACATGAAGAGGGATGTGGGCTCGCATCGCCAATGGTATCGGAAGCTGTTGCTAAGTTGGATGCGGGACGCAATTATTCCATGTAAAGCCTCCATCACCAACACAAAGAGATAAGGTGATATGGAGTCGCCTTGTCTGAGGCCCCGCCGTCCTATGAAGAAACCCTCCGGCCTACCGTTGATTGTGATGGAAAAATGCGTCGACGTGAGGCATGACCGGACCCATCCAATGAAGATCGGGTGAAAGTGAAGCGCCTGAAGTGTGGCAATGATGAAATCCCACTCGATTTTATCATATGCCTTCGCTAGGTCAACCTTAAGAGCCACCCGTTCAGGCAGCCCGGCTCTGTTGTATCCGTGACAAATCTCTTGGGGTAAGAGAACGTTGTCGGAGATACGCCTTCCAGGGATGAATGCCGTCTATGTAGGGTGGACAAGTTTCCCCAAGCTGTCTCGTAGCCGATTAGCAATGATCTTTGATATGATCTTATAGAGAACGTTGCAGCAGGCAATCGGAAGAAAATCCTTCGCCATGCGTGGATTATCCCCTTTTGGAATGAGGATGATAAGGGTCGAATTCAGCTCCCCCAGAAGGCGTCCCGTCCGGAAGAAATCTCGGATGGCGAACGAGATATCCTCCCCGATGATGTGCCATGCCCGCTTGTAGAAAACCGCGGAGTACCCGTCTGGCCCTGGCGATTTGTTATCTCCCATTGCATGCAGCGCAGTGTTGATTTCCACATCAGTGACCGGCTGAACCATTGCCTCCACGTCGGTTGTGCTGAGCGCTGCCCCGAAGTAATATGCGACGTCGGAGGCGGATATTGGGGCGTCCTCATGGATTGCCCGAGGAGTTCCGAGTAATATCGGACCAATTCAGCCCGCACTTGTGCACTGCCCTCGAACGTGTTTCCCGCCTCATCTTCCAAGTGGAAGATACGATTGCCAACCCTCCGTGTGGCTACTTTCTTGAAGAAAAAAGAAGTGCATTGGTTACCGTCCTTGAGCCATGCCACTTTCGCCCGCTGAAGGAGTGCCGAGTGCTCCAATTCGACCGCTTTGGCATACACAAGCCGACATTGCTTCTCCAAGATTAGTAATTGAGCCTCCAATGGATAGTTTGCCACCATGTCCTGAGCGATCTCTAGAAATTTGCGTGCCTCGAGCATGTTACGATTGAGATCACCCTTGTCGCGGCGTAATTGTCGTAGTTTCCTCTTCAACGCTTTCAGTTTCTGGACGACTACATACATCGGGTAACCATTTGCTTGCAGACTCCAAGTTTCCACCACGATAGGAAGAAAACGAGGATCCTGCGCCAGAAAGTTATCAAAACGGAAAGAATTAGTCCTCTCAGAAGCCCTAGCTGTAGACGCGAGGATGAGTGGAGAGTGGTCCGATGTAGCAGGGGTTGCGCAATGATAAGTAAGGTCCCCAAATCTAGCGAACCAAGAGGGGTTGCCAAGCATCCTATCGAGGCGTCGCCATACACCCGACGTGCCCCCTTGCTGGTTATACCACGTGTAGAGTTGCCCTGTACATGGCAGGGTTGCGAGGTCCGATGTAGTCATGCATGCAATCATCTCCGGACAGCCCCCCGTGGCCGATCCTCCCCGCGCGTCCGTGCTTGTCATGATCGCGTTGAAATCCCCCATAACAAGCCATGGTGAGTTTGCGTGCAGCTGTGAGGTCTCGATGAGATCCGTCCAAAGGTCGCGTCGGGACACCCTCTGATTATGACCGTAGGCGAATGTGATGAAGAAATCCTCACGCTCCGCAAGGATCGTCGCCTTACAGTGAATGGTCTGGGTGGTGTATGCAAGAATTGTGACAGTAACTAGACGAGCATCCCAGCCCACCCAGATACGAGACGCCGGCCCATTATCGTATTCATAGAACCAACTCCAAGCCCTGGTAGAGTGTGAAAGGGCAGCCGCATTCTGCTCGGAGTCCCGTGTCTCATACAGCCCGATAATCAACAGCTTATATTTGGTAATAATATCCCCCACCGCCCATCTGTGGTCTACCCTGTTTAGACCACGTACATTCCAAACGGCGATTGGGATCATGGGCACACGTCGAGAAGGGCTGCTTCAGGACCCTTAAGTGTAACGTTCGCCATGTCCAGTCCGTCCAAGTCCGCAAGAACCTCGAATGGGTTAAGGCTAGCTAGTACAATAGCTCCCTGCTGCGCGTTGGCCAAACTTGTTGAACATCCATCTGCAGACTTCGGGTACTCCTGCAGACGCGACTCGTGATCTTGCTCCATGTTGGTGGGTGGAACAACAACCTCCTTGACCTTGTCGGGATGACCAATTCTTCTCCATTCGCGCCGTGTGTGGGGGCCATTCTGGGGTTTCTTCGGCATCATCGATGTGCGCTGCCCCGTGGATTGCCTCGGTCCCGTATTTGGTCGTACTGTTGGGTTCGACGAGAGGGACATGTTCCCGCCCCGTGGGTCCATGCACCGCATGAGGAGCACTTCCGTGGCCTCCATTCATACTCGACACGAACTGTAACCGCGCCATCAGATCCTCCACCTTCACGTGGAATGCGAATATTGAAGCTTTCAAGGAAAGAATCCTGGAGATTCTTTGATATGCATACCCGAGCGTAGTCAATATGTTGCGCTGAAATCGTCATAGAATCTGCGAAGAGAGGCTTCCTGACGACGCTAGCGACAATGCCCAACCCCTCCTGTGTCCAGAACTCGCCCGGAACGTTACGCAATTTCACCCATAACGGAACATGGGTGTGCTGACATTCAACTTGTTCACGACTTAATGAACCAGGCATTCGACCTGTTCATCAAGGCATGCGACTTGGTAAACAAGGCATTCTATTTGGTTAACAAGGCATTTGACGTGTTCAATAAGGCATTCGACATGTCCAACATGGCATTCACTTGCTAAAGAAGTCATTCAACTTGGTCAAAAAGGTATTCAACATTTGGAACATGGCATTCGACGTGTTCAACAATGCACGACTTGGTGAACAAGACATTCGACTTGTTCAACAAAGGCATTCCACTCGATGAACAAAGCATTCGACTTGTTTAAAATGGCATTCAACTTATTAAACTATGAATTCAACTTGTTCAAGAAGACATTCGACGTGTTCAACAAGGCATTTACTTGGTAAAAAAGGCATTTAACTTGCTCAACAAGGCATTCGACATGTTCAATAAGACATTCTCTTGGTAAAGGAGGGATTCGATTTGCTCAAGAAAGACTTCCATTTTCTTTAAAAGGCTTTCAACTGGTTCAACAAGAGATTATTTGGTCAACAAAGCATTTAAATGCTTCAACAAGGCATTCGACGTGTTCATCAAGGAATTCGCAGGGGAAACAAGGAGTTCGACTTGGTCAATAAGGCATTCGACTAGCTCAAAAAGGCACTAAAACTTTTGAATAAGGCATTTGACTTGTTCAAAAAGCCACTTGACTTGTTCAACATGGAATTCGACGTGTTCAACAAGGCATTCGCTTGGTAAAGAAGGCATTCGACTTTCTCAACAAGGCATTCGACTTGGTGATCAAGGCATTCAACTTGTTTTAGAACGCACTCGACTTGGCGAATAAGGCAGTCGACATTTTCAACAAGGCATTCGACTTGTTCAACAAAAAATTCCACTTGATGAACAGGGCATTTGACTTGTTAAAAAAGGCATTCAACTTGTTAAAAAAGGCATTCGACTTGTTAAAAAAGGCATTCGACTTGTTTCGCAATGAATTAGACTTGTTTCATAAGGCATTCGACTTGTTCAACAAGGCATTCCTTGGTCAACAAGGCATTCGGTTAGCTCAAAAATGTATTTAACTTTTTGAACAGGGCATTCGACGTGCTCAACAAGGCATTCGACTTGGTGAACAAGACATTGGACTTGTTCAACAAAGGCATTCCACTTGATGAACAAGGCGTTTGACTTGGTCAACAAGGCATTCGACTTGTTTAAAAAAGCATTCAACTTACTAAATAAGGAATTCAACTTGTTCAACAAGGCATTCGACGTGTTCAACATTGCATTCTCTAGGTAAATGAGGGATTCAAGTTTCTCAACAATGCCTTCTTCAACAAGACATTCGACGTGTTGAACAAGGCATTCGCAGGGCAAACAAGGAGTTCGACTTAGTCAATAAGCCATTCGACTAGCTCAAAAAGGCACTAAAATTTTTGAACAAGACATTCAACTTGTTCAAAAAGGCATTCGACTTGTTCAACAAGGAATTCGACGTGTTCAACAAGGCATTCGCTTGGTAAAGAAGGATTACGACCATCTCAACAAGGCATTCGACTTGGTGAACAAGGCTTCAACTTGTTTTAGTAGGCATTCAGCTTGGCGAACAAGGCATTCGACCTTTTCCACAAGGCATTCGACTTGTTCAACAAAAAATTCCACTTGATGAACAAGGCATTCGACATGTTCAAAAAGGCATTCGATTTGTTCCACAAGGAATTCACATTATTTCATAAGGCATTCGACTTGTTCAACAAGGCATTTCTTGGTCAACAAGGCATTCGACTTGTTGAACAAGGCATTAAACGTGTTGAACAAGATATTCACTTGGTAAAAGATGGATTTGCTCAACAAGGCATTCTATTTTTTGAACAAGACATTCGACTTATTCAACAACGCATTGAACATGTTCAACAAGGCATTCTACATGATAAACAAGGCATTGAACTTGTTCATCAAGGCATTTGATTTGTTCAACAAAGCATTTCTTGGCTAACAACACATTTGACTTGGTCAACAAGGCATTCACCTTGGTGAACAAGGCATTCAACTTGGTATAAAAAGGGATTCTACATGTGAGCAAGGCATTCGACTTGTTCATCAAGGCATTCGACTTGTTCAACAAGACATTACTTGATCAACAACGCATTTGACTTGGTCGACAAGGCATTCAACTTTATATATAAGGCATTCGACTTGTTCAGAATGGCATTCGACTCGGTGAACAAGCATCGAACTAGTTGAACAAGGCATTTGACTCGTTCAACAAGGCATTCGACTTGTTTAAAAAGGCATTCGGGTTGTTCAACAAGACATTCAACTTGCTCAACAAGGCATTCAACATATTCAAGAAGGCATTGGCTTTGTAAACAAGGCATTCAAGTTTCTCAATACGGCATAAGACTTGGTGAAAAAGGCATTCGGTTTGGCGAACAAGGCATTCGACTTGTTCATCAAGACATTTGACTTGTTTAACAAGGTATTGCTTGGTCAACAACGCATTAGACTTGGTCAATAAGTCATTTAACTTGTTCAAGAAGGCATTTGATGTGTTCAACAAGGCACTCGATGTGTTCAACAAGACATTCAATGTGTTCAACAAGGCATTACTTCTTCAACAAGGCATTCAACTTGTTGAACAAGCAATTTTACTTTTTAACAGGGCATTAGACCTTCTCAACAAGGTGTTCGGCGTGTTCACAAACGCATTCCACGTGTTCAACAAGACATTCGATTGGTAAACAAAGCATTCGACTTGATCAACAAGGCATTGACTAGTTCAAAAAGGCATTCAACGTTTTTAACCATTGGTAAATGTGACATTATAAATATAAATATATGTAATAAATATATCATTAGTCTAGTGGTAAAAATGCATTATTTTATATAAATATATTATTAGTCTAGTGGTAAAAGTGTATTACTTTAAGGTTCAACTACTGAGTAAAGCATTCTTTCTCCTGCGCGCTCTTTTGTATTCTTCTTTTCATATATATATATAAAGGGACATTAATCCAAAAAAAAATTGTGACATTCAACTTGGTCAACAAACCATTCGACTTTTTTTTGTGGGGAAATTCACTAATATTAATAAAAAAGTTTCTACAGAGCATGATCCGGCAACGGATATCAGTCTCACCAAACACCTGACACAAAAAAACCAAAACATATTACCCAAAACAAAAAACCCAATCAAACCAATCAAAACCAAACAAACACACACTCCACACCCTACAACCACGCTATACGCCAAAGCCTACGGAGGCCTCGCAGATGCAGGCTCCATCGGTCATCCAAGGTCCCCAATCTGTCAATAACCATGTACATGGATTCCGCGCCACCATATCAGGTGATCTACTCACTCCCGCATGCCACTGTTGGTTCATTTCCCGCCATGGTAGACAATTGAAGCTAAAAGTTGTCGATACGCATGATGACACATGTGATTTTGCCTCCATTTCCTCGCTGCCTAGAGAATTCCCCTCGCCAATCGGAATAGGGCCAGGTAAATCTCGTAGAATAACGTAAGGCTCGTTGACATTCTGACGAGAAAGGGCACTCAAAGAACAAGAAACTGTCTGTAGAGCCCCTCCCCCACACAGGAGACATGAAGCCGACGCTGCTACCAACACAATCCACTGTTTATCCCTCGTAGAAAGACGCTCTCGAATTGCTAGCCACATGATAAACTCCAGCCTGGGAATACAAAACCCTCCACCAAACAAGTCCGCCCATTCAACTCGCGGTTGACGGGCTCGCATCACCTCCCAAGCCGCGCTGGCAGAAAACCTTCCATTAATGGAACCCTCCCAATAGACGGAGTCAGGTTCCTGCGGGTATACTGAAGGTAGGAGAGGAGACAGCTGTAAATACTCCACTGTTTTTCCCAAAAAAATAAAAATACTCCACTGTTGTAGTTGCAGGCCAATCCCACCCATCAGTAGTGATAACACTCAAAAGTCGCATATCCCGCGGCAATCCCATTGCAAGTGGCCCCCGAGGCAGCCACTCTTTAATGGGAGAGTGCAAAAGCCACGGATCCCTCCAGAGGAGCAAGGAACGACCATTCCCGATAAGAAACCTCACCATCCATAGGAGTCGAGGACGAAACTTCAATATTTGCTTCCGGCTCCAAGAAGTGACTGTCCCCCTACCAACCAACTAGACTGAATTCCTCCGCAATCGTGTGGAACAGATCCAGTCCACCCAAACCGAGGAACCGTCATTGCTGACGACATTCCATAGCAAACTAAGCATGAGCGTCTAGTTAACCGTCGCCATCGAGCGAATACCAAGAAAATCGCACTCCATGCCACCTTCGCCCGCATCCCACCCAAAGAAAATGGCTTATTACCTTTTCGATATCCGAATCAAACCCGGGCAGTAGAAAGACTCCCGACCAGTAGACATGAAGCGAACTAAGCACCGACTTAACGAGTTGAACCCGCTCGGCATACGAGAGCATAAGATGTAGCCAAGACCCTAGTCGAGTCTCGACTCGTCACCGAAGGGGCGCACAATCCCGAATATATAGCTTAGATGTGATGAGTGACACTCCATGATAGTGCACTGGAAGGGTCCCTACACCACATCCCAAGAGCTCCTGGAAGGGCCCCTCCAGATGTGCGACAGCAGGAGACAAGAAGATCTCGCTCTTCGACGGATTAGCATGAAGCCCAGACAAAGATGCAAACATGTCTAATGCCGATCGGAGCACCGTAAAAGAAACGACATCATCATTACAGAATAGTAGCAGCAGATCATCCGCAAATGTCAACTAACCAATTGGGTGGTATCACATTGCCAATGGTAGTGAAATGTGTGAGCTGCCTCAATCGCCCGCCGCAGCATACCATGTAGGACCTGCACAACAAGTGTAAAAAGATAAGGGGAGATAGGATTCTCATGTCGTAAGCCTCGTCGTCCTTCAAAGAAACCATCAGAGCGGCCATTAATATTCAGCAAGAATCTCGTGGTAGTCATACAACTTCGTATCCCCCAAATAAACTGCCGATCGAAAACCATCGCCTCCAAAGTAGCACGAATAAAGTCCAACTCTACTTTATCATATGTCTTGTCCAGATCGATCTTAATAGCCACTCATCCAGGAAGAGTCGCCCCGCGATAACCACTACAAATCTCTGCCCCAAGAGGATGTTATCTGTAATACGATGCCCAGGAATAAAAGCTGTCTGAGTAGGAAGAACAAGCTGCGACAACACCACCTTTAACCGATTCGCAAGCACTTTGCAGATGACTTATTGCAGCACGAGATCGGCCAAAAATCAGACGTACGTTTCGGCGACACACACTTCGATAACAATGTGATCGGGTAGCATTCAGCTCCTTATGAAAGTGACCAGTCAAGAAGAAGTCCGTAACCGAGGCCGTGATAGCCGGCCCCACAATTACCATGCCGACTTAAAGAAACAAGTCGTAAACACATCCGGCCCTTGGGCTTTATCATCGTGCATGGAAAATAACGCCTGCTTGACCTCCTCAGCCTGTACCCTCCGTACCATCTCCTTTGCGTCATCGGGGCAGACCTTTCTCCCAATATAAGGTCGTAGCGCTTCCACCGTAGGGATGTCGTTCTCGTCGATGTCCCAAGAAGCGTCGTATAGAATCGCAGAAGTTCCTCGGTAACCTGCACTGGTCCATGCAAACTCTCCCCACTCTCTGTCTCCAAATAGAAAATACGGTTCCCCGCCTTGCGTGTGTCGCAACCTTCTTAAAGAAGAAGGAAGTACAACGATCCCCATCCTTTTTTTTTTTTTTTGGGAAAAGGTCATTAAAATAAAATGTGGAAAGATACAATGTTCAGCAGCAATAAGCTACACCGCTCGGTAACATGCTACCTATAAACAACGCAAGCAATCCAATCGAGCAAGCAAAGATCAAAAAGCAAGCAAGCAGACTGTAAGCAAGTGACTACGTGCTCGGCCACGCAATGCGCCAAACACGTCGAAGCGCACAGGACTGTAGCTGATACTTCCCTCCAAGGGTAGAGAGCCGTGTACAGAGTGTAGTCTCGACGTCCGCAACGATATAAGTAAGAGGTCTTCGTCTTCCTTCCCGCCATCGTCGGTTGCGCTCGGCCCATAGGTGATAGACAAGCGATGCAAGCGCATGTCGGGGCCCCATCCATGCGAGGTGCTTGCCCCGCCACCTTTGAGCAGCCCAGTGAACCCCTTCGATCCAGTCCGTGTAAGGCCATCCAAAACGTAACTTTCCCTGCAAAGACTGTATGCAATGTCTGGAAAATGAACACTCAAAGAAAAGATGCCGTGTTGTCTCTATAGCATGGCCATCATCACACAAGAGGCAAGCTGAACTTCCTGCTGCCGCGGCCACCCATGGCTTGTCCCTCGTCGCCAGGCGTTCCCTAATCGCAGCCATAAAATGACTTCATGCCGTGGTATCGAGATAGGGCCTCCGAACAGGTTGGTCCAGAATGCAGGCGGAGAATGTTGGCGTATGCAATTTCTCGCGGAGTGAGTAGAGAAGACGCCATTGGGAGTCCCCCGCCATCGAATCGTGTCCATCTCATCGCTGCTTCAACCACCGTTGCTTAGCCCGTTGCGCCAGCGCCTGAGGCTCAGTATCCACCGCCCTAGAATACAGAGCTCGACAATAGTGCTCAAGATACAACAACCGTGCATCCGCTGGGTGGCGCGTTAGGAACTTTTGAGAAAGTTCGAGAAAACGCTTCGCATCAGTTACATTCTGCGCCAAATTCCCTCGCCATTGGCACATGCGCTTAAAAACCGGTTTAAGCAACTTTAGTCATTGGCAGAGAATGTACGTCGGGAATCCCGGTATAGGCAAGGCCCATGTATCCGCCACCACCCTGAGAAAGGGGGGTTCTGCCGTAAGAAAATTGTCAAAATGAAACGAGATGCCCTTGCAGCTCCCATCTTCCTTGTCAAGGACAATAGGACTATGATCCGACGTGCTCGGAAGCTCACATTGATACCTCACATTCGGCCACATAGCAAACCACATAGAATTGGCCACCATGCGATCCAACCTCCTCCAAATACCCCGTGGTGGAGGTTGCTGATTATACCATGTAAAGAAACAACCCGTCATCGGCACTGTAAGTATGTCCGCCTGAACCAAACAATCATACAAAGCATCACTGTCGTGCTCATTCGGGTTGCCCCCGGGTCTCCTCCTGATTGTGTACCGCATTGAAGTCCCCCAACACCAGCCAAGTGTGGTCAGCATAATGACTCGCATGCTCAAAAAGATCCGCTCACAATGCCATGTGCTCCAGACCACAATTTCTGCCATAAATAAACGAAACCCTAGCCTCTTGCCCATCCACCAGCAATGAGATCTTACTGTGTTTAGACTGTGATGAGATTTCCTGCACTTGCATCGACACATCTCGGTCATCCCACCCAATCCAGATTCGATTCCTTAGACCCGTGACATAGTCCAAGAACCAACGCCAATGAGGTCGAATCGCTGACGTCACTCGCCCCACATTCTTAGCCACCACCCTCGTTTCAAGCAGCCTTAAAAGTTGAAGATTAAATCTCATGATTAAATCTCCAACGGCCCTCGCGTGGTCTCGCTTATTGAGACCCCATACATTGCAACTAGCGAGTGGAATCATAAAGAAACATCCTCGCGGGCTGCATGCTCACGGCCCGTAGAAAAATCATCGTCTTCCAATTGCGCCAGAACCGCGAACGAGTTCCTCACAGGTGGGCATGTCGCCGCAACATTCTTCGATGCCAATTCTTTCCCTCGCGGTGATGAAGTCATATTTACCGCCCCTTGGGAGACCTGTGGCCCAACTGCATGTCTTACCACATTCCGACCCACCTTTCGCCATTCCATCCGCGGCAACCCCTTCCGGCTCTCCTTCCCCTTCGCAACTGGCCGACGGTGATGAGGCCCACCTCCAACCGGAACCTTAATCGGACATTCCCGCAGATTATGTGAGAATGTACCACACGTAGCACACTTGGCCGCCCGCCATTCATAGTCCACCCATACAATTATTGTGCCCACATCCTTTCCATCTTCAGTAGGAATGTGAATCTGAAAACGATCTCGAAACGGTTCATCAAGATTCTTCATCACACAAACCCGAGCATAGTCAATCTGCTCTATTCTTTCAGTCATTCCATCCGCATAGAAAGGCTGACCCACCGCACTAGCAATTACCCCAAGTCCCTCCAGCGTACAGAACTCCAAAGGCACATGCCACAACTTTACCCAGGTAGGAATGGCAGTGCGGTCTTTCTTCTCAAGCGGCATACCTGGACGCCATTCTTCGAAGAAAAGAGGTTGCCCCTGATAAAACCAAGGCCCGCCCTCCAACACCGTCGACACCGCCCCAGCCAATTCGAATCGAAATTTGAAAAATCCATTCTGAGTCGACCTAACTTCAGCCAGCCCTTCCCATTTTGCCCGGAAAAACTACTCCACCATCAGGAAATAAGGTTTATGCCCCACGAAATATCCCGTTAATGTATTTGCCCACCGATCAAATCCTTTTCCCGCCAACTCCCATGACGACTGAACTTCGAGTTTGCCATCTACCAAGCATCCGCTTAGATTAAACTTCGAGTTCGGAGGAGTAAACAAAAGATGTGTCTGTTTAGATTGATGCTGCGCCACACCACCAAAGGCCGCCGCAAACGATGGCCATGCATTCCTCCCCGGGCATTCTACACCATCCCGGTCAGTCGTCCCATCATTAGCCAACCCCCCCGACGATCGCGCCCCCCTCTCCGACTATCCCGTGATCTTCTTTTCGGCAAACCCTACAGAAACCCTAGCCGTCACGCGCGGCCCATCTTGCAGCCCATTAGGGTTTTCCACATTCCACCGTGGATGTAACGCCGCCCCACAACCAGAAGATGACCGCAACGGCATAGCAGGACGACGTCGATATAGAAATGGCCGATCCAATTAATCGCGAAGTGGCGCCATATAAACCTTTCTCATCCGAGCACCCTCGACGGGCACTGGTACAATCTGATCATGATATGCCCTGAGCCGTCTAGGCCCGTCAATGACCTGATCCCCGCCTTGAACATCGTGCACCGCCCCTGGTTTGCCCTGAACGCTCTCCACCAATGAATTACGCCCGTCAATGATCGGATTCCCGCCCTGAACACCATGCACCGCCCCTGGTTCGCCCCGAACCCTATCCACTAATGAATTAAACTCAGAAACATCGAACAACTTCCCAAAATCCGGCACAGAACGGCGCAACTCCTCAAGATCCGTCGGATGGTCTTTAATCATCTTCGTCGACGAGGATGAGGACATCGAAGATCCACACGAGGCATTTTTAAAGTTAACATATCATCATAAAAGGCATTCTAAAAAAGTCAAACCATTCAACTTGGTAAATGTGGCATTCGACTTGTTCTACAAGGCATTACTTTGTCAACTTTGACTTGTTCAACAAGGCATATGACTTGTTTAACAAGCATTAGACTTGATCAACAAGGTAGCCGACGTGTTAGACAAGGCATTCGCTTGGTAAAAAAGGGATTCGACTTGCTTTACAAGGGCTTCTATATTTTAAAAGACATTTGACTTGTTCAACAAGGCTTTACTTGGTAAAGATGACATTCGACTTGTTCAAGACTTGGTCAAGAAGGCATTCGACTTGCTAAAAAAGGTATTCAACTCTTTGAACAGGGCATTTGACGTGTTCAGCAAGGCATTCGACTTGGTGAACAAGATTCAACAAAGGCATTCCACTCGATGAACAAGGCATTTGAGTTGGTCAACAAGGCATTCAACTTGTTCAAAAAGGCATTCGACTTCATTACTACCGTGTCGATATGAGCTACAGTATTGTGCCCTGCGTCGCTTGTGGCACATTGCTTGGTAGATGTATGAACGTTATTTATGGTAGTTTGTTTGGTGGATAGAGATTATATCCATCTTGTACACAGTGGCATGTCCCTGGTCTTTGCGACATGAAACATATCATGTGTGCTTTACTGTCCTTTATTTCATTTATTTAGTGAACGTTCCCTAAAAAAAAAAGGCATTCGACTTATTAAGCAAGGCATTCGACTTGTTCAACAAGGCATTAGACGTGTTTAACAACGCATTTACTTGGTAAAAAGGTATTTAACTTGCTCAACAAGGTATTCAACTTTTTGAACAAGACATTCGACATGTTCAACAAGGCATTCAACTTGTTCAACAAAGGCATTCCACTTGATGATCAAGGCATTTGCTTCGTCAAGAAGGCATTCAACTTGTTAAAAAAGGTATTCAACTTCTTCAAAAAGGCATTCAACTTTTTCAAAAAGGCGTTCGACTTGTTCCACAAGGAATTCGACTTGTTTAATATGGCATTCGACTTGTCAACAAGGCATTTCTTGGTCAACAATGCATTCGACTTGTTGAACAAGGCATTTGACGTGTTGAACAAGGTATTGACTTGGTAAACAAGGGATTCGACTTGCTCAACAAGGCATTCTATTTTCTGAACAAGGCATTCGTCTTGGTAAACACGGCATTCGACTTGTTCATTAGGCATTCCACTTATTGAACAAGGCATTACTTGGTTAACAACGCATTAGACTTGGTCAACAAGGCATTCAACTTTGTACATAAGGCATTTGACTTGTTCATCAATGCATTCAAGTTATTCAACAGGTCATTACTTGATCAACTTCGTCTTGTCACAAGGCATTTGATATATTCAACAAGGCATATTAGACTTGGTAACCAAGCCATACGACTTGTGCAACAAGGCATTCGACGTGTTAGACAAGACATTCACTTGGCAAACAAGGGATTGAAATTGCTCAACAAGGCCTTCAATTTTTTAAAAAAAAGGCTTTGTACTTGTTCACCAAGACATTACTTGATAAACAAGGCATTCGACTTGTTCAACAAGGCATTTAACTCGGTGAACCAAGCATTCAACCATTTTAACAATGCATTCAACTTGTTTAACAAAGGCATTGCACTTGATGAACAAGACATTCGACTTCAACACGGCACATTCAACTTGTTAAGAAAAGGCATTCAACTTGTTCATAAAGGCATTCGATTTTTTCAAAAAGGCATTCGACTTGTTCCACACGGAATTCGACTTGTTTATTATGGCATTCAACTTATCAACAAGGTATTTCTTGGTCTACAATGCATTAGACGTGTTGAACAAGGTATTCACTTGGTAAACAAGGGATTTGACTTGCTCAACAAGACATTCTATTTTTTGAACATGACATTCGACTTATTCAACAAGGCATTCGACTTATTCAACAATGCACTGGAGATGTTCAACAAGGCTATCTTAAAGTTAACATATCATCATAAAAGGCATTCTAAAAAAGTCAAACCATTCAACTTGGTAAACGTGGCATTCGACTTGTTCTACAAGGCATTACTTTGTCAACTTTGACTTGTTCAACAAGGCATATGACTTGTTTAACAAGCATTAGACTTGATCAACAAGGTAGCCGACGTGTTAGACAAGGCATTTGCTTGGTAAAAAAGGGATTCGACTTGCTTTACAAGGGCTTCTATATTTTAAAAGACATTTGACTTGTTCAACAAGGCTTTACTTGGTAAAGATGACATTCGACTTGTTCAAGACTTGGTCAAGAAGGCAATATTTTATTTATTTTTTTTTTTTTGGGAAAAGGTCATTAAAATAAAATGTGGAAAGATACAATGTTCAGCAGCAATAAGTTGCACCGCTCAATAACATGCTACCTATAATCAACGCAAGCAATCCAATCGAGCAAGCAAACATCAAAAGCAAGCAAGCAGACTGTAAGCAAGTGACTACGTGCTCGGCCACGCAATGCGCCAAACACGTCGAAGCGCACAGGACTGTAGCTGATACTTCCCTCCAAGGGTAGAGAGCCGTATACAGAGTGTAGTCTCGACGTCCGCAACGATATGAGTAGGAGGTCTTCGTCTTCCTTCCCGCCATCGTAGGTTGCGCTCGGCCCATAGGTGATAGACAAGCGATGCAAGCGCATGTCGGGGCCCCATCCATGCGAGGTGCTTGCCCCGCCACCTTTGAGCAGCCCAGTGAACCCCTTCGATCCAGTCCGTGTAAGGCCATCCAAAACGTAACTTTCCCTGCAAAGACTGTAGGCAATGTCTGGAAAATGAACACTCAAAGAAAAGATGCCGTGTTGTCTCTATAGCATGGCCATCATCACACAAGAGGCAAGCTGAACTTCCTGCTGCCGCGGCCACCCATGGCTTGTCCCTCGTCGCCAGGCGTTCCCTAATCGCCAACCATAGAATGACTTCATTCCGTGGTATCGAGATAGGGCCTCCGAACAGGTTGGTCCAGAATGCAGGCGGAGAATGTTGGCGTATGCAATTTCTCGCGGAGTGAGTAGAGAAGACGCCATTGGGAGTCCCCCGCCATCGAATCGTGTCCATCTCACCGTGTTGAATGGGAGGTAGGAGACCAGCAAAATCCATGAACTCCACCGTTGTCTGTCCCGGCCAATGCCATCCCGACTCATCAATCACCGCGCTCAATCGTGAATCAAGTGGGAGGCCCATAACAGATGGACCACGCGGGTACCGTTCCACCAGAGGAATCGTGAGTAGCCATGGGTCAGTCCAGAGGCGTGTATTCGCTCCATTCCCAATGCGGAACTCTAGAAGTGGCCGGATGATGGGTCTGAGCTTGAGGAGCTTCTTCCAGCTCCATGAGGTATTAGCCGTGGATCTGATGGTCCAGAAGGATGTGTTGTGCAGCCGCGTCCGTCGTATCCATGTGGCCCATATCGAAGACTCATCTCTCCTGAGAATGTTCCAAATAAGACGCATCATCAGCGCCTTGTTCTCCACCTCAATCGATCTCAGTCCAAGTCCCCCTTCGTCCCTTGGTGCGCATACGTCGGTCCATGCCACCTTCGCGCTAGATCCCTTCCACAAGAAAGCTCGAAGACGCTTCTCGATACTGCGGATGATTCCCTTGGGGAGTAAGAAGACTCCCGCCCAATACACATGGATAGTCATAAGGACCGATCGAAGGAGCTGTACCCTCCCGGCGTATGAGAGCGAGTGGTTGGTCCAAGAACCAAGCCGACGATCAATAGAACGTAATAAGGGGGCGCAATCATCGATAGTCAATCGCGATGTGATAAGGGGGACCTCCAGGTACCGCACAGGAAGAGACCCGATAGGGAAGCCCATAACAGCATGGAGTGTACCCTTCAGTCGTTCTGCCCGTTTCGAGATAAACATCTCGCTTTTACTGGAGTTTGCCCGTAGCCCTGAAAGCAAAGCAAAAAGCTCGAGGCTGTCGCGAAAGATACTGATTGATTGAACGTCCGCCTGCGAGAAAAGAAGAAGATCATCGGCGAAGGTCAACATGAAGAGGGATGTGGCCTCGCATCGCCAATGGTATCGGAAGCTGCTGCTAAGGTTGATGCGGGACGCTATGATTCCATGTAAAGCCTCCATCACCAACACAAAGAGATAAGGTGATATGGGGTCGCCTTGTCTGAGACCCCGCCGTCCTTTGAAGAAACCCTCCGGCCTACCGTTGATGTTGATGGAAAAATGCGTCGACGTGAGGCATGACCGGACCCACCCAATGAAGGTCGGGTGAAAGTGAAGTGCCTGAAGTGTGGCAAGTCAAGAAGGCATTCGACTTGCTAAAAAAGGTATTCAAGTCTTTGAACAGGGCATTTGACGTGTTCAGCAATGCATTCGACTTGGTGAACAAGATTCAACAAAGGCATTCCACTCGATGAACAAGGCATTTGAGTAGGTCAACAAGGCATTCAACTTGTTCAAAAAAGCATTCGACTTATTAAGCAAGGCATTCGTCTTGTTCAACAAGGCATTAGACGTGTTTAACAAGGCATTTACTTGGTAAACGAGGGATTCGAGTTGCTCAAAGAGACCTTCCTTTTTTTTGAAAAGACTTTCGATTGGTTCAACATGAGATTACTTGGTCTAAAAAGTATTCGATTGCTTCAATAAGGCATTCACGGGGGAAACAAGGAATTTGACTGTGTCAAGAAGGCATTAGACAAGCCAAAAAGGTATTAAAACATTTGAACAAGGCATTCGACTTCTTCAAAAATGCATTCGACTTGTTCAACAATGAATTCGACGTGTTCAACAAGGTATTCGACTTTCTCAACAAGGCATTCGACTTGGTGAACAAGGCATTCGACTTGTTGTACAAGGCATTCGGCTTGGTGAACAAGACATTCAACCTTATCAACAATGCATTCAACTTGTTCAACAAAGGCATTCCACTTGATGAACAAGGCATTTGCTTCGTCAAGAAGACATTCAACTTGTTAAAAAAGGTATTGAACTTCTTCAAAAAGGCATTCAACTTTTTCAAAAAGGCGTTCGACTTGTTCCACAAGGAATTCGACTTGTTTAATATGGCATTCGACTTGTCAACAAGGCATTTCTTGGTCAACAATGTATTCGACTTGTTGAACAAGGGATTTGACGTGTTGAACAAGGTATTTACTTGGTAAACAAGGGATTCGACTTGCTCAACAAGACATTCTATTTTCTGAACAAGGCATTCGACTTATTCAACAAGACATTCGACTTATTCAACAATGCATTGGACATGTTCAACAAGGCATTCGACTTGATAAACAAGGCATTCGACTTGTTCATCAAGGCATTTGACTTGTTCAACAAGGCATTTCTCGGTGAACAACGCATTCGACTTGGTCATCGAGGCATTCGACTTGGTCATCAAGGCATTCGACTTGGTAAACAAGGCATTCAACTTTGTGAACAAGGCATTCGACTTGTTCTCATGGCATTCTACTTATTGAACAAGACATTTTACTTTTTCAACAAGACATTAGACTTGGTCAACAAGGCATTTGACTTGTTCAACAAGGCATTCAAGTTGTTCAACAAGGCATTCGGCGTGTTCACCAAGACATTTGAATTATTGAACAAGGCATTAGATGTGGTAAACAAGTGATTTGACTTGCTCAACAAGGCTTTCAAGTTTTTGAACAGGGCATTTGACTAGCTTAACAAGGCATTACTTGGTCCACAAAACATTTGACTTGTTCAATAAGACACTCGTCTTGGTAAACAAAGCATTCGACTTGTTAATTAGGCATTCTATTTCTTGAATAAGACATTACATGGTTAACAACGCATTAGACTTGGTCAACAAGACATTCAACTTTGTACATAAGGCATTTGAGTTGTTCAACAATGCATTAAAGTTATTCAACGAGGCATTACTTGATCAACTTCGTCTTGTTCAACAAGGCATTTGATATATTCAACAAGGAATATTAGACTTGGTAACCAAGGCATTCGACGTGTTAGACAAGGCATTCGCTTGGAAAACAAGGGATTCAAATTGCTAATCAAGGCCTTCAATTTTTTAAAAAAGGCTTTCTACTTGTTCACCAAGACATTACTTGGTCAACAAGCCATTCGACTTGTCCAACAAAGCATTGGACTCGGTGAACAAGGCATTCGACCTTTTCAACAAGGCATTCAACTTATTCAACAAAAGCATTTCACTTATTGAACAAGGCATTCGACTTCGTCCAAAAGGCATTCAACTTGTTAAAAACTGTATTCGACTTCTTCGAAAAGGCATTCGAAATTTTCAAAATGGCATTCGACTTGTTCCAGAAGGAATTCGACTTGTTTAATATGGCATTCAACTTGTCAACAATGCATTCGACGTGTTAAACGAGGTATTCGGTTGGTAAACAAGGGCATTCGACTTATTCAACAAGGCATTCGACTTATTCAACAACGCATTGGAAATGTTCAACAAGGCATTCGACTTGATAAACAAGGCATTCAACTTGGTCAACAAGGCATTTCTCGGTGAACAACGCATTTGACTTGGTCAACAAGGCATTCGACTTGGTAAACAAGGCATTCAACTTGGTGAATAAGGCATTCGAGTTGTTCTCATGGCATTCTACTTGTTGAACAAGACATTTTACTTTTTTAACAAGGCATTAGACTTGGTCAACAAGGCATTTGACTTATTCAACAAGGCATTCAACTTGTTCAACAAGGCATTCGACGTGTTCACCAAGGCATTTGACTTATTGAACAAGGCATTAGATGTGTTAAACCAGTGATTTGACTTGCTCAATAAGGCATTTAATTTTTTTTAACAGGGCATTCGACTATTTTAACAACGCATTACTTGGTCACATGGTATTTGACTTATTCAATAAGGCACTCGTCTTGGTAAACACGGCATTCGACTTGTTCATTAGGCATTCCACTTATTCAACAAGGTATTACTTGGTTAACAACGCATTAGACTTGGTCAACAAGGCATTCAACTTTGTACATAAGGCATTTGACTTGTTCATCAATGCATTCAAGTTATTCAACAGGTCATTACTTGATCAACTTCGTCTTGTCACAAGGCATTTGATATATTCAACAAGGCATATTAGACTTGGTAACCAAGACATACGACTTGTTAAACAAAGTATTCGACGTGTTAGACAAAGCATTCACTTGGCAAACAAGGGATTGAAATTGCTCAACAAGGCCTTCAATTTTTTTTAAAAAAGGCTTTCTACTTGTTCACCAAGACATTACTTGATAAACAAGGCATTCGACTTGTTCAACAAGGCATTTAACTCGGTGAACCAGGCATTTAACCTTTTTAACAATGCATTCAACTTGTTCAACAAAGGCATTCCACTTGATGAACAAGACATTCGACTTCAAGAAGGCACATTCAACTTGTGAAAAAAAGGTATTCAACTTGTTCATAAAGGCATTCGATTTTTTCAAAAAGGCATTCGACTTGTTCCACACGGAATTCGACTTGTTTATTATGGCATTCGACTTATCAACAAGGTATTTCTTGGTCTACAATGCATTAGACGTGTTGAACAAGGTATTCACTTGGTAAACAAGGGATTTGACTTGCTCAACAAGGCATTCTATTTTTTGAACATGACATTCGACTTATTCAATAACGCATTCGACTTATTCAACAACGCACTGGAGATGTTCAACAAGGCATTCGACTTGATAAACAAGGCATTCAACTTGTTCATCAAGGCATTCGACTTGTTCATCAAGGCATTCGACTTGTTCAACAATGCATTTCTTGGTGAACAACGCATTCGACTTGGTCAACAAGGCATTCGACTTGGTAAACAAGGCATTCAACTTTGTGAACAAGGCATTTGACTTGTTTTAATGGCTTTCTACTTGTTGAACAATACATTTTACTTTTTCAACAAGGCATTAGACTTGGTCAACAAGGCATTCAACTCATTCAACAAGGCATTCGACGTGTTCACCAAGGCATTTGACTTATTGAACAAGACATTAGATGTGGTAAACAAGTGATTTGACTTGCTCAACAAGGCATTTAATTTTTTTTAAGAGGCCATTCGACTAGTTTAACAACGCATTACTTTGTCCATGATGCTTTGACTTATTCAATAAGGCACTCGTCTTGGTAAACAAGGCATTCGACTTGTTCATTAGTCATTCCACTTGTTCAACAAGACATTACATGGTAACAACGAATTAGACTTGGTCAACAAGGCATTCAACTTTGAAGGCAGTTGACTTGTTCAACAATGCATTCAAGTTATTCAATAAGTCATTACTTGATGAACTTCGTCTTGTTCAACAAGGCATTTGATATATTCAACAAGGCATATTAGACTTGGTAACCAAGGCATACGACTTATTCAACAAGGCAGTCGACGTGTTAGACAAGGCATTTCACTTGGCAAACAAGGGATTGAAATTGCTCAACAAGGCCTTCAATTTTTTTTAAAAAGGCTTTCTACTTGTTCATCAAGACATTACTTGGTAAACAAGACATTCGACTTGTTCAACAAGGCATTTGACTCGGTGAACAATGCATTCGACCTTTTCAACAAAGCATGAAACTTGTTCAACAAAGGCATTCCCCTTGATCAAGGCACTCGACTTCGTCAACAACGCACATTCAACTTGTTAAAAAAGGTATTCAACTTGTTCATAAAGGCATTCGACTTTTTCAAAAAGGTATTCGACTTGTTCCACCAGGAATTCGACTTGTTTAATATGGCATTCAACTTATTCAACAAGGTATTTATTTGTCAACAATGCATTAGACGTGTTGAACAAGGTATTCACTTGGTAAACAAGGGATTCGACTTGCTCAACAAGGCATTCTATTTTTTGAACATGACATTTGACTTATTCAACAAGGCATTCGACTTATTCAACAACGCACTGGAGATGTTCAACAAGGCATTCGACTTGATAAACAAGGCATTCGACTAGTTCATCAAGGCATTCGACTTGTTCAACAAGACATTTCTCGGTGAACAACGCATTCAACTTGGTCAACAAGGCATTCGACTCGGTCAACAAGGCATTTGCCTCGGTGAACAATGCATTCGACTTGGTAAACAAGACATTCAACTTGGTGAATAAGGCATTCGACTTGTTCTCATGGCATTTTACTTGTTGAACAAGACATTTTACTTTTTCAACAAGGCATTAGAATTGGTCAACAAGGCATTGGACTTGTTCAACAAGGCATTCAACTTGTTCAACAAGGCATTCGACGTGTTCACCAAGGAATTTGACTTATTGAACAAGACATTAGATGTGGTAAACAAGTGATTTGACTTTCTCAACAAGGCATTCAATTTTTTGAATAGGACATTCGACTAGTTTAACAAGGCATTACTTGGTCCACAAGGCATTCGACTTTTTCATTAGGCATTACACTTGTTCAACAAGGCATTACTTGGTTAACAACGCATTAGACTTGGTCAACAAGGCATTCAACTTTTTACATAAGGCATTGGACTTGTTCAACAATGCATTCAAGTTATTCAACAAGGCATTACTTGATCAACTTCGTCTTGTTCAACAAGGCATTTGATATATTCAACAATGCATATTAGACTTGGTAACCAAGGCATACGACTTATTCAACAAGGCATTCGACGTGTTAGACAAGGCATTCGCTTAGCAAACAAGGGATTCAAATTGCTCAACAAAGCCTTCAATATTTTTAAAAAGGCTTTCTACTTGTTCCCCAAGACATTACTTGGTCAACAAGACATTCGACTTATTCAACAAGGCATTTGACTCGGTGAACAAGGCATTCAACTTGTTGACCAAGGCATTTGACTTGTTGAACAAGGCATTCGCGGGGGAAAAAAGGAATTCGACTTGGTCAACAAGGCATTTGACTAGCTCAAAAGGGCATTGAACTTTGCATTCGAGTTGTTCAACAACGCATTTAACTTGGTGAACAAGACATTCGACTTGTTCAACAAAGGCATTCAACTTTATAAACAAGACATTAGACTTGGTCAACAAGGGATTCAGCTTGTTGAAAAGGTATTCGAATTGTTTAAAAAAGCATTCGACTTGTTCAACATGGAATTCGACTTGTTTAATAAGGCATTCGACTTGTTCAACAAGGCATTACTTGTTAACAAGGCATTGGACTTGTTTAGCAATGCATTCGACGTGTTCACCAAGGCATTCAGCTTGGTAAACAAGGCATTTGACTTCATCAAGGCATTCAACTTGTTCAACAAGGCATTACTTGGGTCAACAACGCATTGGACGCATTCGACTCAGTCAACGAGGCATTCAACTTGGTAAATAAGGCATTCGACGTGTTCAACCAGACATTTGTCTGGTATACAAGGCATTCGACTTGATCAACAAGGCATTCGACTAGCTTTAAAAGGCATTCAATGTTTTTAACCACGCATTCGAGTTGTTCAACAAGACATTCGACTTGGTGAAAAAGTCATTCCACTTGTTCAACAAAGGCATTCTACTTGATGAACAAGGCAAGACATTCGTGTTAGGTCCGATCTACCAACATACACGAGATTAAACGAAGAATCTAAAGAGATTAACGAAATTATATAATTTGCAAGAGAAAAATTTCGGTATCGATATTTGCCTTATTCTTCGCTAATTTCGCATTCGAGATTTGTACTAATATTTTCGATAACTTGATAAACTTCGTTAAAACTTACTAAAACCACACTCACAACACGTAACCCACTCATACCACTATATACAGCCTTGGTATATTTATAATTTAGCCCCTAGACTTAGGAAATTTACAATTAAGTACAATACAAAGACAACTAAAAGTATGACACAATAAAAGGTTGGCTAACAATCTCCCCCTTTGTGTTCTTTGTGTGTGTTAGCTCTTGGGTTGTCTTTGCCTCTTGTATATCAATTTCCAAATTCCCAGAATTACCTCGTAGTGTCTAATTATGTTCCTCATTAACAAACGGTCATCGATCAACTCAATCAACTTGTCGGATTGTAGAAGTTCTAATTCTTCTTCTTCGGAAAGATTAGTCTTCTTTTCTAGTTCGTTTTCCTTATAGATCAAGTACTGAAGGATTATTTCCAGGGTTCCATCCGAGTACTGAAGGATTCTTGACCGTTGGAATTGGGGTAAGTGACACCTAATTCTGGATCGTCGATTATGTAGGCCATCGAGAGATCAGCAGCATCTGAACGGTATTTTGGGTTTTCGTGAGGTTGACCTTCTTCGTATTATGTTCCAAAGTGATCTGAAGGTCTTGAGCCATGTAGTATCTGACTTGTCTGTGCATGAACCGCTTCAGGGCATTGTATCCGAATTTGAGGGCTTCATCCTTCAGGAGCGATCAAAACTCCCGAAACAAATAATGCATTTGTTAGAAATCATATGGCTCGAGCATTAGAAGATCTCCCTCAGCCACACGATCAGTCGATCTATCTTGACGCTCGATAAGATAGACCGAATACTTGGTGCGGTGTTCGATCTTGAGCAAATCAACGCCTTGGCAATAGGCGGTGCTTGTCTCATTCGCTCACTGTCCTATGTCTTATCTCTCTTATCCCGATTTATGTCACCCATCATGTTTCTTAACATGTACAAGTGTCCAGAACAGTCGGTTCCTTTTAAGTGCGAGAGACCTCGGAGTTCGAGCTCGTCGAGCTGCTTGATCTTGTCTTCTCATTGTTAGACCTGGTGTCTGATCTCCTCTTGGAACAGGGCTACTATCTTGACGTTCTCCCAAGTAGCTGTCTCATTGAACACCTTCTCTTTAGCTATTTCTGGTGGAATTTGGTGCTAAGCAACTTTATGAAGATCTTCGGGTTCAACATCATAGATTTTCCCTTCCTCAAGTTCCTTTTGATCCAGATTCATGAACCGTACTGTTGTATCTCTAAGTAGAGTCTCGGCTTTGGCTATTTCTTGTTCTTCGAACTCTGATATATCCCAAGTGATTAGAAAAAATTTTCGCTAGAGAGAGAAACTAGAGAGAATTCGTAAACCCAACGTGTTCGGCCGCCGGGGGTGTCTTCATCGCCTACCACCGCCGTTTTTGGCCACTCCCGGATAGGGCGTGACTAGCCGGTGGCAGGGACCTCCATCACCGGCGTTAGTCCGGCATTTGGAGGGTTACACCACGTGCTTTGACTCTTTGAATTTTTGAATTTTTTAGGATCCTAGTTATGGCATCTTCTTCTTCCATGGATGGTTCAAAGCTCTCGGCATCTTCTAATTCATGCGATCCACGCTTGCAACAACCAGATCTTGATGGACTACGTTCTGCATACCCGGAGTTTGCCACGCAATCTTTGAAGGCGCGGGTTCAGGATCACGACCCGACGATGGATGCATCAGCGGAGATGACGACGTTTTTGCATGATCCATCTATTTCCGGCGAAGATTTGGCGTATCTGGAACATCAAGCAGAGAATAATCCAATTTTGGTAAAGATCCTTGCATATCTTCGGGCAAATATGGGAATATCCCGTCCAGGTTCGACGTATCTGCACCAAGATCGGGCTATGGATTCATCTATTTCTGGCGAAGATTTGGCGAATCTGGAGCAGCAAGCAGAGAATAACCCAATTATGGTAAAGATTCTCGCATATCTTCGGGCAGATATGGGAATATCTCGTCCAGGTTCGATGTATCCGCACCAAGATCGGGCACCCAAAAATAGAATGCCTTGTATGGAATCCTCAACGACGGATTGGGCTGAGATTGGATCCATTCTCTACAATTCGCTTTCAGAAAATATTCCCGGATTTAGCGAACGATTTGATGTGGCAGCGTTCGAAGATCTAATTGGGCGCGTTCATGGAGCTCCACCGGAGCAGCAACCACCACCGTCGACACATATGGCTAGCGGATCGCTATACAAGCCGGACACACGGAATAATCCTATGCGCCCGTGGACCAGCCGCCAACGGCGCTACCCGGACATTATCGGCCCGCTACGTGACCCACGGATTGGAAATGACCGCCCTATACGCCCAGGCACACCACCGCCGCCATCTGGCATGGCCTTGATCAACGATGATGCATCAGATGATCCAACGATGAAGCCGCAGTCACCGACCACGACGGCTGCGAGGAACGAGGTTAGGGCCGATGCTGATGGGCCTAGGGTTTCACTGTCCCGGGTTGCTGATGGGCCCAAGGAGTCGCCGCCCAGGGTTTCGCCGTCTAGGGCTGCGGCGGAAGGAACTAGGGCTTCAACGTTTAGGATCTCGCCGTCTCGGGTTTCCACTTCTGGGCCTAGGGTTATCAATCCTAGGGTTTCGCCGTCAATAACTCACCCGGCTGTACCTCATGGGCTGCAAACCATGGCACCATTGCCGACGCGCAAGGAGGTGTCCACCTCGCCGCACGCAAACCCTCAGCCATCGTTTGCTGCGGTAACTCGCGGGACGGTGCACGAAGAAGCACCTCGCAAACCAAGCCCTACACGCTATACCTTGACATATACAGCCCCAACTCTCAAGGATGGTGTCGCGGAGGCCTGCCCATCATGGGAGGTCGCAAAGAGGGGTGCGGCACGTTGGGACAATACCATCGTAGGGTATTTTCTGGGGAAAAAAACCATATTTCCCGTTTGTTGAACGGCATTTCCGTTCAATTTGGGAGGAACTGTTGGAGGTACGCGCAACGGCCAATGGTTTTTTCAAATTCAGATTTGCAACCGCGGCAGCAGCCAATGCGGATCTTGAAGGAGGACCGTGGCTCATGCAAGGTCAACCCATTTTTCTCGAGGCTTGGCGAACGGGGATGTCTCTCGAGAAAATTCAGCACACCCATGTTCCGCTATGGGTGAAATTGCGTAACGTTCCGGGCGAGTTCTGGACACAGGAGGGGTTAGGCATTGTCGCTAGCGTTGTCGGGAAGCCACTCTTCGTAGATTCTATGACGATTTCAGCGGAACGTATTGACTACGCTCGGGTATGCATATGAAAGAATCTCCAGGAGCCTTTTCTTGAAAGCTTCAATATTCGCATTCCACGTGAAGGTAGAGGATCTGACGGCGCGGTTACAGTTCGTGTCGAGTACGAATGAGGCCGCGGAAGTGCTCCTTATGCAGTGCATGGACCCACGGGGCGGGAACATGTCCCTCTCGTCGAACCCAAAAGCCACGATCAAATACGGGACCGAGGCAATCCACGGGGCAGCGCACATCGACGATGCCGAAGAAACCCCAGAATGGCCCACACACACGGCGCGAATGGAGAAGAGTTGGTCATCCCGACAAGGGCAAGGAGGTTGTTGTTCCACCCACCAACATGGAGCAAGATCACGAGCCGCGGCTGTAGGAGTACCCGAAGCCTGTAGATGGATGTTCAACAAGTTCAGTCAACGCGCAGCAGGGAGCTATTGTACTAGCTAGCATTAACCCATTCGAGGTTCTTGCGGACTTGGACGACTTGGACACGTCGAACACACTTAAGGGTCCTGAAGCAGCCCTTCTCGACGTGTGCCCATGATCCCAATCGCCGTTTGGAATGTACGTGGTCTAAACAGGGTAGACCACAGATGGGCGGTGGGGGATATTATTACTAAGTATAAGCTGTTGATTATCGGGCTGTATGAGACACGGGTCTCCGAGCAGAATGCGGCTGCCCTTTCACATTCTACCAGGGCTTGGAGTTGGTTCTTTGAATACGATAATGGGCCGGCATCTCGTATCTGGGTGGGCTGGGATGCCCGCCTAGTTACTGTCACAATTCTTGCGTATACTACTCAGACCATTCACTGTAAGGCGACGATCCTTGCGGAGCGTGAGGATTTCTTCATCACATTCGCGTACGGTCATAATCAGAGGGTGTCCCGACGCGACCTTTGGACGGATCTCATCGAGACCTCACAGCTGCACGCAAACTCACCATGGCTTGTTATGGGGGATTTCAACGCGATCATGGCAAACACGGACGCGCGGGGAGGATCGGCCACGGGGGGCTGTCCGGAGATGATTGTATGCATGACTACATCGGACCTTGCAACCCTGCCATGCACGGTACAACTCTACACGTGGTATAACCAGCAAGGGGGCACGTCGGGTGTATGGCGACGCCTCGACTTGAAAAATTTTCTAAGTCTTTTTCAGCGTGTTTTTATTCGAGTGACAATTTATTTGATCGTTTAATCTGCGATCGAATAAAAATGTGTCAAATAACTCAAGTTTTCGCCGATGACTTTTACGATCGAATAAAATGTTATCGAAAACAATAGTTTTCGCTGAGTAAGTTTTCGATCGAATAAAAAGTTGTTGAAAAACTTAAGTTTTTCGCCGCGTAGTTTTGCGATCGAATAAAAGAATATCGAAAAAATTAAAGTTTTCGCCGCTTATTTTTGAGATCAAATAAATTTTAATCGAAAAATTAAGTATTCGCCGCGAAACGATCGAATTAAAATATATCGAAAACAAAAGGTTTTCGACGCTGAGTTTTCCGATTTAATAAAACTTAACGAAAACTAAAGTTCTTCGACGACACTGTTTGCGATACGAACTTTTTCGATCGAAAAAATTTCAAATCAAACAGTAAACACGTAACACGTAAATTTCGATTTCTGCGTAAATCATGAGTTAATCAGGGTTCTGAACGTTCAGAAAACAGTTGTGAATCCAAATATCCTGATTTAACCCAAACAGTCGAGTTTAAACACGTTGTTTTGAGAGTAAAATCGTTTTTAGTCGAAAAAGTATGAAAATGAAATTTTTTCAAATGTTTTCATGAAACTGCTTGCGATTCGAAATGGGCGAGTTAGGGAAGAAAATCACAGAGATATATGAGGTTTTGTTGAAATCGCCGGAGTTCAAAGTATGTTTTTCGGAAGTCGAAAAGTTTTTCGATGGAAATGAGTTGCGTGTGAGTGAGTTTTTCGATCGATAAAGTGGTATTAATACTTTACGATAGGGTAAGGTAAAAATACGTTGGGCCGTAAAAGACATTTGGGCTTAAGTTAAAATTCAGGTCTGATTAAACAAAAATTTAATCTTTTATGGATTAACCCAAAAATAAATTGCATAATACTTCCTGTATTTCTGAAAAAGATGAAATTAACTCATAATGTTGATGAAATTCAACATTTGACTCCTCGGATGAGCTCTAAATTTTCTGTGATGCTTAGAAAAAAAAGTTAGAAGTCATTTTTTAAAAGTAAATCATATAGGAGATAATAATAAATTCTCATATAAAACTTCCCCTCAACAATTACACAATTTAACTTTTCGGCATTTAAGAACATATTTAGTACAATTTGGCATATGAAAATTTACTATTTAAGGACAAGTAACGCATTTTAAACAATTCAGCATAGATTCATTAAAATTTTGCGTTTTTCAATTTTTTTTTGCATTTTATCAATTCTGAGCCAATGCATGTTTTAATGCATTTAAAATGTATTCGACTACAAATTGTTAGGTCCTATTTTATCAACTACCGATCAATCTAAGCATGAATTCTAGATATTCGAATGATAAATCTTACAAAATACCTTCGGTCGAATATCTTCTTTGAAGATCTTGAGAGAGTGTTTTTCGATTGCTATTCTCTGTCTTAGAATGTGAATTTAATGCTTGTGAATTTTCCGAAATGAACTTGTGTATTGATTTTCATAGTGTACATTGTATTTATACCTATTTACATGGTACTATTTAGTCCTACACTATCAAAACTACTAATTACGCCCCTAATTACAAGGATAGTAAAATTACAAAGCACAATTCTAAATTCTCTTCATTTTGTGTCTTAGTCTTGTACTTTGATTTACGTGAACTAATCTCTAGTTGTAGAGAGTGATTTACTTGATGCAATGGGCTTTTAGGGGCGCAAATATCTTATATCCTAATCCAATGGTAAAAATACTAAAACCCTACACTTTTATCATTAATAATCATTTTTATCAAAAATAGCACCGCTACAGTACCTTAACGTAATCCACACACTCACACATACTTAAGGTTTTTAGCGTATCATTCATCGATTCTTCATCAATCTTGTTGCTAGCTAGGTAATTTGAGACCTACAAGGTGGTATCGAATCCTAGCATGACAGATTGAAACCTGTTTTCACGTTTGGATTTGAGAAATTTTTATGGGTTTATCGAGTTTTAAAGTTCAAAGTTCTTCAAAGTGTTCTTCAACATTTTCGAGCAATTCTTAGCCCTTTTGGTTACCTTTTGATCTTGTTTAGTGTAATAGGATATTTTCGAGAATCTCTGTGAAAAAATCCTGAAATTTGCATCAAGTTAGAGTACTTTTTTCAGCATTTTTAGGTTCAAAATGTTTTTGAAAAAGTTTTCGCACTCACTGCAAAAACCATTGCAAAAAACATCGCGAAAACCGTTGCGAAAATCGCTTCGAAAAACTGTTTCCGCAATTGTCAGTGGCAAAACATTAATTTACGCTGCGAAAACCGCCGTTTTCGCAACGCACGTATATTAGGTTACGAAAACCTCAGTTTTTGCAACGATCGTTAGTTATTCTCCGAAAACTTGGGTTTTGCATCTCACTACGAAAACTGATTTTCGCATCTACAGTAACTCATAATCCGAAAATCTCCGTTTTAATGATTCACGTTTCGAAAACCTCAATTTTCGCACCTCACTGCGAAAACCGGTTCTCGCAACAACGTAGAGAGTCACAAAAATGATTTTGTAATAAAAGTCTTTCGAAATCAAACTCTTGATAAACTCTCAAACTTCCAAAAATCCGAACTTTTCTCATTCCAACCACTCTAGTTTCAATCACTTCACGTCTACACGATCACCACCTATCTCTCGACAAGATGGACACCATAGCCATGGGTAGCGACCTTAGGCTACCCGTGCTCCGACCGACATAGTGAATTTTCTGTCTGGAGAAATGGATTACTGAACTTCATCCAGTCCAAGGATCTCGGGGAAGACATACTTGCCTCGCTCAAGGAAGGACCCGCTCAATTCTGGACGACCATTCCGGGTGATGCAACCGCCGACCCTCCAGTGCTTTCAAACCGAGTGCTCAAGACACCATCAGAGTACACAGACGATGAGGAGCTAAGAGCAAAAGCTGATCGACATGTCGCGAACTATCTTCTGCAAGCCATCCCAAATGACATCTACTCTCAGTCCGATGCTCTTTCCACCGAGAAAGATATGTGGTATGAGATTCACAAGATGATGCAAGGCATGGAAGTTGGAGCCTTCGCCAAGATGGTAAACACTCTCGCGGCCTATGACTCGTTCAAGGCTAAGCCCGAGGAAGAGCTTTGAAGAAACATAGAAGTTGTGCATTGTTAATTAGTTATCCTTGTAATTAGGGGCATAACTCGTATTTTTGTTAGTGTAGAACTAGTTTGTAAATATCCCATATATATAGGTATATGTACCATGTACACAAGAAAAATCAATATACAGGAATTTTCAGAAAATCACAAAGTATTGATTTCATATTCTAGAGAGAGAAAGGCAATCAAAAACCTCCACTCTCTAATCGTTTCTCTCTCCCGATCTTCAAATTCGATATTCGAACGAAGGTAATTCTCGAGATATCTCATTCGAATATCTAGAATTCATGCTTAGATTGATTGCTAGTTGATGAAATAAGACCTAACAATTGGTATCAGAGCGGATCGTGATCGATTTTGGATTGAACTCGCTATTCTAAGATCAAAATAATTTTCCAGATTTTTCGATCGAAAAACTTACGTTAAATGTATTTTGATCAATGTGTTTAATTTTTGCGATTTAGGTTAATGATATTGCTGTTAAAGTGATAGATTATATGTTAGGAACGAATTACGTACTGATTTCAATCGCTTAGAACTTCAGATTATTTCAGATTTTCGATTTCGATCGATATTTGTGTTTGCGATTAAGTTTTGAATACGATTTGATTTTCTTCATAATCGATATAGTTTGCTGTAAAGCGTAGTTAATCTTGTTATTGTTCAGCACCTAACTAAGTTGAACTTAGATTCGAGTGATTAATCTTATATGTTTGTTCAACACCTAACTTGAACTTAGATTCGAGTGATTATCCGAAATCTCAGCACCTAACTTGCACTTTTAGGTTGAATCTGGATTTTCACTATTCCATTGAACTTGAAGGTTGTTCTTCGATCGTTTTTCGATCAAAAAACTTGACTCAAAATATATTTTTCGAATAAGTTTACAGGAGATGTTTCTCGATACAAACACTGTTTTCGTGTGTTTTACTCAAATATAAGACTCGAAAAACATTATTTTAGATAATTAGTTTTTCGATTCATATATAAATATCTTTTTCGAGCGTAACAAAGCGTATTTTTTTTCGATGGATACTGTTTTCGCTAAATAAATATCTAATTTTGACTCGAAAAACTTGTTTTACTATTACAAGTTTTTCGATCTGAAGATTTTGGATCATCTAAATTTTCGAGTAAAAATTCAGTGAAAACATATTTCGATCGAATAATTCACACTCGAAAAGTTTTTAGTCAACAATTTGAGTCAAACTTAACGAAATTTTTCGATCACGCTTCATTTTTCGATTACAAATTTTTCGATAAAAGTTTTTTTTCGATCTAACAAAATTATTCGACAAACTATTTTTCGACAGGATATTTACTTTGCAAAACTGTTACGTTCAGAAAATAACTTTCGATAAATATACTACGAAAAACTTATACGACCGAAAATATTTTTTCGATTAAAATTTCAAAATTTTTCAAATCGAAAACTGTACTGCTCGAAAAAAATTTCGACCACTGAACATTCAAACACAAACACATTTTATACTGATTTGAAACAAATCAAAAATCGTAATTTTCAAAACTTACGAAAATATTTGTCTCCGAATTATCTTCTTCGATACTCAAAATTTTCGATCATAAATTCAAAATTCTTTAGCAAAATTTTCAAGTATAATTTTTTTAAAACAAATATTATTCGCAATCATAACAATTTCTCTTTAAAAACCGAAAAATAGGTTCGAAAAGGAAATTGCTTAAGGTCGAATCAAATGTTACTAACGAAGTTTGTCACTTGTGAAGCACTTTTACCATTTCGATTCCAAACTTTCACGAAGATCCTACCAATCAACTACAAATGGATACTTACTCACTCGGAAACGACATCCGCCCTCCAATTCTACGAAGAGGCAAATACACCGTATGGAGAAGCCGATTCATGAACTTCTTGGAAACAAAAGATCAAGCTACAAATTTGATAGCTTCTCTTCAATAAGGTCCTGCTCAATATTGGCTTATCCAAGAAGGCAATGCCACTAATAATCCTCCCATTCCCGCCACTAGAAGACTCAAAATTCCTACTGAATACACCGAGGGGGAGCGATTAAGAGCCAAAGAAGATTTATGAGCCAAAACTTTCCTAATGCAAGGAATTCCTAATGACATCTATATGCAAATAGATAGTCTATCTAGTGCAAAAGCTATGTGGGACGAGCTCCACAAAATGATGCAACGGACCGAAGTAGGAGTCAAAGCCAAGAAAGCGAACATTCTCACCGCTTACGACTCATTCAAAGTAAAGAATTTAAGGGCAAACAGATCGAAGACTCTATAGCTCTAGTTTCTGAAAGAAAAACTAGTCGACTCGTAAAGATAAAAGCATCAAGTTGCCAAGTTCTTCAGAAGATGAAGATGAATCGGAATCGGACTCCGAGCCAGATATGAAAGAGTTCAAGAAACAATTGGCTCTCATTACTAAAATGATGAGCAAAAAGTTCTATAAAAAGAAATCCTCCACTTCGGCTAATAGACTTCGAACATCAAGCTCTAAGCACAAGGAAACACCGGTCGAATCGTTAGAAACCAAAAACGCCAAAGAACCACAAAAATGCTACAATTGTGGAAAGATAGGTCACTTCGTCAGAGAATGCAATCTTCCTAAGAAGAAAGACGCCAATTACTACTCCAAGAAATTTCAACTAACCAAACAAAAGGAGGCTGGAGTAACTTTGATGGCCGAACAAGAGCATTGGCTAGAAGACACAACGGATTCTGACAACGAAAATCTAGCTCTCATGGCATATCTCGACGACGCCTCAGACAGAAACTCAACTAGGAGGTCCGACGATGAAGCCAAAGCATCAACCTCATCACAAGAGGTAGTTATGCCTAAATCTACATTATTAAACATGTTATAATCTTTACAAATTAAGTATTCTAACATGAAAAATGAGCGAAAAAGTACAAAAGAATTAGAGGAGAGACTACCCCTTAGTGAAAGTAATTTCCAAAAGCAACTGGATAAGAAAATTCACCAAGAAATTCTCTTATCTAATGCTATGGAAACAATATCTAGTCTTGAATCAAAAATAGCTACTTCCGAGACAAAAATCAATGACCTTAGTAGGACTCTTAGCGATTGTCAAAGAGATTTAGAAATTTCTAGAAATAATTTTAAGGAAATCTCTGACGAACGTAAGAAGCTTTACTCTAGGATTAAACTTTAGACGATCTTCTAACAAAAATGGGGCAAACGAATCAAACCATCTTTCTAAATTAACCTCATGATATAGAATTTTACAATCCTAATGAAGGTTTAGGTTTTAACAATCCCTGTAACTTGAAAAAGGTCAATGTCAAACAATTATATGATATCAAGTATATGGGATTAGGATTAACTTCTCTAATGGCCTTTACTAATTCTTCCGAAATAAATGCCTTAGAAGAATCTAAACGAAAAGCCACAACTATTACTGAAATCCCCCTTTGATTACACTGAATTGAATAATAGTTACAAGACACGGGATATAAACGTGTCTAGTGACTATAATTCATTATATCCTTTAGAAGATCTTCCTAAAGTTGAGGAAGAAAATTTTGATCATTTCAAAAATTCTACTTTCTGTTATATTCCTGCTATTATTAAGAAAATAGCTCTTCCTTAGAGACAGAAAGAAAGAATTTCGAAGCAGAAACGAACGAGCTTTTACTGGAGATTTTTAATCTCAAAAATTCCTCAATTTTAAGATCTTGTCCTGATTTTATTTTGAAAGAAAAATCATTAATTAAGGACAAGATCAAATCTAAGAAAACACCTCCCATTATTCTACAAAATATTTTAAAAGAAGACAAATCTTCTTTAAAAAGCATAAAGGGAGGAAAAGAGTCTTTAAATGCTTCAAAAGGGAAAAAGATTTTTACTAACTCTTTTTCTACTCCATCCACATGTAGAGTAGTAAAAGAGGTGAAGCATGCAAAGAAAAGAGTGCATAGGATAGAATTTCAAAAGAAAAATGAGAGAAATGACTTATTTTCAAAACTTTCTTATGTATCAAAAACTAAGTACACTCGTAAGAAGACAACCGTTTCTAATTTTAATATTGTTGCTTCAACTTATGCGTTAAAGCCTATTAATTTTGAAAGCACAAATTTTGAAATCGGCTCTACTTCTAAAAACATAATCCATCATTCTAAGCAAATGCAAATCTTAAGTCTCGTAGGAAACAAGATCCGGCTATTAAGAAAGCTTATAGCTCGATACATTCTTGTCCTCATCTAAGGTACTCATTCAAAGTACACTCAGCCAAACACCTTAAAAGACTAGCTAGAAAAAAGATTTTCTCATGCACTAAGACTAATAAGACACTCTGAAATTAACCTCCCATGTAAGGTTCAACCTCAATGGGTTCCCAAGACACCATCTAGGCCAACGCAAGCCAACAAGGCAAAGTTGCCTAAAGAGGTACCACTTAAACCAACTACTTTTAAGTTGATTTGGGTACCTAAGAGCACCAATGGTTTAGGAACCAAAAATGAACAAACCTTACCTATCAAATCTGCTTCTCCGAGAGGACCCATTACTAAGTGGGTACCTTAGGCTCTCTAAAATCTTTCTATGCAGATCCACCATGTGTGGTATTTAGATTCCGGTTGCTCCACACACATGAAGGGAAATCAAGAACTGTTGAGCAACTATCAAGACTGTTACAACGGAAAAGTTAGATTCGGCAACAACGATTCAGCTCCAAAACTAGGCTTTGGAGATATTCTACTGAAGAATCTGACAATCAAATATGTCTCTTATGTCCAAGGTCTTAAACACAACATGTTCAGCATAGAACAATTTTGCGGTGAAGGATTTCAAGTGGTGTTTCTAAATGATCAATGCAGAATCTTAAATAGTCGGAATCAAGAACTTCTTACAGGATCTCAAAGATCTAATCTATACACCATAAATCTGACAACAATACGACCTTCGACAGCTGTTTGTCTCATCTCACAGACTAACATCAAGAGGAACAACTTATGCCATCAATGTCTGTCTCATCTAAACCTCAAAGCTCTTCACAAACTCTTTTTTCAAAAAGTTGGTCCACGGTCTACCAACTATTTCCCTTCACCAAGAGCATCATTGTTCGGCTTGTCAAATGGGAAAAATGAAGCGAGCATCACACAAACTCAAGCAAGTTGCTTTCACCTCTCGACCCTTCGAATTACTTCACATGGACCTTTGTGGGCCAATGCGTACACAAAGTATCAACGGTCGTAAATATGTGTTAGTAATTATCGACGATTATTCTCGCTAAACCTGGACAAGATATCTCCGAACTAAAGATGAGACTGGTGACTTGATAATAAGCTTTGTAAATACAACTCAGAATCTCCTACAAAAGAAAATCCAAGTAATCCGGATTGACAACAGGACTGAATTCAAGAATCAGCGTCTCAGCAATTACTATCAGTCACTTGGAATTATTGAACAATTTTCAGCCGCTAAAACACCTCAACAAAATGGCGTCGTAGAACGGAAGAACTGGATCTAGTTGAAGCTTCAAGAACAATGCTAATACATTCCGTTCTCCCTCATTTTCTATGGGCTAAAGCAGTGAGTACAACGTGCTTTACGCAAAATCGGACGATTATTCAAAAACACTTTGAAAAGACGCCATATAAGATAATAAATCAAAGGATTCCGAATATCTCTTTCTTCAAAGTATTCGGGTGCAAATGCTTTGTGTCCAACGATCGGGAGCATCGAAACAAGTTCAAAGCATTTGAAGCCGTCTTTGTTGGATATTCATCCACTTCTAAAGCATGTCGCGTCTATATCAAGTCTTCTCGTATTCGAAAGTTACAACGTCACTTTTCAAGAAGTGATCGAATTGGCTTCTGAACAAAACAGTTCAGAACCCGAGCTTATAGACGTGTTGGCACAAAGTCAACAACTTCGGACAACTTCTACCTCAAAGTCAAAAGAAGCAATTCCCGCCGACCTGGAAGATTTGGATTTTCTATTTGAACATTTTTATCGGAATGAGTCTCAAATGCCTGCTTTGTCTCATTCTATACAAAGCAGTGCTCCTTCTCCCTCTACGGTAGAAATTACAATTGAAACTCCCAATCCTCATACTCCAACAAATGTTCCAGATTCTCCAAATTCTAAATCTTTTAGTGTTGCAGCTCCTACCAATGTTGATGCGGAAATCCCTTCCAATTCAACTTCAGAATTGAATTTCCCAATTACGAATGATCAACCTATCAATTCAGGATGTCTCGATCTACAAATCAACGATGGATCTACTTCGGTTCTTCCTCATGAACGCAAGTGGACTCGAGCTCATCCTATCGACCAAATAATTGGTGATCCTCTAAGTGGAGTACGCACTAGGACGTCTACACAAAGCGTATTATTCACGTGCTTCTTAAGCCAAAACGAACCAATTAAGGTAGCTGAAGCCCTTAAAGACACGGATTGGGTGATAGCAACGGAAGATGAACTCAACCAATTCGAGCGTTTACGAGTTTGGACACTGGTTCCTCGACCGCACTGCAAAACAATTATATGAACTAAATGGGTTATCAACAATAAGAAGAACGAGAACGGTGAAATTATCAGGAATAAAGCACGAATCTCGCCAAGGGGTACAATCAACAAGAATGTATTGCCTACAATGAGACGTATGCTCATGTTGCTCGTATCGAAGCAATTCGACTATTTCTAGCATACGCGGCTCACAAAGACTTAAAAGTCTATCAAATTGATCTTAAAACCGCCTTTCTCAACGGCGTGTTAAAGGAAGAAGTCTACGTCGCTCAACCCGAAGGTTTCGTACACGAAAACCATCCTGATTATGTCTATCGATTGGACAAAGCTCTCTACGGACTAAAACAAGCACCTCGTGCTTGGTATGATGTTCTGAGCGAATTTCTAGTCAAGTCCAACTTCATAAGAGGAACAATCCATACGACACTCTTCATAAAAAATGCAAGGCAAAGATTTGATGATCGTTCAAGTTTACGTGGATGACATCATCTTCGACTCGACAAATGAACGACTCTGTCGAAAATTTGGTGAACTAATGAAGACCAAATTCGAGATGAGCTTAATTGGAGAACTCCAATTCTTTCTTGGATTATAAGTCAAGCAACTCGAAGATCGAATATTCATCAGTCAAACCAAGTATATTCGAGATATTCTGAAGAGATTTAATCAAGACAAGAGCACACCGATGAATACTCCTATGTCAACAAACTGCAAATTGGATGTTGATCCATCTAGAAAGGCAGTCAACATCACAACCTATCGGAGTATTATTGGATCTCTTCTCTACTTGATGTCAAGCCGACCCGACATCATGTTTGCCACTTGCCTCTGTGCTCATTTTCAAGCTGACCCAAAGGAGTCCCACATGCATGCAGTCAAGTGAATTCTACGCTATTTCAAAGGAACTCCAAACTTAGGGCTATGGTATCCTAAAGACACTGATTTTAGATTAATTGGCTATATGGACGCTGATTATGCAGGTTGTCGAACGGACAGAAAAAGCACGTCTGGCGGAGACAATTTCTAGGCGATAAGTTGGTCCGCTGGTCCTCAAACAAGCAGAATTGTGTGACGACTTCGACGGCCGAGGCGGAGTACGTCGCGGCTGCCAGCTGTTGCTCGCAAATTCTATGGATGCGGACACAACTACGCGACAATGGGTTTGAATTTAATAATATTCCCATTTACAGTGATTCTCAAAGTGCTATTGCCATTACTTGCAATCTTGTTCATCATTCACGCACGAAACACATAGATATTCGATATCATTTTAGAAAAGATCATGTAGAAAAAGACACTATTGATATGTATTTTGTTAAAATGGAGCTTCAACTTGCCAACTTATTCACTAAGGCATTGGATGAAAAACGATTCCAATTCCTTATTGCTAAGTTAGGCATGTTGAATCTCAATCTTACTTGAGATGTTCTTTACATGCTCTACTATGTTTCTATATGATATTTTATGTGCTTCTTGATATTCCTTGATTATCTTGTGTGACTCTATCTTTTAATTTTTTTTAATTAAAAAAAATATTCATATATATAAAGTAATAATAATAAAAAAATGGGGGATGACGATAATTTTGCCTATTTTGAACTACTCACAAAAATATTTCTTTGATATATGATTAAGTTCTTTGCCTAAAAATTCATGTGACACAATTTATTCAAAGAGTTTCGTTTGTTTCACTAAACACAAAGCCACATCATATATGTGAGAATTTGAACCTCAATATTTTTTATTCTTGAGTGTGTCACACTTCAAATGACTATCCTTTGGTTTAGACTTCGTAACTTCATTCTTGCTTTTGTGTTAGTTTGTCATGAAAATGATAAGGGCAACTTAGGATATTCCTCACTTGGCCCAAATTATCAATCCTTTACTTTTTCCTCTAGTAATCCCTTTTGAGCCTTCTCCAACATTCTTTTTCTTTTGAAACCCGATCAAGCCTTCAACATTTTTACTAAGTTTCGGGGTTGCTCAATCAAGAAAAAGAGGGAGAGAAAAAGAGATGCACATGATGAAAGTCTCAATCATTATAGAAGAGAAACACGGATCTCGCTGTGAACTTCTCCTAGATAATCTCGTAAACTCCTAGAAGAGAAGCACCTCGAAGTGAACTTCTCCAACGATAATCTAGATCCTATATAGGAAAATGAGAAGAGGAGCACGGCCTTGGGTTAGAATTCCATAACTGTGGAACCTTCACAAGGAACACGGTCTCGGCTCGAAAACAAAAGATCTCATCTCTCAAAGCTTTGTAAAGAAGACGAGACTCATCTTGAGCAAGTACAGAAGAAAAGAAAAGCAAAAGGAGCAGAAATGAATTTCAAAAAGGGCCCCTGGAAATTGAATAATTTTTATGCTCACTAATCCTCAAAATTATTATACCCTTTTAGTCAGAGCCTAAAAATAATCCCTTCAAAGTCCCTTTGATTCAAATGATGGACTTTCACATGGTAAGTTGATTAAATATGCTACGATAACATATTAATTGATATAATTTTGTCGTATTGATATGAGTGATATATCTACTAAATATCTCCATGATAAAAATAAATTGAGTGCTATGAGCGAAACTTGCGAAAGTTGTGAAAATGATTCATACTATGATCTTAGAATATTAGTTTAGTTACATGATTTGACGACAAATTATTATTTTATAAGTCCTGAGACATTTTTTAATGATAATGTTCAAAATGAACAATCTGACCCCAAAACAAAATTTTTATGAATAAAAATATATTTTTAAAAATAATTTTTGAATATTTTCGCACACTTTAAATGCTTTAATACATACATTGGTTAAGACTTGATAAAATGCGAAATTGTTCTTGAAAAACGCAATATTTTCATAAATCTATGCTGAAATGATTAAATGCGTTAATTGTGCTTACATAGGAAACTTTCATATGCAAAAGTGTATTGACTGTGTGCTAAAATACCGAAAAAGTTAAATGTGCATTTGTTGAGGGGGAGTTTCACATGAGAATTTTTTCTTATCTCCTAAATGATTTACTTGCAAACACGACTTCTAATATTTTTTTAAGTATCACAGAATATTTCGAGCTCATTCGAGGAGTCAAGTGTTGAAATTTATCAATATTGGGAGATAATTGCATTTATTTCAGAAATAGAGGGAGTACTATGAAATTTATTTTTGGGATCACAAGTAAAAGATTAAATTTTTCGTTTAATCAGACCTGAATTTAACGAAATCCCAAACTAATTTTTTTGGCCCAAAGCCCTCTAAACCTTACATGATCGAAAAGTATTAATATACTTTTTCGATCGAAAAACTCACTCTCATGCAACATCTCACAATCGAAAACTTTTCGGATTCCAAAATCTTTTCGGCGATTTCTTCAAAACAACTCAATCTTCAGGAATTTTCTGCCTAAACTCGCCAAAGTCGAAGGTAGAAACCAGTTTCGGATCATCTTTCCGTTCAAAAACGCACGATTCGCAACAATTTCTCAAAATCATTTGACGAAAATTTAACTTCGAAATGTTTTCGACTAAAATGTCTTAAACTCTCAAAATTAACGTGTTTACACTCGACCATTCGGATTAAAATCATGATACTTGGATTCGCAACTGATTTTTTATCGTTCCGAGTCCAGACTAACTCATGATTTACCAAGAAATCGTCATTTATGTTTTTAAGCATTTACTGTTTGATTTCAAACTTTTTCGATCGAAAAAGTTCTTATCGCAAACAGTGTCATCGTAGAACATTAGATTTCGTTAAATTTTATTCGATCAGCGGAGAAAACATTATGTTTTCGATATGTTTTTTATTCGATCGAAAAACTCCCGGCGAAAACTTTAGTTTTCGATTAAATTTTATTCGATCGCAAAAATAAGCGGCGAAAACCTTAAGTTTTTTGATATATTTTTATTCGATCGCAAAACTACGCGGCGAAAGACGTAAGTTTTTCGACAACATGTTATTCGATCGCAAAATTACTCAACGAAAAACTTTTGTTTTCGACAAATTTTTATTCGATCGTAAAAGTCAGCGGCGAAAATCTTGAATTATTCAATAATTTTTTATTCGACCGCAAAACTTAACGATCGAATAAAAACACGCTGAAAAGACTTAGCAAATTTTTCAAATTTTTCTCTAAGTCTTTCTAACACTTGGGAAATTTTGAAACTGTTCTAAGTCATTTTCGCCATCCAAATTTACTTAGAAAAGTTTGCATATGAAGATTTCCATCTAATAAAAGAATTTCCCTTCTTCTTTGCAGAAATGGCACATCAAGAGTACTCTCATATCTGCCCTCTGATAGTTGGATGCCGGTCCACGACAATAACTATCAATTGGACCTCGCCACATTCCGATGTCCGGATGAAGTAATAATCTCCATCCTCAACGGACATCCTCTATGGCCAGATCTGACGATGAGCGCCACCGTAGAAATGGTCTACCTCCAGCAATTGTGGAAATGTATGACGAGTCACGTCATAGGCGATGGCGTGCAATATACAACGAAGATCAATACAAAATATGTCATCCTGAATAAGAATCTACTGGCCACGGTGCTCGATCTACCGCATCATGAAGAACATGACCAACTACCAACCGATGCAGTGATCGTCAAAGATATGCTCCGGATGGGATATAAGTCACCGCTGAGCAAATTGGCTAATTTCCAAAACAGCGGGATCCCACACCCATGGAGGACACTGTTCGGCATCATCAATACATGGCTCTCTCCAAAGCACTCCAGTTTTGACAAGGCGAACGGAAATATCCTTCGCATCTTCCATGGAGTCATCTTTTCGAAGAAATATGACGTGGCCCATCTAATATGGAATGACTTAGGGGACCAAATGCGTCAGAGGGAGACAAAATCGAAGGCGAAGTACCTTCCGTATGTCCGGTGGTTCCCGGTGCTGATCTCTCATTTCATGGACGTATATCCGGAGATCCCGCGCCTCCTACCAGTTGGAGGATATATCCAGCCTCTACTTTTGTTTATTTCATAACCCGAAGGCAGCCGATTTAGCACTCCAACCAATGCTGATCCCACTGAAGTTGCTCAGCCTAGCTGATCCCACAGACAAGGCCTACCAGGATTATTGCCAAAATAATTCCATCATAGAGGAAATGGTACGTTCAGTGGATCAAGCACCGGTGCCTTCTCAACGAGAATCTTTGGTGGAAACAACCTAGCCTGAAGCCGCGGCTCAGGAGACAGAAACATCGGCTTTAGAGCCCGAAGGTGTCCCTCAACAAGTCTAATCTCCTGAGGCCACCGAGTCTATTGAGGAATGCAGACTACAACGAAGGGGCTCACGCCGACAGCAGATCTCTGCCCCTTTTGTATCTCCTTCTACGCAAATGTCTTCGGTGACATCTCCTCCACCATCAACGGTACAACAAACCACACAGGTTCATATTGAACCTGTTTCAACATCCATAGAGATGATACATTCAGTATCATCTCAAGGATTGGGTGGAAGCCTCGTTGGACCCCCGACATCTTCGGAGCAAACAATAGGCCAACCCACTGAAGTGACTTCTATGTTGTTAGCGGATGTCCTTGGACGTTCCGGTATTTCAAGTCCTCTCCCAGGCGACACATCAGAAATCTTCTCCGATGTTGTGACGGTGGAGCGCCTCCCTGGCCTCACTCCACCCATGATCGTGACGAAGCAACGACTGCAAGAAGTCCTCCCCTCAGCATCTCTTCTCTTGAAGACCGACAGATGGACAGGATACCGGGAAAGCACCAGTCTCAGAGGAGTTCCATCCGAGCACACACCACACCCGTATCCTCACCACCATACACACCTCCATACAACCCACCCTCACAACTCCAACTCAATAACCTTCCCTCATCAATCCATACACCATTCCTATCACCCAGCTTCATGACATCCTCATTTCTCGACTACTAGCTCTAGAGACCAAGACTCCAGCTGAGGAAAGTCTCTACAAACGGCTAGTAGATGAACCTGAGCCACCCGCCCAAACACGGTGCCGTGAAGAAAGCTCCCGCACGAAGAGAAGATATGATGATCCCGATGATCCGAATCGTCAAGGGGGGAGAAACGGCGAAGGACCACACGAAACGGCCGTGGTCAGAGTCCAGAAAAACAAACAACGACTCGAGAAGCTGGAGGATCATCCACAAACCCACCAACCACACAACCTACTACCCGCCAACAAACAACCACAACTCCCACCATATCCCACACACAAACACTACCTTCCACTCCCAAAAGTCCAAATCCAATCCCGACCTCTAACCTCCTCCAAAATCAACCAGAAGCAGTCGTCTACGATCCACATGCGATCGTAGATGATTACAACTTAAACGAGAAGTGGCTGACGCAATGGGAACCAGAGGAAGCTGTTCAAGCCAGACTTTCCAATGTCAGATACTCTTACAACAAGCTTCGGTAGATTTGATGTGCTTAAACGAGAAGTGGCTGACGCAATGGGAACCAGAGGAAGCTGTTCAAGCCAGACTTTCCAATGTCAGATACTCTTACAACAAGCTTCGGTAGATTTGGTGCTGGTTGAAGATGAATAACTTCAAGAGGGCGAGAACTACAACTCCGCACTCCCTGAACTACCAGAGATTATCAGGCATCGAGTCGACTCTCCACCTCTCTTATCAAAGGGGACTGTCAGAGTCGAGAAGCCTTGGGAGAATGTAAGGATTGAAGTCCCGTTCCTTGAAGACATAAGGAAGCAGATTTCGAGGGCTCCTAATCGAATCAAGAAGCACAATGAGCTGAATTTACTGGGCATCTCCCACTGGGAAGAGAGGAAGAAGATGGAGCACATCTTCTTACTGAACTACTTTGGTCCGGATCGAAGTGACATCCCAACGGATCAACTCAGAAAAAATTTCAGGGACAAGCCACCGATCCTCCAACTCGTGGGCGTATCACACACGATTGAAAGCTATCCAACCTCGATATACCACATCGAGCGAGCGGACAACAACCATAGTCAAGAGGAGATAGATGAAAGATATCTGTCATTCCTTCCACCAGACGAAGTGTATCGATTGTTTCAGATGTACAAGAGAAAATACCAGACGCCCTCTGGTTACGTCAAGAAGGAAAGACTCGAGGGGTTAAAGAGATTCATGGTGTGGCAGATCAAGTACCACACCGCACACGACCTTCAAATTGTTGTAGAGAATAATATGAAGAAGGTCAACTTGGAGTCTCCACTCATGAAAGGCTTCCCGCTCAACGACTTCCCAGAGAATTACATGTTCAAGAAGTCTGGCCTCGCCATCACTTATCGGAATCCAATTATTGGAAAGACCAGAGCGTTGATGAAGTCTGAAGTTCACAAATTCTGTGACGGGATGTTGAAGCTTGTGAGGAAGAACATCGAAAAGAGGTTGACGGAGATCACTGAAGAAACGATCTTCGAGGACCTTGGACAAGAAGAGGCCCCACTCCTAAATGAGCTTTTGGATGCAATAAATGAAAGACTGGAGATGAGGAATGTTGTCCGACACTACCCGACAAGGATAAATGGAGCCTAATGGAGAACAAACACGAAGGGGGGATTGAAGAAACATAGAAGTTGTGCATTGTTAATTAGTTATTCCTGTAATTAGGGGCGTAGCTCGTATTTTTGTTAGTGTAGAATTAGTTTGTAAATACACCATGTATATAGGTATATGTACCATGTACACAACAAAAATCAATACACAAGAATTTTCGGAAAATCACAAAGTATTGAATTCACATTCCAGAGAGAGAAAGGTAATAAAAAACTTCCACTCTCTAATCGTTTCTCTCTACCGATCTTCAAACTCGATATTCGAACGAAGGTAATTCTCGAGATTTTTCATTTGAATATCTAGAATTCATGCTTTGCTAGTTGATGATATATGACCTAACAAGCTTAGAGACACGTATTGGAGGTTCGTCACGCAAATGAACGAATTTAAGAAAATAAACGTTCACAGATCAAACATGAAAGTGAACATCTGATTCCTAACCTCCCTGCTCCCCGAGTGGAAGAGGATTGCTACCTTGATGAGACAGAACAGGAAATCCACATGCTTGACATCCACAGAACAAGAAGCTCATGAAAAAGAAATTCTTCCAAAAGAAATCGTCGTCATCTGCAAACAAACAAAGGACCTCCTCAAATTCCAGACAACCACAAGCAGTTCCTCGACACATTGAACTGAGACAATGTGTGACAACTATGGCAAGCTAGGGCATTGGGCTAGGGATTGCTAGTTCCCAAAGAAGAGGGATGAGGACTACTACGCCAATAAGCTACAACTAGTGAGGTAGCAGAAGGCTGCCGTAGTTCTGATGGCTGAGCAGGACCACTGGCTCGAGGACACCTCAAATAGTGAGCCCGTGAACATAGCCCTGATGACGTTTGTTGAGAAAGTCGAGTAGAAAGTGGAGGACAAGGAGCCCGAAGCCTCGGACAATGAAGACGGATCATCCACTGGGAAGGAGGTAGAATCTATTGACCTTAAAGTACTTTTAGAACTTAAAAGAAAATATAAAGTGTTACGTAAAAAACGAAAATACGCTAGGTCATTAGGGAGCTCGGTTTGTTAATAATGAAACAACATTAGCTACTGCTCAAGAAAAGGTCATTGTCTTAGAAACCGACTTAGCTAAATCTGAGGCTATGGTCCATGCTTTGATCAAACGGGTCAACGAATCTGAGCAAGTTAAAATTAATTCTATAGTTCACAAAAAGACTATAGAGGAATTAGAAAAAGATTACAAAACAATCATCAAAGCTTGCTCAGAAACTTAAGAGAAAAACTTACTCTTAGTTGTCAGCTAGAAGCTGCACAAGAAAGAGTATCGAGTCGTGATACACAAATAGAGAAGCTTAAAACTTAAGTTCTCGCACTCACCACTTGTTTCAAAACTTGTGAAAGCGAGCGAAAAAACAAAACTAGCGAGTACAACCTTGCAAATGAGGAACGTAGGCAATTATACTCTACGATTACAAGCTTATAGGATATTCTCACGAAAAGAGGACAAACGGATCAAACCATTTTCCTAAATAATCCCAAGGACACCAGATTCTATAATCCACGAGAAGACCTAGGATTTTAAACCATCCGACCAATGGGTTGAGAAAAAAGCCACTAACTCTTTACGATATTAAATACTTTGGTCTAAACATACCTAATCTAGTATCCTTCAAGTTAGCATTAGATGTAGATGCTCTTGAGAAAAAAAGGAGAAGCGTGAAGCTAAAGCAAGGGCTGAAATTCCGTTTGATTATGCTAGACTGAATGATAGTTACAAAACAAGGGAAATCTCTTTGTCTTCAGACTATCTACCAATTTGCTCATCCTCTATCGAATCCACGTCTGTTGAAGAGAATTATGACATAGGAAAACCTAGCACCACGAGTGACTACATTCCAGCAATAATCTAAAGGATTTGCACTCTACCCTAGAGTAAGAACGAAAGGACTTTCAAGAAGCAAAGAAGACACTAATTTGTAGAATCTCCTAGCTTGAAAAGCCTCTCGACACAACCAAAGCATCGACCTCACACTCTGTCTCTTTAGCTAAAACAGCAAAGAACCTCCTCATTCAAGCTAGGCACCCAGAAAAGGAAGTTATGACTCGCAAAAGTGACTTGACTAACCCATCTTTACGTAGGCCCACAGGCAAGTACCTAAGTAAGAAGGGGGAGAGGGAAGCTACAGGGGCTCAGAAGGAGGATGTTAATCTCTTTTCTATAAATAAGAAGCTACCCTTATCTAGTGTTCTTGTTTTTACATGTATCTTGAATTCACGTAGAAAGACGTCTTCAAGTATTTCATATCGTGTTGCTACTTTCTGTTTATTATTTTCTAAATTTGGGCATGCAAAGACTGTTATGCATATTAATTCCTATGATCAACGTTTTGATGTGTTGATAATTCTAGCTGAAGAAACATAGAAATTGTGCATTTTTAATTAGTTATCCTTGTAATTAGAGGCGTAGCTCGTATTTTTGTTAGTGTAGGACTAGTTTGTAAATATACCATGTATAGAGGTATATATACCATGTACACAACAACAAAAATCATTATAGAAGAATTTCAGAAAAATCACAGAGTATTGAATTCACATTCTAGAGAGAGAAATTCAATCAAAAACTTACACTCTCTAATTGTTTCTCTCTCCCTATCTTCAAACTCGATATTCGACCGACGATAACTCTTGGGATTTCTTATTCGAATATCTAGAATTAATGCTTATATTGATTGTTAGTTGATTAAATATGACCTAACAATTGGTATCAGAGCAGATCGTGATCGCTATTGGATTGAATTCGCTATTCTAAGATCAAAATTATTTTCCAGATTTTTCGATCGAAAAACTTACGTGAAATGCATTTTGATCTACGTGGTTAATTTTGTGAATTTTGTTGATGATCTTGCTGTTAAAGTGATAGATTATATGTCAGGAATGAATTACGTACTGATTTCAATCGCCTAGAACATCAGATTATTTCAGATTTTCGATTTCGATCGATATTTGTGTTTGCGATTGAGTTTTGAATACGATTTGATTTTCTTCATAATCGATATATTTTGCTATAAAATGTGGTTAATCTTGTGTTTGTTCATATTCAGAACTCATATTCGAGTGATTATCCAGAATCTCAGCATCTAACTTGAGTTTTTCAGTTGAATCTGAATTTTCATTGTTCCATTGAACTCGAACTGTGTTCTTCGATCGTTTTTTGATCGAAAAACTTGGCTCGAAAAATATTTTTCGAATAAGTTTACAGGCGAAAAGTTTCTCGCACACTGTTTTCGTGAGTTTCACTCAAATATAAGACTCGAAAAACATTATTTTCGATAATTTCGATTTATACATAAATATCTTTTTCGAGCGTAACAAAGCGTAAATATTTTCGAGGGATGCTGTTTTCGCTAGATAAATATCTAATTTTGACATGAAAAACTTGTTTTACTATTACAAAATTTTTCATCATCTAAATTTTCAAGTCAAAATTTAGCGAAAACATATTTCGATCGAATAATTCACTCTTGAAAAACTTTTAGTCAATTGTTGGTCGAGTCGGATTATATGAGCTATACCATATACCATTCCTTGAATTTGAAAGAACTATAAGGCAGCTGAAGGAGAAACTTCAGTCAAATAAAATAATACATAGTAGCTCAAAGAAAGGAAAGTACGTCGTGAGCTGTACGCAGGAAAGAAAATCAAGCGATTGGTAAGCTGACCCTACAAGGAATTCTTACGTTTCTGTTTAGTGGGAAGAAGAAGAAAAGGGAAACCACATCTGATCTTTTCGAGAGTTATACACTACCTTCCTACCCCGGTCAGAGAATTGCGTAAGGGGCGAGAGTCAAACTTAACGAAATTTTCGATCACTCTTAATTTTTCGATTACAAGTTTTTCGATAAAAGTTTTTGCGATAAACAAAATTATTCGACAAACTATTTTTCGACAGGATATTTTCTTTGCAAAACACTTTCGTTCGATATATAATTTTCGATAAAAATCCCACGAAAAACTAATACGATCGAAAATCTTTTTCGATTATAAGGTTCGAAATTTTTCAAATCGAAAAACTTACTGCCCGGATCGTCTACTGAACTTTCAAACAACACACATTTTACACTAATTTTAATTTTTTTTAGAATAAAAAATAGTAATTTTCAAAATTTACGAAAAATCTTCTTCGATACTCGAAATTTTCGATCATAAATTCAAAATTCGTTAACAAAATTTTGAAGTATCAATTCTTATATCATCTCGCAATCAAAACAATTCCTCTTTAAAACCGAAAAAGAGGTTCGAAAAGGAAATTGCTTAAAGTACGAGCCAAACATTACTAACGGAGTTTGTCACTTGCGAAGAACTTTTACCATTTCGATTCCAAACTCTCACAAAGATCCTACCAATCAACTACAAATGGATGCTTACTCACTTGGAAATGACTTCTGCCCTCCAATTCTACGAAGAGGCGAATACACCGCATGGAGAAGCAGATTCATGAACTTCTTGGAGAAAAAAGATCAAGCTACAAATTTGTTAGCCTCTCTTCAAGAAGGTCCTGCTCAATTTTGGCTTATCCAAGAAGGCAATGCCACTAATAATCCTCCCATTCCCATCACTAGAAGACTCAAAATTCCTAGTGAATACACAAAGAGGAAGCGATTAAGAGCGAAAGCAGATCTCGGAGCTAAAACTTTCCTGATCCAAGGAATCCCGAATGACATCTATATGCAAACAAATAGTCTGTCAAGTGCAAAGGCTATGTGGGACGAGCTCCACAAAATGATGCAACAGACCGTAGTCGGAGTCAATACTAAGAAAGCGAACATTCTCACCGCTTACGACTCCTTCAAAGCTAAGAAGGAGGAAAACGTCTACGAACTCTATCAACGCTATTTAACTCTTCTTAACGAGATGAGGAAAATAGAAATTTTCAAGACCAATATGGAGGTCAACATCCGATTTCTCTCTTCTCTTCAACCGGAGTGGAAGAAAATATCCATGCAAATCCGTCAAAACAAGGATTTGGACAAAATGAATATCCACGCTGTCTTTGATAATCTCGCTCAATACGAGGACGGCATTAGCGAGATACAAAAAGAACTAAAGGGCAAACATATCGAAGACTCTATAGCTCTAGTTTTGGAAAGAAAAACTAGTCGATCTCGTAAAGATAAAAGCATCAAGTTGTCAAGTTCTTCAGAAGATGAAGACGAATCAGAATCGGATTCCGAGGCCGATATGAAAGAGTTCAAGAAACAATTGGCTCTCATTACTAAAATGATGAGCAAAAATTCTATAAAAAGAAATTCTCCTCCTCGGCTAATAGACTTCGGACCTCAAGCTCTAAGTACAAGGAAAGACCGGCTGAGTCGTCAGAATCCAAAAACGCCAAAGAACCACAAAAATGCTACATGTGTGGAAGGATAGGGCACTTCGCCAGAGAATGCAATCTTCCTAAGAAGAAAGACCCCAATTACTACTCCAAGAAATTACAACTTACCAAATAAAAGGAAGCTGGAGTAGCTCTAATGGCCGAACAAAAGCACTGGCTAGAAGAGACAACGGATTCTGACAACGACAATTAGCTCTTATGGCGTTTCTTGACGATGCCTCAGACGAAAACTCAATGGGGAGGTCCGACGACGACGACAAAGCATCAACATCATCTCAAGAGGTAGCTACACCCGACTCTTCATTATTAATCATGTTAGAATCTTTACAAATTAAATATACTAACACGAAAAATGAGCGGAAAAGTACAAAGAATTAGAGGAGAGACTAGCCCTTAGTGAAAAAAATTTCCAAAAGCAACTAGATAAGAAAGTTCACCTAGAAATTCTCTTATCTAATTCTAAGAAAACAATAACTAGTCTTGAATCATGGTTAGCTACTTCTAACGAAAATTAACGACCTTAGTAAGACTCTTAGCGATTGTCAGAGAGATTTAGAAATTTCTAGAAATAATTTTAGGGAAATCTCTGACGAACGTAAGAAGCTTTACTCTAGGATTAAGACTTTAGACGATCTTCTAACGAAAAGGGGGCAAACGGATCAAACCATCTTTCTAAATCAACATCATGATATAGAATTTTTATAATCCTATAGAAGGCTTAGGTTTTAACAATCCCTGTAACTTGAAAAAGGTAAATGTCAAACAATTATATGATATCAAGTACATGAGTTTAGGATTAACTTCTTTAATGGGTTTTACTAATTCTTCCGAAATAAATGCCTTAGATGAATCTAAACGAAAAGCCACAACTATGACTGAAATCCCCCTTTGATTACACTGAATTGAATAATAGTTACAAGACACGGGATATAAACGTGTCTAGTTACTATAATTCATTATATCCTTTAGAAGATCTTCCTAAAGTTGAGGAAGAAAATAATGATTATTCTAAAAATTCTACTTTCTGTTATTTTCCCGCTATTATTAAGAAAATAACTGATTTGAACTCTTCCCTAGAGACAGAAAGAAAAAATTTTGAAGCAGAAAATAATGAGTTTTTATTGGAGATTTCTAATCTAAAAAATTTATCAGTTTTAAAATATTGTCTTGATTTTATTTTGAAAGAAAAATCATTAATTAAGGACAAGACCATATTTAAGAAAACACCTCCCATTATTTTACAAAATATTTCAAAAGAAGAAAATATTTCTTTAAAAACTATAGAGGGAGGAAAAGAGTCCTTAAATGCTTCTAAGACGAAAAAGTTTTGTACTAATTCTTTTTCTACTCCATCCACAGATAGAGTAGTAAAAGAGTTGAAGCATGCAAAGGATAGAGTGCCTAGCATAGAACTTAAGAAGAAAAATGATAGAAATGACTTATTTTCTAAACTTTCTTTTGTATCGAAAACTAAGGACACTCGTAAAAAGACAACCGTTTCTAATTTTCATGTTGTTGCTTCAACCTATGCTTTAAAGTCTATTAATTTTGAAAGCACAAATTTTGAAAACGGCTCTACTTCTAAAAACAAAATTTATCATTCTAAGACAGATGCAAGTCTTAAGTCTCGTAAGAAACAAAATCCGGCTGTTAAGCAAGCTTATAGCTCGATACATTCTTGCCCTCATCTAAGGTACCCAGTCCAAATATACTCGGCTAAACACCTAAGAAGACTAGCTAGAGAAAAGATTTCCTCATGCACTAAGACTGATAAGACATTTGTTCGAGCTGAATTTAATCTCCCATATAAGGTTCAACCTCAATGGGTTCCCAAGACACCATCTAGGCCAACGCAAGCCAACAAGGCCAAGTTGCTTAAAGAGGTACCACTTAAACTAGCTACTTCTAAGTCGGTTTGGGTACCTAAGAGCACCAATGGTTTAGGAACAAAAAATGAACAAACCTTACGTACCAAATATGCTAATCCGAGAGGAACCATTACTAAGTGGGTACCTAAGTCTCTCTAAAATCTTTCTATGCAGATCCATCATGTGTGGTATCTAGATTCCGGTTGCTCCACACACATGACCGAAAATCAAGAACTGTTGAGCAACTATTAAGACCGTTACAACGGAAAAGTCAGATTCGGTAACAACGATTCAGCTCCAATACTAGGCTTTGGAGATATTCTTCTAAAGAATCTGACAATCAAAGATGTCTCTTACGTCCAAGGTCTTAAACACAACCTGTTCAGCATAAGACAATTCTACGATAAAGGGTTTCAAGTGGTAGCTGATCAGTGCAGAACCTTAGATAGTCAGAATCAAGAACTTCTTACAGGATCTCGAAGATCTAATCTATACACCATCAATCTGACAACAGTACGACCTACGACATCTGTTTACCTCATATCACAGACTACAATCAAGAGGAACACCTTATGGCATAATCGTCTGTCTCATCTAAATCTCAAAGCTCTTCACAAGCTCTTTATAAAAAAATTGGTTAACGGTCTACCAAATATTTCCCTACAACATGAGCATCACTGTTCAGCTTGTCAAATGGGTAAAATGAAGCGAGCGTCACACAAACTCAAGCAAGTAGCTTCCACATCTCTACCTTTAGAATTACTACACATGGACCTTTGTGGACCAATGCGAACACAAAGTATCAACAGTCGTAAATATGTGCTAGTAATTGTAGACGATTATTCTCGTTACACCTAGACAAGTATCTCCGAACTAACGATGAGACTGGAGATTTGATAATAAGCTTTGTGAATACAACTCATAATCTCATGCAAAAAAAAAATCCAAGTAATTCGAACTGACAATGGGACTGAATTCAAGAATCAGAGTCTCAGCAATTACTATCATTCACTTGGAATTATTCAACAATTTTCAGCCGCTAAAACGCCCCAAAAAAATGGCATCATAGAACGGAAGAACAGGACTTTAGTTGAAGCTGCAATGAACAATGCTAATACATTCCGGTCTCCCTCACTTTCTATGGGCTGAAGCAGTGAGTACAACATGTTTTACGCAAAATCGGACGATTATTCACAAACGCTTTGAAAAGACGCCATAATAATAAATCAAAGGATTCCGAATATCTCTTTCTTTAAAGTCTTCGGGTGCAATGCTTTGTGGCCAACGATCGATAACATCGAAGCAAGTTCGACCCTAAAGCATTTGAAGCCGTCTTTGTTGGATATTCATCCACTTCTAAAGAATATCGCGTCTATATCAAGTCTTCTCGTACTATTTTAGAAAGCTACAATGTCTTTTTTCAAGAAGTGACCTATTTGGCTTCTGAACAAAATAGTTCAGAACCGGGCTTATAGGAGTGTTGGCACAAAGTAAACAAATTCCGACAACATCTACCTCAAAGTCAGAAGAAGCAATTCCCGCCGATTTGGAAGATTTGGATTTTCTATTTGAACATTTTTATCGGAATGAGTCTCAAATGCCTGCTTTGTCTCATTCGATACAAAGCAGTGCTCCTTCTCCCTCTACGATAGAAATTACAATTGAAACTCCCAATCCTCAGACTCCAACAAATGTTCCAGATTCTCCAAATTCTAAATCTTCAACTAGTGTTGCAGCTCCTACTAATGTCGATGCGAAAATTCCTTCCAATTCAACTTCAGAATTGAATTTCCCTCTTACGAATGATCCGCCTAACAATTCAGGATGTCTCGACCTACATATCAACGATAGATCTACTTCAGTTCTTCCTCATGAACGTAAGAGGACTCGAGCTCATCCTGTCGACCAAATAATTGGTGATCCCTCAAGTGGAGTGCGCACTAGGACATCTACACAAAGCGGACTATTCACGTGCTTCTTAAGCCAAAACGAAGCACTTAAGGTAGCCGAAGCCCTTAAAGACACGGATTGGGTGATCGCAATGCCAGATGAACTCAACCAATTCGAGCATCTACGAGTTTGAACACCAGTTCCTCGACCGCATGGCAAAACAAATTATAGGAACTAAATGGGTTTTCAAAAATAAAAAGAACGAGAACGGTGAACTTATCAGGAATAAAGCACGACTCGTAGCCAAGGGGTACAATAAACAAGAAGGTATTGACTACGACGAGACGTATGCTCCGGTTGCTCGTGTCGAAGCTATTCGATTATTTCTGGCATACGCGGCTCATAAAGAGTTCAAAGTCTATCAAATGGACGTCAAAACCGCCTTTCTCAACGGCGTGTTAAAACAAGAATTCTACATCGCTCAACCCGAAGGGTTTACGAGAATAATCCTGATTAGGTCTATCGATTTGAAAAAGCTCTCTACGGACTAAAACAAGCCCCTCGTGTTTGGTATGATGTTCTGAGTAAATTTTTAGTCAAGTCCAACTTTATAAGAGGAACAATCGATACGACACTTTTCATCAAAAAGCAAGGCAAAGACTTGATGATCGTTCAAGTTTACGTGGATGACATCATCTTCGGCTCGACAAATGAACGACTCTGTCAGAAATTTGGTGAACTAATGAAAGACCAAATTCGAGTTGAGCTTAATGGGAGAACTCCAATTCTTTCATGGATTACAAGTCAGGCAACTCGAAGATGGAATATTTAATCAGTCAAACCAAGTATATCCGAGATATTCTGAATAGATTTAATCAAGACAAGAGCACAACGATGAATACTCCCATGTCAACAAACTGCAAATTGGATGCTATCCGTCTGGAAAGGCAGTCAACCATCACAACCTATCGGAGTATTATTGGATCTCTTCTCTACTTGACGTCAAGCCGGCCCGACATCATGTTTGCCACTTGCCTCAGTGCTCGTTTTCAAGCTGACCCAAAGGAGTCCCACATGCATGCAGTCAAGCGAATTCTACGCTATCTCAAAGAAACTCCAAACTTAGGGCTATGGTATCCTAAAGACACTAATTTAGATTAATTGGCTAGATGGACACTGATTATGCAGGTTGTCGAATGGACAGAAAAAGCACGTCTGGCGGAGCACAATTTCTATGCAAAAAGTTGGTCTGCTGTCCTAAAAGAAACAGAATTGCGTGTTAACATCGACGGCGGAGGCAGAGTACGTCGCGCTGCCAGCTGTTGCTCCCAAGTTCTATGGATGCGGACGCAACTACACGACTACGAGTTTGAATTTAATAACATTCCCATTTATAGTGATTCTCAAAGTGCTATTGCCATTACTTGTAATCCTGTTCATCATTCACGCACAAAACACATAGATATTCGATATCATTTTATAAAAGATCATGTCGAAAAAGGCACTATAGATATGTATTTTGTTAAAATAGAGCTTCAACTTGCCGACTTATTTACTAAGGCATTGGATGAAAAACGATTCCAATTCCTTATTGCTAAGCTAGGCATGGTGAATCTCAGTCTTACTTGAAATGTGCTTCACATGCTCTATTTGTTTACGTATGATATTCTATGTGCTTCTTGATATCTGTTATTACATCTTGCATGATACTATATGTCAATTTGTTTTCTATATATATACAAAAAGATAAATAAAAATAAATAAAACAATATTTATATCATAATAATAATAACATTGAATAAAACTTGGGGATGACAAGACTTTAATCTGTTTTGATTAACTCACAATAATATTTCTTTGATATATATGTCTAGTTCTTTGTCATGTAACATTCTTTTATTCAAAGAATCTTGTTTGTCTCACTAGACACAAAGCCACATCATATATGTGAGAATTTCAGCCTCAATATTTTTTATTCTTGAGTGTGTCACACTTCAAAAGCCTATCTCTTGATTTGTACTTCATAGCCTCATTCTTGCTTTTGTGTTAATTTGTCATGAAAGTGATAAGGGCAAAATTAGGAAATTCCTCACTTCGCCAAAATTATCAATCATTTACTATTTTCTCTTGAGATCCCCTTTGAGCCTTCTCCGACATTCTTTTTCTTTTGAAACCCGATTTAGCCTTCAACCTTATTCATAAGTTTCGGGGTTGCTCAATCAAGAAAAAGAGGGGGAGAGAAAAAGAGAAGCACATGATGAACTTCTCAATCATTATAAAAGAGAAACACAGATCTCGTTGTGAACATCTCCTGGATAATCTCATATACTCCTAGACGAGAAGCACCTCGAAGTGAACTTCTCCAACAATAATCTAGATCTTATATCGAGAAAACGAGAAGAGCCTGATCTTGGGTTCGAATTCCATAATGTGAACCTTCAAAAGGAACACGGTCTCGACCCGAAAACGAAAGAAGATCTCATCTCTCAAAGCTTCGTAAAGAAGAAGAGACTCATTTTGAACAAGCGCAGAAGAAAAGAAAAAAAAAAGGAGCAGAAATGAATTTCAAAAAGGGTCATTGGAATTGAAGATTTTTTTAAAGCTCACTATCCCAAAGACATCCTACTCTTTTAAGTCAGAGCCAAAAAATAATCCCTTCAAAGTCCATTTGATTCAAATTGATAGACATTCACTTGGTAAGTTGATTAATATGCTACAACAACAAATTAATTGACATAACTTTGTTTTGTTGATATGACTGATATATCAACTAAATATTTCCATGATAAAAATAAATTGAGTGCTATGAGCAAACTAGTGAGAGTTGTCAAAATAATTCATACTATGATCTTAGAATATTAGTCTAGTTAAAGGATTTGACGGCAAATTATTATTTTATATGTCATGAGAAATTTTTGGTGATAATATTCAAAATAGACAATCTGACCCCAAAACAAAAATTTTTATGATAAAAATTTTAAAATGTGCGAAAATATTTTTGAAAATATTTTCGCACATTTTAAATGCATTAAATACATGAATTGGTTCAGACTTGATAAAATGCGAAATTTTTTAAAAATGCAAATTTTTCATGACTCTATGCTAAATTGCTTAAATATGTTGCATGTGCTTATATCGTAAATTTCCATATGCATAATTGTATTAAATATGTGCTAAACTGCCGAAAAGATTAAACGTGCAATTGTTGAGGGGGAGTTTACATAAAAATTTGTTCATATCTCCTAAATGATTTACTTGCAATCACGACTTCTATTTTTTTTAAGTATCACGGAATATTTTCGAACTCATCCGAGGAGTCAAGTGTCGAATTTCATCACAATTGGGAGATAGTTGCATTTATTTCAGAAATACATGGAGCCTTATGAAATTTTTTTTGGGGTGCAAAAGTAAAAGATAATTTTTTTTATTCGTTAAATCAAAATTGATTTTTAACGAAAGCCCAAAATTTTTTTGGCCCAAAAGCCCCGATCGAAAAGTATTAATATCACTTTTTCGATCGAAAAACTTATTCTCACGCAACCAAATACAATCGCAAAACTTTTTGGATTCTCGAAACTCTTCGGCGATTTCAAAAATATCTTAAATCCTCACAGATGTTCTGTCAAAACTCGTATTTGAAAGTAGAAACCAGTTTCGAGTCATCTTTCCGTTTCAAAACGCACAAATCGCGACTTTTCATATTCATTCCACGAAAATTTTCAACTTCGCGACTTTTACTGAAACACTTAAAAACTCAAAATTAACTAGTTATAAACTCGACCATTCTGATTAAAAGCATGAATATTTGGATTCGCAACTGATTTTTTATTATTACGAGTCCAGATTAACTCACGATTTACCCAGAAATCGTCATTTGCGTTTTAAGCGTTTACTGTTTGATTTCAATCTTTTTTGATCGAAAATGTTCTTATCGCAAACAGTGTCATCGAAGAACTTAAGTTTTCGTTAAGTTTTACTCGATCACAAAACTCAGCGGCGAAAACCTTATGTTTTCGATATGTTTTTATTCGGTCGTAAAACTTCGCGGCGAAAACCTTAAGTTTTTCGATTCATTTTTATTCGATCGCAAAAATAAGCGGCGAAAACCTTAAGTTTTTCGATTCATTTTTATTCGATCGCAAAACTACGCGGCGAATAACTTAAGTTTTTCGACAACATTTTATTCGATCGCAAAATTACTCAGCGAAAAACTTTAGTTTCGATAAATTTTATTCGATCGTAAAACTTAGTGGCGAAAATCTTAAATTTTCGATAATTTATTATTCGATCGCAAAACTTACCGTTCGAATAAATTCACGCTCGAATAAAATAACACTTAAAAGACCTAGAAAAATTTTCAAATTTTTTTGCCCAAGTCTTTCGATAATACACTTCAACACTTAGAAAAGATTTTCAAAAATTTTTCTAAGTCATTTTCGCCATCCACAATTACCTAATAACAATTTGCATATGATTATTTCAATCTAATGAATTTTATTCAATATTTTCAGAAATGGCTCATCAAGAGTACTCTTATATCTACTCTTCAGATAGTTGGCTGACGGTCCAGGATAACAACTACCAACTATTCGCCACTTTATGGTGGCCGGATGAAGTAATAATATCCATCCTCAAGAGACATCCACTTTGGCCAGCTCTAACCATGACAACTTTCGTCCAAATGGTCTATCTCCAGCAGTTCTGGGGATGCATTAAGAGCTACATCGTTGGCGATGACGTGAAATACACAACAACGATAAACCAAAAGCACGTCATCATCGATAAGAACCTTCTGGACATGGTGCTCGATCTACCGCATCACGAAGTCTACAACCCACTACCAATAGATGCGGTGATTGTGGAAGACATGCTTCGGATAGGATATAAGCCACCGTTGACAAAATTGGCCAACTGCCATAACAGCGGGATCCCACATCCATGGAGAACATTGTTCGGCACCATCAACAAATGTCTCTCACCGAAGCAATCCGGATTCGACAAGGCGAACGGAAACATTCTCAGAATCTTCCACGGAGTCGTCTTCTCGAAGAAATACGACGTGACCCTGCTAATTTGGAACGACTTAGCAGACCAAATGCGTCAAAGGGAAACGAAGTCGAAGGCGAAGTTTCTCCCTTATGTACGGTGTTTCCCGGTGCTGATCTTCCATCTGATGGAAGTACATCCGGAGATTCCACGTCTGCCACCCGTCGGAGGTTATATATCGCCGAGGCTGCGGTTCTTCCATAACCCGAAGGCATCCGATCTAGCGCTCCAACCGATGCTGATCCTACTGGAGTTCCTAAGCCTAGCTAATCCCACCGATGAGGCCTACCAAGACTATTGCCAAAACAACTCCATCACGGAGGCAATGGTACGGTCCGTCGATCAGGCTTCGATGTCTTCCCGACGCGAATCCTTGGTGGAGACACACGAGCCAGAAGCCCCGGTTCTGGAGACAGAAACACCAACCATTGAGCCCGAAGGTGTCCCTCAACAATCAACACCTCAAGCCGAATCTCCTGGGGCCACCGAATCTGATGATGAATGCAGACTACAACGAAGGGCTCACGCAGACAACAAATCTCTGCCCCTTCTGCATCTCCCTCTACACCAATGGCTTCGATGACATCTCCTCCACCATCATCGATACAGACGAACACACAGGTTCACATTGAACCTGTTCCAACATCCATAGAGATTAAACATCCAATATCATCTCAAGGATTGGATGGAAGCCCCGTTGGACCCCCGACATCTTCGGAGCCAACAACGGGCCAACCCACCAAAGTGGTGTCTTATGGGTTGTTAACGGATGTCCTTGGACGTTCCAACATCACAAGTCCTCTCCCAGGCGGCACGTCGGGGATCTTCTCCGATGTTGTGACAGTGGAGTGCCTCCCTTGCGCCAACTCCGGCGGCACCGATCCTCGTGACGGAGCAACGATTACAAGAAGCCCTTTTCACAACCATCAACTCTCTTGAAGACCGTTGATGTAAAGGATGCTACACGCTATTGAGACTTCCTGACGGGATACCGAAAAGCTCCACTCATACAACCCATCTTAACCACTCCAACCCAATCACCTTCCCTCATCAACCCATACATCATCCCTATAACTCAACTTCACGATATTCTTATCTCTCGCCTACTAGCTCTTGAGACGAGGACCCCTGCTGAGGAGAGTCTCTACCGAAGACTAGTAGATGAACCCGAGCCGCCCGCCCAACCGCGTTGCCATGAAGAAAGCTCCCGCACAAAGTGAAGACATGACGATCGCGATGAGTCGGATCTTCATGAGGGGGGAAACGACAAAGGACCATAAGAAGCGGCCATGGTCAGAGTCGAGAAAAACAAACATCGACTCGTGAAGTTGGAGGTTCATCCACCAACCCAACGACCACACAACCCACTACCCGCCAACAAACAACCACTACATCCACCACATCCCACACACAAACACTACCTCCCACTCCCAAAAGTCCAAATCCAATCCCGACCTCTAACCTCCTCTAAAATCCACATACGATCGTAGATGAATACATCTTAAATGAGAAGTGGCTGACGCAATGGGAACCAGAGGAAACTACTCAAGCCAGACTTTCCAATGTCAGATACCTCCTACAACAAGCTTCGATAGATTTAGTACTACTTGAAGACGAAGAACTTCAAGAAGGCCAGAACTACAACTCCGACTCCCTGAACTACCAGAGATGATCAGGCATCGAGTCGACTCCCCCTCGCTTATCAAAGGGGACTGTCAGAGTGGAGAGCCTTGGAGATGATCAGGCATCGAGTCGACTTATGACTGTCAGAGTGGAGACGCCTTTACCGTTTATTGAAGACATACGGAAGCTGATTTGGAGGGCTTCAAATCGCATCAAAAAGCTAGATGAGCTAAATTTACGGGGCATCTCCCGCTGGGAAAAAAGGAAGAAGATGGAGCACATCTCCATGCTGACCTACCTCGGTCCGGATCGAAGTGGCATCCCAACGGATCAGCTTAGAAGAAATTTCAGGGACAAGCCACCGATCCTCCAACTCGTGGGCGTATCGCACACGATTGGAAACTATCCAACCCCGATATACCACATCGAGTGGGTGGACAACGACCATACTCGAGCGGAGATAGACGAAAGTTATCTGCCATTCCTTCCACCAGACGAAGTATATCGTCTATTTCAGGTGTACAAGAGAAAATATCAAACACCCACTGGTTATATCAAGAAGGAAGGACTCGAAGGGTTAAAGAGATTCATGGTGCGGCAGATCAAGTTCCACACCGCACACGACCTTCAAATTCCCATAGAAAACAATATGAAGAAGGTCAACATGGAGTCTCTGCTCATGAAAGGCTTTCCGCTCAACGACTTCCCAGAGAATTACATCTTCATAAAGCCAGGCCTCACCATCACATATCGGAATCCAATTATTGGAAAGACGAGAGCGATGATGAAGTCTGAAGTTCATAAATTATGTGACGGGACGTTGAAGCTCGTGAGGAAGAATATCGAGAAGAGGTTGGCGGAGATCACTGAAGAAACGATCTTCGAGGACCTTGGAGAAGAAGAGACCCCGCTCCTAAATGAGCTTTTGATGCTATAAATGAATGTTGTCCGACACTACGAGACAACATTGTGATTGAGGAGATCATTCCACGCCCGACAACGATAAACGGAGCTGAAGAGAAAACAAGCACAAAGGGGGAGATCTAAGAAACATAGAAATTGTGCTTTGTTAATTAGCTATCCTTGTAATTAGGGGCGTAACTCGTATTTTTGTTAGTGTAGGACTAGTTTGTAAATATACCATGTACACAACAAAAATCAAGACACAAGAATTTCAGAAAAATCACAAAGTATTGAATTCACATTCTACAAAAAGAAATTCAATCGAAAACTTCCACTCTCTAATCGTTTCTCTCTCCCGATCTTCAAACTCGATATTCGACCGAAGGTAATTCAAGGTAATTCTCGAGATTTCTTATTCGAATATCTAGAATTCATGCTTTGATTAATAGTTGATTAAATAGGACCTAACACTAGCCATATGAATGTAGCATTTAAGATAAATAGGAATAAAGTACCGTCTCCGACTAAGTCAAATTCAAAATATGATCAAAAGGGATATCGTACTTCTAAAGTGCCAAAGCACACTAAAACTAAGGCCACAGCCAAAGCCTTAGACACTTAAAAGATTTGGGTGACCAAAACGGAGCTCATATGAAACATTAATCTTTTCTTTCCCCTAGGAATAAAAAGATATGGTTTCGTGTATTTGAAATAAAGACTAGCAATACATCTGAAACTGACTTAGTACCCAAATCACGAAAGAGTGCTTTCAAAGCACCTTCTGCAAACCAGGGAGGACCCATCTTAACGGGGTACCTAAAACTCCTTAATCTATTTTTCAGATCCATCATGTGTGGTACCTTGACTCTGGTTGCTCCACACACATGACTGGAAGACGATAGCTGCTGAGCAACTACACCGAACGCTTCGGTGGTCAAGTGCGTTTCGGGAATAGTCACTTTGCACCCATTTTAGGACACAACGATCTCATCAATGACAATCTAATAATCAAGGATGTCTCCTTTGTTGACGGCCGAAGCCACAACCTCTTCAGCATTAGACAATTTTGTGCTAGAAGATTGAAAGTCAACTTCCATGCTAAAGGATGTAGTATTAGTGATGAGAACGTAAAGGAGCTTCTTACCGGATCAGGAGCATCAAATCTCTACACTATCAACCTTGGGATCATTCGACCTTCGACTGCAATCTGTCTGTTATGAAAGGCCTCCCTACTTCAAAATAAATTATGGCATCAACGGCTATTCCACTTAAACTTTAAAATGCTAAACCACTACACTCAGACAAGCTAGTCACATGACCACCAGCGTTAAAGTATAACAAGGAACATATATGTTATGCGTGTGAAATGGGGAAGATGAAAAAGTCATCACACAAACCAAAACAGGTCGCCTCAATCTCTCGGCCACTTGAACTACTACACATGGATCTAGTTGGACCAATGAAAATTGAGAGCATGACTCGATGTAAGTACGTCCTCGTGATCGTAGATGACTTTTCACGCTATACATGGACAATATTCCTATGGGCAAAGGCCGAGACACCTGACTTCATCATCGCTTCTGTGAAGACGACTAAGAATTTATAGGGCTGCAAAATCTGAGTGATCCACAGAGACAACGACACTGAGTTCAAGAACAATATGCTCAGTGTTTCTACCAAAAACACGGGATTGCCCAACAATTCTCAGTTGCTAAGACTCCAGAACATAATAGAGTAGTGGAAAGAAGAAATATGACTTTGAGCAGCCCGCACGATGCTGATCCACGCACAACTTCCCCACTTCCTTTGGGCCGAAGCCGTCAGCATAACGTGCTACACCCAAAATAGGTCAAGCATTCACTGGATATTTGGGTAGACTCCTTACGAATTGATCAACAAATGAATACCCAATATAGGGTATCTTCGGGTCTTCAGATGTAAGTGTTTCGTTGCAAATGATAGAAAAGAAAGAAGTAAGTTCGACCCTATAGTACACGAAACAGTGTTCGTAGGGTATTCCACAACTTCCAAAGCGTATAGAGTCTATCTCAAAAACAAAAAAAAATTGTCATGAAAAGCACCAACGTCACTTTTGATGAAACGCCAACAATGGCTTCTGTACAAAGCAGTCCAAAACCCGAACTTATAAGAGTGTTGACAGAAGATCAACATAGTTCTACACCCGTAGAAGGGACATCCTCATCAAAGACAATAAGAGACGAGGATCTGGACGTATTATTCGAACATTTCTACATCACTCCTCGCCAACTTACAGTCCATCAACAAACCATTCCCGTCCGTGATGCATCAAAACCACAAGTAGACCAATCAATCATGGCCGATGACACTCCTCAAACTCAACCACCATACATCACTGTAAATTTCGAAAACAAAATATACATCGGGAATAAAGTGAACGGCAATAATGAGGAAGATACATCACTCGATCTAATCTAACCCTCGAAACATTTGTTCTTTCAATGGGAAACAATATCCATCCTCCCGTACTACGACGTGGAGAGTACATTGTTTGGAGGAGCAGATTCTTTAATATTTTGGAGACCAGGGACAAAGGAGCTGACATGCTAACCTCCATCAACGACGGACTTGCTAAATTCTGGAAGACCGTTCCCATTTATGCAACGACAACCCCTCCAATACTCGACACACTAGTGCAGGAACCACCCGCAAAGTACACAGACCCAGAAAAGCTGAGAGCTAAGGAAGACCTCAATGCAAAGACGTACCTTCTACAGGTCATCTTTAACGTCATCTATGTACAGATAGCCAGCATGTCGACAATAAAGGAGATGTTTGATGAAATACAGGGAACAAAGGTCAACATCCGATTTATTTCCTCTCTGCTGCCTGAATAGAAAAAGATCGCTACTCAGACTAGTCAGGGTAAGGATCTCAATGAGATGGACATTCACACAGGCCCGTAGCTGAAGTAGTCTGGGTCTGAAGCCAACACCGATTTTCGGGCCCAAAACTTTCTATAAGTAACTTTTTCCATTATATCTCCGCTTTACTTTGAGTTGTGCTTCCATTTTCTTATTTTTCTTTTATAAGATCCGAATGTAGTAGATATTTTAATTTTCATATCTTATACCTAACAAAAAAGAAAAGAAAAGATATTAAGCACATTACACACAACAATTAATATATCAATTTGAAACAAAGATGACGTATTTATATACTATTAATTGAAGTGAGAAAACAATCTATAAGTCTAAAAATTAAAAAACAATCATATTTACTATGGTTTCATTCAATCAACCCATGAAACACATAATAACTTTTAGAATGCAAAGAGATAAATAAGAAATAAAAATTGCACAAAAATGAAAGCCACTTACAATTGAGAAAATCTTCAAAACATTTTATTCAAGCTAAGTTGTTTCACTTATGACGAGAACTGAAATAAATAGATTATAATAAAGCAAAAAGAAAATGTGCAAAATAGTTAAACCGTGTGTTGGTTTTTGAGGATTTTAGATTTCTTTTATTTGAATTTTCTTTGAAGTTTGACCACCATTTGATTAAAAAGAATTGAAAATAAAAAGATCCTCTCATTCTCATCTAACGTAAGTTTTATCATTCTCATCTCACATAAGAATTTGAAGACGTCAACAAGATCGCCGATGACTTTAAGGGGTTTGCGGTGGTGCATCCACTCACTCTAGGAACCGAAAAACGGTTTAAGAGGAGCACGAAATCAAAAAAAAAAAAAGGTCGGTGAAACCTTGGAGATCATTAGACGAAGATAATTTGGATGCCGAATCAACCGCAAAATGATAGAGCTTATGAAGCAAATGGCATTCATGGCGAAGATGATGAGTAAGAAATTCCTCGAGAAGAAGTCGTTGTCTTTTGCCAACAAAAAAAGAACCTCCATCTCCAGACAACCACTAAAGGCTCCTGAACAATCAGAACCAAACGGTGCCACCGAACCAATCAAGTGGTACAACTGTGCCAAGCTCGGGTGAAAATCCTATTATATCCAACTAACAATGATTAAAGAGATTTTACCACGAATTAGATGGGAAGAATTAACTCGGTCGTGGGGTGCATGCGTGAGTTCTTGAGAGCGCTGGGATTTTCTAAAGTGGATAATTTTCACACACAAGACACTCATATCTATGTGTTAGGGTTTTAGTACATATACCACATGTTGGTATATTATACTTGGGCCCTTGTAAACCCATTACAAATAAAAAGATCACTAGACTCTATGAAATAGACTCTAGTTCACTTAAATATATTACAAGGCTAAGATAACATAATCAATTTGAACACAATAAAATAATCCTAACAATCTCCCCCTTTGCGTTCAATTTGTAATTCAGTTGGTTATCTTGATCTTGTAAAAATGTTGTCTTGAGTCCTCGAAGAACACGTATCAGCATATGCGTCGATGGAAGCGTGCGAGTGTGTGTTCTTCATTATCACCTCTATCTTGTCTTGGATCTCTTCTTTAGGAGATCTTCAAGCGCTCCGTTTCTTGACCTTCTCTTCCTCCTATTCTATCCAACTAACAATGATTAAAGAGATTTTACCACGAATTAGATGGAAAGAATTAAGTCGGTCGTGGGGTGCGTGCGTGAGTTCTTGAGAGCGTTGGAATTTTCTCTAAAGTGGATAATTTTCACACACAAGACACTCCTAACTATGTGTTAGGATTTTAGTATATATACCACATGTTGGTATATTATACTCGGACCCTTGTAAGCCCATTACAAATGTAAAGATCACTAGACTCTATAAAATCGAATGTAGTAAACTTAAATATATTACAAGACTAAGATAAAATAATCAATTTGAACACAATAAAATAACCTAACAATCTCCCCCTTTTTGTTCAATTTTCAATTCAGCGTTTATTATCTTGGTCTTGGCAAAATGTTGTCTTAGATCCTCGAAGAACATGTATCAGCGTATGCATCGACGAAAGCGTGCGAGTGTATGTTCTTTAATTATCACCTTTGTCTTATCTTGTGTTCTCTTCTTTAGGAGATCTTCAAGCTCTCTGTTTCTTGACCTTCTCTTCCTTCAAGTCTTATCTTGAAGCTTGTCTCGGAGAGGCCGGAAGGAATTTGATGTTGCTTGTCGGATTTCCTCTTTTTGTGTTCGATCTTCTGTTCGATAGTGGCACAACTCCCCCTACGTTTGTTCAACCTTGTGTTGGATTTGGGGAGTTTTCTTTAAATAAGGAAAGGCGTACATGTGACGGTAACTTTGGTTTTTGAAGGTCATCGATAGTCTCTTGATTTGACAACGCTTGAGGATTTGGCTTCGATCAATCTTGCACTTTTCGTTGTGGTACGGCTCCCATTTTCTTTATTTACTACTACTCCCCCTCATGATGATCGAATTGGGGAGATCATCATGGAAGTGGGTGAAAATGGGGCGATGGTTTGGCAGAATGTTCGCAGCGTCGTGACAAGAAGATGATGATCGTAGGGACTCAGATTGGAAATAACCCGACGGAGCCACAAAGGCAATCTGTCGTGTAAGAAACTGGGGTCACAAAGACTTCCCGTTTGCATCGATCTAGGACCTATGCTCTTAGACGATGGCCTGAAACCGTTGTTGTTTTGATGTTGCAACGGCAGGACTTCCTTCCGATCATCGAAGCATGTCTAAGAATTACATGTCTATGGAAGTTTTAACATGATCACAAAGATCAGGTGTTATAAAAGTGTATGTGTCCTAGAAGATATTAAAAATATGGGGAGTGAAGACACACTAGACTCTATTGTGCACAAGAAAGTGTGGTGGTGGGGCTGAGTACCACTTAATTCAATATCTCTCGCTTCCGAGTGAAGCGGTGATAGTAGACGTAGCTCCCCGTGATATCTTGAAACACTTATCCTTTGTGAGACAGACGAGTGGGTAAGGCTCGAATGTGCATGCGCCGTTGGACCGAATGCGGCGACTTCTACCCGATAGCTAATAAAATTAGCGCATGTACCTATGGGGCTGTGGTCCAAATGACTTGTGAGAAAAGGGAATTTTTTATCTTCAAAATTTTATGTCATCATCGAAATCATCTAACGTGGTGTGGTTATTCTCATGTAGGATATGTGGTTATCCTCATAAAATTTGGGACTAACGCTCGGTTGGGTTCCGGGGTTAGATTCAATTGGGTTTGACTGAATCACGGGAACCTAAAATTACGTGCATCCGGTTAGAATTTGATGAGTGCTGCTTCGTTTGCGTCAGCAATTCGGAGCAGGTCGGTTGAGGTGAGCACCGAGGTAGTGTAAGTGAGCCACATTCTCCTTATAGAAGTTCTTGAACTTGTGAGCTCGAGATTCTTCATTGAAGTCCGTCTTTTGATGTAGGTGGAGATTTCTATGAAGATTGATAGTGGGAGAGGATTTTCTTCCTCTCTTTTTTGTGTGTATTTTTCACTCTTTTTTTGCCTTTTCTCTCTCTCTCTCTCTTTTTATTTTCTCCTTTTTTATTATATATATAGTATATGAATATATGTTTATTGTATTAGTAATAGAATAATATATTTATATATTTGTATTATATATATCTATATAATTTTGTTCCTCCCCCCTCAAATCATGCTTCCTATAGTAGTATTGCTCCTCAAAAGATGCGTAGTCGGATCGAAAAGAGAATTTCGAATCTCTTTCCCTAAATTCATGCATTTATAGTTGGCTCCCCCTAAAAAATGTAATTATTGCTCCCTTTAAAAACAAATATAAGAGTTTCTTCTCTTTTAAAAATAAAAGAGTTGCTCCCCTTCAAGTTAAGCTCATTTAGAAAAAAAATGGTATTTATCAGGTATTTATTATATCCGTGCGTAATATGCAGTTGAATTTCCAAAACTCATATTTGAAAATGAATATTTAAAATGTACCATTTGAAAGGTATTTTTCATTTCAGCTCGTATTGTACACAATTAATTTTGAAAATTCTTTTATCATACACATAATTTAAATGGACCTTCGTTAGGTTGCTCGCATCGCTTACCAGTGGTGTATGTGGAGCAAACCGAGATACCATCGGTGTAGTTTCTCTCGTCGCATACCAGTCATGGGTGTGGAGCAACTATCTCTAAGTACATACCCATCCTGGAATATCTGTAAAATTTTATCGGGACTTTGCTACCCATTTTTGTATGGATCCTCCCTTATTAGCAGAAAACGAGTTAAGCATATAATGTGTCAAATCTGGTCCTAAATCATTCATTGATTTAGATTTAGGTACCCATTTAGGAGTAATTTGACAGAGGTATGACGTTTCAGCGCAGGTGTACGTGTGTTTCGGAGAAGATTTGAAAATTCTCCGATGCCAATCGCATAAGATGTTTCTCAGACTTAACATCGACTTGATATTTCAAGTAGGCATAAGAACATATAGAATTATAAGCATCATTAGTAGATGAGTCTTCGGCCTATGAGAAAAATTCACACGATTCACATCATAATGAAGATTTCTAGTGAAATTCTGCTTACTAAAATGATTAACATTTTTTAATGGGTAAGCAAATCCACTTCTATTATTCTTTAAAGAATGATGAGATATTTTGGAAGCTTGAGAAGTTCGCTTGCGTGAGTTTGAAACTTCTTCTTTAAGAGATTCCTTTTTTTATCAAAGTAGGAGAGGGAAAATCTTCAACCTTAATTTTGGAAGATAGTGTTGATTTTCCTTTCTCCTTCATGTGTTTCTTTTGTCCCTTTGAAGCATTAAGCACTTTTCTTTTACTTAACGTTTCAGCTCAGGTCACCGTGGACTAAGAAATCGTCAGGACTGACTTAGAAGCCTTTTTAGGTTTGGGAACATGGGCGTCCGTTTGTGTTCCCTTATCCTCCCTAAAAGAAGATATTTCTATAGAAAGATCATTTAAAACGGGTAAGGGCATGGAATTTTTTAGATAGAAATATCCTCGAGAAGTTTTTGCTTTTCCGCTTGGAAACCTACTCTTTCCAATTACAGTGTTGCGTTCAATTCTGCTATTTTACTAGAAACCTGTGGAATTCCCAACAAGAAGTAGGTTTTTCAAAATATAAACTATTTTTCCCGGTGGACGCTGAGTCGTTTGACGAACTTTGGTCTTTCCGATTCTTTTCTACAAGAATGTACTCTAAGTGATGAGCTTTAGATTGCCACTTGCGGCGTTCCTCAAACATGTGATTATATTTACTCAGATTTATATTCCGCTCAACTTCACATGCCTTTACGCTAGTTGTGAGTTCGTAAAGATGTGCTTTGAATTTTTCTATCTGAGCATCTCGACTTGTAACGCCCTCTTGTGCAGCTTCTAGCTAGCACATGAGGGTGCCTTTTTCTCTTAGGTTTCTAACTAAGGCTTGATGATTAGTTTTTAACCTAATTTCTAAGTTCTTTATAGTTTTTTAAAGATCTATAACGGAACATTGTTTTTGATCAGATGAATAAGTCGTTGCGTTGATGCCCATATTTTTTTAAAAAAATTAATTAAAAAAATAGTTGGATACGCTATCGTTAACGCGTTGTGTAGATTTAAGAATTTTTTGCCTTTTGTAAAACTAAGAACCAGAAAGATTTGGTGTGTTAAGAAATTTCGTGATGTTTCGAAATTTTAAGTACCGAAAGTTTTTGGTGTAATCCAAAAATTTTGAACTGATGTCGAAAACTTCAAAAATATTGCCAAATCTTTTTCTCTAATGTGCAAATAGAAATGTTTTGGGTAGAAAAATAATTTTCGGTGTATAAGTGCGAAAAATAATTTTTCGAAATGTAGAGATGCAAAAATTTTAGATTTTCGAAGTAGTGTACGAAAATTTAGATTTTCATAGTGACAGGATGCGAAAATTAATTTTCTAAGTGTATCGATGCGAAAATAGATTTTCTGAGTGTAAACTGCGAAAATATATTTTCAGAGTGTTTGGGTGCGAAAATAAAAATTTTCGGAGTTGGACTGCGAAAATTTGATTTTCGGTGTAGGTGAGTGCGAAAATTGGGTACTGCAAAAACTTAGCTTTTTGAACCAGATGTTGCGAAAATTGAGCAATGCGAAAATCCTAAACTAAGTAGTGCGAAAAGTTAAGCCTTGCAAAAATTGGCAGTGCGAAAACATATAAGATGCGAAAACTTAAACTTGCAAAAATTGGGCTTGCAAAAACTTATTTTCGAAATAACGAGTGCGAAAAAGTCTTGCGATAGGGCTTTACAAAAATTAAATTTCATACGGGCAATCAACGAGGTTCGACGGCAAGTCGGTGGATTAAGCCTCTCGACGGGAATTCGGTGGCAAATCTTCTAGGGGCATTCGTGGGAAGGCTTCGACGGGAATTCAATGGGAAGTTTTCTACGGGATTTTAGTGGGAAGTTTTCCACGGGATTTTAGTGAGACGTTTTCCACGGGATGTTGATGGGACAAGATGTTCGACGAGTAGTCGGTCGATGATTTGGGACGGAAAAGCCGTGGGTGGCTCTTTGACGAAGATTGCGACCGAGATTTGGTGGATGGGTGCGAAATTTTCCGTTTTCGATGGGATTAGCGACGGACTTTTGGTCGAAATTTAATTTTCGATGGCACTATTGTAATTTGCAATTGCGAAGATAATTTTCGGAACATGTTTTCGATGGAAAAGTTGTAATGATAGGTTGCAAAAATATTTTTCGAAGGAGATTTTCGCAGTGTAATTTTCGAAGTGAGCATTTCGCAACTATTTTAGAAGTAAGTACCGAAAATTTTGCGAAACTCACTGAACATAATTTTCGAGCCCCAAACATAAAATTGTTCAAATTAGGTTTGGTTAAGGATCGAAACACTTATACTATTAACCCTAAACACTCGATTAAGCATCTAATTACCAAAACATGTCAAAAATTTCGAAAATTTTAAAGAATATCGTTAAAGAACACGCGATGAACTCCGAAAGGAAACCGAAAATTTTAACTCAAATCAAAAGACGTGTGGCTCTGATACAAATTGAAAATCCTATTCATTCAACTAATAATGATTAAAGAGATTTTACCACGAATTAGATGGGAAGAATTAACTCGGTCGTGCGGTGCGTGCGTGAGTTCTTGAGAGCGTTGAGATTTTCTCTAAAGTGGGTAATTTTCACACACAAGACACTCCTAACTATGTGTTAGGGTTTTAGTATATATACCACATGTTGATATATTATACTTGGGCCCTTGTAAGCCCATTACAAATAAAAAGATCACTAGACTATAAAATAGAATCTAGTTCACTTAAATATATTACATGACTAGGATAACATGATTAATTTGAACACAATAAAATAATCCTAACATCGGGCACCGAGCATGAGATTGTTTACTGCCCAAAAAGAAGGATACAAGCTACTACAACTAGAAGCTTTAACTGACAAACATGAAGAAGCTATAGTAGCTATAATGGCCGAGCAGGACCACTAGCAGGAAGACACGTTGGAAAGCGAGCCAAAGAATCTCACTCTTATGGCCAATGTGAAAGGAGTCTACGCAGACGACGAATGCCCAAAGACTACTGACAACGAAGTGGAGGCATCGTCACCTGAAATGGAGGTACAATTTTTCGACTTTAATGATTTTCTAGAACTGCAACAGAAATTTAAAGTCTTCCGTAAGGAATGTAAAAACGTTACTGGAAAATGGTTAGTTAATAATGAATTTGTATTAAGAAAACACCTACCTGAAGAATCTAGACTTATGACATTATTAGCTAATGCCCTAGAAAAGGTCACTACCCTAAAAGTCAACCTAGAGACCTTAGAGGCTAGAGTGTGTGCTTTAACCAAGTCTTACTGCCTTTGAACATACACAAAGTACATCTATAAATCATGAAAAAACTATGGACTTAGAAGCTATGTTAGATAATAATCATAAATTGCTTGCCTAGAAACCTGGACGAAGAAGACAATCTCATGTGCCAATTAGATATCGCAAAAAAGATAATTACAAGTCGTGAAGCTTAGGTAGAAAAGTCCAAAGCACAAGTTCACGACCTCACAATTAGTTTGAAAGCTTCTGAACTTGAGCGGCCTAGATACTTGAATGACTATAATTTTCTTTTTGAGGAACGTATGAAAGTATACTCTAGAATTAAAAACCTAGAGGATATTCTTTCAAAGTGGGGTCAAACAAACTAAAATATCTTTTTAAACCAGCCTAAAGACACAAGATTCTATAATCCTCGTGAAGGCATGGATTTTAAACCATCCCACCAAGTAGTTGAAAACAAGCCCATACCACTTTACGACTTAGATATTTAGTTTTAAACCTTCCCCGTTTAATGCCCAAGAGCATCGAAAATAGATGCTCTCGAGGAGAAAAAACGAAATGAAAAGGTTGGGGCTGAAATCTTGTTTGACTGCGCATAATTGAGTGATACCTATAAGGCTAGGAAAATCCATTAGGCCACGGACTATCTGCCAGTCTGTAATCCCTCAAATAAAGCTACTCATGTCAGGCAAGATTCTTCTGACACATAAAAGCCTAATACTTCAGGCATATAGATCCCAACAATAATCCACAAAATTGCAGATTTACGCTCTTATTTAGAGTCTAAAAGAAAGGATTTTCTGGCAGAAAAAGAGAAGCTTCTATGCAAAATCTCTTCGCTCGAAAATTGCCCCAAGACAAGCAAAGCTTCGACCTTACACCCTGTATCTCTAGAAAACCCTCAAAAAGAATCTACTATTTGAGCTAGAAAAACAGAAACGAAATTTTACTTTCCAAAAGTATTTTGACTAACTCATCTTTACATGTGCCCACAAGCAAGATCGTAAGTACAGGATGAGGGGAGGAGAAGAAAACGACAGGGACTTGAAAGGAGGACGCTACTCTCTTTCTAAAAAGAAGTTGCCTCCCTTATCGTTTGTTCCCTTATCTGAGCTTAATTTGAACTAATTTGGAAACGTTTCTGCATGTATCATAGACCGGTGTTCTAATTTCTCTTTTATGTTTGAAGACCTCAGCATTTTAAATGTTTACAAAAACAAAATGTTATAAATAGTTCTTATGATTTAAATGTTACTAATTATTTAAGTAGGAAACAAAATGCTTACAGAAACAAAATGGATGTACGCTCTTCAACTAAATCAAACTACTAAGAAGAAGCAACATACACCGACTGAGTCAAAGCACACTAGTCCTAGAGTCAAGTCGCTAGGAACTAGAGAAATTTGGGTGAGCAAACTAGAATTTGCATCGAGCACTGAGTCGTGTAACCATCTAGGAACTAAACATATATGGGTTCTAAAGTCGAAAGTCAAGCAAAGTAATTTGATGAAGACCAATTTCTAACCAAAATTAAACACTATTGCATGCAAATCATCTTATGCAAACAAGAGAGGACCAGTCTTTAAATGTGTAAGTCTCCTTAATTTGTTTTGCAGATCCATCATTTTTAGTACCTCGATTTAAGTTGTTCTACACACATGACTGGAAGAAGAGAATTGATGGGCAACAACATTGAACGATTCAGTGGCAAAGTGTGTTTTGGGAACAATCAATCCGCTCCGATTCTAGGATACGGCAAACTTATTATGACAACCTAACAATCAAGGATATCTCATACGTCGAAGGTCTGAGCCATAATTTATTCAACATCGAACAATTTTGCGACAAAGGACTCAATGAACTTTCCGAGCTGAAGTGTGTAGTGTGAGTGACGAGAATGGAAAAGAACTCCTCATCAGGTCCAGCATATCCAATCTCTGCACTATCAATCTGAAGACCGTCCGACTTCCTACGATTGTGTGCCTATTGATTAAGGCTTCTTTGCAGCAGAGGGGCCTCTGGCATCAGCAGTTGTCCCACCTCAAACTTGAAAACTTTGAAACAACTACACTCAGAGAGATTAGTCACTGGACTACCCTCATTGAAGTATCACAAGGAGCACTTGTGCAGTGCTTGTCAATTGGGAAATATGAAGAGAGCGTCCCACAAAACAAATATAGCCTCAACTCATCGGCCACTTTAGCTTTTTCACATGGACCTCTGTGGCCCCATGCGAGTTCAGAGCATCAATGGACGAAAATATGTCCTTGGGATAGTGGACGACTTCTCTAGTTACAAGTGGACAAGATTCCTCCGAACAAAGAATGAGACATCCATATTTAATCGTGGCATTTGTGAAGATAACATCGAATCTGTTGTGAAATAATATCAAAGTGATTCGCACAGACAACGAGACTGAGTTCAAGAATCAACGGCTCAGTGACTTCTATCAAATACTCGGAATCTCTCAACAGTTCTCTGCTGCTAAGACTTTACATAAAATGGAGTAGTGGAGCGAAGGAACGAAACTCTAGTTGAAGCAGCCCGCACGATGCTGATTCATTCCAAACGAGCCAACTAAAATAACAGCCGCATTAGCCGACCTAGATTGGATTAAGGCAAATCAAGAGGAAATTCATCAGTTCGAGAGGCTCAAAGTGTCGAGCCTAATTCCTAGAACTAGGGGCGAAACTATCATCAATACTAAGTAGGTTTTCAAGAACAAGAAAGATGAAGAGGGTGTCATAATCAGGAACAAGGCATGACTAGTGGCTAAAGGCTTCAAATAGCAGGAAGGCATAAACTACGACGAGAATTTTGCTCTTGTTGCAAGAATTAAAGCCATACACATATTCTTGGCCTACTCGGCACCCAAGAACTTCACAATCTATCAAATTAGCGTCAAAACTGCCTTCCTCAATGGTGTTTTGAAAGAAGAAGTTACTCTCACCTGGACTACGCTTATCGCCATGACAAGGCTCTCTATGGACTAAAACAAGGACCTCGAGCTTTGTATGACATCCTCTCAGAGTTTTTAGTCAAATCAACCTTCACGAATGAGAAAATTAACACCACTATCTTCATCAAATGCATCAGACATTCTGTTGATTCAGATATATGTCGATGATATCATCTTCGGGTCTACCAATCCCAAGTTATGCAAGAAGTTCGAGGATCTTTTGAAGACAAAGCTCTAAATGAGCATGCTGTGGGAGCTTAATTTCTTCCTCGGATTACAAGTCAAGCAACTTCCGAACAAAATCTTCATAAGACAATCCATGATATCTTGAAGAAGTACAACATGGAGAATAACATTCCGATGAGCACACCAATGTCGATTACGTGTAATCTTGACTCCGACCCCACCTGGAAACCGACACAACCACTTACAAAGGAATCATCGGCTCGCAGCTCTATCTTGCTCTCTACATGCATGTGTGCTTGCTTTGAAGCCAATCCGAACCACACATGGTAGCCGTGAAGAGAATGATGATATCTCAAAGGGACGACAAATCTCGGACTATGGTATCCTAAAAACTTTGGTTTTAATTTAGTTGGTTACATTGACGCAGATTATACAGGGTGTAGAATGGACACGAAAAGCTTCCGGTGGTGCGCAATTCTTGGGTGATAAATTAGTATATTCCTCGTCCAAGAAGCAAAATTGTGTATCATCCTCCACTTCCGCCAGTTGCTGTTCTCAAATCCTATGGATGCGGACGCAACTGTAGTTTGCTTTAGATAATGTACCCAAATATAGTGACTATGAGAATGCCATAACAATTACATGTAATCATGTACACCATTCACGTGCAAAGCACATAGACCTTAGGTATCATTTTGTAAAAGATCACACGAAAAAGTTACAATCGATATGTACTTCATTGCACTGAGTTACATCTTCCCGACCTTTTTATCCAGGCTTTGCATGAAAAGCGCTTCCATTTCCTTGTTTCTAAGTTAGACATGCTAAACCTTGGTTCTTGATCGATTGAGTCTCCCAAATCTTTGATATTATGAATTTTCTTAATGTGTCCATAAATTGAGGGGGAGCAATTTTTATATGTTTAGGGGGAGCACTTATTAAATTTTTAAGGGGAGTATATATATTATTAAGTAATTAGTATATTATTCATTTTATTTATCTCAGTTTTATTTTAGTTTTCATACGGTATCAGACTAAACGAAAATCTTTAACAAAAATAATTATTAATAATATTTATATATATTACTTTATATTTATTTTACTTTATATTTAATTTATTTTTATCCTCTATTCTTCACTTAATACTCTAAAGTTTTCGGTAATACTTGCACAAAACTTTTCACTACACGCTATATCAAAAACCTCTCTCTCTCTCTCTCTGAAACCCACAAGCGCCATGTTATTTTTCAAAAATCAACCAATCGAAGGTATATTAAATTATGGATTCATAACTTATTTGATATTTTCGCATACAAAGATCTTCGAATCGACCCTGATCTTTGAGTTTTCGATACAATGTATCGCACAAATACTTACTGCAAATCCAATACCGAAAATCCCTTCATATCGAAAACCCCATACATATCGAAAACTCCCGTATTGAAAAAACCTTGCTCGCGAACCTACGCTTCGAGTTTCTCGACAACCTTACTTTTCGATAAGTATTTTTTGCGAACTAAACTTTGCGACCTGAAATCATATAAAAAATATGTTGATATCGAAAAGCTTCAATCTAACCTTAGTTCGCGAACCCGAAGTTGTGAAATTTTGGCACAATACTTTTTGCAAAAGGCCATACCGAAAACTTCAACGTCGCGGACAACCACTTAGAAGCTTTTCGATAAAGCTCGCTTTCTCTTTACTCACTTATATTGCAAACCTCAAATCCACGATAATCCACCTTAAGTGAAAATTTTCCGAAACCCGCGAAAACATATAATCAAACCAGATAATAACAAATGCCGACAAATGGGATTTAGCCAAATTCTTAAAACCTTTTTCAACTATGCCTCTTTCTCTAAGTCTTACAACACTTAAAATACTAATTGGACTTAAATAATTTTTAGTCGATCTCATGATTTTTTCTATGTACAGATTTTTCATGGCGTCAATATAAACTATATATCCAAGGGAGAAATGGATGTTCAACAAAGAAAATAACTTCGAGGTGGACATCACAAAATTCCAATGTCCAGATGAACTTATAATCTCTATTCTCTGACGCCACCCGTGATGGCCTACCTTCACACTCACAACCAACCTGCCTGAAGATTATCTGCAACAGTTCTAGGGCACCGTGAGGCAGAACTCCAGAGCTCTCTTTGAATCCACCATACACACAACGAAGGTGAAGCTGACGAATACCGAGTTACGCGTCTCCCTGCACAACCAACATACGAGTCAATCCGAACCGATGTTGAACTAATGCAAGATCTATGTCGAATGGGATATGCGCTCCCGCTGACGCAACTCTCCGCTTTTCAATTGGGTGGAATCCCGCATCCATGGCGGAGCTTCTTCGGTCTAGTAAACAAATGCTCGTCTTCCAAACACGTCGGCTTCGACAAATGCAATGCTAACGTGCTAACGATATTCCACGACATCATCATCAACCGAGAGATAAATTACGATAACCTTATCTTGAATGTCATGATCGAGCAAGAAAACAAATGAGATAATCTAAAGAAAACAAAGGTTGTTCCCTACGTCGGGTGGTTTCCGTTGATCATCAAATACTTCATTGAAACCACTCCAAAAATTATGAGGCGGCCAAACGCTCAGACTTATGCCGGTCCAAAGTTGAAGTACATCCAAAAAGCGAAGTCAAATCCAAGGGGGTCACCGATGAACGCAGTTCCAATCCCCGAAGCACTTCTAAGCCTTGATGTCACCGACTCAACGGTCATTGCCTACCATCGAGCCCACGCCGTCGAAGCTCCCATAGTTCAGCACGACCCAGCAGAATCTAACCCAGGAGCCAGTTCAAGGGAAACTGAGGGTCCAACAAGTCCAACAGCGACATTGCCATCCGAACACACAGAATTTGATGATGACACACATTGTCACCTACGATGTGTCTGGCATCCGACGTGAGGCTTGCCAAAAGCAGTTCAACGATCCCAGTGATGCCTTCGTCATGCCGTATGTGGCTACCCCCTCTACCACAGAAAAAGACCGGACCAAACCAATAGGGACAAGAGTCAATATGTTTGACTCTCGAGTAGAAGACGTCGCATCTGATCCACCAGCGCATGCACTAACCATTCCTAGCCACTAATCTGTTTTCCAACAGACAGATGTTTCAATAATCACATAAGGGGACCTACATATGCTATCAACGCATCACTCGGAGATGGATGATATTGAATTAAGTGGTTTGCAACCCCTGGCAATTGCCCTCTTTTCTTGGCCACGTTAGGTCCAATGTCCACCATGCCAATATTTTCCCACTTTTTAGGACACATACACCTTTCTCGTTTGGTCTTCGTGACCAATACCGAACTTCCATAGACACGTCTATTAGGGATGTGCTTCGAAAATTGGAAGGAATTTCCTCCGCTGCACCATCGACGACAACAGCGGCACCGGGACATCCTTTCAAGACTAAGTGGCCCCTGGCCGATTATTACCTCAGCATGTCTCAGTGCACCTGAAACAACGATTGTAGTGACACTTCCAAAAATGGTGTCACTAGGATCGGTCAGAAGTCGTGCCAAAGTAACTGCAGGCCGCACATTAGAAACCACTTTGATGTAGTGACAACGGAACGCCTTAATGGCTGCGGTAGGTTTTTTACCCCCATTCATCATAAAGGAGAACCTTTCCCAAGACATTCAAGCTATCCTCACCACATTTACCCCGACATTCGAAGACAAGATCCTAGGGCAAGTGCGGACGATGGTCGAAAATGCCGTTCGGGACAAGTGAAGGTGCCAGCCATGGACGAACCACCACCACCTTTCCCACATCGACAACATTATCCGGACCCATACACCATACCCCTTTCCTAACTCCACGAAATCCTCATAATTCTCCTTCTCTCCATTGAAAATCATACCGCGGCCGAACAAGCGCTTCTCAATCGTCTGGTTGACTGTCCCGAGCACCACCGCCAACAACTTGTCGTGATGACTCTGTGAGCCGCAAGAGATGCCACGGAAACTACGATGATCAGGATTGTGTTGTGGGGAGAAGAGGAAACAGGTCACAATAGGAGGACGGGGACGTGGAGGAAGAGGTCGGGGCCGCGGTGCATCCTTTTTATCAACATCACAACCACCTCTATCATCTAACCCACAACCCTCATCTCCAAAACAACCACCACCAACACAAACATATTTCGCTCAAACACACACTAGTACTCAACCTATAAAACCACCACAAACTACAACTTTCTCCCTAACCAACCCAGTCCAAACAACTCTGGAACATCCAACCTTCTGCGATTTCATCCCTCATCCCTACGTTGACGAATATATTATGGAGGACGCTGCTGAAGACGGAGAAAGCTGTCCGCAAATGCCTCAAAAACGTACGATACTACCTAACGTGAGCTTCAGCTGACATCTTTTTTATTGAGCCGGAAGAGGAACGGGAAAGGGAACACCAGAGACATGATTCGAACTCCCAAAACTTCTAAATCTACGAGTCGACGGACCACCAAAAGTCAGCCACAACATGGCATTGGTTGAGACTCCATGGGTCTATAAGAGGATCACTTCCTTAAGATATGGAGGCATCATGAAAAAGTAATGAGGGTCGACGAGTTGGCCATCAAGGGTCTGACGCATCTAGAAGGAACAAGCCAGAGGTTCGATCATTTATATATGCTTACTCAGTTGGCTTCATAACCAAGAGGGTTAACTAAAAAGTAGCTTAAAAGGATAAATAAGGAGAAGACCCCTATCTATGCTCTGTTGGAAGTAGAACACACAGCGGAAGATTCTCAAGCCTTATCTACTTTATCGAGAGAGCAGATGGAGCCCGAGAATAGCTAACGGAAGCCATCTCCCTTCCCTACCTAAAGATGACGTCACCCAACTCTCGGGCTATACAGAAAGTTCGTCTTGAGGAGCTTCAGATATCGGGCAGGGTTCGAGGCGCTAAAGCGTTACATGCCGAGGCAGATAAAATATCATACCCCTGTAGACCTTATGATCGCATTGGAACATATCATGCCCACTCACCAGCTTTGAAGAGATAGACCATCACCTGGAAAACTATATCTTCACAAGGTCAGGGCAGGCAGTCACTTACTTCGATCCAAGGAAGAAGAAGATGCACGTGCTCATCCTTTCGGATATCTCAAAATTTTGTGATGGAACTCTCAAGATAATTGCCCATAAATTAATAATGTGCCTCTCCTCTCTTGGCCCTGATAACTAATGCGAAGACCTCATAGTAGAAGAGGGCTCTCTGATCGAAGAAATCATAGAAGAAATAGAATAGTGGTTGTCCAAAGGGAGAGATTGTTAGATCATAATTGTGTTTGATACTAATATTTTCTAAAGTCCTAACAATCGACAATTTTGGTGATAGAATGCTTGAGGTTTTTTTTAATACCTTAAGGTGTGTGTATTGTGTGTAATCGCTTAGGGCTTTCGCAAGTGAGGGCTCAAATCTCAATAATGATTCAAACTAGTAAAGTGTTAAGGTTTAGTATATATACCACATACTTTGGTATATTATACTAATGCCCTAGCTCGCCCAAATTACATTTAGACCATATCAAATAGAATATAATATATTTAGTACAAAGCTTAAAAAAAATATTAATATCGAACACAATTATGATCTACAACTACAACAAATCGCGTAGACGAACCCGACTGCCCCTTATTTTAATGAATGTCTTGTTGATGTTTCCATTAGAGAAAAATAAGGCAAAACGTTCGGAGGCTTATCATGACTGAGGTAGAGAACCGGACGAGCGGGGATAGAATTAGAAGCGAGCGGATTGTTAAGGCATGTGAATTAGATAATTACTCTTTCTCTCGTTACTTACAATTGTTGACCTTTTTGGTTTGTATGCTTTGAAGAGTTTTGATGATCTATGTCATTAGGGCCATAACATGAGCAATTCGATTCTGGTGTATTAAAATGTCTAAGTATATGATAATATTCGACTACGTGATTATGTGCTTAACTGGTAAAACTATGTGATCACATGTTATAGATGTCTCACATGCTAGGTAATATCTGATTACAGATATGATGTGCTATTTATGGTAAATCGTGTGAGATATCATGCTGAGCTATATATGGAAAGTATGTTGTCTAAATATGGAATGTGCTATATCCGTTTGAATTTATCTATTCTGGGAAGAAATCATATCGATAATCCGTGCATGCATTCTACTTGATCAAATATGGAAAAATCAATTAGAATTTCTTATTGCTGAAATTAAGGAACCATAAAAAGGAAAAGATCCTGATTGATTGACTTTATATGATGCTAGCTGCATATCACATATGGAAAATACTGTTATGGAAAATATCATCCCGAATAAAATTATATGCCTTGATTTCGAATATGTGCTATTAAATGGAATAAAATCATGCTTGTGACCGTTGTGATATTATTTGAATGGTATGATTCGTTGGCATATAAATTTCTCGATTATTACATGGACCATGTGCTATTTTGAGGAATAATCTTGTGATTGACTTTCCATGTAAGTGTTGATTGAAATGGCTTATTTATATTGAAAAACACTTAGAGGATCGAGCTAACGAGAACTTGTGAAAGTATGCGCACGAAAGATATTGAGCAGAAGAAAACACTTGACAGATCTTTAGCGTTAACATGCAAATAGTCTTCTGCCGTGGAGCAACCATTTGCGAATCTGAGCGTATGATAACATCCTCCATGCCATACATTCTATCTCGGACGTGTTGTCTTCCGACCTGAGGTACACGAAGGAGGCAAGGTCGACGTTTACGTGCACGTAAAGGAAAGGACTGTGTTCCGGGGGCCCTTCGGTAGCGAGCTATTTCCGGCTTGGAATTGGAGATTCCCTGGAGCGAAACTCGGTGTGTGGTAACCTAGTGTGTCTAGTGTTCGACTTGTTTCAGCTTGTGTATTGGGCATAATCAATCAGTTTAAGGTAACATTATAGTGATTGATTAACTCTTGAGGAACAAAACGCAAAGAGAGGACAACACCCCGATTGGGGATATAACCTCTATAAAAATCTTGTCTCACATTACTTTCAGTTCTTTATTTCTCGTGAGATATATCTGATACACATCCGACGCAACTAGGAGATAACCAACGAAACATTCTTTGAAATGTAATATTCACTTAGAAAATAAATGTTTCTATGATATCACATCCAAAGCGATTGAAAAGGAAGAAGCTAAATTTTTATAAGCCTAATCCACACACCCCCTCTCTTAGGCGTATTTTTTACTTCATTTGGTATCAGAGCCAGGTTACTCAAACGACATGCCTAACATGCCTGAGTAAAAGATCTAATGGCTTCTTTGAGTTTTGATATTTGCAAAGGGACAATCCCACTCTAGGACATCACTCTTCGATGGAACGAACTACGCTATATAGAAGAATCGCATGAAGGAATTCCTTCTGGAGGTTGACTATGATTTATGAGATATCATTACGACCGGGCCATATATTCATGTAAAAGGATGGAACTTCAAGGAAAGCTACGGACTACGATGTAGCAGATAAGCGTGCAATTTCATTAAATGCTAAGGCGAAAAATATTATCGCTTATCAACTGACGAGGGAAGAATACAATAGCGTAAGTTCATGTATATTCGCTAAATACATGTGGGAGATGCTTCAAGTCACTCCTGAAGGAACCACTCCAGTTATATAAGAAAGAATAGCGCTCCTAACTCATCAATACGAGTTGTTCACTGTGGAAGTTGATGAAACTATAAGTCAAATGTATCCAAGATTCATGACCATCATCAATTAGATGTTTTCTCTTGGCAAGATCATTCCCGACAACGAGAAGGTTCGAAAAATCTTGAGATCACTTCCGAGAGAATGGAATTCCAAATTTACCGCTATCTATGAAGCCAAGGATTTAGATGCGCTATCTGTCTCCGAACTAATCGGATCTCTCACTTCATATGAGATTACTCAACTATCCATGAAAGAAAAGACGCAAGCTAGGAATCAACAAATCATTGCCTTTAATATTGAACAAGAAAGTAATTCCGATGTAGACATCGAAGAATAAGAGGATATGATGAAGCAACTAACCATGCTGACAAAAGGATTTGAGAAGTTCGAACAAAGAAGAAGATTCAAAGGGAACTCCAAATTCCAGCAGAAGAACAAGAGAATATCCTAATCCGAGAATAATGTCCAGAAATGTTTCAGGTGTAATAAGCCAGGACACTTCGCTTCAAATTGCACATTACCAAGTGATGATAAAAAAACAAAGAAGCAGAAGGCCATGGTGACAAACTGGGAAGATTCCGAGAATGAACGAACGGAGGAAGAAAACCTTGCTTACGTGGCTAATGATGATCAGGTATCTTCTTCATTTACTATTAAGAAAATGAATATTCTTATTGAATTATATGCGAGTATGGAAGAATCTCCTGATAACGCCTCCTCAGTTTTTGAAGCAGATGAAAGTAAGGAAGAGGTATGTGAAATAATTCAAAACGCTCATGAAAGATCAAGTTGCTCAAATCGGTAACGAAAAAGTTGGTTAAACAGCAAGATGACTTAGCGAGAGAAAAACATCATGCTGGAAATCTCACGCTTGAAAGCAAAGATAGATTTTTCTAAGAAAGAAAAAGTTCAATGCGATTGCAAGGAACTTGAAACGACAAACAGTATCTAGAGATATCACTGCACTTTGACATTACTTAGAAGAAAAAGAGCGTACCATTGATAAACTTCTCGAAGGAAAGCAAAACCTAGATATGTTATTGAATATGCCTAGAAATACTGGAAAATCAGGGATAGGATATTCCATGGCAGAAGAACATGTTGCACCAGTCGTACGAAAACCAAAATTTTTTTCTTGCGGTCGTCATGGTCATTATTCATAAAACTGTTTTCTAAAGAGAACTAATAAATCAAAATATGTTTGAAGGCTACATAGATTCCTTGATAACCATGTTCCTAAAGCTGGCCTACTTAAGTTCATGAGATCACTGTTTGAGATGTATGATATATCACATGTCAACATTAGTTACTTTGCTACTAACATGTTAGGGCCCAACCAGCATTGAGTACCTCAGAAAATAACTTATTCCTGCAGGTACAACGAAGATGTTCCAGTAAGAAAAATAGGTAGTACCTCGATAGCGGGTTTTCCCACCATATGACAGGTGATATCAGTAAGTTCGTGTCGTTGAGAGCATATGACGGAGGATATGTTTCATATGCTGACAACACCAAAGCTAGGATCATTGGAGTTGGAATTATCGGTAACAGTTAACATACTAATATAGACGACGTATGGCTAGTTAAGGATTTAGAACATAATTTAATAAGCATAAGTTAGTTGTGCGATAAGGGTTATATCGTAACTTTTGTAAATGATAAATGCATAGCTAAAAAGGATGATGAAATTATATTTAGTGGATCAAGGTATGGTAATATCTACTGCATAACTCTTAATGATATCACAAACAAAAATGTCAAGATCTTAGCAGTTACACAGGATATCACATGGTTATGACTTAGACGCTTGGGACACGCCAATATGGAGCTGATATCTCATATAATCAGCAAAGAACTTATAAGAGGTGTTCCTAACATGAAATTCACCAAGGACAGAACGTGCAAAACATGCCAAATGGGTAAGTAGTCTAAGACGTCATTTAAGGTAAAGAATGTGATATCTACTTCCAGACCTCTGGAACTACTTCATCTCGACCTTTTTGGTCCAGTTCAGATAATGTCTCTGCGAGGTACAAGATATGCATTTATTATTGTAGATGACTATTCTAGTATACCTGGACAATATTTCTTGCACATAAGAGTGAAGCATTAGATAGTTTTGCACCACTAGTAAAGAGACTTGAAAATGAGAAAGAAATTAACGTATGCAAGATACGCAGTGATAACGGCCTGGAATTTGATAGTGAATCATTTGCATCTTTTTATGATCAGTATGGGTATAGTCATAACTTCTCTGCTCCTATAACACCCCAATAGAACGACGTAGTTCAGCGAAAAAATAGAGTGTTAAAGGAGATGGTTAGATCAATGCTACATGAGTATGATATTCCCAAACAATTCTGGGCGGAAGCTGTTAGTACAGTCTGCTATGTGTCTAATCGTGTTTTCCTTAGATCAATCTTAAAAAGAACTTCCGATGAAATTGGAACGGTAGAACTCCAAATATAGGATATTTTCATGTGTTTGGCTGTAAGTGTTTTATTTTGAATGATAGAGATAAAAGAGGAAAATTTCACTCTAAGGTAGATGAAGGGATATTCCTTGGTTACAGTCTTCATTCCAAAGCTTATCACATCTATAATAAAAGGAAAAAGACTGTTCATGAATCTATACATGTAACATTTGATGAGATTCCTACCGCAAATGCTACAATGAGGAAGGTATAGAATTACATCGTGCAGAGAAATATGTTTCTGAAGAAACAAATGAGGATATTCCAAAAGACGACAACAATGATACACTGAACCCAGAAGCTTCAGATGAACAGCATCGCCGAAATTTCAAGCAGGCTTCCAGTCATCCAACATATCAAGTCATAGGGAATATCACCTCTGGAATCAAAACGCGGGCAGCTGCAAGAAATCAACACACATAGGAATCCAATGATGCATTGCTCTTTACGGTAGAACCAAGAACCATCCATGAAGCACTAGATGACAAATCATGGATTACCGGTAAGGAGGACAAACTATCCCAATTCAAAAAGAGCCAAGTATGGACGCTTGTAGAAAGGTCGGACGAAAAATCCATTATAGGAACAAAATGGGTGTTTCGCAACAAACTTGATGAGAAGGGTAAAATGAACAGAAATAAAGCAAGGTTAGTTGCAAACGGTTATTCCCAGGATGAAGGTATATATTTCGAAGACTCTTTTGCTCTAGTAGCTAGATTAGAATCTATAGGTGTTTTACATGCTTATGCATGTTTTAAAAGATTTAAACTTTTTCAAATTGACATAAAAGTTGCTTTTTAAATGGTTTTATAAACGAGGAATTTTACGTTGAACAACCTACTGGTTTTGTTAAAGAACGATTTTCAAATCATGTTTTCAAACTAAATAAAGAATTGTATGGTTTAAAGCAAGCCCCAGGGCATGGTATGAAAGATTGAGCAAATATTTTATAGACATGAGATTTACTACTCGAACTATTGATAACACCCTGTTTATTAAATATGAATGTGATCACATGCTGTTAGTAAAATTTTTCGTTGATGATATGATTTTCGGAAGTACTAACAACCTTCTTTGCGAGGAATTTTCTACCATGCAGAAGGAATTCGAAATGAGTCTAATGGGTGAGCTGAACTACTTCCTTGGGTTGCAAATAAAGCAACTTGACTCGGGAACCTTCATATCTCATACGAAGTATAACAAGGAACTGCTAGTCAAATTTCGAATAAGTGACTCCAAGGTACTTTCCACTCCTATACATGAGACCACAAAAATCGATAGCGATGAACCTGGTACTCAGATTGATCAAACTCAATGTCGAAGTATGATCGGAAGTCTCCTTTATTTAACTGCAAGTATACCTGATATCATGTTTGTTGTTGGGCATGTGCTGGAGATATCAATCGAATCCTAAGGAATCTCACTTGACAGCAGTCAAACGAATACTTAGATATATAAAAGGCACTGTTAATTTTGGTCTTTGGTATTCCAATACCAATGAATTCTCATTAGTGGGATATTTTGGTGCCGACTATGCTGGTTGTAGAGGAGATAAGAAAAGTACTAGTGGTACATGTGAGTTACTTGGGAATTCCCTAGTAACTTGGTCAAGTAGAAAGCCAAATGTTGTCGGCCTTTCTACAACCAAAGCTGAATATATGGGTTTACAAAATTGTTGTCAACAAGTTCTTTGGATGAAACAAACCCTTAGTGATTTTGGGTTGAGTTATGACAAGATTCCTATTCTTTGCGATAGTACTAGCGCCATAAGCATTACCAAGAATCTGGTGCATCATTCTCTAACTAAGCATAGAGAGGTTAAACACCACTTTATACGAGATCATGCTCAAAAAGGGAACATCAGCGTGGACTTCGTAGGAACAAATGATCAGCTTGTTGATATCTTCACGAAGCCCTTAATTGAGACAAGATTCTACGACATCCGTGATCGATTGGGAATAACAGGGCTAAATAAGGTTCGATAACTTGCCAAAATTATGCCAGTTATTCTAAAAATTCTAAGATTCCAAGTCTAGAGCTATTCTTGATAGAAATTCGTATTAACTTCGGCTTTTAGAATTATTCCGAAGATCTTATCCTAATTTCAGCCTTTAGAATTATTCCTAAGATCTTATCCTAATTTCAGCCTTTTAGAATTATTTCTAAAATCTTATTCTTATTTCAGCCTTTAGAATTATTTTAGGAAAATAAGATTTTTTTTCGTTTTTATCTCAAATAAGTCTTCAATAACCTGTCCTTACTTGAAGAGATCACGTCAAATCACTCAGAGATATATGACTCCTCGATTGACGGTTTATTCCACTAGTGAAATTCAAATTTTCAAAATTTGATTTCCATCCTTATCTTTTCCATGTTTAAAACTGTTCATATTCTGTACATCCCAAAAGAATAATCCATCTTCTCACTTCATCTTCATCCTAAAAACTATCGTCCCTTCAAACTTTTCTATCTCTGAAAATGGTGAAACCCGCTGGAACTAAAGGTGCCTCAATCGAGCAAAGCTCAAGCAGAAAATGCAAGGAACCCATGTCCGACAAGTCAAACTTCGATCCCATTCCTACCTCTCCTAAAACCGCCTCACCTCAACCCTCTTCTGCTCGAACCACCCGCTCAAAAGTTCAAACCTCGAGCAAAGCTCCTCCCAATGTTAAACCGAATCCTTTGAAGAAGGAAAAGGTTACACAAAACAAGAAGGCGACTCCGACCGATGACCCTATTCCGCTTTGTGAACCAACTCCGTCTGCTAAGCCAACTTCTTCGCCTCAGCCTAAGGAACCCTCTGTCGATTCGCCTAGAAAATCCCCTCCATCCCCGCTTAGAGAACCATCGTCGATCGAAGAAATGGCAAAATCCATGGAGGAGGATGCTGAAGAAGTCGATAAGGAAGAAAATGAATCAAGTCTACCCACTTTTAATTTGAACAAACTGAGAGAGATTCCTGAAGAGGTGATTTTTTGAACCATGTTTCGAAGGAAAACTTCAAAGGTTTTGCGAAGAGAGATATCACGAGAGGGCGAGGGGTTGCGTTCAATAGATTGCCTGAAAGTCGTGTGGCCACGGGGCTGATAGAGTACGGTTAGGAGAAGTTCCTGAGCATTAATAGGACCTGTTACCCTGAAGCGGTCAAGCTGTTCTGTGGTAACTTTGATTATGAGGAAAAGGGATACGAGATCACCATCACCTCGTTTGTACATGGAAGGAAGATCGTGTGGACAAGGAAAAAGATGAAAGAGATGCTGAGAGTTGCGGATGAGGGTATATGTCACTACAACGTGAATGAGTAGTGCAATTCCGTAGAGTTCAAGTACCTGGAAGTCTTTAGGACACTATGGAATACCAATATCAAGCCTAGGTTTTTCGATGAAGAAGCGCTGAACCAACTGCACATTGCTTACTTCTTTCTCCACAAAGTGCTTAACATGACCCTCTGGAGTGCTAAGATAGGACGCCGAGGCCATTCCACTACCATGACTTTCATGAGCACTTTTTCCATTTGCATGGTCTCTCAGAACAAGAAGTTCAATCTTGGGTTCGTTATCATGAAATTCATGATTAGGGCCTTTGAGAGCAATGACAAACCACTCCCGTATGGAATGCTGCTGAGCCACCTATTTGATTGTGAGGGAACAACACTGACCCCTGCTTGGAAAGATGATGCAAAGCACGTTGTGGATGTGATCACCCTGAAAAGAATGGGTATTCATCATAACAGACAGGGCTGGTTCAAGGCAAAGGAGAAGAAGTCAGAGGGTAGTGCTCAGAAAAATAAGTTGGTTGCTAAGGAAAAGGCGAAGGTTGTTGAGCTGAGTGGATCTGATTAGGAAGTTGGTGAGGAACACGATGTCGATGAGGATGTGATAACTGCGATCCGTGTGATATCGTTGATATCAAGGCTAACAACCAGAAGCGCTTCAAAAAGATCAAGGAGCAGAACCTTGAAATCCTGCTTAAGTTGTCCAAGATAAAAAAAAAGCTGAAGAAATCCATCCCAAAATCCACCGAGTACGATAGTGATACCAGCTTTTAGGATGCCTTCTCTTATGATATCCCGCTCTTAGCTCTTCTCTTAGGTGGTGCTCGTTTAGGTCTGTGTTGCTTGTGTGGTTGGTCACTCCATCTTTTTTTCGTTGTTGAAGTGGGAGAATTAAGGTTATTAATGTGTGGTGTCGTTTCGAGTCTAGTGAAGTCGTGAGGTTGTTTGATGGGTTAGTACTTATGGAACCCATTTATATTTTGATGATATATATATGATGCTTATTTGTGCTTACTAATTGTTATGTCTCGATAAGTATCTGATGCCTGAACCATGTTTGGAAAAAGTGCACTTAGGCAGGGGGTGTGGCGACCCTACTTCCTAATTAAGTTAATTGGCGGATTTCCCCGCAACAGAACACGCGGAAGACCCGATAAAATTTTCTTTTTAATTTAAATAACCTACATAGTATTATATCGGGTTTACAAAAATATCTACTATTAATACTTTGGGCCGAAGCCCCAAAATTTCAAACCCAATATCAAACACTATGCCACTCCACAGGTCGCGTCCCATGTACTGCGCCACCCTCAAAAGTCCGTGGAGTCACCGCCGCCAGCTCGCCATGAATCTCAACCCTGACACTAGTCGGTGTCGGGTTCATTCTTACCTACAAACAAAAATAGGATAGAACCCTGAGCTATTGCCCAGTAGGTGATTACATAACATGCAATACGTGCGTGCACTCCACCCAATCCCGGTTCCTCACAATATAATATAATGCACACTCGACAAATCTCATCTATCAATTCTCAATTCTCAACAGGGCCCTAGGTCAGACTCGGCACCCACGCGCGCAATGGCAAAGTACACCATCAACCATGCGGTAGCCCACACCGGCCGCGCCGAGTCGCTCCTTCCGCACACAATCTCAACCCGACGGCTTTTTCCCCGAATGTTATACCACAAGTTCGGGTAGACAGGAATCTCACATCTGTCTGCCGTCCCTGAGCCAAATAATATCCGGTGGTTTACACCTCGGGTGGCTCAATCCCGAGTAGATGGGTGTCGCAAACCCCCTCTCCCACCAAGTGCATAATCGAGTCTGAACCTGACTGCCAAAATCGGCAACTCTACCCTTCTCACATTGATAATATCATCGATCACATCATCTCTCACCCTATCGTGAATATGCACATGGCATGATTATGTAAAACATCAAATCACATATAGCACATATTATTTCCTTCAAATAATATCCCCAAAATACTCTCGTATCTTAAAATAAGGGTTGACCCGAAAGTTCTAGTCAAAGTATGAATATACTTTGATTTAAAGATAAAATGAACTTAAAATAATTTTATTCAAAGATGTGGGCTATTACCCGAATTTAACCTTTTAAATTCGGCGAAATTTAAATATTTCGCTTAGATATCGAAATTCTGCCCGAATTTGAAATATTAATTTCGGCGAAATATAATGCCCGAATTTAACCTTTTAAATTCGGCGAAATTTAAATATTTCGCTTAGATATCGAAATTCTGCCCGAATTTGAAATATTAAATTCGGCGAAATAAAATGCCCGAATTTAACCTTTTAAATTCGGCGAAATTTAAATCTTGGCCCGCGGCCCTCTTTACTCACTCACCACCTCATTAATCTTTTCGGCCCGCGAGCTCCTTTTTCAGCCCGCGAAATTTCTTTCCTCTCTCACGCTTCACGAACCTTTTTGGCCCGCGAATCCGTTCCAGATGTCACATAAACATGTAATAACTTTACGGAACTCATATTGAGTTCGAACTTCACATAATTCATCAAAAACGTCAAATAACATATCAAAATACCCGAAATTCATAAATTCGGATGACCTTTCATCCAAATTCGTTTAACTATAAAAATCAACATAAGAAATGTTTGTAGGGGTTAAAAACCACCTACCTCACTTCCAAGTTAGCCGAAATTGCTTAATTCTTTTCTGCTTTTCTTCGTTTGTTTTCTCCTCTTTCTCTTTCTCTTTTTTCTTTCGTTTGATATTTTCGTTTGTCCTTATCACCTTTTGAGATAAACCTTTAAAAGGAAAGTTACGTTTCCTTTCTCTTAAGGAAATCTCTTATTGGGCCTACTTTAAATTAATTTGGGCCCATATCTATTTATTTTACTCAAAGAGTATTTTTCTTATTTTCGGTTCAATTTCCCGAAAATTCGCTTTGTCCGAAAATTAACTTCATAATTTTCCGAAAATTACAGAATAATTTTCACGCTAATTGCGCATTATTCCCGTATTAATTTTACGGGTATTACATCCTCCCCCCCTAAAAGAAATTTCGTCCCCGAAATTTAAGTTGTCTGAAACAACTCAGGGTATTTCTCTCTCATTTCGTCTTCTCGCTCCCAAGTGGCTTCTTCCAATATCTGGTTTCGCCATAAGACATTCACGAGGGGAATATTCTTATTTCGTAATTGCTTCACCTCATACATTAGAATCTCTACCGGCTTTTCTTCGTAACTCAAGTCCGGCTTCAATTGTTGGTGAAGTCTTTTGTCTCTTAGCACATGATACGGGTCCAACACATACTTTCGCAGTGTAGACACGTGGAATACGTCATGGACTTGTGCTAACGACGTCGGTAATTCTAGCTGATATGCTACTTCACCGACTCTTTTCAAAATTTTGAAAGGTCCTATATATCTTGGACTCAACTTTCCTTTTTGTCCGAACCGTTTGATACTTTCAAAAATACTTTATCACCTTCTTCAAATTCTAACGACCTTCGCCTAAGTCTGCATAACTCTTCTGGCGACTTTGGGCCGTTTGCATTTTCTCCCGAATTTTCTTAACAACTTCAGTCATTTCGCGTACCATCTCGGGACCTAATAGCGCCTTCTCGCCGATTTCATCCCAATGAACTGGGGATCGACATTTACGTCCGTATAAGGCTTCGTAAGGCGCCATTCCGATCGTTGCTTGATAGCTGTTGTTATATGAAAATTCTATTAACGGGAGATATTTACTCCAACTCCCTTGAAAATCCAAGACACATGCTCTCAACATGTCTTCGAGTGTCTGGATCGTCCTTTCCGATTGTCCGTCAGTCTGGGGATGATAAGCTGAACTAAATGATAATTTAGTTCCCAGAGCTTTCTGTAAGCTTTTCCAGAACTGGGACAGAAATCTTGAATCTCGATCTGATACGATCGATATCGGAATTCCATGGAGTCTCACTATCTCTTGAATGTAGAGTTCAGCGAACTTCTCCATGGGATAGGTCTGGTGAATAGGCAAGAAATGGGCGGACTTAGTCAGTCTGTCAACAATCACCCAAATTGCATCATAACCTTTCACCGTTCTTGGCAACCCGACGACAAAATCCATTGTTATATGGTCCCACTTCCACTCGGGAATCGTCAAAGGTTGTAACATTCCTGCCGGTCTTTGATGTTCTGCTTTGATCTGCTGACAAGTCAGGCATCTATGTACAAATGCAGCAACATCCTTTTTCATTCCCGGCCACCAATAATTTAGTCGCAAATCACGATACATTTTCGTTGCACCGGGATGCACCGAATATATTGTCATATGTGCCTCCGTCATTAAAGTTCGACGAATCTCTTCATCTTCCGGCACATATAAGCGACTTTTAAATCGTAAACTCCCGTCTTCTCGGAATTCAAATTCCGATGAGACTTCTTTATCTTGTTCTCTTTGTTTCTTCAAGTACAACTCATCTTTCTTTTGTACTTCAATGATTCGGTCTAATAGTGTTGGCTTAAGTGTCAACACTGCCAACTTTTCTTCAATCTCTCCGAAATTGATTACTTCAACTCCGAATTGGCGTAATTCAGTGTTTACAGTTTTGCGGCTCAATGCATCTGCGACTACGTTCGCTTTTCCTGGATGATAATTTATCACACAGTCGTAGTCTTTGACTAACTCGAGCCATCTTCTTTGCCTCATATTTAACTCCTTCTGGGTGAAGAAGTACTTCAAACTCTTGTGATCCGTGAAGATCTCGCATCTTTCTCCGTAAAGATAGTGTCGCCATGTTTTAAGAGCAAACACTACGGCTGCGAGTTCGAGATCATGAGTGGGGTAATTTTTCTCATATGGCTTTAATTGTCGGGAGGCATAAGCGATCACCTTCCCGTTTTGCATTAAAACACACCCCAACCCATATTTAGAGGCATCACTATAAACAGAAAAATTTCCAGTACCCGAAGGTATTGCTAACACTGGAGCAGTTGTTAGCCTTTTCTTTAATTCCTGGAAACTTTGCTCACATTCATCCGTCCATTTGAACGGAACATTTTTCTTTGTCAAATTGGTGAGCGTCGAGGCGATGCTGGAAAAGTCCTTAATGAACTTTCGATAATACCCAGCTAGCCCGAGAAAACTTCTTATCTCCGTGGGAGTGGTTGGTCTTGGCCAATTTTCTATAGCTTCTATCTTGCTGGGATCTACTGAAATTCCGTTTCCCGAAATAACATGCCCCAGAAAGATTACTCGATCCAACCAAAATTCGCACTTTTTAAATTTGGCGAATAATTGTTTCTCCCGAAGAATTCCTAGGACCGCTCTCAAATGTTCCTCATGTTCATCTTTTGTCTTGGAATAAATGAGAATATCGTCGATAAAGACGATAACACATCGGTCCAGCAATTTTTTGAATACTCGGTTCATCAAATCCATGAAGGCTGCCGGAGCATTCGTCAATCCGAAAGGCATGACCAAAAATTCATAGTGGCCGTACCTCGTACTGAATGCGGTTTTTGGAATGTCCGCTTCCCGGATCTTCAGCTGATGATAACCGGAGCGCAGGTCGATCTTAGAAAATACTGTTGCTCCTTGGAGTTGATCGAATAAATCGTCAATCCTTGGCAATGGGTATTTATTCTTAATCGTGATCTTGTTGAGTTCACGATAATCGATACACATTCTCATCGACCCGTCCTTTTTCTTCACAAATAAAACCGGGGCTCCCCATGGTGAGAAACTGGGTTGAATAAAACCCTTCTGCAACAAATCTTCCAATTGCTCCTTCAATTCTCGTAATTCGTTCGGTGCTAACCGATACGGGGATTTAGAGATCGGGGCAGCTCCAGGTACAAGATCGATTGCAAATTTAATCTCCCGATCAGGGGGTAATCCCGGAAGATCCTCGGGAAATACATCGGAATATTCGTTCACTATCGGAACCTCTCAAGTTTAAGCTGGGAAGATTCCTCAGCATTCACCGCAAAAACTAGGAACGATTCGCAACCCGTATTTACGAGTCGCTGAGCTTTTAAAGCAGAAATCCGAGGGATTGAGTTTCATTCTTTCTTCCCGAAAATTCAAACTCCTCTCCCTCTGGCGATCGAAACCTAACTACCCTTTTTGAACAATCAATAATGGCTCCGTATTTCGAAAGCCAATCCATCCCGAATATAATATCGTAATCATTCATCGGGATTACTATTAGGTTACATCTAACTCTCTACCCTCCATTCTTACGGGACATTTCTCAACCACCAAATTTGATCGAGTTGGATCCCCATGTGGTAAAGATACCACGAAATCACATAATGAACGGGAGGGATAGATTCCTGCCCTGGCCACAAAGTTAGCCGATACAAACGAATGTGTGGCTCCCGAGTCAATCAAGATCGAAGAGGGCACATGAAATATACTCAACGTACCCGTAACTACATTCGGGTTTGCCTCCGCCTCCTCATTAGTCAGAGTAAAAACTCTTGCAGGCACAGGTGGAGGTCGAATGAGGTTACGCGGTTGAGTCTGCACTAGAGGCTGACCTCTCGGGCAATTCCGTGCGATGTGTCCGGCCTCACCGCACCGGAAACATTGCAGAGTCTGCACCGGTCGTGGTCCGTAGCATATGCCAAAGTGATTTCGTCCACACTGTTGGCATTGGGGCGCTGGTACCGGGGGTCGGTTGGGAACATTGGCCGGTCTCTGATAAGCATTCGGGCGCCACATCTGTTGACTCGGTCGATTTCCTTTATTCTTCGGGTCCTTGCCGAAGAATTGTCGCTTTTGGCCGTTTCCTCCTTGCTGTTGCTGACTCTCCCTTTTCCTACTTGCCTCTTGGGCTTCCCTTACTACTCCTTCCGCTTGTTCTGCGATCAACGCTCGCTCCGTCGCCTGACGGAACTCTAATTGGCGTACTCCCGCCACACTTAAATCTCGATAAAATTCGGGCTTCAGCCCTCGAAGAAATCTCGTCACCTTTAGAGTATTGGTTGCCACGAGATGAGGTGCAAAACGAGATAATTCTTCAAATTTGCGGATGTATTCCGCAACTGGCATTCGCCCTTGTTTCAGGTTCATGAATTCATACATTCGCTGCTCCTGATCGTGAGCAGTGAAGTACTTATCATAAAACAGTTCCCTGAAGCGTTCCCATGTCATCGTCGCCGGATCTTCTAACACCTTTATGGTGTTCCACCAAAAACGCGCGCTTCCCCGAAATAGGGAAACGGCACACAACACCTTCTCATTGTTCGGCACACGACTGTATATAAATAAGTCTTCTATTGTGTCGATCCAGTCCTCAGCTGCCGCAGGATTAGTAGCTTCGGCGAAAACTGGTGGATTTAACTTACGAAATCGCTCCCCTATGATCTCTACGCGATCAGGCTGTGGGGATGGACGGTGCTCAGATGAGCTCTGGTGATTTATCAAATCATGAATTTGGTCTTACTGTCTTTGGATAAGTTCAGTCAGCCTATTTATCGTGTCATGCTCACGAGTCGGGGGTGGGGATTCAGATTCGCCCCTCCGACTGGACTCTCCAACGAACACGTTCCTCGGTCTTCCTCTTGGCATTTTCCAAATACTAGATAATTCATGTAACAAATATACATGAGATCACATAATCATATCAAAGTATTACACTTAACTTACAGGCGAGGCTGGTTCTCCCGGCTTTTGAGTGGCAGTACATGGACAGTCTTCAGAATCTAAAGCCTAAGCTCTGATACCACCTGTGGCGACCCTACTTCCTAATTAAGTTAATTGGCGGATTTCCCCGCAACAGAACACGCGGAAGACCCGATAAAATTTTCTTTTTAATTTAAATAACCTACATAGTATTATATCGGGTTTACAAAAATATCTACTATTAATACTTTGGGCCGAAGCCCCAAAATTTCAAACCCAATATCAAACACTATGCCACTCCACAGGTCGCGTCCCATGTACTGCGCCACCCTCAAAAGTCCGTGGAGTCACCGCCGCCAGCTCGCCATGAATCTCAACCCTGACACTAGTCGGTGTCGGGTTCATTCTTACCTACAAACAAAAATAGGATAGAACCCTGAGCTATTGCCCAGTAGGTGATTACATAACATGCAATACGTGCGTGCACTCCACCCAATCCCGGTTCCTCACAATATAATATAATGCACACTCGACAAATCTCATCTATCAATTCTCAATTCTCAACAGGGCCCTAGGTCAGACTCGGCACCCACGCGCGCAATGGCAAAGTACACCATCAACCATGCGGTAGCCCACACCGGCCGCGCCGGGTCGCTCCTTCCGCACACAATCTCAACCCGACGGCTTTTTCCCCGAATGTTATACCACAAGTTCGGGTAGACAGGAATCTCACATCTGTCTGCCGTCCCTGAGCCAAATAATATCCGGTGGTTTACACCTCGGGTGGCTCAATCCCGAGTAGATGGGTGTCGCAAACCCCCTCTCCCACCAAGTGCATAATCGAGTCTGAACCTGACTGCCAAAATCGGCAACTCTACCCTTCTCACATTGATAATATCATCGATCACATTATCTCTCACCCTATCGTGAATATGCACATGGCATGATTATGTAAAACATCAAATCACATATAGCACATATTATTTCCTTCAAATAATATCCCCAAAATACTCTCGTATCTTAAAATAAGGGTTGACCCGAAAGTTCTAGTCAAAGTATGAATATACTTTGATTTAAAGATAAAATGAACTTAAAATAATTTTATTCAAAGATGTGGGCTATTACCCGAATTTAACCTTTTAAATTCGGCGAAATTTAAATATTTCGCTTAGATATCGAAATTCTGCCCGAATTTGAAATATTAAATTCGGCGAAATATAATGCCCGAATTTAACCTTTTAAATTCGGCGAAATTTAAATATTTCGCTTAGATATCGAAATTCTGCCCGAATTTGAAATATTAAATTCGGCGAAATAAAATGCCCGAATTTAACCTTTTAAATTCGGCGAAATTTAAATCTTGGCCCGCGGCCCTCTTTACTCACTCACCACCTCATTAATCTTTTCGGCCCGCGAGCTCCTTTTTCAGCCCGCGAAATTTCTTTCCTCTCTCACGCTTCACGAACCTTTTTGGCCCGCGAATCCGTTCCAGATGTCACATAAACATGTAATAACTTTACGGAACTCATATTGAGTTCGAACTTCACATAATTCATCAAAAACGTCAAATAACATATCAAAATACCCGAAATTCATAAATTCGGATGACCTTTCATCCAAATTCGTTTAACTATAAAAATCAACATAAGAAATGTTTGTAGGGGTTAAAAACCACCTACCTCACTTCCAAGTTAGCCGAAATTGCTTAATTCTTTCTGCTTTTCTTCGTTTGTTTTCTCCTCTTTCTCTTTCTCTTTTTTCTTTCGTTTGATATTTTCGTTTGTCCTTATCACCTTTTGAGATAAACCTTTAAAAGGAAAGTTACGTTTCCTTTCTCTTAAGGAAATCTCTTATTGGGCCTACTTTAAATTAATTTGGGCCCATATCTATTTATTTTACTCAAAGAGTATTTTTCTTATTTTCGGTTCAATTTCCCGAAAATTCGCTTTGTCCGAAAATTAACTTCATAATTTTCCGAAAATTACAGAATAATTTTCACGCTAATTGCGCATTATTCCCGTATTAATTTTACGGGTATTACAGGGGGAGCACACGAACTGGTTAATTCGAAACTTATCTATGATATATCTATGCATGTTACATGTGATATTTGCACTTAGACAGGGGGAGTAAAATCCATCTATGATATATCTTCGCATGTTACATGAGATATTTCCATTTAGGCAGGGGGAGCATATATACTTTGGTTTTGAGTTTCTGAAAAATAATATGCTCCGATTGGATCATGAGTTACTTAGACATATGCGTTAGGAATTGCATGATCGAATATGCTTACATGCTTTCGTGATGCATTAATGACATGTCATCATCAAAAAGGGGGAGAATGTTGACCTTTTTGGTTTGTATGCTTTGAAGAGTTTTGGTGATTTATGTAATTAGGGTCATAACATGACAAATTCGATTCTGACGTATTAAAATGTCTAAGTATATGATAATATTCGACTATACATATTTTATAGACAACATCATTCAAAATATCGAATATTTGATATACATGTGATTATGTGCTTAACTGAAAAACTATGTGATCACATGTTATAGATGTCTCACATGCTAGGGAATATCTGATTACAGATACAATGTGCTATTTATGGTAAATCGTGTGAGATATCATGCTGAGCTATATATGAAAAGTATGTTGTCTAAATATGTAATGTGCAATATCCGTTTGAATTTATCTATTCTGGGAAGAAATCTTATCGATAATCCGTGCATGCATTCTACTTGATCAAAAATGGAAAAATCAATTAGGATTTCTTATTGCTGAGATTAAGGAACCATAAAAAGAAAAAGATCCTGGTTGATTGACTTTATATGTTAAATATCACATATGGAAAGTACTGTTATGGAAAATATCATCCTGAATAGAATTATATGCCTTGATTTTGAATATGTGCTTTTAAATGGAATAAAATCATGCTTGTGACCGTTGTGATATTATTTGAATGGTATGATTCGTTGGCATATAAATTGCTCGATTATTACATGGATTATGTGATATATTGAGGATTAATCTTGTGATTGACTTTCCATGTAAGTGTTGATTGACAAAGGCTTATATATTTTGAGCAACACTTAGAGGATCGAGCTAACGAGAACTTGTGAAAGTACGCGCAAGAAAGATATTGAGCAGAAGAAAACAATTCAGAGATCTTGAGCGTTAACTTGCGAATAGTCTTCTGCAGTTGAGCGATCATTTGTGAATCTGAGCGTACTGAGTTTGATAACATCCTCCACGCCATACATTGTGTCTTTGGACGTGCTTTCTTAGGACGTGAGGTACACGAAGGAGGCAAGGTCGACGTTTATGTGCACGTAAAGGAAAGGACTGTGTTCCGGGGGCCCTTCGGTAGCGAGCTGTTTCCGACTGGGAATTGGAGATTCCCGGGAGCGAAACTCGGTGTGCGGTAACCTAGAGTGTCTAGTGTTCGACTTGTTTCGGCTTGTGTATTGAGCATAATCAATCTGTTTTGTAACCGACTAAGGTAACATTATAGTGATTGATTAACTCTTGAGGAACAAAACTCAAGGAGGGACTAAACTCCGATTGGGGATATAACCTCTATAAAAGTCATTTCTCACGTTACTTTCGGCTCTTTATATTTTTCGTGAGATATATTTGATACACATCCGACGCAACTAGGAGATAACCGACGAAATATTCTTTGAAAAGTATTCACTTAGAAAAGAAACGTTTATAGGATATTACATCCAAAGCGATTGAAAAGAAGTTAAATTTTTATAAGCCTAATTCACACCTCCCCTCTTAGGCTTATTTTTTACTTCAACAATAAATTATTCTAAAATATCTTTAGGTCTTCCCCTTACTCTTTCTAAAATAAATATTTTTAGTACTAATTACTCTGCCTTTCGTTAAATAAAAGTAATCAAAATATATTTCATCACTAAAAACGATAAAAGATATTCATCTGTTTTCTTTCATTTGTGTTCCATGGAAGAGTATTATTATTAAGTTTCTATTAGTCTAAAATCTTGCTTTTTAGTTACTGTGACCTTAGATAATAATGTTAAATGATTTTTCAAATACATCTTAAACATCTTTGGAACACCATTAGGCATAAAATATTTCTTTTTGAATTAAAGTTTTATTAAAAAAAACCAACCATATTGTGAATACCGAATGATACAAAGTTAAAATGATTTAGATATCAGATTAATCATTTGTAAAACAAAATTTTTTTAGGAAATTCGGACTGCAAACGGCGTATTTTATTATTGTTTGTTTTTGTTTTCTAGGAAAAGGTGACAACTATTTAAATGTACTTTATATGAAAAGGTATTTGTCGAGGGGTGGTGAGGTGACACTGGCTAGCCTGTCAAACGACGATTGTAAACTTTCAAAATAGCGTGTATAATTACAATACAATGAGCTATTATATGTTTTTACCGGAAAACGTATTTTTATCATTCAGGCTTAATATTTGAGAACAAACATCGGTCATATCTTAGATAGTGGAGATGACCTTCACCGTCAAAACCCAGCGATTTAGCGAAATAGCAACCGAATTAAAGATATAGAAATGAAATACAATAGAATTAAACATATGCAACATGGCTAAGCAATCGTCGATGATAGAACCTTCCAGCGACGAGTCTGACTTATTCAATCTGAGCATGCGTATGACATTGGAACAATCTCCCTCTATCTCAACATTCCTCCAACCCGAATCTGTGCTACGAAAATTGCCCAACTTTCGTCATTGCCTCGTGGTTCTATGGTGCCCGCAGGAAACTTTTTCCATCACTTAGTAGTTAATCCATCTGCCCGAGTGATCGCGAGCTACCAGACTCATTGATGCGCTCCTCAACATCTATGTAAGGCCTCTTCAAAGTACTTAACAAGTGCTCTGCAGAACACTTCCATCGAGCTGGAATCTGGGAATTAATCTGTTGAACATTCGACTGCTCTTAAAAGACACTTGCTTGAACCATCTCCACTGCTGGAACTAAGGTGGACTCCACTTGCTGAGTTATACCCTCTAGCCTTCATATTACAGAACTCCATAGCGCCCAACACAGGTTTAGAAACAAAGAAAAATCTAGCCTGCCCAGTGTTTCAAACATCGATCTAAGCCGGGCTTCTACAGATCTGTCCAACTGACGAACAACCTCATGCGGAAATTGAGTTTTATTTCCAGAACGCCTTCGAACACTGGACAAATACATGGCAGTAATCCTCCAAATAGCATCGCATCTTGCACAATAAGTCGATGACACACAGCCTTGAAGAAACAAATTTCTTGCAGTCGGAAGGGGAGTAGGTTGATGTTCCATACGAGCGGTTTCACCCTTGGTGCCGCAAAATATTTCAAATAAAAACCCATGTATGACGTAGATAGTGATGAGACAAGAGAGAGAATTTTCCTAGCTTCTTGATCTACAGATCCAGTTGCCCGTTTTAACCGAAAAATTGTCTTTCTTCGTCAAGTGTCTGATTAGTGTGTCGGACAACCCAATATAATTTCAGCATCTATTGGCAGAAAGAGGGAGGTGACAAGGTCTCTATTCCAATACCACGTTTGAGAAGTACCCAGATCCCACCCGTAACTCTTCCCAACGTGCTTTTATATGATAAGTAGCCACCATGGGTTGTACTTTACCACTTTATTACATAGAGTATTCTAATCGGAGGCCTTTCGATGCTCAGAGTCCACGGTGGATTGAGACTTGGTCCTTGGAGATGGTCAGACACTTGGAGTTTCTGAAGATCGAAGATCAGGTGAAGAGCCCCGTTGTTATAAGGCCCGATTAGAAATAGTCTGCGGTGTGCCGTCTCGAATAGTACCTCTAGGAGCTACGTGGTGCCCTATGTGCTTGCATGCTTAGATGCCCTAGCGAGACCGAAAAATCTCCAATGCGTAAATACAAAGTGATAAGGAGATTAGACACACCGTATTCCATCAAGCTAGGGTCTCGCCTTTTCAGGGGTCGGGCGTGCGGGTTGGTTCCCACTTAGTCGGCATCATGTGTTTCTATACTGTCTCAATCAAGCCCGGTTGTGATTACCGTCGCTCGACCAACCGCGTTGCGCCATAAAAAGCTATTGGGCGGAAAGTAGTTGTTAGTGCGCGGTCTTGAGCAAAAGTTCATACATAGCACTTATACAATTATACCTGATATTTCGGGTTAGCTGATAAGGGTAAATTGCGAAGACAAAGATAATTGAAACACTCGTTAGGAACGTTTTTTTTTTTGTGCGGAGGATGGTGCCGTGGGACTGGTCGGGCTAATAAAACAACGGTTGTTAAGGTCGTCTAGTTTTCGACCGGGACATCAATTCCACTATGAAGCCACATAACGAGGCTTCCAAAATCTCTAGGGGAGCAACAAGTTTCGTATAAAAAAAGTGGGAGTCAAACAAAACGTAAAGCTCTCATTTGTATTTGACGGGCAATACGAATAAAACCTAACTAAGTCTTTATCTTTTGCAGTGGTTTTTCTCTATTTTACTCGATATGACAAACCCACTTATGACACTGCTCAGTACCAATCTATTGGTTGGACCAAATTTCATAGGCTGGCTCATGAACTTAAGATGAGTTGTTGAAGTTCAGTGTGGGACCAACATCATGGACTATGACTAGCTAGACTCATGCCTCGGGGTCATACGCTACTTGTAGGTTCCTCCTAAAAATCGTCGATTACCTCGGATTGATGGTGAAGACCATCAAGTGTGAATATGTGCGTGTGAAGCTCTTTCAGGAGTACTGTTGACGGCTCAAATCCCCAATGTTTAGATTAATGATTGACAAAGCAAAAAGTATTAGGGTTTATTATATATACCACATATTTTGGTATATTATACTAAAGTTCCAAATCGCCCAAATTACATATAGACCTTATAAAATAAGATCTAATCTATTAAATACAATTACAATGACAAGATTAATTAATCTAACACTCCTAAGAGTGTTCGAGCGCCTTTTACCAAAGGGCAAGAGACCTGACACGTTGTCAGAGCTATCATACTTGGTTCGATTAGCGATGAGTTTTGACGATGTTATGAGGCCATGATCGTGCGAGCTATGTGGATGCACCAGAATAAGCTCTATGAGGAAGTTGTAGCTGCATGATATCGATTTATTCTAGAGCTCTTCGTTCCGAATTAAAGAGAAGGGGAGAAAATTAGAGGGTTCATGCTGAAAAAAATGGGCATGATTGAGAAGCTTGATCAGACGCTACCTTCTTGCTATGAACTGTTTAACATAACTTACAAATGATTGTCGCTTGCTATTAATGGCTTTGATGGCCTACTGGTCCCAACGCAATGGTGTCCAAACGCAAGAACGAAAAAAAGGCATTGATGGCTGAAGGAGGGATGATCAAGGTCAAAGCCCGAAAGTAGCTTGGGTTGCGCGGTCCAAAGCTCCCAGAAAAATGTCTGGAATGCAATAAGTTGGGTCATTGGAAGCGAGAGTGCCCGATGCTCAAAGTTGCGGGCATCTTAGTTATGGAATTTTATGTTTTGAAAACTAATTGTTCCATGACCGTATACTCTACTTCTTGGATTCTCGACTCCGAGGCTTCATCACATATGTGTTTTGAACTAGGATTTGGATCGACGTAGAAGGTTGGCGGATGGAGAGATTATGATCGGCGTATGCAGCAAATACAACATCTCGGCCACTAACATTGGATCAAAGTCTCTTTACTTCTCCTCTGCACATGCATTTTTGCTACTTGGTTGTCTTACTGCCTAGCGGGCTACGGATCATTTGTCCCTGTCCGTTGCTGACCTAGATGGGCTATTCTTTTCGATTCGAAAAATCATATTGCAACATGTATTTTCGAAATAGAATTATTGGGCATGCGACTTTACTTAACAAGTTATATTACATGAATGTCGAGGATAAAGGCAAATTTGTGAATGTAATTACTAACAAACGCAAGTTAGGGACAAATGCCAGACTTCTATTGCACCTTACACTAAGTCATGTTGGTGGGCACAAGATTCTCGAGTTGGATAACAACAACCTCATTATGCCATTGGAAAAGGAACACTATCCGACTTGTGAATCATGCATCCTCGGTAAGATGGCCAACTTCCTTACAGGAAAATGTCATAAGTCCTATGAAGTTATTAGTTTGATGCATATTGATGGTTGCGAATCTTTACAAGTGAAAGCTTGTTGTAATTTTCACTACTTCATTACCTTCAATGATGATCACTCTCATTACTAGATGTTGTATCGCATAGGGTATAAGCCTGAGGCTCTTGATGAATTCCAGGAATTCAAGGCGTTAGTGGAAAAGCAAATCAAGAATCATATTAAGACCGTTCGATTGGATCAAGGTAGAGAATACATTAGTCTCGAGTTTGATAAGTTCTGAAAGAGAAGGAAATCATTTGATAGATGAACCGCCACACAGGACACAATGAATGATGTGGTTGAGCGTCGGAATCAAAACTTACTGGATATGGTTTGCTCCATGCCTGGATACGGACCTCTCCATTTCATTATGGGGGCATGTATTGAAGACCATCACATATGTCATGAATTACCCCTCAAAGTCCGCCGGCGAACGCATGCCTTATAAGGTTTGGTCGGGTAAGAACCACAACTTATCACACATTAGAATATAAGTTTCGGTCGACGATCCCAAGGGTTTGGTATATATGCCACATATTTTTGTATATTATAGTAAAGCCCCAAACTGCTGAAATAAAAAAAGACCCTATACAATAAGATCTAATCAATTAAGTATAATTAAAAAATAATATTAATTATGGAATATGATTATTATCTAACAATCTCCCCTTTTATGTTCAATCTTCGATTCAACATATTTTTCAGGCAAAGAACGATTGTCAAAAACCTAGTGGTACATCATAATGCCTAATGTTATTCCTTAGGGGCAGCCTATCTTTAATGGCTTCTAGTATTTCTTCAGTCAATGGTCCATGTTCTACTCGAAGATCTTTGGATAGTGAGTCATAGCCCAAGGTATCGAGGCACTTCCTCAACTTCTTGGCTATAATCTTCAGCATCCTTCACAAAACTTCGACATTTCTGAAAGGATGAGCATGTGCCTCCTGCCATCTAGATTAAGGTAGGTCACCGATAGCGCAAGCTTTGTGAAGATGTAGTTCTCCGGGTGGCTATCAAAATTTTCACCGCTATTGATTGGGCGTGTCATATTAACCTTCTTCACGTTGTTGTCTAACACGATTTGAAGCTCTTATGTGGTGTGGTACTTGATTTGCCGCAACACATATCTTTTGAGCGCCTTAATTCTGCTCTGTACCTAAAGTTCCTTAGAACAAGCACGAAAATCCCTTATATCACAAATTATTAGCTCGCGGGTAGAAGACGCCGCATAAGGTCTAGCGGCACATGCACATCTGAGCCTTACACTCGTCTGTCTCACAAAACACATGTGTTTCAAGAAATCACGGGGAGTCACGTCTAGTATCAATGCTTCACTCGGAAGCGGAAGATAGTCAATTAAGTGGTACTCAGCCCCACCACCACACTTCCTTGTCCACAATCGAGTCTAGTGTCCTCACTTCCCATATTTTTAATATTTTCTAGAACACATACACTTTAAAAACACATGATCTTTTTTATCATGTTAGAAATTCCGTAGAGATGTCATTTTTAGACATGCTTCGAGGATCGGAAGAAAGTCTTACCGTTGCAACTTCAAAACAATGGTTTAACGGGAAGTCTTTGTGATCCCGGTCTCTTACACGACTCGTCTTTGTGGCTCCGTCGAGTTATTACCGAACCTCAGTTCCTACTATGCCTACCAACGCCATCCCTTGTAACGACGACACGATCTTCTTGCCAAAGACGATGCCCCATTTTGACCCGTCGACATGACAATCTCCCCAACTCGATCATCATGAGGGGGAGTAGTATTGTAGAAAATGGGAGCAATACCACGAAGAAAATGCAACATTGATCAGAAATGCCAAAATCTCAAGCGTCGTCGAAGAATCAAGCAAACCACGACCTTTAAAGATGAAGTTGCCGCCTCGTGTACGCCTCTCCAAAATTCGAAGAGAACTCCCCAATCCCAACACAATGTTGGACAAAATGTAGGGGGTTGTACGCCTCTCACGATAATCTCTTTAATTTATTAGTTTAGATATACAATCTGGCTTTACATTGGTCGAGGTCAAGATACAAAGGTCCCGAGACGTCCGAGCCCAAAAGTATGGACAAAGACATGAAGCTACAAATTTTAGCAAACTTGGGCACCGGGCAATAGATTGTTTCACGCCCAAGGAAAAGGATTTGAACAACTACGCAAAGAGGATGCAACTATTGAAGCAAGAGGCGGGCATAACATTAATGGCGGAGTAAGACCACTGGCTCGAGGATAAACGAAAAGCGAGATGGAGAATCTCACACTTATGGTCAAAGTCGAAGATTGTTCGGAGGACAAATCCAACGCAATGGACGATGAACAATCTCCTCCGAAAACGAGGTAACAATCTCTGACCTTCAATAAATCATTACATTCGTTAAAATTTACACATTCAATATTGTGTAAAGAATGTAAGAAACCCAAAGAGTTAGAAGCTAGACCTGAGAACAACCAAAATGTCTTATTAGGTATACGAGAAAAATATGTCTATGCTAATTTGCACTTAAACATGGCACGTGAAAATGTTACGACACTAGAATCTAAGGTAGAACTTAGAAGAGAGGATAAAAGAGCTAAACGGAAGTTCAAATGCCGTGGAGGTAGAGCGTAATGAAGGCTTATGCCGATATAATGCTTTAGTTGAGGAACAAAACAAGTAGAACTCGAAATTAAAAGTCTCGAGGACATCCTTGCAAAAAGGAGTCAGATGCAGCAAATCATATCTTAAATCACCAAAGGATACAAGATTTTATAATCCTAAAGAGGGCTTAATCCATGCAATCTAAAGAAAGTTGATGTTATGCAATTCTACGACATTAGATACATGAAGTTAGGTTTAATCCAACTAATGTCTCTCACAAATGCATCCGAAATTAATGCTATAGAGGATGAGAAAGGGATAAAGAAATGGATGAAATTTCGTACGACAATAAGGATTTGAATAAAGTTACAAGACAAGAGTCATACCCTTGTCTTCTGACTCAATTCTGACACCCCCTAGTGAAATCGTGTTTTGTAAGGAAGAAAATTCCGATCTTGAAAATTCGAAACCCAAATTTTGCTATATTCCAAAGATTATTCAGAAAATTGAAGATTTAAATCTTGTTTGAAAAAGGAAAGAATAGATTTTCGAAAAGAACAAACTTTTAGAGGAAATTTCTAACTGAAGAAAATTCTGTCTGCAGGCACGATTCCGACTTCTTCTTCTATTCTACCTCCTAACATTACTAAGAAGATAGAAAACAAAAAATTAGCTCCTAAACTTACTTCTACTACTATTAACTCTCTATCTACTCCTAAACCGGTTATTCTAGTGTTCGCCATGTCTCGTACTAATAGAACACTTACTAGGACTAAAAATGATAAACACATTAAATATTAGTTGTGTTTGATGTTTACTATGTCTTAGTCATTGTTGTACCTAATTAGATAGATTCTATTTTATAGGGTCTAAGTGTTATTTGGGCTAACTAGGGCCTTAATATAATATACCAAAGTATGTGGTATATATACTAAGCCCTGGGTATTATGTAAGGTGTGATTCACTATTCCAAGCGTTGGAATTTGAGGCGTAAGCTACAAGCCTTAAGCAAATTACACTAACATACACACGTTTAAGGTATCAACGAACATCCCAAGCATTCAATTACTAAAATTGTTGATCGTTAAGGGTTTTGAAACCTACAATTGGTATCATAGCTTGACGTGATCAACTGAACCTGTTTTTCTTTGGATTCACGAATATTTTTGGGTATTTATCTTTTATGTTCGACAAGTGTTCTTAACATTTCCGAGTGATTTTGAGCCTATTTTGATTATTGTTGAACCCCTGTAGTGTTGTAGAACAATTTTGTTAACTTCTATGTGATTCCCCAGTATTTTTCATCATCATTGGCGATTTCTTTGCGAATCCGTGTTTAACAATTTTCGGTAGTATTTTCGATAGTCACATAAAAACATAATGAAAAACACTTCAAAAATCAATTTCGGTAAATTTAAGATTTTCGTGTATTCAGTAAAAAAAATTTGTACGAGATTTTGCATCAGATTTTCAAACCCGATTTTCGCAATCAATTTCAGCACTCAAATTTTCGAACCCCATTTTTGCACTCAACCTTTTTTTATTTAAGGCTTTCAATATCAGAGAGTTTCAATATTCCATTTTTGATACTTTCATTTTTCGATATAAAAACTTTTTCGAAACCAAAAATTTCAATAAACACTCTCACGAATCCAAATTCCACTCACTTCACATATACACTAAAGTTCAATCACCCACGTTAAGCGATCAAACCCAAACCCTCAGCAAAACAGTTGACGCTCTTTCTATGGGAAATAATGTCCTTTCTCACGTACTACGACGTGGAGAGTATATGGTGTGGAAAAGCATATTCCTTAACTTCCTATAGACTAAGGCTCAAGCCGCTGACATGCTTTCCTCCATCCATGAGGGGCCATCAAAATTCGGGAAGACGGTTGCCGGAGATGCGTCAACCACACCCGCAATACTCATTACCCTAGTGTCAAACCAACCGCAGAGCTCATTGACGTAGAAAAGCATAGTAAAACATACCTCATGGCAAAGATCTACCTCTTACAAGCTATCCCCGATGACATCTATGTGCAAATTGACAACATGTGGACAAATAAAGAACTGTGGGATGAAATCTACAAGATGTTGCAGGGCACGAAAGTCGGGGTCACTAGTACAAAAGACGCGACATGTTATGGCACTATGGGCGACGCTTTCTCAGAAAGCGTCGCCCATAGTGCAGCACATGATTAATTTTTTTTTCTTTTTTTTTCTTTTTTTAGGTGAACATGGGCGTCGATTGTTGGCGAAAACCGACACTGGGATGTTCCCCTAAACTATGGGAGTCGGTTCCTCGTAAAAACTGACTCCCATAGTTTAAGTTATTATTATTTTTATTTTTTGCCCATTCGTTTTAATATCCCAGCCGAGCCCCCTTCTTCCTCACTTCGCGATTTTATTTTCTAACTCACCGTCCCGGCGATTTTCAAAGCTCCGAAGGTGTGATTCAACATAGAGGCGGCAAAGGAGCGAAGAATTGGAGTAACTCCGACGCGATTCAAGGAAGATTTCATTTTTTTCTTCGAGTTTTGCGCAATTTTCTAACTCGAATGGTTCGAATCGAAGCTCCCACGATAATTTCCGGTGACACTGAGGCGTCTCCACCCAACGACGAGTGTTCCTTGGCGAATTAGCATCAAATAATCGATTCTCGACTAAGTTGCAGGTGCGAAATGTTTTTCCGAATTTTTCCTTTTTTTCTTAAACTTTTGGTGAATTAATACGAATTGGCATGGGAATTTGGTTGAATTTGTTCTATTTATGTCGAATTGGGTGTTAATTTAATGTCTCGTCTTTGATTTTGCGTTTTTCTTGTTTGAAAATTGGGGCTCAAATGGGGATTTCGTGCGTGGGCTGCTGCGTTGGGCCTGATTGATTATATTTTTGGGGATTAAGGTAAAGCATGTTACCTCGTACGCTTTAGTTGCTTTTTTTCTATGTGGCTATGTGTTTACTTGTTGTAATTTGTGTTTTTTTTCTTTAACTTAGATACATGTTCAAAATTTGGTCATTAGGAGAAAATTTTGAATTGTCCCCGTTTTGGGACCATTTTAGACGTTAACTATCGCCTTAGGTTGTAAATGTGTGTTTTTCAGCGTTGATATTGATAAAAAGTTTGGTTTCATTTCCCTACAATGTTCTCTCGATAGACATATGAATTGAATATCTATTCATTCATATTTTTTGTCTACTTGGAGAACTATGGGGAAATGCTGCCGAAATTTTCAGTAATATCGAGGTTCATAAACGCATTTGCTCGGATAGTGGATGTTTAAAATGGGTTAGGTTGGAGCGATAAGGACCCCAAAGCCTTCCAATTGGTTATGTGAACTAAGTTTGCTTCTGGATTATTTGTTTAATTTATTTGCTATAGTTTAGGTGATTAAAATGGATCGGAGTTGGATGCATAGTGTCCGAACAACAACTTAGTATTTGACTAGCGTTGAGGAATTTATGAAAATTGCGGTGCAGAATAGGAGAAAAAAGAATCTAAGATTGTTTGTCTATGTCGTAATTGTAATAATCTTAGGTGGTTTGACATAGTTCATGAACATTTGATCATCACCGGTTTTAAATCTGGATATATACTAATTGGATATGGCACGGTGAGGCGATCGTTACTGAACCTAGTAATGCGGGGGTAGAAACTACTAATGCAGGGAAGGAACTAACGCAAATGATGATGATGAAGTTGACAATTAAAATGTGACGACAATGATCATATTGAGGACATGTTGCATGATGTTCAAGGAGATTTCAAAGAACGACATCTTATATTTGATAGTTTAGTGGGACAACAATATTTCATTGTACAACGGGTGCTCAAAATACACAAAGTTATCTGTCGTGTTCAAGTTATTGAATGTTAAAGCTAAATTCGGGATTTCAGATAAGTGTTTCCAAACGCTTTGAGAAACATTAGAGAATGATTCCTGATGGAAATGAGCTTCCGGCATCGACTTATGAGGCAGAGAAGTTAATGTGCTCATTAAATTTAGAATACAAAAGAAACATGCGTGTCCCAACGATTGCATACTTTATAGGGGCGAGTATGAATCTGCCGATAAGTGTCAGACGTGTGACACTTGGCGTTATAAGCAAAAAGACGAAGTCGGCGGTGCTCCTGCTAAAGTTCTGTGGTACCTACCGATACTCCCCAGATTAAAACGCATGTTCTCCAACCCTGACGATGCTAAATTGTTTAGATGGCACGATGAAGAGAGAAAAAGGGATGGAAATTGAGACATCCGGCATATGCACCTCAATGGAGTAATATTGATGTGTTTTATCCTGATTTTGGAATCGAGGCACGAAATCTTAGACCAGGCCTTTGCACTGATGGGATAAACTCACACGGCGACATGAGCAGTCGTCACAGTACTTGGCTGGTATTACTCTGTATATACAATCTCCCTCTATGGCTTTGTATGAAAAGAAAATATATCATGCTGTCGCTATTAATATCCGGTCCAAAACAACCCGATAACGACATTGATGTCTACTTAGCTCCATTGATCGATGATCTTAAAAACCAATGGCATAACGGCATTGAAGTGTATGACGCATACATTAGATCAAGATTTACGCTACAAGCCATGATATTTTGTACCATCAATGATTTTTCAGCATACGGGAATTTGTCTGGATATAGTGTAAAAGGCAACAAAGCTTGTCCAAATTTGTGAGGATAATACAGATAGTCGGTGGTGGAACCATTGCAGGAAACACATCTACTTGGATCATCGAAAGTTCCTGTCACGTTCCCACGAATACCGAACAAAGAAAAAGTTGCTACCCTATTCAACGGGAATAATGGGACTTCTAAGGTTACATTTCCGTTGAAAGGCACTGAAGTGAGTGACATCGTCGCCAATATCAATGCCCAGTTCGGTGAAAAATGCAAATAAGCAAAAGACAATGTCTGGGAAAAGCGGTCTATATTTTGGGAACTCCCATATTGGAAGCACCTAGGTGTGAGACATTGCATTGATGTGATGCACGTTGAGAAAAATGTGTGTGACAGCATAGTGGGATATGCCCTGTAAGACAAAAGATGGACTTAAATCAATATTAGACATGGTCGAACTTGGCATGAGGCCGGAACTTACACCGATAGAAAGGGGACGAAACACATTCCTCCCCCCTGCTTGTTTTTACACTAAAGGCTGAGAAGTTAAGCTTTTGCGAATGTCTTATTGGTATTAAAGTCCAATCTGGATATGCTAGTAACAGTAAGAGATATGTCTCGTTGAAGGACCTGAAGCTCTTCGGATACAAGTCACATGACTGTCATGCACTGATGCAACATTTATTACCTATCACTATTCGTGGTATTCTGCCGAAGCATGTGCGTCAGTGCATTTCGAAACTCTGTTTCTTTTTCAATGCAATATGGAATAAAGTTCCTGATCCCGAAGTGCTAGATGAGCTACATGTCGATGTCGTGATTACCCTATGTCATTTCGAAATGTTTTTCCCTCTATCATTTTTTGACATTATGGTACATCTCATCGTTCATTTGGTGCGAGAAATCAAGTCGTGTGGTCATGTGTACATGAGATACATGTAGCCTTTTAAACGATATATGAAGATTCTAAAAGAATACGTAAGAAATTTGTATGGGCCAGAGGATAGCATTGTTGAAGATTACACAACCGAGGAATGTATTGAGTTTTGTTCTTCATATTTGGCAAATGTAAAGGAGATAGGTGACCACTTCTCGCAATGATGGACGTTTGGGAGGAAAACCGTTGACGAAGCCAGTTTTCAAGACGTTATCTCAAGAACAATGGGAGTCATCACAGTTCTTCGTATTGCGGCATGTTCCAGAAGTTCATCCGTTCTTGGAGGAACATATGACGATCCTAAGACGCGAAAATCCAACGAAAATTGAGTTGTGGTTCATAAAAGAGCATAACCGATCATTTTTAGGTTGGTTCAAAACAAGGGCTCTCAATCATTCCAGTGAAGAAGTGACTTGCTTGGGGACCTGAATGGAATGTCGCGACTTACGAAGGGTATGATATTAATGGGTACACTTTCTATACGAAGAGGTATCTCGTGGAAAAGACGCCCAAGTTACGAGTAATGAAAGTTTGTACACTAGTTGCATATATTAGTTGCATTGTCTAGAGAAGTGTCTCGTGGAAAAGACGCCCAAGTTACGAGTAATGAAAGTTTGTACTATGGGTTTATCGAAGAAATATGGGAACTAGCCTACAAAAACGATGCTAAATTTATTTTACTTCGATATCAATGGGTAGATAATCGACGAGGCTTTCGGATTGATCCTGAGTTGGGCTTTACAATGATTGACTTTGAAAAAAGTAGGATATGTCGACGACCCTTTCATTCTCGCTATCCAAGCCAAACAAGTATTTTATGTTCAAGATCCAGATGATAGCGGATGACATATTGTTCTTCAAGGGAAGAAAAATGTTGTTGGAATAGATGAGATGGACGGTGAAGAAGAATATGAGAAAAGCGATAATACATTCTCATTTCCTACCGGCATGCTTCATGCTCATATTGTAGAAGACGACACAACATGTCGTAGGTACATCATCCCAAATCACAATGAAGGACTATATTGTTGACAATAGGCGGTGAACAAGTTCAAATTTATAAGTGTTATTTTATCTCTTTTTTATGAAATTAATATCTTTTTAATTTGTTCGTTATAATATAATATCTTTTTAATTTGATCGTTATCTCATTAATTATTGTATGCTTCAGGTACATATATTATTATTATGTCTTCAGAGCAGTCGAATTCGAGTGGTACGGAATCGACGAGGCGTACAAGAGGCCCGTACAAGGCAAAGTCATTAAGGAGACGCTTAGAGTTTCAGCCATCGGAGGGATGTACACTACAATTTGACAAGGAAGGCCAATGTATTGGCCCGAATAAGGCTTCGAGGACGTCATTCAGCAATTATATAGGTCAGGTGACACGAGCACATGTGGCTGACTTCATCACGGATTGGCGGCATATCGACAGCGGATTGAAGAATACATTGTGGGAGGACGTCAAGGTATTAATTAATTTTATAGTTATTTTAAGTATTCGGTGTATTATTTGAATCACACGTATAGTATATACTAGCAGCGTACATGGCATCTACCGGATGATCCTGCCATTAGGCAAGGGTGCTGAAAAAAGGCATGGGAGCTAAGGAAAAATTGGAAGAATAAATTCAATCAAAGGGAAAAGGTGAAGGGGCAAAGTTTGATCGATGATGAGGAACACATCGATCATCAGGGATTGATTTCATGGAGGGAATATAGGTCTACTGTCGAGTTTCAGGTATAATTTTATACATATTTATCGAATATTTAGCTATAATTTGTATAAATATTTATATTATATTTATCTAATATTTAGTTATAATTTATATATAAAATTTATATTATTTTGGTCCAGTATTTAGTTATAATTTATATATAATATTTAGATTATATTTTTAGTTATAACTTATATATAATTTATATTATATTTTTCTAATATTTAGTAATATATATAATTTTTATATAATATTGATATAATATTTAGTTCTAATCTTTACAGGAAATTAGTGAGAAGGCTAGACAAAGCCAGACTCACAACATTTATCCACACCACATCGACACGACAGGGTACAGTGGCCGGATGCCTGAGTGGGCGACAGAGGACCCATTACAAAACATTGCCGATTTTCTCGAGAATTTAGTACCTCTGTTGTCTACCGGCAATGAAATAAGAAAAAATTTTATCCGAGCCAGGACCACGAAAAGGGATGACGGAGGGTATGTCATCGATGGTGGTGCCACCCGGGATTTAGTCGAGAAAGTTGTAAGTGTTATCTAATTTATTAGTTTTGTTAAATAAATAGGTTGTTACTTATTTTATAACATGTTTGACAGACACGGGTGCACAAACAACAAAGGCAAGGAGAATTTGTCCTTGTGCGGCACCACGATGCGTTGTCCAATGCTATCGGAAAACCCAATCACCCCGAGAGGGTTAGAGGTGTCGGAAAGTACGGGACGATAAGGAGAGTGTTCGGCAACCCATCCGAAGGATCGATAGGCTATTCGTCTAACATCTCAATGGATCAGATGAAAGCCGAGGTGGCAGCTCAGGTGAGGACCGAGATGAGAAACGAGATGAGGGCCGAGATGAGGGCGGAGATGAGGGTCGAGATCAGGGCCGAGATTAGGGCATGTTCGCTTCGATGGGACTTCTGGTTCCTAACACCGAGGAAGAAGTGAACAAGGGCAACACTGCTTCCGACGAGGCCCACACGATACGGAGTTCTCGCGGTTCGGCCTTTGACCCGTTTTCCCAATCGATGGACGTGTCGGTATAACTTAATTTGTTAATATCCTATTTTTAACTTATGTCTTGGGTACTAATGATATTAATTATTCATTCTTTTGAAATCGTTTAGTATCCAAAAGTATGACTGATTCTGAAGCACCGAAATGCTTCAGAAGTTGTCGCTCTTGGGACGGTCGTCGGGGGGCGTGAGTACATTCATGGCGTCCCAATTGCGTCAGACAACGTCGTCGTCTCCGTCGACATCATTGCTTCGGGAAAGGAACAAACCCACTTCATGTACCAACCACCGAGTTGGTAATACTTGGAGATGCACAGAACAATTACGTACAATGGCCTAGGGAGCCGATACTATCGCCGAATGCGGTAAGAAAAATTAACATATTTGAAAACAAAAATTATTTAATATGGACAAAATTTTAACTAAATTTATTTTTCATATATACTTACTTCCCTCTCCATTAAGGACTTACTTACGGAAAGGAAAATCGCCGTTGAAGTCCCCCGATGTCTCGAAAAGCCAAAGTGATGACATCGGGGGATGGGTCCAAGGACTGGTGGGTAGTCTTGGAGAGCATTGCCGTTATCTGTTGGAGGCTCTCTCGACCCGGAAGGATCGAAGACATGCATATTTTTCCTTCAGTATGAGAGATGCATACTATAATCCAAGATTCGAGGATTATCAGGTGTTCATCGACATTAAGAAATATCTTGGAAATGTTCAGACTCGTGATTTGGATACTAACCTGATTCAATTTTTCATGAGGTATAGCTTTACATTTATCGATCTAGATAGTACATGTTACTTTAATTTATAATTTTATTGATTTATCACAATTGTAGGTATCTTCATCAAGACTCGTCGGGGTTCAAGTGTTTCAACCCCAGTCGTCTGAGTTTGATGGCGAATGATGAGAATGCCGATAGTGAACCTGAGCACATGGCTACGGCTCTAAGAGATTCTTATGAGTCAAGCAATTACTTTTTCGCTCCGTACTGTGAAGGGTAAAAATAAACATATTTTCCTTCATATATTAATAGTTTATGTTAGAAATAAAAATGTATATTTTATTTAGGGACATTGGATTCTATTGGTCATCGATTTTACCGCAAACACCGTATTTGTGTTCGATCATGTGGCGCCAAACATCGGTGTTAGGAAAATAGGGGTCCGCGGACGACTAGACACGTAAGTTTTATAAACTATACTTCATATTCGTAATTTTATTGTATAAAATCATCTTTAAACAAACTTTTAAATTTAAGGGCAATAAAAACGGCAACAATTAGGGGTGCAATTCAAACTAAGAAGAAAGCATCCGCTGTTCGTTGGAAAATATGCAAGGTTCGTATTTTTTATTTTACAAGTTAATTTGTATTTTTGTAATCGATGATATTGAATTAACATGTTATATTCTATTCTTCTAAACTTAATGCCCATGACAACCCTCCGAGAGTGAATTGTGTGGCTATTACGTAATGTGATATATGTACAATGTTATCGGACGTATCAGAAGTGGGACTCGCAATTTGCAGAAGGTATGAAAATAAAACCAATTCTTTGAACTTTGAATTGTTTTAATAGCTTTTGATTGTATTATATTTGTCCGTTATTATAGATATTTGAAGACGTATCGTACGATGAGGCATCGTTAATGAAGTGCGGGAGATATGGGCCGAGTACTTTGATAGTGTTTGCCTTGCGGAGTGAGTTTATAACATTACTTTTCTCGTTGAATGTTAGTTGTTAAATCGAAATGTGCACTCGAATTTGGACATTTTTTTGATGTTGTTTATTGTTAAGTTGCATTTATTTTGTATTGGTTTTGCATTGGTTTTGTATTGGTTTTTGTTGGTTTTGAGTGTTGGGGAAGTAGAAAAACTAGAAAATATATTTTAAAAAAAAAATAAAAAAAGAAGCGATGGTTGTTCAACAATCGACGCCCATAGTGTCCCTCTTTGGACGTCGGTTGTTACAACAACCGACGCCCATAAGTTGGTGTTTTGGGCGTCGGGGCTCTGGGCGACGCCACGAAACCGTTGCCCATGTGTCGTAACAACCGACATCCATTATGTAAGTTGTACTAGTGGGTCAAGGTAAAAAGGAGAAAACCCTCACTGCTTATAATCAATGTCCATAGGACGAACATGAAGATTAATATCTGATTCCTCACATCTCTACTGCGTGACTGGAATAATATTGCCACACAAAAAGGATCTTGACGAGATGAATATTGATAGTATCTTCGATAGTCTCGCACAACACTCTGAAGATGCTCGGCGAGATTATCAACTCAAGAGGAGCACGAAAACATACAAGAAGAAGTCGGAGAAACCCAGAGCTCATCCGACGAAGATAACTCAGATTCCTAATCAGACCCCGAAATGAAAGAACTATTGAAACAAACAGCGCTGATGACGAAGATGATGAATAAGAAGTTTCTCAAGAAGAAATCTTCATCCTCCGCCAACAAGCAAAGGACCTCCACCAGCTCGAGACAACCACCAAGTGCTTTTGAGCAGTCTGAGCCCAAGGCTGCACCTGAACCTACCAAGTGTTACAATTGTGGCGAGCGCGGACACTGGGCAAGAGACTGTTTCCTTCCTAGAAAGGATGTCACCTACTACAACAGGAATCTTCAATTAACCAAGCAGAAAGAAGCTAGAGTAGACCTAATGGTGGAACAGAACCATTGGTTGGAGGACACGTCGGAATGCGAGCTGGAGACTCTCGCCCTAATGGCCAACATGGAAGGAGTTGAGTCATGTGACGAGTGCCCAAACCACGAACGACAACGAACATGCATCATCACCGAAGACGGAGGTAGAATATTTTGACCTTAACGCTTTCTTAGAACTACAACATAAATTTATAGCATTCAGCAAGAAACGTAAAATCCTTAGGTCATTAAAAAAGAGACTAGCTAAGAATAAATCCATTTTACTTAAGCCCAAGAAAAGGTCAGAACCTTAGAACTCAACCTAACAACTTCAGAAGCTAGGGTGTGTGCTTTGACAAAAAGTCTAGCTGTCCTTGAACAAACGAAAAGTGCCTTTATAGATAATGAAAAGACTATAAAGGATTTAGAATCTAGGTTAGACAACAATCACAAATGCTTGCCTAGAAACCTTGACGAAAAGGGTAGTCTCATGTGCAAATTGACTATGCAGAATTGAACGATAGTTATAAGACCATGGAAATCCAGATGTCTACTAATTATCTACCAATATGCATTTCCTCAACCGAAGCAACGACTGTCATGGTGGAATAATTAGCAAAAGTAAAACCTAGTGTATATATTCAAGAGATAATCCGTAAAATTGCGAATTTATGTTCATCCCTTGAGCCTGAAAGAAATGACTTTCTTGCAGTAAAAGGGAAACTACTAAGTAAAAATCTCTCTGCTTGAAAAGGCCCCCAACGCAAACAAAGCTTCGACCTCAAATTTTGTACATCTTGCAGAACCTACAGAGGAACTTCCTATTAGAGCTAGTAAAACAGAAAAGAAAATTTTGCTTCACACAAGTAATCTGACTAACTCGCCTTTACATCTGCCCACATGCAAGAACCTAATAAGAAGGGGGAAAAGAAAATGGTTGGGACTCGAAAGGAGGACGCTACTATCTTTTCTAAAAAAAATAAAGCTACACTTACCTTTCGTTCCATTATCTATGCATTGTTTGAATTAATCATGTATCGTAGACAGTTGTTCTATTTTCTCGTCTATGTTTTCAAGATTTATGCTTGTAAAGGATGTTAAGCATTTTAATTCCTATACTATTTTTCATTGGTAGGAAACAATATTCTTGTAAACACAAATCAGATGTATGTTCTTCAAATAAATCTCGAATGAAAATTAAGGAGCAACGTACTTCGACTAAGTCAAAGCACACTAACTTTATAGTCAAGCCCCGAGGCAAGAGTACAAATCTGGGTGTCCAAACTAGAATTTGAATCGAGCACTAATTCACGTTACACTCTAGGTACAAAAACGATATGAGTCCCTAAGTTGGAAATAAAGCAAAACAATTTGTCGAAAACAGACAAGAACCCATAACAGATATTAGTGCATGCAAAGCATCTTCTACATATAACTGAGGATCAGTCCTTAAATGGGTACCTAAGTCTCGTTAATCGGATTTGCAGATCCATCATGTATGGTACCTCGATTATGGTTGCTCCAAGGACATGATTGGAAGAAAAAAACTGTTGAGCAACTACACTAAACGATTCAGTGGAAGAATGCGTTTTTGGAACAACCACTATGGCCCAATTTTATGATTCAGCGATCTTATCCATGACAATCTCACGATCAAGGATGTCGCTTAGGTTGAATGTCTTAGTCATAACCTCTTCAGCATTGTACAATTCTGTAATAGAGGACTCAACCTTAAATTCAAGTTGAAGGATGTACTGTGAATGATGAGACTAAAAAAAAACTCCTCACTGGGTCCAGTAATTCGAATCTCTACACTATCAATCTGAAGACCATTCGACCTCCTTCGGCTGTGTGCATGTTGTCTAAGCCTCTTTGCCACAGAGCAACCTTTGGCATCAACGAATGTCTCACCTCTACTTCAAGACTGTGAATCAATTACACTCAGAGAAATTAGTCACTGGACTACCCTATTTGAAGTATCACAAGGAGCATGTGTGCACTGCTTGTGAAATGGCGAAATGAATAGAGCCTCCCACAAAACGAAGGAGACAACCTCAACTTCTCTGCCACTTGAGCTTCTACACATGGATCTCTGTGGCCCGATGCGAGTTTAGAACATCATTGGACAAATATAAGTCCTTATGATTGTGCTCCGCCATACGTACTTTTTCTGTCCATTCGACAACCTGCATAATCAGCATCAGTAAAGCCAATTAATCTAAAATCAGTGGATATCATAACCCTAAGTTGAGAGTTCCTTTGAGATAGCGTAGAATTTGCTTGATCGCGTGCATGTGGGACTCTTTTGGGTCGGCTTGAAAAGGAGCACAAAGACAAGTGGCGAACATGATGTCGGGTCGGCTTGACCTTAAGTAGAGAAGAGATCCAGTGATGCTCCTATAAGTTGTTATGTTGACTGCCTTGCCAGACGGATCAACATCCAATTTACAGTTGGTGGACATGGGAGTACTCTTAGGTGAGCTTTTGTCTTGATTAAATCTCTTCAGAATATCTCGTATATACTTTGTTTGACTGATAAAGATTCCATCGTCGAGTTGCTTGACTTGTAGTCCAAGAAAGAATTGGAGTTCACCCATTAAGCTCATCCCAAATTTTGTCTTCATCAGATCACCAAATTTCTGACAGAGTCGTTCATTTGTTGAGCCGAAAATGATGTCGTCGATGTAAACTTGAACGATCATCAAGTCCTTGCCTTGTTTTTTTATGAATAGTGTCGTATCGATTGTTCCTCTTATAAAGCTGGACTTTACTAGAAATTCGCTCGGAACATCATACCAAGCTCGAGGGGCTTGTAATCGATAGAAATAATCAGGATGATTTTCATGCATGAACCCTTCGGGTTGAGCGACATAGACTTCTACTTTTAACACACCATTTGATAGACTTTGAAGTCTTTATGAGCCGCGTACGCAAAAAAGAGTCGAATAGCTTCTATTCGAGCAACCGAAGCATACGTCTCATCTTAGTCGATGCCTTCTTGTTGATTATACCCCTTGGCTACGAGTCGTGCTTTGTTCCTGATAATTTCACCGTTCTCGTTCCTTTTATTTGTGAATACCCATTTTGTTCCTATAATGGTTTTTCCATGCGGTCGAGAAACTAGAGTCCAAACTTGTAGACGCTCAAATTGGTTGAGTTCGTCTTCCATTACGATCACCCAATCCGTGTCTTTAAGGGCTTCAGCTACCTTGATTGGTTCGTTTTGGCTTAAGAAGCACGTAAAAAGTCCGCTATGTGTAGATGTCCTAGTGTGTACTCCACTTGAAGGATCACCAATTATTTGATCGACAGGATGAGCTCGTGTCCATTTGCGTTCATGAGGAAGAACCGAAGTAGAACCATAGTTGATATGTAGGTCGAGACATCCTGAATTGATAGGCTGATCATTCGTAAAAGGGAAATTCATTTCTAAAGTTGAATTTGATGAAATTTCCTCATCGGCATTCGTATGAACTGCAACACTAGTTGTTAACTCAGAATCTTGAGAATCAAGAACATCGGTTGGACTTTGAGGGTCGGGAATCTCATAAGTAATTTCCACCGTATAAGGGGAAGGTGCGCTGTTTGGTATAGAATGTGAAGAAGCGGGCATTTGAAACTCATTCGAATAAAAATGTTCAAAAATAAAGTCGAAGTCTTCCAAATCAGCGTGAAGTGCTTTCAGTGACAGTGAGGTAGATGTTGTCGAAATTAGTTGACATTGTGCCAACACGCCAATAAGCCCGGGTTCTGAACCGTCTTTTTCAGAAGCCAAATCGGTCACTTCGTGAAAAGTGACGTTGTAACTTTCAAATATTGTACGAGAAGACTTGATGTTGTACGAGAAGCCAAATCCAACAAAGACGGCTTCAAATGCTTTACGGTCAAAGTTGCTACGATGCTCTCGATCCTTCACCACAAAGTATTTGCTCCCGAACACTTTGAACAAAGAGATATTCGAAATCTTTTGATTTATTATCTCGTGCGGCGTCTTTTCAAAGCGTTTGTGAATAATCGTCCGATTTTGCGTAAAGCAAGTTGTACTCACTACTTCAGCCCATAGAAAGTTAGGGAGACCGGAACGTATAAGCATTGTCCTAGTAGCTTCAACCAAAGTCCGGTTCTTTCGTTCTACGACGCCATTTTGTTGAGGCATTTTAGCGGCTGAAAATTGTTGAATGATTCCAAGTGAATGATATTAAGTGCTGAGACATTGATTCTTGAATTCAGTCACATTGTCAGTCCTGATTACTTGGATCTTCTGTTGCAGGAGATTCTGAGTTGTATTCACAAAATTAATTATCAAGCCTACAGTCTCATCTTTTGTTCGTAGAAATCTTTTCCAAGTGTAGCGAGAATAGTCGTCGACAATTACTAGCACATACTTACGACCGTTGATACTTTGTGTTCGCATTGGTCCACAAAGATCCATGTTTAGTAATTCCAAAGGTCGAGATGTGGAAGCTACTTGCTTGAGTTTGTGTGACGCTCGCTTCATTTTTCCCATTTGACAAGGCGAGAATTGATGCTCTTGGTGTAGTGAAATAGTTGGCGGTCGTTGACCAACTTTTTAGTAGGAAGCTTGTGAAGAGCTTTGAGATGAGCCAAACAGCCGTCGAAGGTCGTACAATTGTCAGATTAATTGAGTAGAGATTAGATCTTCGAGATCCTGTAAGAAGTTCTTGATTCTTACTATTTAAAATCAGCACTGATCAGCTAGAAATACCACTTGAAAGCCTTTATCGCAGAATTGTCCCATGCTGAACAGGTTTGTTTAAGACATCTTTTATTGTCAGATTCTGCATAATGATATCTCCAAAGTCTAGAATTAGAGCTGAATCGTGCCAAATCTGACTTTGTCGTTGTATCGGTGTTGATAGTTGCTCAACAGTTCTTGATTTCCCGTCATGTGTGTGGAGCAAGCCGAATCTAGATAACACTTATAAATGGATCCTCTCGGATTAGCAAATTTAGTAATTAAATGTTGTTCACTTTTTGTTCCTAAACCAATGTTATTTTTAGGTACCCAAACCAACTTAGAAGTAGTTGGTTTATGTGGTACCTCTTTAGGCAACTGGGCCTTTTTGGCTTGCGTTGCCCTAGATGGTGTTTTGGGAACCCATTGAGGATGAACCTTACATGGTAGATTAATTTCAGCTCATACAAATGTCTTATGAGTCTTAGTTGATGAGAAACTCTTTTCTCTAGCTAGTCTTCTAAGGTGTTTAGCCGAGTGTACTTGGACTGGGTACCTTAGGTGAGGGCAAGAGTGAATCGAGCTATAAGCTTGCTTGATAGCCGGATCTTGTCTCCTACGAGACTTTAGACTCACATTTGACTTAGAATGAGTGATTTTGTTTTTGAAAGTGGAGCCGATTACGAGTGTCCTTTTTTGATACAGAAGAATTTAGTAAATTAGTCATTTCTATCAATTTTCTTCTTAAATTGTATACTAGACACTCTCCTTAGCATGCTTCGTCTCTTTAACTATTATACATGTGGATGGAGTAGAAAAAGAATTAGTAAGAATCTTTTTCGCTTTCGAAGCATTTAAAGAATCATTTTTCTCTTTTTACGCTTTTTAAAGAGAATTTTTCTTCGTTTGAAATATTTTGTAAGATAATAGGAGAAAGTTTCTTAAATTTGGTCTTGTCCTGGATTAATGATTTTTATTTCAAAATTAAATCAGGACAAGATTTCAAAACGTTAGTCAAAACTGAGGAAATTTATATATTTGAAATCTCCAATAGAAGCGCATTCTATTCTGCTTCAAAATTCTTTCTTTCTGTTTCTAAGGAAGAGTTTAAATAAGTTATTTCTTAATAATAGCAAGAATATAACATAAAGTAGAATTTTTAGAATGATCATAATTTCCTTCCTCAACTTTAGGGATATCTTCTAAAGGATATAATGAATAGTCACTAAACAGGTTTATTTCCAGTGTCTTCTAACTATTATTCAAATCAGTGTAATCAAAGGGGATGTCAATCCTAGTTGTGGCTTTTTTTTTGGATTCTTCTAAAGCATTTATTTCTAAAGCGTTAGTAAAAGCCATTAAAGAAGTTAATCATAAACCCATGTACTTGATATCATATAACTGTTTTACATTTACCCTTTTTAAGTTACAAGGATTGTTAAAACCTAAGCCTTCAATAGGATTATAAAATTCTATATCATGAGGTTGATTTAGAAAAATTGTCAGATCAGTTTGTCCCCTTTTTGTTAGAAGATCATCTAAAGTCTTAATCCTTGAGTAAAGCTTCTTACGTTCATAAGAGATTTCCTTATAATTATTTCTAGAATTTCTAGGTCTCTCTAACTATCGCTAAAAATTTTACTAAGGTCGTTAATTGCTTCAGTCTGCTCTCTTCACCTTGTCTTTCCTTGGCAGGTGCCTTGTCATCACTCCGGTACTGGCTTCCTCCAGCGGGTATCCGGTTCTCAGTTGTGTTTTTGATGTTAAGGGTTTTGTTCTTGCTCAATCACCAAAACATCAGCATCCATCAATTTTTCCCTTTTGGTGATTGGCAAAACCTTTGTTCAGGCTACCATAGAGCTCTCTGTCCGATTCTCAGCCTCTCTTCTTCTTGTCCTTGGCAATCTTCGCAAGTTCTTTTTGAGTTATTGCCTTGGCATATGAGATTTTCTTGATGTCGTGAAACCGCACGACTTCACTCAGTTGATCTTCGGTCAGAGAGGTTGTGATATCCCTCAGTCCAACTCGAGCTTCTACCCTTCCTTGCCGACAGACGGGCGGGAGATCTTGATCCGGTATCACCAGGGCAAGGACTTTGCTCCTTTCAGCATTGTTGTCCGTGAACCTCGTGTCTTGGTAGAGAAGAGTGGTCATCGATCCTCCGGTTTGAGCCCTTGTCAGTACCGGAGAAAAGTCGGGTACTGCTGTCGTAGGCTCGGGAATCGGACCCGGTGCTGCTTGCTTTGAAGCTTGCTCTCTGATGTCTGCCTTTGAGCTTCCACCGCCTTTCTTCCCCTTTCCTTCCCCCTTTTTGGCATTCACCGAGCCGATTTCGCCTTGAGCTGCCAGGTTCTCTACAATGGCAGCGAATTGTGCAGAGAGAACCTTGATCTCATCCGTCACACTCTCTCGAACTTCAGTGAGGCCAACCCGCAGTTCCGTCTGGCTTGCAACGATCGTGTCCACCTTTTGGAGCACCTCGTTGGTGGACTTAGCGGAGTCTCGAAGCTTGTGCTTGATTTTGCTGATCTCCCAATCAGTGCATCGAACGTATATAATAGCTCGTGAGTTGTGCTCACGGATCCCCGGATGCGAGCGGGTTGATGAGGGTGCGGAGGCAAGGGGCTGCGGAGTCGGTGTCACATCCCACTCTGAGTTCTGAGCTGGTGGTGGCGGGATGACCTCCGCAGCTGGAGGAGGGGCGTTAGTACCAGCCTCTACTGCTCCTTGCACTTCATGAATGGAAGGCAGCTTAGGATGAGGCGTCGACATCTTCTTGATAGGTGAGAAGGAGTTGAATTGCAGATGTCGGCGGAGGCGCAGATGAAGGGGCCGAAGCTCCGTCAACAGATGGTGGCGGATTTTGCTGTTGAGAAACTTCTTGGGCCCGAGACGTGCTCACAGTGGCCTCTTGCAAAACCGGAGATGGTTGTCTGCTTCACTGGTCGTACCGGGGAGAACCGATGCGGTGTCCCTTGGGGACACTGAAACCGGAGTTAGGACCCTTTGTGAGGAGGGTAGATCTTGAGGACTCCCGGCCAGCATCTAAGAAGTCCCTATTCTCCCGGTTCCATAGGTGCTGAGGGCGACAGAGTGAGCGGTCCCCTTAGTTGTAGCTCTACCCGAATAACCCCCACACGTGACTGCAGGGCTGCAGCTTCCACCCAAAATCTCTAGAGTATTTTTGTCTCACGTCGGGCTTCCTTGTGGTTGGGTTCGAAGGCTGCTTCTCGTTTATAAAGAAAACGAGTGATCTCGTGCAGTCAGGTGTGCACCTCTAGTAGTTCCCGGCCTTGGATTAGAGTTATTGGGGACTCTAACCCAAGTCGCTCAAGCAGCCGGTTCTCGATGGACATGGCATTGCCGGCAGTTCGCTTGGATATATTGGCCAGTGACATTCCTACTTGTATATTCCACCATTCTTCAAAGTCTTGAACAACCACGGTCAGAGCTTCTTCGACGTGAGCTTCAACTGCGCTCAGTACCGTGTTGGTGTATGAGGAATGACGAGGGCTGGAGCGGGGCATTTTTCCCTTCCCACTTGCGCGCTTTCGTTTCTTGGATGGCGTCGCAGTGGGTTTCCTGGTGACGATGTCGAGGATCGCGGTACGGACAACCGTCTCAGGTCGGTCCTCAGCCGTCGTTGGCTGTGCTGGGACCACTTCGGGGGCGGGGACTTCATATGTGCCCCCGAACAGCCAGAGTAGATTCACTCTGGAAACCGGTTCTGGTTTTGAGCCTCAAGCCCTCTCTAGTTTTGTGGGCTGGAATGCGCTCCAAATCTTCAGCAAGGCTGCAGAAGATCTCTGTGAGAACTGGGCATGTTGGTTCTTCAGCAGCAGACTCTTCTGCTGGTACCGAACCCGGTATTGTTTGGAGCGACACAGGTTTCGGTTCTGGCTGTGGAATGACAGCCAGCGTCTTCTCCTTGGGGTGACGACATGCTTTATCTTAAGCTGCGCAGCTGGTGCTTTAGCCTTGGACTTTGTGGCAGCTGCTCTTTTCGTCCCTTTGGCTGGAGAAGGTACTGCTACCTCCGATACCGAGTGGAGACAAATCACTCGTTCGTCGGAGAGGTAGTCCCGTCGGTCCTGCCGTTGGTAAGTCGAATTCTTCGACGAACCAATCCTTAGTGACTTCAATGTCGCGGTTCTGAAGGCGACTGAAGATTCTGGTCTCGGAGGGGAAGACGGTGTTGCTGATAAACTCGCGAACGTGATCGGTGAATATTTCATGTTCGCTGCCCAAGAAAGTCGCCAGGCCGGCGTCCATCATACACGAAGCCATTTGATGGACTTCGCGGTCGCTGGAACTCATTAGTTCCAGAACATCGACTTTCACAGCAACCCTCGTACATTCCGAAGGGTTTTGGCTTGAAGAGGATGAAGGTTGAGTTGTAGAGGTGGTTTGAGAAGCCATGGATGAAGATTTTCTGCCAATTCCGTTGAAGGTTTGAAGATTAGGGTTTGGGATTTTGAGAGTCTGAAAGTTCTAGGGTTTGAAGGTTAAAGAAACGTAAATGGTAAGTGTGACGTTTCATGTGTTTAAGTAGAGGCAAATGAGCGGGATAAAGTGATGCGACAGTATTTAATGCTGTCAAACGATTTGACTACCCTGAGAAATTCCTCGGACTGATGGCATATGTCTCACACCTGGTTATCCTTATTTAAGGAAAACTAATTCTCAATCTTGTTTTCGGTACTGAGTAGTTCCTTAAGAATACTCTCTTCTTTATGGTACCGAAAGTTCCCCCTGAATCGGTACTCCCTATATACCACTTATTTTCTATGGGCTTCTGCTCTTTGAAATGACAACTTCGGTACTCAGGCACATAAAGGGAGTCCTGGTGTTAGTTGTTGGATAAGTCAAGTAGACCAAGGGCGTTCCTAAAGATAACAAACTTGGCTTCAGGGAGTGGCTTGATGAATATATCAGCGACTTGTTGTTCAGCTCGTACATGTTCCAAGCGAACATCCTTTTTTATCACATGATCTCGGATGAAATGGTGCCTGCTCTCAATGTGTTTAGTTCTTGAGTGGAGTACCGGATTCTGTGATATGGCGATAGCACTTGTGTTATCGCAATATATGGGAGTCTCGGACTCGCTTATCCCATAATCTTGAGTTGGTGCTGGATCCGCAGTATTTGTGAGCAACAGCTTCAGCGGCTAAGTATTCTGCTTCAGCTGTTGAAGTGGCAATGGAGGTCTGTTTCTTGTTAAACCAAGAAATCAGTCTGTCTCCAAGGAACTGACATGTGCCACTTGTACTCTTTCTATCCAGTTTGCAACCGGCATAGTCGGCATCTGTGTACCCGTACAATGAGAAAGAGGAATCCTTAGGGTACCACAGTCCTACATTATTTGTTCCCTTGAGATATTTCAGAATTCGTTTGACAGCTATGTAGTGACTATGTCTTGGATCCGATTGAAACCGAGCGCAAAGACATACATTGTACATGATGTCTGGTCTGCTTGTTGTTAGATACAACAAGGACCCAATCAGTCATCGATACTTGGTTATTTCCACCTTAGTACTGGATTCGTCCTTGTCGAGTTTGATTGAGGAGCTGATAGGTGTAGCTACTGGCGAACAATCTTGAAGTCCAAATTCTTTAAGAGGTCCAAAGTGTACTTTTGTTGACTTATAAAGATTCCTTGACTCATCTGCTTGACTTGAAGCCCTAGAAAGAAATTCACTTCTCCCAACATACTCATTTCAAACTTGTCTTGCATGAGTTTTGACACTTTTTTGCGGAGTTTAGAATCCGTGGAACCGAATATAATGTCATCCATGTAGATTTCACAAGTAGGAAGTGTTCTCCTTTGGTGAATCGAAAAAGAGTTTTGTCAACAACTCCTATGGTGAAACCGTGATCAACAATGAACCCTGTAAGAGTCTCGTACGAAGCTCTGAGTGCTTGTTTGAGACCATAGAGAGCCTTCTTGAGCTTGTACACGTGGTCCAGTTTCTCATGATCTTCAAAACCAGGTTGTTGAGCAACGTAAACCTCTTCAGACAGAACTCCGTTGAGAAAAGCACTCTTGACGTCCATATGATATACATTGAATCCTTATAAGCTGCGTAAGCTAGAAATATCCTTATTGCATCTAGCCTGGCCACCGGAGAAAAGGTTTCATCGTAGTCGATGTCTGAATCCTTGAGCAACTAGCCTAGCCTTGTTTCTCATAACTAGACCATCTTCATTAATCTTGTTTTTGAACACCCACTTGGTACCGATTACCGCTTGTGTGGGACGAGGAACTAATGTTCAGACTTCATTTCTTTCAAATTGATTCAGTTCCTCTTGCATAGCAGCAACCCAGCTATCATCCTTTAATGCCGCATCAATCTTCGTAGGCTGTGATTGAGATATAAATGCGTAGCTGAAGAGATTTGGAGTGATCGTCGAGTCTTCATTGGTGCCTTGGGATCACCCATGATTAGATCTGAGGGATGATTAAGTTTGGTCTTGTTCCAGTAAATGCATTCCCCTTCACTTGGTTCATCTTCCATATTGGTGGGAAGAGTACTGGATTCTTCCGGTTCTGCGTTATGTTGTTCATTTGAGATGGGTATCGGACTTTCTAGTGACACTTCGGGACTGGGTACCGAAGGTGATTCGATACTCTGTTCTTGCGAGTTCTCTACAACACCGTTCAGTATTTTTCTGTGGTGCTCACCATTCAATTTTGGACTCTGATCTTCCTCATCACTCGATTCATCTAAGTGTGCATTTTCCAGGAGCTCACTTAGACGATTAACATTTGTTGGTGAACTGTCCTCTTCTTGAGATTCCTCCAAAATAACATGAGCGGGTTCTTCAATAGATAGAGTCTTGTCGTTGAATACTCTGTATGCCTTACTTACGGCAGAGTATCCCACAAATATTCCTCTATCCGCTCTATTTTCAAAAGCTGACGATGACTCCGGTTCAGATGTATACTGCATCGGCTCCCAAATGTCTTGAAATAACGAACTGAAGGGACATTTCCTGTCCATATTTCATACGGAGTCTTCCCTAGGCTCTTGCTTATCATCGAGCGGTTCTGGGTGTAGCCCGCGGTATTGACTGCTTCTGCGAGATATCACCGTCTGCTAGCATGATACTTGTTGCTTCCATTAGTGTACGGTTCCTTCGTTCCGCGACTACATTCTGTTGAGGTCTCTTGGAAGCAGATAACTCATGGCGGATGCCATGGTCTTCGAGATAGGCATTAAGTATAGAGTTTAAAAATTCAGTACCCGGACCATTTCTTATTGTGTTGATCTTAGAGCTTTGCTCATTCTGAACTCTTTTTAGTAGTTTGATCAACATAGAATGAGTTTGATCCTTAGATATTATGAACAGTACTCAAGTGTACCGTGAATAGTCATCTATGACAACTAGAGTGTACTTGGCTCCTCCTAAACTTGGTACTAGTATAAGACCAAACAGATCCATGTGCAGTAGGTCTAGGCAACCCTTAGACGCTATCTTCCCTTTACTTTTGAAAGTAGATCTGACTTGCTTGCCAAGGTGACAAGCAGTGCATGTCTTGTCCTTGAAGTAATGCACTCTCGGTAATCCGTGAACCAAGTCATTAGAGCTTAGTTATGATATAGTTTTAAAGTTTAGATGGTTCAATCTTGTGTGCCACAACCAACTCTTAGAGCTTTCAGCTATTAGACATGTTGGCTTTGTCACAGATTGTTCTTTCCATCTTACTATATAAGTACCATTTTCCTAAATGGTTGATGACTTCGCATCTATCCTTTTTTAAATCAACACACGTATCCGATATCGCATAGTTGACTTATGCTATTGTCGTGTAGATTCTTCACAAGACTTATGTTATCCAGTATGAAATTACCATAGGTAAGCTTACCCTTACCTATGACCTTACCTTTCTCATTGTCTCCAAACGTAACTGTTTGGCTTGTGCACGGCTTTATGTCGGAGAGTAGTTCCCGGTTTCCTATCATGTGCTTGCAGCACCCACTGTCCAAATACCAACTAAAATTGCAGACCCCGTTAGCATAAACCTGCAGTGAGTGGGTTGATGGTACCCATCTTTTGTTTGGGTCCATGTGCTAGTAAGTGTTTGAGTATCCACATTTGGATCACCTTGAAGCACCTTCCTGTGCTAGGATCCACGAGCACCCTAGGTAGACTCTTCCCCCTACCTGTTTGTCGGGAGTTAATTGGTCAAGATTTCTGAATTTTGTACTAAGTACCAAAGTTTCTCTGAAACTGGTTCCGGAACAGTATGCTTTTGCTGAGATTTTCTATTTGTTCTTTCATGAGTTATAGGCACTAGCCTTTTACCCGTAGATTCCCACTGTCTAGATTAGGATATCGTTTGTATCGAGTTATGGGATCTAGGTTTATAGCCTAGTTCATATCTGCTCTGTGTCTCAGTGGATAGATACCGAAATTTGGTCTTCTCCATAGGTTCTGAGGATTTTACGAACTTAACAAATTTAGAGATTGTGGTAATGGAGTTCAGAGGCTCTGGACTATATCCCAGACCCATCATGTCGCTAGGATTCTTTGATAGACTTTGTGAAGTCTCGAGTATCCTCAATGACTCTGACCAAGATTCATACATTTTGTGGAAGTCTAGGAAATTGGGTTTTGTTTTGGTAGAGCTATCTCTGAGAGATTCATTTTCGGCTCTCAGAGATATCACTTGAGCTTTAACTTTGGTGAGTTCTTCATTGTTAGTACCAGTGAACATTATTTCCGGTTCTGGTACTACTTTCTTGAGAGTAGCAAGTTTCTGATACTCCCTAGTCATCTCATGTAGAGCTTGTACCAGATCTTCACGAGTAAATTCGGGTTGTGAGAAATCAAATACCTCGCATTCGCCGATATCTGCCATCTGGCACTCAACTTCCTCGTTGCTCGAATCCTCTTCTGACTCAGAGTCATCAGAATCTGTCTCTGCCCATTTCTTGTTATCCTCAGCTACGAGGGCCTTAGGCTTCCGGAGAAATCTTCTCTTGCTTTCCTCCTTGCCCTTGTCATTTAAGGGCTTCTTACAGTCGGCAATGAAATGGCCTTTCCTGCCACAGTTAAAACAAGTGTTATTATTGGAGTCATCTTTAGTATTTTTCTTACCCGACTGCGGCGAGTAAGTGGGCTGATTGCGCTTCATGAAGCCCGAATTTCTTGATGAAGAGTGTCATCGCCTCTTCACTCATATTCTCAGCGGACTGTGAGGTGCTTTCTGCTGCTGCCAGAGCTTTTACGGGTGGCACGGGCGTGGCTTCTTCCATTCAGGTTTGTAACTCGAATTCGTAGGCCTTCAGATCGGCGAAACGGTCATGCAACTGTAGCTTGCTCATATCTTTAACCTCCCTCATAGCCATTGTTTTAACGTCCCATTCCCAAGGAAGTGCCTTCATGAATTTTATGGCAATGTCTCTATTCTCGATTGTCCTCCCAAGTGCCGAGAGGTCATTGATGATGGTGGTGAAGCGGTCTTCGAACTTCGCCATGGTTTCTCAGACCTTTATCGTTATCGAGTCGTATTTTTGAATGGCCACCACGAGTTTGTTTTCTCTGGTCTGCTCATTCCCTTCACAGATCTGGCAGAGCTTTCGCCATACTTCTCATGCTGTTTTACACAGCATCACTTGTCGAAGGTTCCCGTGTCCAAGGTTTTGAACAGTGTACCTTGGCCACTTTGTCGAGGTTCATCAACTTCTCACTGTCACTCCACTCGCTTTTGACCTTCGCAATCTGCTGAGGTTGTGTAGGATCGCTAGCATGTGCTGGATTGATTTTGAGGAGAGTGGGTGGTCCCTCAGTGACAACGTCCCACATGTCTTCATTTTGTGCGGACAAGTGAGACTCAATCCTTATCTTCCATTCCAGGAAGTTTTCTCTACTGAACATCGACGTCTTGCTGTAAGTACTCATTGTGTGATTGAAGTAAGCCCGCTTTGATACCACTTGATATGATCGGGGTAGTTTTTAGAGGGGGGGTGAATGAACACTACTCGATTTTTCTAAGTGTTTATAGCGTAGTATCGGAAGGTTTCGGAACTATGTATATTTATGGTTCTGACACTTAATCAATCACTTAGTGACGCGGAAGATATCACTACTGAGTACTGAATAGTGTAGATTTATATGTGTGTTTTTTGTTTGGCACCGAAATTGTTTATGGAAGTTCGAAGTGTTAATGAACTCCTACGTCTCCCCTTCTTCCCTCAGGAAGATACCCTTAGAAGTATGGCTTACTTACAGTACAACCTATACCTTCTAAAACTACAACAACTTTTTAAAGTCCGTTGTTTTACAAAGTATTTCGCTCAAATACTAGAACTCTAAAAAACTTAAGAATTAAGCTTTTTCGTACAGACTCAAGATTTTACAAAGTCATTCGTTATCTACGTCTTGAGGTTCTTCGGCCTTTTATACTTCGCGCTCCTAAAGTAGACGTTGCAAATTGAATGTCCTTCCTTCGCAGGTGCCTTGTCATCACTCCAGTACTGGCTTGCTCCAGCTGGTATCCGGTTCTCAGTTGTGGTTTTGGTACCGACGGTTTCGGTTCTTGCTCAATCACCAAAACTTCAGCATCCATCAGCGGTTTTAGTTTAATTGGCCTTGTTAGGGCGCAAGTATTATATACTAAATTATGTGGTATAAATACTAAAACCCGACCACACACAAAGGGTGTGTAATGTGTGAAGCTCAATAGAGAGATATAATTTTTGCGAGAGAAAAGCCCCCAACGTCGTTCTCCCATACAGTCCACGTGAATTCTCTCGATCAAATCGTGGTAATCTTGTTAATCCTAGGTTGGATATTGTTATCTCGTCCTAACACGATTAATGGTGGAGCAAGGTCTTGGAAGAACTCCTAATAAAGCAATACTGTGGATTCCACCTCCGATGCAAACTACATAGCAGCCTCTGAGGTAGCTATAAAGGGTGACTAGATGAGAAAGCTCTTAAAAAAACTCACATTGGTTCGAGCTGTTGATCAATCGTTGCCCTTATGGTGCGATAATTGTGGTGCAATAGCAGAAGCAAAGAAATTACTATCTCACCATAAATCCAAACAATAGATAGAAAATACCACGTGCTACATGTATTCGTTGAGAAAGGCTCAATAGACGTGCAAAAGATAGCGTCCGCAGAAAATGTGGCGGGCCCCTTCACTTAGTTATTATCTCGTGCAGGGCTAGAGCAACATTTTGATAAGATCAGTATAAGATTCAACGGTATCTGACAAGTGTGAGACTGATAGGGATATGCCCTCGGAATGCCATGCGAGGATTGAAATGAGCATAAGCGTGCATACCTTCTGTACTACCAAAATAAAACAATAATATTGATATACAGAATACGTGCATTTCTAGATAAGCATGATTGTGAGTTTAACCATAACAAATGCATCTCATAACATGATAAATAAACAAAACCCATTTTCTACGAGCCAAGTCCTTGATACTCGTGGGACGAGTACGGGATGACACCAAAGAGACTATAACTCTATATCATAAAAAATGTTCATAAGTCTCAAGACTCTGGTAGGGCGCTGGACTCTGATCATGACTTATCTGTAGATGATGCCAATGTTGTTGTGTCAACCGCTCACTTGGAAGTGTCAATGATCGAACGACTGATTATAGTAGTCTATGTGAGCCTTAGACCTAAAGGGATCACTGAAAGAGTTACCTCCAGAGTCTTGGTTAGTCACAAAGTTTTAGAAAGGGCAAGCATCAACGACAACATATGACCTTGATAAGGGAGTTGATAGTCGGCTTTGATTACCGGGAGGATTCACGATCCCAAAAGTAATAGAGGTACATAGAGTACGTGGTCGGGTAATTACAAAGTCTTTGGCCAGAACAATTACACCGATTAGCGTGTGACAGGGAGTTCGGTTTAATAATCGGTCCGTAACGGTTTGATCATAGCATCGAGTTAGTGAGTTGCACATTGACCATGGCTATCACTCGATCGAAACATATGTGACGGGCTTATACGCATAGACACCGATCTTGAATTGGTTTGCAGAAGTGATAAGATCGCGTTCGTTCTCAAACAGGATCTTCTCGATACCATTGGATTGGCTAGGTGACTACCATACTCTTGAAGTCTTCCCGGAGCCGGTTGAGATGAACCTAGAGAGTCGGGCTTAAAAAGGATCAATCGAAGCATATTGTTCAGAATATAGCTCGGCGGATCGGGCCAGGTGTCTGAACCGATAGAGAACTGCACTAAGGATTAGCCTTAGTGTTGGACCAAATTGATTTTGAGTTTGGTCATCTCAAGGTCCATGAGATAGGTAAGGGACTTGGTTTGGGTAAAGACCAAGATGCCCTTACCACATGCGGGTTGGAGCATGTATTTTCGGTGCGCCTCATCGCATGCGCCTAGATCAGGGCTAGCGGCGGGGGCACCTCATCCCGACACAAGCGACAAGACTACATGTGCCAAGATGGCACATGGACCTTCTAGAAGGTCTAGGTGGCACATGGTGTGCCAAGATGAAATCTGAGATTAGATAGGTCTGACCACATGACACCTCACCCACCTCACATTCTCATTTGCGCCAACACACCTAACGGATATAACGAGAAACATACTCTCTCAAACTAGGGTTGACCGAAATTAACCCTAGCAATCCCAGTGAGTTTAATCTTCGGTCCAATACGAGTTCGAGGTCGGCAAGACGATCTAGCGATGAGTCAGCGTCCAGAACAAAGTGATGAAGCAAGTAACATTCTTCGAAGGTAAAGTGACTAAAACCCTAGCTCCTCAATTAGACGTAATTTGACGTTAGACTGGTGTTTTGAGTTGTTTTTGTATGCTGAGTGTCCCTTAGGACAATCTTGGCTATGGATGCCTCTGAGTTTTCTGTACCGCAGCCTCGGCCGCAACCTAGAGAGTAATCCAATAGTATTCTCATAAGCTTCCTAGTCTCCCTTCTTTAATTTAAGCAGGTTCACTGTTGACAACGAGTGCCTCCTACTACTTTATAATTGTCTTAAAAAGGCACTATTTAGATCCAAGAAGTTAATTATTTCTCCTGCGGGCAATGGGGTAAACCACTTATGCACAAGTTTTACGAATGTCGTAGAAAACGCTCTAACATAATAGCGTCGCTAAGTTAATACAAGGTGGCATTTTCTTCAAAACTTTGGATTGAAAACACAGTGGAAATATGGGTTAGTGGGGCATTCTATACCTCAGGAGTGAAAAGGCTTTCTCTTGGGTTTGGAAAAGGTTCTGGAGCATCCGTTAGTCTTTCAGGCTTTGATTTCTTCATTCATTTTCTCTCATTCGCCTGCGTGTTGCTCTCTTTGGGTAGCGTCCCTTTTACTTGGTCTCTGAGTTTCCAACTCATCCATCATTGTCCTGATTTATTTCTTTTGGTTTTCTTGTTCTCCAGATCAGTCATATGTTCATCGCGTCTAATATTCTAGTATTCTATTCCATTTGTTTTGGCCTTTTACTTGGTCTCTGAGTTTCCAACTCATCCATCATTGTCCTGATTTATTTCTTTTGGTTTTCTTGTTCTCCAGATCAGTCATATGTTCATCGCGTCTAATATTCTAGTATTCTATTCCATTTGTTTTGGAGGAGTCTAGTTCCTCTAGTGTGACTGAGATCTCCGACCCTTTTCTTATCACAAGTTCTTCCCTCAGGGCATTCAGTTCATCTATGATTCGCCTTAGCTGCTCAAACTCCAATCTTTTAGCGAATACAATCTCTATGGCCGCCATCACGCGAGCGACGTCTTCCTCGTCGAGGTTTCTCTTCTAGACAGATTCAAATTTGATCTACTACTCACCATATTTATTTTGTCTATTGTTTCTCACATATGACACCAATGATGATGCTAGGAAAAATACGTTCTCCCTCTGTTGACTGCCCCAGTGAACTTTGCTTGACGTCAGAGGATCGACCCCTACAATGCGCAGATGTATGTAAAAATTTGTGAAGAGTATAGATGAATATTGAAAGGTGTACCTCGAAATCAGAATGAGCATGTGTAGTTATAGGGATGTGGTGACCGATCTTCCTTATATTTTGGGGGAGGATACCGAAGATCCTCGATCCGCCCTCCATTTGAATGTTCGAACTGTTAGGGATATGCCCTCGAATGCTATACGAGGATTGGATATGTATAGGGCATTAGCTTATTTATCATTCGATTGTCAATGTAATCAAACATTGTTTTGCGTATTAATAAAGGCATTATTCGTTTATTGGTTATGAGTTCTTTACTTAGCATCGGGTAAACAATAAATATAATCCAAATGTGTCGAGTTGAGTCATGTTCTCGATGGGTCGAGAGAGGAAGGCACCAGTGGACTCTTAACCTCGAACATAAAATGTCCCTAAGCCTTAGGTTTCAGTTGGGTGCTGGAAAACCAATCATGGCTTATTTGTAGATGACTTACCGTGTGCCGATATACCGCTTGGAAGCAGAAGTCATGACTGTGATACGAGTCGAATCAAGGGATTGAATCGTTTCATGGACACTGACTCGCAGGTCGTACGATCAAACATGCTTATTACTCAAGGAGTGTCAAGATCGACGCAAAATAGTAGTCTGCTTGAACCTTAGACCGAAAGGGCTTTGACGGAGTTGACTTTGAAGTCTTGACTATCACTGGTTTCGCTATGATCCGATTGCTATTGCATGGTACAGTCTTGAATGACGACGGGAAATTACAAAATCCTTGGCCAAGGTATTAAACTAACTCATGTTAGACATGGAGGGTAGTTTGGTAATTTGCCTCGTGTCATTTTATCATAGTATCGAGTTTAGTGAGTTTGACAAATACCATGGCTCTCACTCGATGGGACACAGCTGAAGGGTTTGTACGTAGTACTATAATCTATAGTTAGGTTCTGGAATGAGACTAGTTCGAAATTCGTGCTCAAGTCGGGATCTGTCCGGTACTGCGGGATTGGCTAGGCACCTACCGGACTCTTGGATTTCTCCCTTGCCGATTGAGTCGAACCTAGAGAGTCGGGCTTAAAAAGGATCATCAATGTGTACCGAGAAGGAGAGATTGTGTTTTTGGCCTTAACGAGCCTCGGGTCGTTATGCCACGCCTTATTGGGCCTCGGGGTCATTAAGTGGACCGAAGTTGGACTTCATATGAAACTAACTTTAAGGCTTACTTAGGCTTGGCTAAGTGCTTAGAAAGACTTGAGGGAAGAATTGGAATTCAACCCTAAGCCGAGAAATTCGAAAAATGCCTTAAAGGGTATTTTCGTAATTTACAAATATGGTAATAAAATTATTTGGAATATTAAAATTCGAATTTATATTTTATATAAATTTCGAAATTTATTTACCATATTTGAAGATATTTTAATATCTTAGTTAGTTTTCTATTTATAGTATGTTCCTTTAATAGAATTTTGAATTCAATTAGGAGAGATATTTTGGCAAGAATATCTCTCATATTTAGGAACAAATATTTCGAGATTTTAGCCTTGTTTAGGGCTGAAAATTTCGTCCTCCCCTACTAAATAAGGGTGAGACCCTCGTCAAAGAAAAAGACACGGGAAGAGAATCGACGCGAAATTTCTCGACCCGAGAATCGAAACACGAACACACAAACGCAAACCACTCTCCTGAGCGACGGATCAATTCTCTCTAGCCATCTTCGGAGAATCAAAACCGTGGTACACTGCGAGGTCGGCGTGACGATCTAGACGATACCCAACACGACCGCGGCCGACGACGCAATCGACGAGGAGCTGTCACTCGCTTCAAAGGTAATCTCTCACGGGTATGACCCGCCCTATTACGTGTCAACGTGATTAGAGTTTTCGATCCGAACTGCGAAGGAACCCGGAAAAAATTTTATTCCGCACCGTATCCCGAGGCGTTGCGTCTCGGGTACAAACCGGGTACCTTTCCCAACACGAACTGCCCTCCTAGAATATCGCTCCTTTTAATTCTTTTGAATTTGAATGCCTCATGAGAATTTATGTCTTTGGTTAGTCCTTCGAATTTGAGTACTTCCCCAAAAATATGGGACCCTTGCGAAGTATGCCTAAACTGGTAGTGGATTGCCTTGGTAAGGATTGGCCTCAACCTCAGCCTTGGTGGGCTCAGCATCGCGTGGCTGGACCTCGACCCCGGCTGGGTTTGGCTTCAGCCTGCTCCGCCTTGGTTGGGCTCATCCTCATCTAGGGTTCGGGTTCGCCTTCAGCGTGCTCGGCCTTGGCTGGGTCAAACCTCGACCTGCTCGGCCTTGATTGGGTTGCTGCGGCTGTCGAATCTTTGGTGGTCTGATGTGAGTGCTTGGAGTGGGTAACCCGAGAAGCTCCATTTGTCAGTCCTGGGTGACCTCCATTTGGTAGTTAAGTGTTTTATCAAAAACCTTGGAAAAGCCGAGGTAAAAAATATCATATATCATAACATTTTAATTAAAAATAACTCTTAAAATAGGAAATGAAAATAAATATATATTATATTAGAACACACACTTCTGTCCTTAAAAGATTAGCATGCCTTGTATCTTGGTATGCCAGCGGTGGTGGGGAGGAATTAGAGGGAGATCTTCGCTTTCAATCGAGAAAGAGTTTGGTTGAAGGTTAACGGTGACCCTTTCTTAGGCAATTCTCCTGGCGATCATGGCGTTCACTATGAGTTTTTTTGCTCTTTCGAAAAGACTGATAAATGATATTCAGCATTGATTATAAAGTTTTTGTGGAGTGGTTCGGGTCAACATAAAATCCATTGGACAAGTTAGGAGCTAATGTGTTGTTCTATGTCGTATGGGCTACGTTTCAGTGAACATTATACACATTAACAAGGCTCTTTTGGCAAAACAAGCATGGCGTGTAATACAATATTTAAAAAGCCACGTCTTCGGAGATTTCCAAGGCTCGCTATGACCCCCTAGGAGATTTGCTTTCGGCTACTTGAGGTACGAGTTCCTCGCACACATGGCGCAACATACATGCGGTCAGAGAAATTATTTCTGCTGGATTGCGCTGGCGAGTGGGTACACGTGAACGCATCAACGTATGGAATACCCGTGGTTTCCGTGAGACTGTACACGGAATGTGACTACTCCGATCATATCGGGCTGGGAAGGAACTCGAGTATCTGACCTTCGACACTAACTGACAGGTTTGCGGAATGCATCTATTGTTACTTCACTCTTTTTACCTATTGATGTTTAGATTATCCTTGGTTGTTCTATGAGCTATACTAACTATCCAGATAGACTGGTTTGGCACTTCTTGAAAATGATACCTTCATAGTTCGCTCAGCGTGTTGGATTTCTAAATCTCACTATCATGATGAAACCTAGGCGTCAACATCCTCGCTGTCGATGTGGGATCTTATCTATAAATCTTCCTCAATACTTAGAGTTGAGCTGCTAGCATGGAGAATTTTCAAGGATTCCCCCCGACATCGACGAATCTGGTAAGGATGTATTGTTGTATCTACATCATGCTCTAGATGTGGGTTTCATAAGGAAGATAACAACGACGCCTCTGTCCATTGCCCTGACTCGAAGTCCTTTTGCAAGCGATCCTCATTCTAATAGGCTCTAGTCCAGTGGAGGATTGGGTCATATCTATGTCCGAAGAACTAAGTCGGTCTGAATTCTCGGGGATCACAAAACAAGGTCACAAAGTTTTCCTTCAGATATTTAATCTGTATTAGCTAAAGCACTTGGGGTGTCACCATCCATTAGCAGATCACTGATAGAGTCCACACAAGTTGGTTCTCAATGTCCGACGAGGTAGAACCAGCTGGCGAGGAACCACACTAAACTTAACTTAAATGGGGCTATACATCAACACGGGAAGGATGCCTCGGTCGGCGTCATTGCTCGTGATTTTACGGGAAGCTGCATTCGATGGTGGATATAATTCTGCAATTGGATTTTTTGGCCCAGATACTATTCAAGCCATGGCAGCGCGTTGGGCCCTTATCGCGGCTCGGGCATCGGGATGGAATTTCAACGAGCTCGAAGGGGACTGCTTGTCTGTTAATCGTACGCTCCGTTCCAAAAAAGTGACTCAGCTCTAGTTGGCCCACGACGAATTCCTTTGATTCCATAATATTTTATTTTGTTAAGCGTCATTTATATTGTGTTCCTCGTTATCTAGCTAAATCCTCCATGAAGGTTCATCTCCATCAACCCAAATCATGACTTTATTCTCGGATCCGGAGTAATAAAATCTTCTTTTTTATAAAAAAAAAAAAGGATAGTAATAATAATGCAGTGCTGCTGTATGGAAAGGCTATAATGATAAAATCAAGGTTTGTGTATAACCACTCATCCGCATATGGCCCAGATACTATTGAAGCCATGAAGTCATGGCAGCGCGTTGGGCCCTTATCGCGGCTCGGGCATCGGGATGGAATTTCAACGAGCTCGAAGGGGACTGCTTGTCTGTTAATCGTACGCTCCGTTCCAAAAAAGTGACTCAGCTCTAGTTGGCCCACGACGAATTCCTTTGATTCCATAATATTTTATTTTGTTAAGCGTCATTTATATTGTGTTCCTCGTTATCTAGCTAAATCCTCCATGAAGGTTCATCTCCATCAACCCAAATCATGACTTTATTCTCGGATCCGGAGTAATCAAATCTTCTTTTTTATAAAAAAAAAAGGATAGTAATAATAATGCAGTGTTGCTGTATAGAAAGGCTATAATGATAAAATCAAGGTTTGTGTATAACCACTCATCCGCATATGGCCCAGATACTATTGAAGCCATGAAGCCATGGCAGCGCGTTGGGCCCTTATCGCGGCTCGGGCATCGGGATGGAATTTCAAAGAGCTCGAAGGGGACTGCTTGTCTGTTATTCGTACGCTCCGTTCCAAAAAACTGACTCAGCTCTAGTTTGCCCACGACGAATTCCTTTGATTGCATAATATTATAAAAAAGGATAGTAATAATAATGCAGTGCTGCTGTATGGAAAGGCTATAATGATAAAATCAAGGTTTGTGTATAACCACTCATCCGCATATGGCCCAGATACTATTGAAGCCATGAAGCCATGGCAGCGCGTTGGGCCCTTATCGCGGCTCGGGCATCGGGATGGAATTTCAATGAGCTCGAAGGGGACTGCTTGTCTGTTATTCGTACGCTCCGTTCCAAAAAACTGACTCAGCTCTAGTTGGCCCACGACGAATTCTTTTGATTCCATAATATTTTATTTTGTTAAGCGTCATTTAAATTGTGTTCCTCGTTATCTAGCTAAATCCTCCACGAAGGTTCATCTCCATCAACCCAAATCATGACTTTATTCTCGGATCCGGAGTAATAAAATATTTTTTTATATAAGAAAAAAGGATAGTTGTTATGAAACTATTATAACTGGACAAAAACATAAATATAAACACGGGATTGTAGAGAGATAATAATGTTTTGGATCTGATTCAATACAAATACATCGGTCTATTTATAATAGAAAAATTTCTACTATTTCATCTAACATTTACAACATTAAATACATCTTATCGCATCTCATCAACAATCAACTAACTTATACAACATTAAAAACATCCACATATTATTTAGAATAATTTCATAATACTCCCCCTTAGATGGCTTTCAAAGAATTTGCCTCGTTAAAACCTTACTATGAAAAACCCAGTGGGATAAAAACCTAGTGAAGGAAAAAGAGTACATAATTCCTTTTGATACGCTTTCATTTGTTGCCTCATTAAAAACCTTACTGGGAAAACCACATGGGAAAAACCACAATGAAGGGAAAAAGAGTGCAACGCGTATTTTCTCCCCCTAATGATAACATCATTATAAATCTCGGAGTCTTCGAACTCCAATTGAATATACCAATTTCCTGAAACTAATTGGGGGAAGTGCTTTCGTAAAAAATCTGCAAGATTTTCACTTGATCGCACTTGTTGTACATCAATATCACCATTTTTCTCCAAATCATGGTGAAGAAAAAATTCGGTGAAATATGCTTTGTTCTATCCCCTTTAATATATCCTTCCTTTAATTGGGAATACATGCCGCATTATCTTCATATAAGATCGTTGGAAGTAATTTCTCAGAAAGCAACCCACAAGTCTGTTGGATATGCTCAATTATCGATCGCAACCAAACACATTCTCGGCTAGCTTCATGAATAGCGAGAATTTCCGCATGGTTAGATGAAGTAGCTGTTAAAGTTTGTTTCACTGACCGCCATGAAATAGCGGTTCCACCATATGTAAATAAATAACCTGTTTGCGATCGAGCATTATGTGGGTCAGACAAATAGCCAGCATCTGCATACCCAACTAAATTTGCTTTCGACTCATTAGAATAGAACAATCCCATATCAGATGTTCCTTTAAGGTATCGAAAAATCCGTTTAACTCCATTCCAGTGTCTACGAGTCGGCGAAGAACTATATCTTGCCAATAAGTTTACAGCGAACGATATCAGGCGCGTATGACTCGTAAGATACATTAGTGCTCCAATAGCACTAAGATATGGTATTTCATGACCAAGTAGCTCTTCATCATTTTCGTGGTCTGAAGGGATCTTTATTTACGTCTAAAGATCTAACAATCATTGGAGTATCCAGTGGATGAGATTCATCCATGTAAAATCTTTTCAATACCTTTTTTGTATAAGTCTCTTGATGTACAAATATTCCACTTTTCAAATATTCAATTTGAAGTCCAAGAAAATTTTTTTTTCCGAGATTTCATTTCAAACTCCCTTTTCAAACAATCAACAGCTTTGGTCAACTCTTCAGGAGTTCCAATTATATTGATATCATCAACATAGACTGCTATAATGACAAACTCATTTTTACATCTTCTCAGAAATATGCAGGGACAAGTTTGATCATTCCGATACCCTTCTTTTACTAAAAATTCACTTAGGCGATTATACCACATTCGCCCAGATTGCTTTAATCCATAAAGCGATTTATTCAACTTAACTGAGTACTCGTTTCTGGGCCCTGAATTTTTAGGCAACTGAAATCCCTCGGGAAGCTTCATATATATGTCACTGTCAAGTGTTCCATATAGATAAGCAGTGACAACATCCATAAGACGCATATCGAGACCTTCTCTTACTGCCAGACTCACTATATAACGAAAAGTAGTTGCATCCACCACAGGAGAATATGTCTCCTCATAATCAATACCTGGTCGTTGCGAAAAACCTTGTGCAACAAGCCGTGCTTTGTATCTTACAATTTTTCGCGTTTTCATTCCTCTTTTAATGAAAACCCATTTATATCCAACCGGCTTTACATTTTCTGGTATACGGACTACAGGTCCGAAAACTTTTCGTTTCTCAAGTGATTTCAATTCGGCCTCGATTGCATCTTTCCATTTTGGCCAATCATTTCTTTGTTGCATTCTTGTACAGACTTTGGTTCATGATCCTCATTCTCATTAATCTCATTCATTTCATGTAGCGCTACGTTAAATGAAGAATTTATCGTCAACGTTGACTTCATCTCGGTTCCATCTAATTCCATTTTGGGCATAGTTTATCGAGATCTCTTCATTATCATTATTTTCTGAACGTTCAGGTACATGAGTTTCATTCTCATTGCCCATCGACTCTTCTCTAGTCGATAAATCCTCGGTTGGACCATTCTTATTATTTGCTCCTTTTCTTTTCCGAGGATTTTTATCTTTGGAACCCGAGGGCCTACCACGCTTTAGCTGTGCTTAGGCTCGATAATATGTTCTGCAGGAACATTTATTTTTGCAGGAGCATTAACAGCTGGTATATGTGACTTTGTCACTCTTTTAAGGTCAGTAAAGCTTTCTGGCAGTTGATTAGCTAAACTCTGTAAATGAATTATCTTTTGAACTTCTAGTTCACATTCTTTAGTTCGAGGATCATAATGATTAGCGATAATTCATTCCACTAACATTTCTCTCCAGCTGTTTCTTTTCTCCCCCTAATGTCGGAAAATTCAATTCATCAAAATGACAGTCGGCAAATTGGCCGTAAATAAATCTCCAGTTAGAGGTTCCAAATACTTTATTATCGATGGAGATTCATATCCGACATATATTCCCAACCTCCTTGAGGTCCCATCTTTGTTCGTTGTGGTGGAGCAACTGGAACATATACTGCACATCCAAAAATTCTTAGATGGGAAATATCTGGTTCCTGACCATGAACCATTTGTAATGGGGAGACATCATTATAACTTGTTGGCCTGATGCGAAATAGTGTTGCTGCATGCAATATAGCATGTCCCCAACAAGACGAGGGAAAATTCGACTTCATCAATAATGGTCTTGCAATTAATTGCAAGCGCTTAATCAACGATTCTGCAAGACCGTTTTGCGTATGAACATGTGGCACGGGATGCTCAACATCAATTCCGATAGAGATACAATAATCATTAAATGCCTTGGAAGTAAATTCAGCAGCATTATCAAGGCGTATTTTCTTTATCGGATAATCTGGAAAATGTGCTCTTAGTCGGATCATTTGTGCAAGCAATCTCGCAAACGCCATGTTGCGTGTTGATAACAAACATACATGAGACCATCTAGTCTATGCATCAATAATACCATGAAATACCTAAATGGTCCACATGATGGATGTATCGGTCCGCAAATATCACCATGTATACGCTCCAAAAATGTTATGGATTCATTCTCTATTTTCGCTGGTGATGGCCGAATAATTAACTTCCCTTTAGAGCAAGCGACACTGATAATTCATTACTTTGAAGAATCCTCTGGTTCTTCATTAAATGCCCACGTGAATTCTCAATTATTTTCCGCATCAATTGCACCGGGATGGCCCAACCGGTCATGCCAAACATTAAATGTACTGTCATTAGTAAACTTCTGGTTTACGGTAGCATACGATTCGATCGTTCTAAGATATGTGTAATACAACCCAGAGTCAAAGGGTAATGTTTCCATAATTCTTTTATCATTAGAAACCCCTTTGTAATGTAAATATTCAACATCTGCTTTTTCTGCAGTCTCAACATGATCCATTATGTCGAATAGCTTTAAAGCTCAATAAATTTCTTTGAGACTTAGGAGAATATAAGGTTTTCAATTATCAGCCTTGTTCCTCTGGGTAGTAAAATGTTGGCTCTTCCGGAGCCTTCAATTATATTTGTGCTACCCGATATTGTAATAACACTTGTTTCTTTCATTTCAAGATGATCGAAATATTTCTTATTCTTCAGAATCGTATGAGTCGTTGCACAGTCTGCAAGACATAATTCTCCATTGCACATGTTCGTTTTCATCAGAGAAATTCCTTTATAAACAAACACATAATAATCATTATTAAAATAAACAGATATATCACAAGAAAACATATAACTTAATAAAACACTCCAAACGATACATAATAAATCACAAATAATAAAGCATACAATACACATAATAATAAAGCACACAATAATATTAGTTTTCTTCAGGAAAAAACTAAAAATCCGCAGTTTCGAAATGTGTATTTTCATCTTTTGTCCCAGAAGCAGAGGCCAAATCACTTTGAACAAAATTCGTTTCAATTCTCTTTTCTTTGCCCTTGTTTTGTTGATATAATTCAACCAAATGTTTGGGCGTGCGACAGTTACGTGACCAATGGCCCGAACCACCGCAACGATAGCATTGCTCATCGTTGTTCTTTTGTTCAATGTGCCTCTTCTCATCATTATTCTCGTATTTTTCCTCTTCTGGGGAAAATTCTGATGACCGCCACGATTGCTATGATAACCACCACGAAAATGCTGATAACCACCACCGTAATTTCCTCGGCCACGTCCACGGCCTTGACCACGGCCACGGCCTTGACCACGACCTTGACCACGTCCACGACCGCGATATCCACTACGACCACGTCCACGATCATTGCTTCGACTATTATCATTATGACCTTTTACTGCATTCGCTTCAGGGATTGCAGTAGAAGCAGTCGGTCGGGATTCGTGGTTTTTCATCAACAATTCATTATTTTGTTCAGCCAACAATAAACAAGAGATTAACTCTGAATGCTTTTTAAATCTCCTCTCCCTATATTGTTGTTGCAATATCATATTTGATGGATGAAAAGTACTGAATGTTTTCTCCAGCATACTGTCTTCGGTGACTGTTTCTCCACACAATTTCAGTGTGGCAGTCACCTTATGAACAGCCGAGTTATATTCAGTTACGGATTTAAAATCCTGTAATCTTAAATGCATCCATTCATACCTTGCCTTTGGGAGGATAACAATTGTCAAGTGGTCAAATCGATCTTTCAGATTTTCCCACAATGCAGCGAGATCTTGTTCATTCAAGTTTTCATCCCTCAGATCCGCATGAATGTGGTAGCGAAGAACTATCAAAGCTCTTGCCTTATCCTGAGCGCTTGTGGTTTTTACCGTATCAGTGGCGTCACCTGCACCCGTTGAGGTTTTTGGGTCGACAATAGTGTCACCTAAACCTTTTGCTTTTAGATGAATTTCTGCGTCTAGTTGTCAAGATAAATAATTCTTCCCTGAGATGTCAAGGGCAACAAACTCGAGGCTTTGCAAATTCGTCATACTATCATAAAATATAAAAGGCGTTTTAATATTCAAATCATAAAGTATAAAACAAATATATGATGTGAATAACATTAATATTTCCAATATAAATATCAATACAAGTTTATCGCAAAAAAAATACTTTAAAGAAAAATTACAATTAATCTTCTTTTGTATCTTCTTTTGTAAAAATCCTTACGAAAAATAAAGTCCACATCCCGAGGAGTGCCATCGTAAAAATAATAGTACTCAAAAGATCAATCATCAGGTAGAGCGACATCTTTCTATCACAAAATATATTTCATAATAAACATATATTATAACATAAAAAAAAATCGTAATTAATCACTCTCTTGGTAATAAACATAATCCATATATAGATAATTATCGCCGTGGTAGAGTAAGATCAGGAGATCAATCATCGTATATAGCAACATCCTTCAAAAATAAAATATATTTCGGTAATCATAATAATGAAAAATATTACAATTAATAACTATATTTTGGAAACAACTGTAAAAATATTATCCACCACCCGATAAGCATCACGGTAAATAATGTAAGAAGCGCAAGATTCATCTTTGTATAAAACGACATGATTCTATAATAAGAAAATCATAATAATTATCAGAGATGTATAAATATAATTTCTCCCAGTGGTAATAAAATTTGTTCATCCGTATAATCAAAAAAATTAACTCAAAATATATATGATATATACTTGAGTTATCAATAAAATAAATAATATAATTTAAATTGTTCTTTTCAAAATCTCGCCAAAAACAAAATTCCACTCGTCACCACTAGGATTCGAAATCTGAACCTCACATCACTTGTAGGGACGATATTCCGCGAAACCACTAGGACTAAGACGTTTTAGTGGTATATATGTTATATTTATATAATTTAAACTGTTCGTAACATAAGTGTACGAGTGTTATAAATAAACTCACCGTACGCAAAATAAAATTATCATACATCGATTATAGTTGTATAAGATCTTGTCCGGAGGTTAATCGTTGCTGGAGAGCGCTCGTGCTGATAACGTGTTATGAAACTATTATAACTGGACAAGAACAAAAATATAAACACGGGATTATAGAGAGATAATAATGTTTTCGATCTAATTCAATACAAATACATCGGTCTATTTATAGTAGAAAAATTTCTACTATTTCATCTAACATTTACAACATTAAATACATCTTATCTTATCTTATCTCATCAACAATCAACTAACTTTTACAACATTAAAAACATCCACATATTATTTTGAATAATTTCATAATAATAGTAATAATAATGCAGTGCTGCTGTATGGAAAGGCTACAATGATAAAATCAAGGTTTGTGTATAACCACTCATCCGCATATTCACACGCACACACAAAATAAAAACAAATAAAAAACCAAAAATAACAAAGAAAAACAGACCAATCACCCTTCTTGACTGTAAATTCACACAAGTACACAATTACTTTGAAAGCAGAGAGGCGAGAGACTTGTGATCGTATACCGGAGGAGTACATGTAAAATCCCGACAAACGAGTGCAACAACCTTATCCTTGACATAGTTATTCTGGGCCATGAGGGCTATTTTATCATTGTTTTCTTCCCAGAATCCCATCTCCTCCATGTCCATCGGATTTATGTGTATCACCTGCGTTTGTTCAGTGCTTCAACAATTAGACGGAAAAGTACATTGAATATCGTTATCTTTGGTACATCTCAAATCGATCGAGCCTTGAAGAACAACATGGACTAGTACTCATATTTGGTAGGCTTAAGGATAGTACCGTTGTGTTAGGGTCGTAAGAGGCGTGTGCAGCAGCTAACATGTAATCAAACTCGGGAGAAGAATTGTTGTCTCCGACTAAGACAACCTGTTTCCTCGAAGGAACACCACAGACCATGTCAGCACCGCAGCACATCAAAGGAATGGCCATTGCTCTATCTTCAAGCCTCTTCTCAAAAACAGCCTGCACAAATGAAAGAGAATGATTAAATAGTGATTACTCATCGTCCAAAATAATGATTACTCATCATGAGATTTTTTTTTTCTCCAAAAAATTAACTTAAAGCGGGGGAAAGACAATTACCAACAATATTTCAGCATTACGCCTATACTGATCAGTGTGAGCAGCAATTAAGGAAGATAGTCTCACTAGATTTATGACGGAGACAGAGTTTCCAGAAGGTTCGGCTCCGTCGTGATCCTCTTTCACGCGGAGGAGAACCGATGGGTCCTCACCCTGCGTGTTGTAATACCCTCCACCCTCACCGTCCAGAAACAACTCATCCTAAAAAACGTGAAAACACTCGCTCAAATGAGATTCGATCGAGAGGTGAAGAAAGAAAGAAAGAAAGAAAAAGGATGATGATTGGTGGTGTATCTCTCTATTTTTGTTTCGGTTACCTGCATTTGTTGAAGTTCAATGGCCCAAACCAACCAAAAGATGGAACCCCCACATTCATACAGATCCAATAGACCCGAAATGAGAAAGGCAAAATCGTCCAGAAATCCAGGTGCTTTCGAGGGCCCGTTCCTGAAGCTGTGATGCAGTTTTCGGGTTTCTTGGTCGTACAGATTTTTCCTTATAAAAGCAGCCGCCTTCTCTGCAACTTCCATGTATTCCTTTGGCTACAAATACAGATAAATTTAACATGGTATAATATATCTATCACCAAAATTTGATTAGGGCATATTATTATTATTATTATTATTATTATTGTTGTTATTATTATTATTATTGTTATTATTATTATTATTATTATTATTACATCAGCCCCTGTGACGGGGAAGAAGAATCGAGTCCCTTCAGGTTCGGCCTTCAAAATTTTAGAGGCCCTTGCAAACGCAGATATCGTAAGTCCATTCCATGATACAATGACCTGATAAAAATCCAATTTTTTTTGAAAAAAAACTTAACTTTCATCAAGTAGAAAATAATAAAATAACATAAGACAGTTTAAAACCGGCATATGTCAACCAAAAATTAACCACCTACTTTGTCATCCAAGTGTGGCCTTGGACGCTTCGATCTCTTGTGAAGAAGCTTTTCCCTACAAGTTGCCAATACATTTACATATTCCTCCAAAGGCATATCAAGCTTCGATGCCAGTGCGCAAGTGCTACTTCTCTCAATGAGTACGTTTTTTCCCTTAAACTCATCGTGAGGATCACTCATTCTTGAAATATCACAGTTACCCGACGATTTGATGTAGTAGTGCTCTTTGAATAGCGATGCATGTTCCTCCAGTATATCTTCAACCTGAAAGATACGGAGTCCATCCACAAGCAAAGTAGAAGAATCAGGATTCAGCAATCACTACTACAACAACATCTTTCTTCAGACAAAAGACCACTCATTTATTTATGGGCATGCATGTGTACCTCTAGCAGTGTCCAAACATAAAAGGCGCCCTCCTTTTTCATAGATGAGCCTTCATGCTCTGCACTATCAGCATCTTCAGCAGATAATATTTCACCATTAGGGCCAATCATGTCTCTCCTCAAGTAATCAAGAACGTCATGAGCCATATTAGAATAAAAGGTGTCGTTGGTGATAGAGAAAACATCTAAATAAGCATTAACAAGTTGCCCTTGGTCGTACAGCATCTTCTCAAAGTGTGGTACTGCAAAGAATTGACTCCATTGTTAAGAAACTAAAAGAACCATTAATTTAGTGAATAGCAGAAAATGTAATTGTGGGCTAACCGTGCCAGCATTCATCTACGCTATATCTGTGGAAGCCACCACCGATGTGATCATGAATACCGCCTCTGGCCATGAACTGCAATGTTGTCACGACCATCTCTAAATATACATTTGCTTCACTATCCATCCCCTTTTCTGCTAGCTTCTTTGAATGATAAAGCATCAGCTGCATTTCGACAGGTCTAGGGAATTTTGGAGCTGAACTGAACCCGCCGTACTTTGAGTCATAACTATCAGCAAGCTATGATAAATTGATATTCAGACTAATGAGCATTCGCACCAATGAAGTAATAGAATGAAATGAACGAACGTAGGTGATTAGTGAACATAAGGCGCAACCAGAAGAATCCTTGACCAAAGGTCACAATGATCAAGAAAAGAAGGAAAATAAACATTAAGCAATTACACTGCAGCATAATTTACGTAACGGGCAAAAACAATGTAGTATCTAACCAGTTCTGCACATTTTTGCAACGCTTTTTCCAGTAGGACTTGTGGGACTTTTTGTGAGCTTGCAACAGCAGTCAGTGCTTGTGAAAGCTGTTCAATGGCATATGTCCCACTTTGCACCAATACACCTCTCTTACTGTCCCAAGCTTCTTTTACTTTCCTGTTGATTGGGGACATTGTTATCTATACAACCATTGACATTAAACAAGAGCCAACTTACCAAAAACGTTATCTCATAAAATATATAGAAGGCAACTTACGTCACAAGTTACAATGAATATATAACAACTTACATGTAGAACAGTTGCATTACACCTTACCTGAGTACAGTTTTAAAGCCTGGGCGGCCATATTTATCCTCGGGAGGGAAATAAGTACCTCCCATTAATGGCTTCAGGTCGGGTGATAGGAATACACTTAAGGGCCAACCACCACCACCATATAATGCTTGCACATATGTCATGTACACCTGAGAGAGATAATGGGAAAAAATATATATACAGAAAATTAACTGGTGAAGCAGATGATCTTAGTTAATCTTGATGATTTAATTCTAAAATACCTCCCAACCTTATCTACATCTGGTCTTTCCTCACGATCCACCTGTCAAAGATGTAGTGTGTTTGTTTAAGCTCAAGGACCAAAAAGAAGGAAAGAGCAATTTTGCAGGTAGTGTGAGATGGTCACCTTGATACTGACAAACCAATCGTTAAGCAATCTAGGAACATCGTCACTCTCGAAAGACTCCACCTCCATTACATGACACCTTTTTTAAAAATAAAATAATATAAAATAAGAAAAGAGACATTAATCAAGAGAAAGACGTAATAAATTGGCATTGGGTTCAAAATGCTGTATCATATCAAGAGGCATACCAGTGACAAGTGCTGTAACCGACTTGGGACATAACACCACCACAGCACAAGGAGAAAGAATCGTATGTTAATGGAATGAGAAATCAAAGATCTATTTTTTTATTGGTTGGAAGACCAGAAAACAGAGGATTAGAAGTGCCAGACTTGATAAGAAGATCGGCACATCTCTTTTCCGAGCTTCAGAAAAAGCTTCCTCACCCCATGGATACCAATCAACCTACTCAAAGTTAGTTCTCACAGTCAGAAGAAACGCATATCATAGTACAGTAGAATCCAAAAGAAAATGCACATCACTAAAACTTGTGTTAACTCACAAATAAAGTATATAAGGTACATCAATCTCAGGTTGGTTCATCTCTTGGAACTAGTCAAAAGCTTCAATAAAACTGAGGTTTCTTGTGCAGCTAACACTTCGTATGAAACAGACAGATAAACTAACTGGAAAAATCCCACTTCCCAAGGCATCAAATAAAAAGCACGAGTTTAAATACGTAACATCCACAAAGAGACAGTTATAAACCTACGAGTGATCTAATCAAGTAAAATGAACCGTAGGAAACAAACAAAAATACTCAACAGGATTGTGCGCGTGCTGAAGCAGGTAAGGGCTGTGCTCCTTTGCAAGCCGATTAGTATGGATTTGGGCCTCCGACGACGAAGAAGTTTTCGAAGATCCTTCATCAGCCATAGCAAAGACTCTTGATGTTTTTATGGGCCTGCAAATAACAACCGATAGAGGCCAATAAAAGGTGAAAGGCCGTGAATCATTGAATCTTTCGCGCGATTGAGGGACGAAATTACGTGATGAGGAGGAAGAAATCGAGAGCAGTTTCCTGAGCATGTTACTAAATAGAGGAAATAAATGGATGATGAGAATTTATAGTGCGTGTACTTTATTCGTGCTGCTCACTAAAGTTAGCTCTGTAGAAGAAGAGTCATCGGGACTTTGATCCGCTACGTGGCGAGTTCTTGGACAGTTCTGCTGCTTTGTCAGATGCTGGAATTGCAAAGTACAGAAGCCTTTGCTTACAACTCACGGCCGATTAAGGGATAATAACTAGACGTGGGTACCGGTTTTGCCGGGCCGGAACTAATCGGTTCCGGTTCCACCGGTTCGAGGAACTAATCGGTTCCGGTTCCTACTCTATTTTAGGTGAACCCGGACCGGAACCGAAATAGTAACCATCGGTTTCAACCGGTTCTGGGCGTGTTCCGGACTTGGCCAGTTAATTTTTTTTTTGTAAATATAAATATAAATATAAAAAAATTCATAAACCTTTACCTTTATTAATAAAAAAGACAACTTAAAATTTTTGAAATAAAAATACAAGAGAAAATACAAAAAACTAAAAATAGGCTAAAATTCATAAAACACCCCGTGATTTTGAAACTCATCACCAAAAACCAATGGGTTTAAAATAACATAAAACTCCATCGTGATTAAGTTAACTTTTCATATTTTCTTCATCTTCGGGGGTAGGGTGATATGTTTCTAAACCATAAAGGGGTATGATGATATGTTTTCTAAACCATAAGGAATCATCACGACGTTTACAAACCACAAGGTAGTAACGCGATTTTCGATTTAACCACAGGGAGAGAGAGAGGAGATTACCCAAAAATATAACATAAAAAACAAAAAATACAAAAAATGCAAAAAAAAATTAAAGAAAAAATACAAAAAAAATTCATAGAAAAAACGTATTACAATTCCAAAATTACATTACATCCTTATTAACCAAGAGTATCATTTTTGCTTCTTCGTCGGATGAGTCGCTCAACTCTCGAAACTCGTCGATAGCATTTTCCCTCCGGTTCTTCGATTCGGCCGTAAACCAATCCTTTAATAAGGTTAGCATCGAAAGAGATTCCGGCTTAAGGCTCGTTCTTTGATCTCCAATAATACGGCCCGAGGTGAAGAATGCAGACTCCGAAGCGACACTCGATACTTGGACCGTTAAAATATCTCGTGCGATCTTTGATAACGTCGGGTAAAGAGATGCATTCGCTTTCCACCATTCCAAAACTTTGAAAACATCCGATGTTTGGAAGTTGTGGCTCGAATCTCGTTTGAGTTAGCCGTTATGGGCGCTTTGCCTTGCTTTTGCCTGTTAAGTGCTTGTAAGATCGACCTTCGGTCGCCTACCGCTCCCGATGATGGTCGCTCGGTCTTCGTTGCCGCCGAATCAGCACTTATTCCCTGCTCAGATGTATAAAAAGAAAAAAGTTCTTGGAGAGAACGCTCAATTGACGCCTTTTGGTCGTCAATATTCACCCCAGGAAACTTCTCATAATAATCGAATGTGTCTTTACCACAACTTGGGTCTAATAAGGCCGCAACCCATGAGCAACTGGGATTTCGTCTCAATTTCTTAAGCTTTTCCTCCATACTTTTGATGAAGGCGCTCCAGTGTGGACTACTTCGATATTCAACGAACTTGTAGCACATGCACCAAAGCGCGGATAAGAAAAATGGCGATGTTGTGTAGTAACGCTAGAGAATCTCTCGGTTGCATCCTTGAATACCTCAAGTAATGACACCAATAAACTCACAACTTCCCAATGATCTCCTAATAGGACATCAGCATCGGGTCCGACGACGTTGTTGTTCCAAAACATCATCACCAACTCCTTATATATCATAAAAGTGCTAAGGAGATGATACAAGGAGTTCCACCTAGTCGGAACTGGTAGGGGGAACTTCTTATATGTAAGGTCAGTAGCTTGGACGGTTTGCTTCCACGATTGGCCAAGACGTCGTTCATGTAATAATTTTCCTATCATCTTAAACTTTTCTACAATAGGCCCCGGAACATCATCGAAGGCGCACTTGATGCATAAGTTAATTACGTGACAAGCACACCTAACATGAAGTAGCCGACCATATAAGGGTAACGTCAGGCGGCCTCGGAGTATCGCGATCGTTGCGGTGTTAGAACCGGTCGGTAGATGTCAGAACCGGTTCGGAACCGGAACCAAAACCGGTCGGTTCCGGTTATACATATGAAGAACCCGCCCGGCCCATTTAAAGCGGGCCAGTTCCGATTCCGGGTCCGGAACCGGATGTCGGTTCGGGCCAGTTCCTGGTCGAACCGATCCAAAAGCCCCACCTCTAATAATAACCGTGGCCGATTTACTCCATAGCCGCGACCCTCCTTTGACTTCATTTGCACGAATGCTGCTCGACACACACATGACACTGCGATTGCAACTCAATAGTCTGAAATGCTTGAAATTTTGAAATAGGAATGTATTATTAGATATTAATGTTTATGTGTGTCTAATTTTTTTTCTTGCTTTCATGTTGATCACACTCGACATCTTTGTTCTCTTATTATTTTAAAAAACATTTCCTCCCTTGACTAATTTGTTTCTTTTTTATGTTTTTGATGACGCTTAAATAAATATCCATGTTATCCTCAGTGTTTCTCAAGGTTGGTAAAATATTCCGTCAAGGATAGGTAAGAAGGAAAAACATTAAGGGACTTATGCTAAGAGGCAACGGTCGAGATTAAGGAACGACACTCCAACGCTTGGGATAAAAAGGAGAGAAATAACGCTCCAATGCTGGGGAGGAAGGAGAGGGACAATGATCCCAGAGCACTTCAAAACGAGAAGTGCATGGAATGATATTTGGATACTCAAGAAGGAAGAGGGAAAATTGTCCTAAGGATATCGGCGGAATATCTGAGGAATATTTGCTCATACGATTAATATATCTCATCGTGCAGAACATTCGAGTAAGGTGGACCACATAACGTGCCAGAAGACGTGAAACATGGAAGGGCGCATGATAACAACATGCTAAGGGGAAGACGTAACGGGAAGCACATTGAAGAGTATGGTGGAGTGGGCAACGTGGAAGAGTGAGTAAGGAGTCTTCGATAAATGCCGAAACTAGCAGAACGTCTTCCACCGTCCCCTAAATTATAAATACTTCGATGCCTCGCAGGTATCCTCGTACGCGACAATACAATTGCTACTTTTTCATTAACCAATACATCTACGCTTTACTCATTTAAGAGAGCCTACCATCGTGACTGAGGTAGGAGAGTGTAACAACCTCAATTAGGCTATGATGGAAATGTGGACAATCCCAGGTATTGAGATGAATATGTGTATTATATTATACTATTTGTTGGTATTTTTTAGCTAAGTTGATAGAAGGATAGAGATTGTGAAAGAGGAAGAGCAGAAGATTAAGAGGACGAGCAGAAGATTGAGAGGACGGAAGAAGAAGATAGATGAGTAGAAAATTAGGTTAATTCTTTTGTTAAACCCTACATTTGTTACTAATTTGAAAACAAGGAATTGAAATCGTTTTTCGTCCAGCGCCTTGGGGAATAAATCAGCAAGTTGAAGATCCGTATATACGAAGTACATTTCAAATGTGCCATTTTCCACATGATCCTTTATAAAATGGTACCTAATATATATGCGCTTAGTGCGTGAGTCGTGTACATGATTGCATCTTATGGCGATTGCGCTCTTCGAGTCACTATAAATTGGAATTCTATTTAAATCAAACACGTAATCCAGAGTAGAGTCCTGATTCACACAATTTGTGAACAACAACTAGTGGTGGCGACATATTCTGCCTCAACCGTAGATGTTGATACACAATTCTGTTTCTATGAGGACCAACTAACGATTTATCGCCTAGGAATTGAGCACCACCAGAAGTGCTCTTTCTATTTATCATGCAACCTGCATAAACGACATCAATGTATCCAACAAGATTAAATCTGGAAGTTTTAAAAGATCTAAGTTTGTGGTGCATTTAAATATTAAAGGATACGCTTTAAGGCAGCTATGTGGGATTCCTTCGGGTTGGCCTGGAACCGAGCACATAGACATCTAGAGAACATAATATATGTGCGGCTCGAAGTTAAGTACAATAGAGATCTGATAATGCCTCAGTACATTGTTTTGTTGACCGAGATCCCGGAAAGATTCGAATCAAGCTTACACGTGGTCCACATTGGCGTTGCCATCGGAAAGTTATTTTCCATGTTGTATTTTTTTAGAATGTCATGGATGTACTTACTTTGATAAATGAAGATCTCATCTGGAAGTTGTTTGAGTTGCAATTCGAGAAAGAAGCTAAGCTCTCCGGTCATGTTCATCTCGGATTTGTTTTTCATTAAATCTCCAAACTTCTTGTAAAGTTTAGGATTTGTAAAGCCGAATATGATGTTATCCACGTAGAATAGATTAGCATTATGTCGATTCTTTGCTTTTTTGATGAAGAGGGTTGTGTCTATTTGACCTTTAGTGAAGCCATACATGACTAGAAAATCGGACAAGACTTCATAACACGTTTGTTTTAGTCCGTAAAGAGCTTTGTCAAGTCGGTAGACATTGTCGGGAGTTTTTTCACTAACAAATCTGTCGGTTTGGGCAACAAAGACTTCTTGTTTTGAAACACCATTGAGAAAGGCCATTTTGATATTTATTTGATACACCGTAAAGTCGTAGTGGGCTGCGTAGGAAAGAAAAAGTTGAATGACTTCAATACGAGCAACAAGCGCAAATGTCTCATCGTAATCGATCGCCTCTTGTTGATGGTAACCTTTAACGACAACTTTTGTAGGCTCAATTTGACTCAAAAAAACACGTTGAAAGTGAGTCATTTTCCGTATTGGATCTCGGGCGTACTCCGCTTGATGGGTCACCAATGAAAAACCAAGAGGGATGAATTTTAGTAGGTAAGATGCTACTACTAGTTCCACTGGAGTTGGTAGAAATCGTAGTTGTGTTGGTGCTAGGAGCAATATCGGCAATGATATGACTCGAGACATTGTCATTAACAGAGTTTCTTCCATCGTAGAGATTGAAGGAGCATCACTCGAAATATTTTGAGATTTTTCGAGAATTATTTGTGAGCGAGGGTAAAAAACCTCAAAGTGGAAGTCCAAGTCTATGAGATCAAATGCCTTTGAATCGGATGCATTACTATCTGGTGTCGAAATTTGTTGACATTGTGCCAACACGCCTATAAGTTCGTGTTCCGAATGGTCTTGTTCGGAATCCAATGTCTCGATAGGTGTGAGTCTTGAAGTGTCATCTTCAATAGCCAAAACACAATGAGGTAAGTGTTTCGAATTGTCGTATTCGAAAGCCAAATCTATCATCTCGTGAAATGTGACATTGATGCTTTCCATTTACTAAGCAACATAGTTTAATGAAAACTCGATATGCTTTAGAAGTCGAAGAGTAACCTACAAAGACCATTTACCACGACGCATTTGCACCGAAGACTTTAAGAAAGGAGATATTTGGCACTCCTCCGTTTATGAGTTCATACGGAGTTTTGTGGAAGCACTTGTGAATATTCGTACGATTTTGTGTAAAACAGGTTGTACTAATGGCTTCGGCCCATTGGAATGAGGAAGCCCGAAATGTATTAACATTGTTCGGGCGGCCGCGACCAAAGTTCTACTTTTACGTTCGACGACCCAGTTTTGTTGAGGTATCTTAGGGGGCAAGAATTGTTGGGAGATTCCCTGGGCTTGATAGAAGGAGAGGAGTAGATTATTTTTTAACTCGGTCCAATTATCCGTTTGAATGATTTGGATGAAATTCCGCAAAAATTTCTGAATTGTGTTCACGAAGGCTTCTATCAAATCGGGCGTCTCATATTTCATTCAGAGAAACTTAGTCCAAGTGTAGCGAGAATAATCGTCCATAATGACTAATACATACTTTCGTCTGTTGATGCTTTGTGTTCGCATCGGTCAGCACAAATTCATATGTAGAAGTTCGAGAGGCCGACAAGTGGAAGCTATTTGTTTAATCTTGTGGGATACTTGCCTCATCTTTCCATGTTAAATACTTGCTTCATCTTTCCAAGTTCTCAAGTCGAACATTGATTCTCTTTGTGATACCGAAACGTTGGAAGACCGATTACCAATTTCTTGGACTGAAGTTTGCTTAGACTTTTGAAGTAGAGATGAGAGAGACATTGATTGTATAACTTGTTTTGTCGATCGATGTTTTAGACATAAGACAGACTTTTGACGAGGGTTTGAGGGTCTTCAAATTTATCGTATAGAGATTTGATTTGCATGAACCTATAAGTAGTTCCTGGTATTTATCATTTACGATCCAACAATTTTTGGTTCAGAATTTGACTTTGAGATTCTTATCGCAGAAGTGTCCGATGCTGAAAAAATTGTGTTTTAACCCCCGACGTAAGAGACATCTTTAATGATGTTGTAAAAAATATATCTCGAAAGCCTAGAATTGGAGCAGAATCTCTGTCTGAATCGGGCATTGCCCATTGTAATGCTCAACGTAGTTGCTTAACATTTCTTTATTTCCTGTCATGTGTGTGGAGCAACCGGAATCTAAGTACCATAATTAGGTTTAAAAACAGAGAATAAACCCAAAATAGTAGTCAAAGCTAAGTTATAGGTTTTATTTAGTACGACTAGCTTACGAACCAATTTTTGGACTTTAGGTGGGGGTTGTTGGGTATCAAAACTTGTTTTACCTTTAGAGGAGGTGTTTTTGGAGCCCAAGCTTGAATCACCTTAGGTGGCTTTGGTGCTTGAATGGGATTATTTTTGGTAATCCACTAGTGTTTTACCTTTAAAGTTTCTTTCGTGGGTTTAGTGTGTTTTATGGATGCATTGTAAGGAAACCATTTTGCAACTTGTTTTTGTGTCTTATTTTTATATTTCAAATATGAGTAAGAACGCATAGATTGTTGAACATCCTTTAAATAATATCACATGAGTCGTGAAGATGTTTCTTTTTATGTCTAGTAAGTGTTCTCTTATAGTTTGATACAAAATGGACATTAGAATCAACGGAGGACATAATAGATTTATTTCTAAAACTACTAGAAGAGGAAGTGTCATTTCTCTCCTCATCTCCTACTTATGGCTTTGCGTGCGGAAGGAGTAAGAAGAGAGTAAGTAGAAGCAGAAGGCGAATTAGTCGACATAACTATTTTCTTCTTCCATATTGCCTTTACATTTCAGGGGGATTTAATGGGAGAGGAAGTTGATGAGGCATTAGTCATACGTATTGTCTTTACATTTTGAGGGGAGTTAATGGGAGACGAAGTTGTAACCGTGCTTGAAAGTGGAATTTTCTTAAGTAAAGAAATTTCCTCTAAAATTTTTTGTTTTTCCGTTTGAAAATCCTTTCCTTCCTTTTCCAAAGAAGAATTTAAATCGGCAATTTTTTGAATAATCTTTGCTTTGAATAATAATTGCAATTTAAATAAGCAATTTTTGAATAATAATTGGCTTTCAAGTTTCAAAAACGGAATTTTCTTCCTTATTTGGCACGGGTTCACAAGGAGGTACCGGAGTTGAATTACAGTCAGAAGACAAGGGTACTTCCATTCAATTTCGTGTAATAAATCCAGGTGGACAACATGTCCACTGCCTTTGGGACGAAGTTTGAATATGATGGTTCAGACAGACGTAAACACTTTGTCTAATAAATCAAGCATTCTTACTGCCTACGATTCCTTCGGAGCTAAGGAAAGAGAAGTTATTTGAGAAAGATCAACAACCAATGGTCAAACTTCGAGCACAACATCAAATTTCTCTCCATACTCCAATCCGAGCGGGGCAAGATTGCTTTTATGATCAAGTAGCAGAACAAAGACCTGGATGCCATGAATATCATGTCCTGCCTGATAACCTCTCTCAATACATACGCCAAAGAAATGAGAAACGAAGAAAAGGCAAAATGCTTATTTGGAACCCGTTGCTCTCGTGACCAACAAGCCTACCAACAAAAGCTCGAAGGTTTCTAAAGGAAAGCAACTCATCTTATCCGACTCTTCAGACAATACTGACTTGGACTCTGAATTTGATGAAGAACTCAACGATCTCCAAAGCAAGTGGCCATGCTCTCAAAGATGATGAATAAGAAATTCTCCAAGAAATCATCATCTTCCTACAACAGGCAGGGAACCTCCAGCAGTAAACAAAAAGCCATCGCTCCCGAGGAAACCGAGAATAAGGACACTGAAGCTCAAGGAATTGTGGGAAATGGGTCACTTTGCTAAGGACTGCTACAAAGCTGAGACGAAGGGCACCTTGTACTACAAGAGGCAGCTTCAATTCTCCTAACGCAAAGATGCAAGAATTGTTCTTGTAGTTGAGGAAGAGGAGTGGCTTGATGAAACGTCTGACGAGGAAAGAAGGAAAAAACCTTCATGATTAAGAAAGAGCAAGGACTATGACTCAGATGAAGAAGCGTTATGCTCCGGCTCCGACAGAACTAATCCATCTGCCTCCGACCTTTAGGTATACACTCCATCCTTTAAAGATTTCATTGAGTTAAAACAAAAATACACAAGTTGTCCATGCAACGTAGGGATTACTCAGGACTAAGTAGAAAATTTGATCATCTTACTAAACAAACAACAAGAGATAGCTATTTATAAGGAATCATTAGCCTATTCAGAATCTAAAGCAAAAACTTTGGTAGGAAAGGTAGAGAATAGCGAAAGACATGTTAGCGATGTTTGTAAAAAGTTGAAGGAAAATGAAGAATAACGCGTAAACGTATCTTCTCAATACGGCTTGATCACTAAAGAACACATTAGACTCTATAAGAAGGTCAAACAATTGGAGGACCTTCTTACCAAAAGTGGTCAAACCGATCAAACCATCTTTCTCAACCAACCAAAAGATGTAGAATTCCACAATCCTCGCGAAGGTTTAGGGTTCCAAAGTAAAACGAACCCACAGAAAGATGAAATGTTTTCTCTGTACGACATTAAACACTTTGGCTTAAGCCTGGAGAATCTTATGCCTTTTGTTGAATCGTCAGAGGTGATCAAATCAGAAGAACAAAAAAGGAGAAACAAAAATTGGGGTCCAAATTGCATTTCGTTGTGCGAAGTCAAACGATAGTTATAAAACTAGAAACACTCCGCTAACTACATACTTCATTTCGCCCTTTGGACAGAAAATCAGGAAGGTACTTCCGAACAGGCAAAACCCATTTATTCTTCCATTTATATTCCAGAGATACTTCACAAAATAGGCGATCGAACTGCATCTCTGGAACCTATTCAGAAGAAAAGAATGTTTTTTAAGCAAAATTTATACTCTTCAAAACTTTCCTGATGTGTACAAACCTTCCACCTCATATTCTGTTTCCTAAGCACCTGCGTGTGAATGCAAGAAAACAGATAAGAAGACCTCTTTTTCTCGTACTAATTCCGTATTTCATGTGCCTACAGATCAAAGACTGAGTTCTAGAGAGACGAAGAAAGTTAGTCGGGTCGAGTGAAGGAAGCAACTCTCTTTGATAGAAAGAAGTTACCTTCGACTCTTATTTCTCCCGTTTTCGACTGCTTTACGTTTTCCAAAAAATCGTCTTGTAATGTCGCAGACCGTGTTTCTTTGTTTTCTACTAAGGTGTTTAAGTCTTGTTATGACAACTATGATGTATTTCCACGTTCTCATTACAATCGTTTCCGGGAAAATGCTTCCACTTTACAAAGAAGAAAACATTCCTCTTCATCTCTTCTTGATGGTGTATCTTCGATGCAATACATGCAATCTCACAAAGCAAAGAGAAAGAGATACACCTCACCGACAATCAGGACAAAAACAAGCGTAATAAATTGTTAAAACATAGACAAAGAAGAAAACATTCCTCTTCATCTCTTCTTGATGGTGTATCTCCGATGCAATACATGCAATCTCACAAAGCAAAGAGAAAGAGATACACCTCACCGACAATCAGGACAAAAACAAGCGTAATAAATTGTTAAAACATAGACAAATGTGGATTCCAAAATCCCTACTGCACTCAATAGGCTATAATCGTGTCTGGGTTCATAAGTCTATCATTCAACGAGATGACGTAGAACTCATCATAACAACAAAAAGATTGAACCCATCACCTGCAATTAAAGAAGGACCCGTCCACATATGGATACCTAAGCTTGTTTAACTTGTTTTGCAGGTCCGTCATGTGTGGTACTTAGACTCAGGTTGCTCCTCCCACATGACGGAAAATAAGGAGTTGTTGAGCAACATTTCCGAGGGCTATCTCGGGAAGTTTTACTTCGAGAACGCTGACTCTGCACCTATGCTAGGAACATGTGACCTCATTCATGACAGACTCACCATCAAAGGAGTTTCGTACGTTGAAGGCCTAAGCAACAACTTATTTAGCATCGGACACTTTCGTGACAAAGGCTTTAAGGTTCTTTTCGAATCTAACAAGTGTAGCATCATCAATGATAAAGGATCAGAACTGCTCACTGACCACAGAAAGACGAATCTCTAGTTCATTGATCTGAAGACTACTCGACCGACATGCCTAATCCTCGAGCCTCTCTACATCAGAACGACATTTGGCACCAACGCCTCTCACATCACAACTTCAAGGATCTAAACAAGCTCCGCACGGACAATTTTGTCAAAGGGCTTCCCTCGTTTAGGTACCACAAATAACATCTTTGCTTGGCGTGCAAAACGGGGAAGGTAAGGAAAGCTTCCCACAACACCAAACACACGGCATCAACTTCCATACCTTTTGAACACATTCACATGGATTTGTATGGACATATTCGCACTCAGATCATCAATGGGAGAAGATATGTGTTAGTAATCGTGGATGATTTCTCGCACTTCACATGGGTCAAGTTTCTCCTAACCAAAGACGAAGCACCGGATTTCATCATCGTGTTTGTGAAGACCGCACATAACCTTTACCAGCTGGTGCCCAAATAATCGGAACAGACAATGTGACGAAATTCAAGAACAGAAAGCTCAGTGACTGGTGTGCATCGCTTGGCATTACCCAACAACTCAGCTGCAAAGACACTCCAGCAGAATGAAGTTGTGGAACGCAAGAACATGACCCTAGTTAAAGAATTCAGAACTCTCTTGATTCATTCTAGACTGCCACACTTCTTGTGGGTTGAAGCACTAAATACGATGTGCTTCACTCTGAATCGTGCTTCGCTTCGGAGAAAATTTATGAGAACTTCGTACGAGATGATCAACCGCGGATTTCCAGACGTCTCTTTCTCAGGTCTTCAGATGCAAGTGCTATATTGCCAACGACCGCAAAGATCGGGGCAAACTTGACTCAAAGGCTTTCGAAGGCGTTCTTGTGGGTAGTCGACAAATTCCAAAGCCTATCGAGTATACCTAAAAGAGAGAAGATCTGTCATGAAAAGCATCAATGTTACATTCGACGAAATAGACAATGTGGCTTCTGCACAAATCAATCCAGAACCCGGCCTTTTACGAGAGTTGACAAAAGATGAACCTAGACCTCTTCGGTGGGCACGCCTTCAAATACTATTACCTCAAGCGATGTGGATCTTGATCTGCTTTTCGAGCATGTTTATCAAAGACCACCGCCACCCACTGTTTGTACTTCTTCAACAACCCCAAGCAATGACCTTTCGCCTCCTATGATGGAAAATCTCCACGTCAGTGAAGATAACATACCTCTAACTAACTCTGATGTCATTGCAAGCTTAGAAGACGACACCTTTCAATCCCTGACTCCACGAAAGAAGTGTCTTCAGCAGAGCGAGAACCGCAACCTATTTAGCCTACGGAACCACAAATTATACAAAATCAGAAAATTCATTCTAGTAATGATGCCGCTGAATCGTCGCAAACACACGAAAGAAAGTGGACTCACGCTCATCCAAACTCGCATATAATTGGGGATCCCTCCAATGGTGTTACCACTCGCGCTTCCACGATCATTGAAAGCCTATACTCATGCTTCTTAAGTACAAAAGAGCCGACCAAAGTAGCTGACGCTCTTACCGATCAAGACTGGATTATTGCAATGCATGAAGATATATGCCAATTTGAGAGACTGAACGTGTGGAAACTAGTACCTAGACCGAAAGGGAAAACCATAATTGGCACTAAGTGGATCTTCAAAAACAAGGACAAACAAGGGGATACAATCAACATGAAGGAATCGATTTTGACGAGACCTATGCACTTGCCGCCATAATTGAATCTATCAGGATCTTCCTAGATTTTGCTTCCCACAGGAACTTCCCGGTGTACCAGATGGACGTCAAGACTGCCTTCCTCAACGGAGTATTAAAGGAAGAAGTCTTCGTCTCTCCGCCTGAAGGTTTTGTGAGCGAAGAGAACCCCGACAATGTGTACCGATTGGGCCAAGCCCTATATGGACTCAAACAAGCTCCTTGACCTTGGTATGAAGTCATCTCGGATTTTCATCTCCGATTTCAAGGAATCGTCATCAACCAGTCCAAATACATTCACGACATCTTCAAGAAGTACAATTTGGACAACTTTACTCCTGTCAATACTTCGATGTCTCCTCCATGCAAGTTAGATGCGGATACCTCAGGAAAATCCGTCAACCGCACTTATCGAGGCATGATAGGATCCTTACTCTATCTCACGTCCAGTCGGCCAGACATCTCTTTGTGCTCACTTTCAAGCCGATCCGAAGGAATCGCATATGTTGGCTTAAGGGAGCTCCAAACCTCGGTCTATGGTACCATATGGATTCAGGCTTCAGACTTGTTGGATACACCAATGCAGACTATGCTGCATGTAAGCTGGAGAGGAAAAGCATCTCCGGTACAGCTCAATTTCTAGGGGGTAAACTCGTGAGCTGGTCATCTCGAAAGCAAAACTTCATCTCAACTTCGACAGTGGAGGCAGAATATGTCGCCGCTGGGAGTTTTTGTTCGCAGATTTTGTGGATGAGAACCCAACTACGAGATTTTGGTCTCTTACTCAATAATATTCCCATATTTAGCGATAACTTGTAATCCGGTACATCATTCACGCACAAAATACATAGGCATTAGATATCAATTTATTAAGGAACACGTGGAGAAACGCACCATCGAAATGTATTTCGTAAACACCGAGCTTCAACTTGTCGACCTATTCACTAAAGCATTGGATGAAAAACGATTTCAATTACTCGTGTCTAAGTTAGGCATGTTGAACCTCGATGGATAATCAATTGTGCCTCCATGAACCTTATATTGTGTATATATGTCTTACATATTTTTTTCCTTATTCTCTATGTCTTTTTGTGTGCATAAATAGAGAGAGAGTTTTACTACTGTTAGGTCCTTATCTATCAACTATTGATCGATCTAAGCACGAATTCTAGATATTCGAATGATAAATCTTACAAAATACCTTTCGGTCGAATATCTTCTTTGAAGATCTTGAGAGAGAGTGTTTCTCAATTGCTTTTCTCTCTCTTAGAATATGAATTCAATGCTTGTTTTTTCCGAAAATAAACTTGTGTTTTGATTTTGATAATGTACATTGTATTTATACCTATTTACATGATATATTTACTATTTGATCCTACCCTATCAAAACTACTAATTACGCCCCTAATTCAAGGGTAACAAAATTACAAAGCACAATTCTAATGTCTCTTCAATCTCCCCTTTGTGCTTGTCTTCGTTTCAGCTCCTTTTATCCTTGTCGGGCGTAAAAAGATTTTCGTAATCCCAATGCTGTCTCGTAACATCGAACAACATTCCTCAGCTCCAACCTCTCATTAATCGCATCCAGAAGCTCATTTAAGACCGGGGCCTCTTCTTCACAAATATCTTCGAAGATTGTCTCTTCAGTGATCTCTCCAAATCTTTTTTGGATGTTCTTCCTCACTAACTTTAATGTCCCGTCACGGAACTTGTGGATCTCTGACTTCATCATAGCTCTCGTCTTTCCAATGACTAGATTTCGATACGTTATTGCAAGGCCAGGTTTCTTGAATATGTAGTTGGGAAAATTGTTGAGTGGGAAGCCCTTCATGAGCGGAGACTCCATGTTGACCTTCTTCATATTGTTCTCTATAGCAATTTGAAGGTCGTGTGCGGTGTGATGTGATACTTGATCTGCCGCACCATGAATCTCTTCATCCCTCGAGTCCTTCAGTCTTGATGTATCCGGAGTGCGTCTGATATTTTCTCTTCATGGCCATGGTGCTCGATCTCCCGCACTACGACGAATATGATCAACTTCCAACAGATGCGGAGATCGTAGAAGACATGCTCCGGTTGGGATACAAACCTCCGCTAACCAAACTGGCGAACTTTGAAAATAGCGGGATTCCCCATCCGTGGAAGACATTATTCGGCATCATCAACAAATGCCTCTCCCCAAAACACTCCGGCTTCGACAAGGCGAACAAGAACATTCTTTGCATTTTTCACGGAGTGGTCTTTTCCAAAAGATATGACATCTAGCGGACCAGATGCGTCAGAGGGAGATAAAGTCGAAGGCCCGATCTCTTCCTTATGTACGATGGTTCCCGGTACTAATTTCGCACTTCATGGACATCAATCCCGAGATCCCGAGACTACCGACCAATTGCGGAATACACTCCGCCACGTCTTCGATTTTTTCACAACCCGAAGGCCGGATCTAGCACTCCATGTTGATCCCATTGGAGCTGCTCCGATTAGCTGATCCAACTGAAGAGGCATACCAAGACTACTGCAAGAACAACTCTATCACGAAGGCGATGGTACGTGCCTTGGATCCAGCTCTGGCGCCTTCTCAAAGGGAATCCTTGGTGACAACAACGGAGTCCGAAGCCACGACTCAGGAGATTGAACCCGAAGGTGTCCCACAAGATATGTCTCCTGAGGCAACTGATTCTGATGAAACCACAGACTCCAACGAAGGGGCCCTCGCCGACAACAACCATCGGCCTCGTCTGCAGTGCCTTCACTCATACCAGCTTCGGAGCCAACACATCCACCACCAAGTGATCACTCAACAGATTCAAATTGAATCTGTCTCAACACCCATAGAGGTGATACCTATCATATCATCTCAAGGATTGGGTGGAAGTCCTATTGGATCCCCGATATCTTCGGAGCCAACAATAGGCCAACCCATTGAAGTGGTGACTTCAGGGTTGATAACGGATGTCCTTGGACGTTCTGGAACTTCAAGACCTACTCTAGGCGGCACATCAGAAATCTACTCCGATGTTGTGACAGTGGAGCGCCTCCCTGGCCCCACTCCACCAATGTTCGTGACGTAGCACAGACTACAAGAAGCGATCTCCACAGCCTCTATCTTCTCTAGAAGATCGTCTGATGGACCGTATGCTCCACGCTCTCGAGACTTCCCTAAGAGACACCGGGAAAACACCAGTCTCAGAAGCTGCTTCGACCGACACTCAAACCACCCCCGTCTCCTCACCAATTCCTACCACCACTCTACACACCCCACTACAACCAATCCTCACCACCCCAACTCCCTCACCCTCACTTATCAATACCTACACCATCCCGATCACCCAGCTTCACGATATACTCATCTCACGCCTCCTCGCCCTAGAGACCAGGGATTAGTGAGCTTAAAAATTCTTCAATTCCAGGGGCCCTTTATGTAATTCATTTCTGATCCTTTAGTTTTTCTTGCTCAAGATGAGTCTCGTCTTCTTTACAAAACTTTGAGAGATTAAAACTTCTTTTTGGGTCGAGACCATGTTCCTTTCGAAGGTTCGACAGTTATGGAATTCGAACCCAAGGCCGTGCTTCTCTTCTCGTTTTGTCTATTTATAAGATATAGATTATCGTTGGAGAAGTTCACTTCGAGGTGCTTCTCTTCTAGGAGTATACGAGATTATCTAGGAGAACTTCACAGTAAGATTCATGTTTCTCTTTTATAATGAATGAGAAATTCATCATGTGCATCTCTTTTGCTCTCCCCCTCTCTTTCTTGATTGAGTAACCCCGAATCTTGTGAATAAGGTGGAAGGCTTCATTTGGTTTGATAAAGAAAAAGAATGTCGGAGAAGGCCCAAAGAGGATTTCTAGGGGAAAAATTAAAGGATTTTTAATTTGGGCTTAATGAGGAATTTTCAAATATGCCCTTATCATCATTTTCATGACGAAATAGTCACACAAGTAAGAATGAAGCTACAAAGTACAAACCAAAGAATAGTCATTTGAAGTGTGATATACTCAAGAAGAGAAAAAAATTATTTGAGGTTCAAATTCTCACATATATGATGTGACTTTGTGTCTTAGTGAAACAAACGAAGCTCTTTGAATAAAAGAATGTGACGTGAATTTTTAGACAAAGAACTAAGCATATATATCGAAGAAATATTTTTGTGAGTAGTTCAAAATAGGCAAAATTATCGTCATCCCCCATGTTTTTTTGTTTTTTGTTTATTATTATTATTATTATTATTATATTTATATACTATTAAATTTGGGATAGAGTCATGCAAGATATTCAATGAATATCAAGAAGCACATAGAATATCACATAGAAGCATAACAGAGTATGTAAAGCACTTTTCAAGTAAGATTGAGATTCAACATGCCTAATTTAGCAATAAGGAATTGGAATCGTTTTTCATCCAATGCCTTAGTGAATAAATCGGCAAGTTGAAGCTCCGTTACAAAATACATATCTATAACGCCTTTTTCAACATGATCTTTTATGAAATGATAACGAATATCTATGTGTTTCGTGCGTGAATGATGAACAGGATTGCAAATAATGGCTATAGCACTTTGAAAATCACTGTAAATGGGAATGTTATTAAAATCAAACCCATAACGCGTAGTTGTGTCCGCATCCTGAAGAGTATATTATAATTGTGCTTTATTATTTCATTATCCTTGTAATTAGGGGCGTAAATAGAAATATTGATAGTGTAGGACTTAAGAGTAATTATACCTTAAATATAGGTATAAATATGATGTACACTATCAATGTAAATACACTATTCGTTATTGAGTAAATAATATTTTTCGATAAGATCTTCTTTTCAACAATTTCCGAAAAATATTCTTCGACTAAATCCTTAAACGTTCGAAAAACTTTTTCGATTAAAAAGCATAATTTTTTTAAATCGAAAAACCTTACTGCTCGAAAAACATTTCGACCACATCATTTTTAAAAGAAATCAAAAATTGTGAACTTCAAAACTTACGAAAAATATTTGACTTCGAACTATCAATTTTTGATACTCAATATTTTTTATCACTAATTCAAATTTCTTTAACGATTCTTGAAGTATCAATTTTTAATTACCAAATATTTTCAAAAACATAACAATTTCTCTTTCACGACCGGATCATAGGTTCAAAAAGGAAATTGTTTAAGTGCGAATAAAATATTTCTAACTAAGTTTTTCACTTGTGAAGCATTTTTCATTACTATTCCAAACCTTCACGAAGATCCTACCAATCAACAAAAATGGATGCTTACTCACTTGGAAATGAAGTCCGCCCTCCAATTCTTCGAAGAGGCGAATACACGGTATGGAGAAGCCGGTTCTTGAACTTCTTGGAAACGAAAGATCAAGCCTCAAATTTGATCGCGTCACTTCAAGAAGGTCCAGCTCAATTCTGGCTCATCCAAGAAGGAGATGCCACAAACAATCCTCCTATTCCTGCAACCAGAAGACTTAAAGTCCCTGGTGAATATACCGAGGGGGAGCGTTTAAGAGCACAACAGACATGGGAGCCAAGACTTTCCTAATGCAAGGAATACCGAATGACATCTATATGCAAATAGATAGTCTATCGAGTGCAAAAGCCACGTGGGACGAGCTCCACAAGATGGTGCAACGAACTGAAGTTGGAGTCAAAGCAAAGAAAGCAAATATCCTAACTGCTTATGACTCTTTTAAGGCCAAGACGGAGGAATCAGTTTATGAACTCTATCAAATATATCTAACCCTTCTCAATGGAATGAGGAAGATTGATATATTCAAGACAAACATGGAGGTCAACATCAGATTTCTTTCTTCTCTTCAACCGGAGTGGAAGAAAATATCCATTCAAATCCGACAAAATAAGGATCTGGACGAAATGGATATCCACGCCGTCTTTGACAATCTCGCCCAACATGAAGTAGATATAAGCGAGATTCAAAGAGAACTAAAGGGCAAACATATCGACGACTCTATAGCACTTATCTCTAAAAGAAAGAAAAGTCGATCTCGAAAGGATAAAAGTATCAAGCTGCCAAGTTCTTCAGAAGGTGAAGAAGAATCTGACGCGGACTCCGAACCTGATATGAAGGAGTTCAAGAAACAGTTAGCTCTCATTTCTAAAATGATGAGTAAAAACTTTTACAAAAAGAAATCCTCGTCTTCGGCCAATAGACTTCGGACATCTAGCTCCAAGCAAAGGGAAAGACCGGCCGAGTCCTCAGAATCCAAAAGTGTCAAAGAACCTCAAAAATGCTATAACTGTCGAAATGTAGGACACTTCTCCAGATAATGCAAACTATCCAAGAAAAAGGATGCCAACTACTACTCCAAAGAGTTCCAACTCACTAAACAGAAAGAGGCTGGAGTAGCATTGATGGCAGAACAAGAGCATTGGCTGGAGGATACCACAGATTCTGAAGACGAAAATCTTGCACTAATGGCATACCTCGACGACGCTTCAAATGATGACCCATCCAGGAGGCCTGACGACGACGACGACAAAGCATCCTCTTCGTCACAAGAGGTACAATTCTCTAATTCCATGTTATTAAACATGTTAGAATCGTTACAGCTTAAGTACACTAACATGAAAATTGAGCGGAAATGAACAAAGGAATTTGAAGAGAAACTAGCTCTTAGCGAAAGCAATTTCCAAAAGCAATTAGATAAGAAAATTCATCTCGAAATTCTCTTATCTAACGATAAGGAAAAAATCTCTAGTCTTGAATTAACCGTAGCTACCTCTGAGACTAAAATTACTGAACTTAATACGATTCTTATTGATTGTCAGAGAGACTTAGAGATTTCTAAAAATAATTTCAAAGAAATTTCTGACGAACGTAAGAAACTTTATTCAAGAATTAAAACATTAAATGGTCTTCTAATAAAAAGGGGTCAAACGGATCAAACTATATTTCTAAATCAACCTCTTGATACAGAATTTTATAATCCTAAAGAGGGCTTAGGTTTTAACAATCCCTGTAACTTGAAAAAGGTCAATGTTAGACAATTTTACGATATCACGTATATGGGATTAGGATTAACTTCTTTAATGGCATTTACTAATTCTTCCGAAATAAACGCTTTAGAAGAATCTAAACGACAAGCCACTTATAGGACTGACATTCCTTTTGACTACACCGACTTGAATAATAGTTACAAGACAAGATATCTCAACTTGTCTAGTGATTATACTTCATTATATCCCAAGAAGATTTTTCTAAACATAAGGAAGAAAATATTGATCATTCTCAAAATTCTAATTTCCGTTATATTCCAACTATTATTAGAAAAATAGCTATTTTACACGCTTCCTTGGAAACAGAAAGAAAGAATTTCAAAGCTGAAAAGAACGAACTTTTATTGGAGATTTCCAATCTCAAAACTTTCTCTATTTTAAAAACTTGTCCTGATATTATTTTGAAAGAAAAATCTTTAATGATGGATAAGATTAAAGCTAAGAAAAACTCTCATATTATTTTTCAAAATATTTCAAAAGAAGATAAATCTTCTTTAGAAATTATAAAGAGAGAAAACGAATCCTTAAATGCTTCAAAAAGGAAAACGATTTTTACTAACTCTTTTTCTACTACATCTACATGTAGAGTAGTAAAAGAGGCGAAGCATGCTAAGGAAAGAGTTAGAATAAATTTTCAGAAGAAAAATGATTTGTTATCTATTTCTTCTATGTCAAACACTATGGATATACTCGTACGAAGACAGCTATTTCTAGTATTGTTAATTCAAATTATGCGTTAAAGCCTATTATTTTTGAAAGCACAAACTTTGAAATTGGCTCTACTTCTAAAAACCCTTCTCATTCTAAAACAAATGCAAGTCTTAAGTCTCATAAGAAACAAGACCCACCCATTAAGAAAGCTTATAGCTCCATACATTCTTGTTCTCACCTAAGGTATCCAGTCCACATACATTCAGCTAAACACCTTAGGAGACTAGCCAAAGAAAAGATTTTCTCCAGCAATAAGACAAATCAGACATTTGTTCGTGCTGAAATTAACCTCCCTTGTAAGGTTCAACCACAATGGATTCCTAAGTCACCACCTAGGCAAACACAAGCCAATAAGGCTAAATTGTCTAAAGAGGTACTACTTAAACCAACTACTTCTAAGTTGGTTTGGGTACCTAAGCATTCTCATAAGTTAGGAACCAAAGATGAACAAACCTTATTTATCAAATCTGCTAATCCGAGAGGACCCATTCAAAAGTGGGTACCTAAGTCTCCCTAATTTCTTTCTATGCAGATCCATCATGTGTGATATTTAGATTCTGGTTGCTCCACACACATGACGGGAAAACAAGAACTGTTGAGCAACTACCAAGATTGTTACAATGGCAAAGTCCGATTTGGCAACAATAACTCAGCTCTCATACTCGGATTTGGAGACATTTACTGCCAAATTTGACGATTAAAGATGTCTCTTACGTCCAAGGTCTCCATCACAATCCGTTCAGCATAGGCCAATTCTGTGAAAAAGGATTTCAAGTCGTATTTCTAGCTGAACAGTGCCAAGTTTTGAATTGTCAGAAGCAAGAACTTCTCACAGGATCACGAAGATCTAACCTATACACAATCAATTTGACATCAGTTCGACCTTCGATAGCTGTATGCCTCATCTCTCAAACAACAATAAAGAGGAACAGCTTACGGCTACGTCTGTCTCATCTAAACTTAAAAGCTCTTCACAAACTCAGTGTTAAAAAGTTGGTTAACGGTCTGCCAACAATTTCATCTAACCAAGAGCATCACTGTTCGGCTTGTCAAATGGGAAAAATGAAGCGTGCATCACACAAACTCAAGCAAGTTGCTTCTACATCTCGGCCCTTGGAATTACTTCACATGGACCTCTGCGGACCAATGCGTACACAAAGCATCAACGGTTGTAAATATGTGTTAGTAATAGTCGACGATTATTCTCGCTACACATTGACAAGATATCTCCGAACTAAAGATGTGACTGGAGACTTGATAATAAGCTTTGTGAATACAACTCAGGATCTCCTGCAAAAGAAAATCCAAGTAATCAGAACGGACAACGGGACGGAATTCAAGAATCAGCGTCTCAGCAACTTTTACCAATCACTTGGAATTATCCAACAATTCTCAGCCGCAAAAATGCCACAAGAAAATGGTGTCGTAGAAAGAAAGAACCGGACTCTAGTTGAAGCTGCAAGAACTATGATCATTCACTTCGGTCTTCCTCACTTTCTATGGGCTGAAGCCGTGAGTATAGCATGCTTTACTCAAAACAGGACAATTATTCACAAACGCTTTGAGAAGACCCCATATGAGCTACTTAATACACGAATTCCGAATATCTCATTCTTCAAAGTATTTGGTTGCAAGTGTTTTGTGGCCAACGATCGGGAGCATCGAAGCAAGTTCGATCCCAAAGCCTTTGAAGCCATTTTTGTCGAATATTCCTCTACCTCAAAATCATATCGCGTCTACCTCAAGTCTTCTCGTACAGTTCTTGAAAGCTACAACGTCACCTTTCAAGAAATGACGGAATTGGCTTCTGAACAAAACAATTCAGAACCCGAGCTTACTGGCGTGTTGGCACAAGGTCAACAACTTTCGGCAACGTCTACATCAACATCAAATGAAGCAATTCCCGCTGACCACGAAGATTTAGATTCTCTATTCGAACACTTTTATAGAGTCTCAAATGCCTGCTTCGTCTCACTCAACACCAAGCAGTGCCCCATCTCCCTCAGTGGAAGAAATTAATAATGAGACTCCTCTTCTTCAAAATCCGACAACTGTTGGAGTATCTAATTATTCAGAATCTTCATCTAGTACTGCAGTTCCTACAAATACAAGTGAGGAAATTCCTATCGACTCAACATCTGATTTGAAGTTTCCAACTTTGTATGATCAACCAATTAATTCGGGATATCTCAATCTCCAATCCAATGACGAATCTACTTCAGTTATTCCTCACGAACGTAAATGGACTCAAGCTCACCCTACTGATCAAATTATTGGTGATCCTTCAAGTAGTATACGTACTAGGACGTCTACACAAATCGGTTTATTCACATGCTTTCTAAGCTTAAATGAACCAAATAAGGTAGCCGAAGCTCTTAAAGACCCGGATTGGGTAATTGCGATGCAAGATGAACTCAACCAGTTCGAGCGTCTACAAGTTTGGACATTGGTTCCTCGACCACAAGGCAAAACCATAATTGGAACAAAATGGGTTTTCAAGAACAAGAAAAATGAGAACAGTGAAGTAATCAGGAATAAAGCACGACTCGTTTCTAAGGGATACAATCAACAAGAAGGAATTGATTACGACGAGACGTATGCTCCGGTTGCACGCATTGAAGCTATTCACTTGTTTCTAGCATACGCGGCTCACATAGACTTCAAAGTCTATCAAATGGACGTCAAAACTGTCTTTCTCAACGGCGTATTAAAAGAAGAAGTCTACGTCGTTCAACCCGAAGGGTTCTTGCATGAGAACCTTCCTGATCATGTTTAACGATTGGACAAAGCTCTCTATGGACTAAAACAAGCCCCTCGTGCTTGGTATGATGTTCTGAGCGAATTTTTGGTCAAATCCAACTTTATCAGAGGAACAATCGATACGACTCTCTTCATCAAAAGGCAAGGCAAAGACTTGATGATCGTTCAAGTCTACGTTGATGAAATCATCTTCGGATCGACCAATGAACATCTCTGTCAGAAATTTGGTAATCTCATGAAGACAAAATTCGAGATGAGCTTAATGGGAGAACTCCAATTCTTTATTGGATTACAAGTCAAGCAACTCGATGATGGCATCTTCATCAGTCAGACCAAATATATCCGAGATATTCTGAAGAGATTTAATCAAGACAAGAGCACACCGATGAACACTCCTATGTCTACTAATTGCAAACTGGATGCTGATCCGTCTGGAAAGGCTGTCAACATCACCACCTATTGGAGCATTATCAGATCTCTTCTCTACTTGACATCAAGTCGACACGACATTATGTTTGCAACTTGCCTATGCGCCCGCTTTCAAGCCGACCCAAAGGAATCCCACATGAATGCCGTCAAGAGGATCCTACGATATCTCACAGGAACTCCAAACTTAGGGCTTTGGTATCCTAAAAATACTGACTTTCGACTTATTGGCATACTGATTCTGACTATGCAGGTTGTCGAATGCACAGGAAAAGCACATCTGGCGGAGCACAATTTTTAGGCAAAAAGTTGGTCTGCTGGTCTTCAGAGAAACAAAATTGTGTATCAACATCCACGGCCGAGGCGGAATACGTTGCCGCTGCCAGCTGTTGCTCGCAAATTCTATGGATGCGGACACAACTACGCGATTTCGGGTTTGATTTTAACAACATTCCCATTTATAGTGATTCTCAAAGTGCTATAACCATTACTTGCAATCCTGTTCATCATTCACGCACGAAACACATGGACATACGATATCACTATATAAAAGATCATGTAGAAAAAGGCACGATAGATATGTATTTTGTTAAAACGGAGCTTCAACTTGCCGACTTATTCACTAAGGCATTGGATGAAAAACGATTTCAATTCCTTATTGCTAACTTAGGCATGTTGAATCTCACTTTTACTTGAATTGTGTTTTACATGCTCTCATATGCTTCAATTTGATATTCTATGTGCTTCTTAATATTTCTTGATTATTATGCGTGACTCTATCTTTTAATTTTTTTTATTAAAATTAAAATATATATATATATATTTTTTATAAATATATAATATATATTTTATTTTTTACATAAAATATATATATAATAATGCATATATATAAATATTATAAATAAAAAAATGGGGGATGACGATGATTTTCACCATTTTTGAAATCACTCACAAAAATATTTCTTCGAAATATATGATTAAATTCTTTGCCTAAAATTCAATATAACATTCTTTTATTCAAAAGAACTTTGTATGATTCACTAGACACAAAGTCACACCATATATGCGAGAATTTGAACCTCAATTTTTTTTTAGTGTCATACTTCAAATGACTATCTTTTGGTTTGTACTTCGTAGCCTCAATCTTGCTTTTGTGTTTAGTTTGTCATGAAAATGATAAGGGCATATTAGGAAATTCCTCACTTAGCCTAAATTATAAACCCTTTATTTTTTCCTCTAGATATCCCCTTTGAGCCTTCTCCGACATTCTTTTTCTTTATCAAACACCCGGTTAAGCCTTCAACATTATTCAAAAGATTCGGGGTAACTCAATCAAGAAAAAGAGGGGGAGAGCTAAAGTGATGCACATTACGCATTTCTCAATAATTATAGAAGAGAACACTGATCTCACTGTGACCTTCTCCTAGATAATTTCGTATACTCCTAGAAGTGAAGCACCTCGAAGTGAACTTCTCCAATGATAATCTAGATCTTATGTAGAGAAAACAAGAAGAGAAGCACAGTCTTGGGTTCGAACTCCATAACTGTGAAACTTTCTAAAGGAACACAGTCTCGACCCAAAATCAAAGAAGATCTTATCTCTCAAATTACTGAAAATGAATTACTACAGAAAGGAAAAGCAAAAGGCCAGAATGGAATCTCACAAAAAGGACCCCTGGAAGAGAAGAATTCTTAAGCTCACTAACCCAAAAATTCCTACCCCTTAGTCAGAGCCTGAAAATAATCATTTAAAAGTCCCCTTGATTCAAAATGTCGAACTCTCACTTGGCAAGTTGATTAAAAATACTACGATAACAAATTAATTGATATAATTTTGTTGTGATGATAAGAGTGATATATCTACTAAAAATCTCCTTGATAAAAATAAATTGAGTGATATGAGCGAAACTTGCGAGAGTTGTCAAAGTGATTCATACTATGCTCTTAGAATACTAGTTTAGTTATCTGATTTTATGGCAAATTATTGTTATATATATCTTGGAAATTTTTTTTGTGTGATAAAAATTTAAAATAAATAAATCTGACCCAGAAAAAAAATTTATTTTTATTTTTTATCTTTTATTTTATTTTTTATTTTTTATTATTATTTTTTTTATTATTTTATTATTATTATTTTATTATTTTTTATTTTTATTTTTATTTATTTTATTTGCACAATTTAAATGCATCATTACATGCATTGGTTCAGACTTGATAAAATGCGAAATTTCATAAACTATGCTGAATTGATTAGAATGTGTTAACTATGCTTAAATCGGAAATTTTCATATGTACCGAAAATATGTGTAGGTACTGAAAAGTTTATTCATGCAATTGTTGAGGGGGAGTTTTTATATGAGAATTTGTTATTATCTTCTACATTCGTAGAAACTTGAATTATAACAATTTATTAAGTCTCGCAGAAAATTTAGAGCTCATCCGATGAGTCAAATGTCGAATTTCATCAACATCAGGAGACAATTTCCTCTCTTGCGGAAATACAGGGAGTATTATACAAATTATTTTTGGGTTAATTCTAAAGCCCAAGAATATTTTTTTTACTTTACTTTCGGCCCAAAAAGAATTTTTACTTTACCCCATCGTAAAGTATTAATATCACTTTATAAATTGAAAAACTCTCTCACACGCTACACATTGTCACTCGAAAAAAAAAACCTTTCATCTTCTAAAACCATCTTCGAACCGACTTCGGCATTTCAATCCGAATTCATCATTTCTCAGAATTTTTAGCTTAAACGTGCGGATTTCGAAGGTAGAAACATGTTCCGATTCATTTTATGTTAAAAAAATCCACTTATCGAGCATTTTCACGAAAAAAAAAATTTCTGAAGAAAGTTCATATTAATTTTTTCGACGAAAACTGATTTTTCGACCTTCAAATCAAAGTGTTTACAGTCAATCTCTTGGGTTAAAATCATGATATTCGGATTCGCCACTGCTCTCTGAACGTTTTGAACCTAGATACACCCATGATTTACCCAGAAATCGAAAATTATGTTTTATGTATTTACTGTTTGATTTGAAAGTTTTTCGATTGAAAAAGTTTGAGTCGCAAACAGTGTCCGGATGACGTCATGCTATCCATACTCAAAGGACACCCCTTATGGCCAGCTCTGACCATGACGGCCACCGTACCACCGATGGTATATCTCCAGCAATTCTGGGGATGCATGCAGAACTTCGTCAATGGCGACAGCGTGGAATATATGACTAAGCTCAATACAAGACACATCGCCCTGACGAAAAACTTGATGGCCATGGTGCTCGATCTCCCACACTACGATGAATACGATCGATTATCAACGAACGCGGAGATCGTAGAAGACATGCTCTGGATGTGATACAAACCGCCGCTAAATAAACTGGCAAACTTTCAAAATAACGGCCTTCCTCATCCATGGAAGACTCTGTTCGGCATCACCAACAAATGCCTCTCCCCAAAACACTCCGGATTCGACAAGGCAAATGGCAACATTCTTCGTATTTTTCACGGAGTGGTCTTCTCCAAGAGATATGACGTGGCTCAGCTGATCTGGGACGATCTCGCCGACCAGATGCGTCAGAGGAAGACGAAGTCGAAGGCCCGATCTCTTCCGTATGTTCGGTGGTTTCCAGTAATGATCTCGCATTTCATGGAAGTCCACCCAGAGATCCTGAAACTTCCACCGATCGCAGACTACATCCCGCCACGCCTTTGATTCTTCCACAACCTGAAGGCCGCCGATCTAGCACTCCAATCCATGCTGATCCCATTGGAGCTGCTCCGTTTAGTTGATCCAACTGACGAGGCCTACCAAGCTTACTGCCAGAACAACTCCATCACAGAGGTGATGGTACGTGCCATGGATCAAGCCCCGGCGCTTTCTCAAAGGAAAGTGACATCATTAGAGCCCGAAGTCACACATCAGGAGATTGAACCCGAAGGTGTCCCACAAGATATCTCTCCTGAGGCAATCGACTCCGATGAAGCACACAGACTCCAACGAATGGGCCCTCGCCGACAACAAATCTCGGCCCCGTTTGCAGTGCCTTCACCCATACAAGCTTCGGAGCCCACACTTCCATCACCGGGTGATCAGCCCACTGAACAGCTTCAAATTGAATCTGTCTCAACACCCATAGAGGTGATACCAATCGTATCATCTCAAGGATTGGGTGGAAGCCCTATTGGACCCCCGATATCTTCGGAGCCAACAATAGGCCAACCCTCTGAAGTGGTGACTTCAGGGTTGATAACGGATGTCCTTGGTCGTACCGGACCCTCAAGACCTACTATAGGCGGCACATCGGAAATCTACTCCGATGTTGTGACAGTGGAGCGCCTCCCTGGCCCCACTCCACCGATGTTCATGACGGAGCACAGACTACAAGAAACACTCTCCTCAGTCCTATCTTCACTAGAAGACCGTCTGATGGACCGAATGCTCCATGCTCTCGAGACTTCCCGAAGAGACACCGGGAAAACACCAGTCTCAAGCTGCTCCCACCGACACACAAACCACATCCGTCTCCTCACCACTTCCTACCACTACTCTACACACACCACTACACCCAATCCTCACCACCCCAACTCCCTCACCCTCACTTATCAACCCATACACCATTCCGATCACTCAGCTTCACGATATCCTCATCTCGCGCCTTCTCGCACTAGAGACAAGAACTCCCGCAGAAGAAAGTCTCTACAGAAGATTAATAGATGAACCAGAGCTGCCATCACAAACAACGTGCCGTGAAGAAAGCTCCCGCCCCAAACGTAGACATGACGATCTCGATGATCCGGATCGTCATGACGGGGAGAAACGGCAAAGAACAACAAGGAGCGGCCGTGGATTGAGTCAGACAAAGACTGAAGAACCTGGATGATCATCCTCACACCCACCAACCACACAACCTCAACCTAAAACCCGCCAACAAACAACCACACCTCCCACCATATCCCAAACACTAACCCTCTCTCCTACAAATCCAAATCCTATCCCAACCTCAAACCTTCCCCAAGTTCATCAAGAAGCAGTTGCCTACGATCCACATCTGATCGGAGATGACTACATACTAAACGAGAAGTGGACGACGGAATGAGAACTAGAGGAAGCTGCTCAAGCTCGACTCTCCAACGTCATATACTTCCTACAACAAGCTTCAGTGGACTTGGTACTGCTTGAAGAAGAAGAAATTCAAGAAGGCGAGGACTACAGTTCTGCTCTCCCAGAGCTACCCGAAATGATAAGACTCAGAGTCGACTCTCCTCCCCGTCTATCAAAAGGGACAGTTAGAGTCGAGACACCATGGGAGAATGTCATAATTGAAGTCCTATTCATTGAAGACATAAGAAAGCAGATTTGGAGGGCTCCAAACAAGATCAAGAAGCTCAACGAACTCAAATTGAGGGGCATCTCACATTGGGAAGATAGGAAGAAAACGGAGCATATCATCATGCTCAACTATCTCGGACCCGATCGTAGTGGCATTCCAGCTGATCAACTGAAGGAAAACTTCAAGAACAAGCCACGATTCTCCAACTCGTCGGAGTCTCATACGATTGGAAGATATCCAACTCCTATCTACATAATTGAGCGAGCGGACAGCAACCGCACTCGAGAAGAGATAGATGAAAGCTATCTCCCATTCCTTCCACCGGATGAAGTCTACCAAATATATCAAATGTACAAGAGAAAGTAGAAGACACATATTGGATATATCAAGACTGAAGGACTCGAGGGGCTGAAAAGATTCATGGTGCGGCAAATCAAATACCACACCGCACACGATTTTCAAATTGCAATAGAGAACAACATGAAGAAGGTCAACTTGGAATCTCCGCTTATGAAGGGCTTCCCACTTAACAACTTTCCCGAGAACTACATTTTCAAGACCCATGGCCTCGCCATAACGTATCTAAATCCAGTCATTGGAAAGACAAGGGCTATGATGAAGTCAGAAGTTCATAAATTCTGCGACAGGACACTTAAGTTGGTGCGGCAGAACATACTGAAGAGATTGGGAGAGATCACCGAAGAGACAATCTTCGAAGATCTTCGTGAAGAAGAGGCTCCACTCCTGAACGAGCTTCTAGATGCCTTTAATGAAAGATTGAAGTTGAGGAATGTTGTTCGACGCTACGAGACAACATTGGGATTGAGGAAGTCTTTTTACGCCCGACAAGGATAAAAGGAGCTGAAACGACAACAAGCACAACGTGGGAGATTGAAGAGTATATTAGAATTGTGTTTTATTATTTCATTATCCTTGTAATTAGGGGCATAATTAGAAATATTGATAGTGTAGGACTTAAGAGTAATTATACCTTAAATATATGTATAAATATGATGTATACTATCAATGTAAATACACTATTCGTTATTGCGTAAATAATAAGTTTTGAATTCATATTTTTAAACGAGAGGTAACGTTCGAGAAACAAGGAAACATCTAACAACCTCTCAAGATCTTCAAAGCGGATATTCGACCGATCGTATGTCATAAGATTTCTTACTCGAATACCTTGAATTCGTGCTTAGATTGTTTGTTGATTGATGAAACAGAACCTAACATGAAACAGGACCTAACACATCGTGCTTTATTTTTGACCGTTCTCGTTCTTCTTATTCTTGAAAACCCATTTGGTACTAATTATTGTTTTGCCTTGCGGTCGAGGAACTAACGTCCAAACTTGTAGACGCTCGAATTGGTTGAGTTCATCTTGCATTGCTATTACCCAATCCAGGTCTTTAAGAGCTTCTGCTACCTTAATTGGTTCATTTTGGCTTAAGAAGCATGTGAATAAGCCGCTTTGAGTGGATGTCCTAGTGCGTACACCACTTGAAGGATCACCGATGATTTGGTCAATACGATAAGCTCAAGTTCATTTGTGTTCGTGAGGAATAACCGAAGTTGATTCGTCATTGGTTTGTAGATCGAGACATCCTGAATTGATTGGTTGATCATTCGTAGTTGGGAAATTCAATTCGGAGGATGAATCGGAAGGAATCTGCATTTGTAGGGGCTGCAACACTAGATTAAGATTCAGAATTAGGAGAATCTTGAACATTTGTCGGAGTTTGAGGATTAGGAGTCTCAATTTGAATTTCTTCTATTGAGGGAAAATGAGCACTGTTTGGTATAGAATGGGACGAAGCAGACATTTGAGACTCCTTCCGATAAAAATGTTCAAACAGTGAATCTAAATCTTCAAAGTCGGCGGGAATTGCTTCTCTTGACTTTGAGGTAGAAGTTGTCGAAAGTTGTTGACCTTGTGCCAACATGCTTATAAGCTCGGGTTCTGAACTGTTTTGTTCAGAAGCCAATTCCGTCAATTCTTGAAAGGTGACGTTGTAGCTTTCAAGAATTGTACGCGAAGACTTGAGGTAGACCCGATATGACATGGAAGTAGACGAATATCCGACAAAACTGGCTTCAAAGGATGCTCCCGATCGTTGGCCACAAAACACTTGCAACCAAATACTTTGAAGAATGAGATATTCGGGATTCTCTGATTAATTATCTCATATGGCGTCTTTTCGAAGCGTTTGTGAATAATTGTTCTATTTTGAGTAAAACATGCCGTACTCACTGCTTCAGCCCATAGAAAGTGAGGGAGACCGGAGTATATGACATTGTTCTTGCAGCTTCAACTAAAGTCCGGTTTTTTGTTTCTACGACACCATTTTGTTGAGGCGTTTTTGCGGCTGAGAATTGTTGAATAATTCCAAGTGATTGATAAAAGTTGCTGAGACGCTGATTCTTGAATTCAGTCTCGTTGTTCGTTCTGATTACTTGGATTTTCTTTTGCAGGAGATTCTGAGTTGAATTCACAAAGCTTATTATCAAGTCTCCAGTCTCATCTTTAGTTCGGAGATATCTTGTCCATGTGTAGCGAGAATAATCGTCGACAATTACTAACACATATTTACGACCGTTGATGCTTTGTGTACGCATTGGTCCGCAAAGGTCCATGTGAAGTAATTCCAAGGGTCGAGATGTAGAAGCAACTTGCTTCAGTTTGTGTGATGCTCGCTTCATTTTTCCGATTTGACAAGCCAAACAGTGATGCTCTTGATGAGGAGAGATTGTTGGTAGACCGTTGACCAACTTTTTAACAAAGAGTTTGTGAAGAGCTTTGTGATTTAGATGAGACAAGCGCTGATGCCATAAGTTGTTCCTCTAGATTGTAGTCTGTGAGATGAGTCAAACAACTGTCGAAGGCCGAACTGTTGTCAGATTGATAGTGTAGAGATTTGATCTTCGTGATCCTGTTAGAAGTTCTTGATTATGACTATTTAAAATTCTGCACTGATCAGCTAGAAACACCACTTGAAATCCTTTGTCGCAGAATTGTCCTATGCTGAACAGGTTGTGTTTAAGACCTTAGACATAAGAGACATTTTTAATCGTCAGATTCGGCAGTAGAATGTCTCCAAAGCCGAGTATTGGAGCTGAATCATTATTGCCAAATCGGACTTTTCCGTTGTAACGGTCTTGGTAGTTGCTCAACAGTTCTTGCTTTCCCGTCATGTGTGTGGAGCAATCAGAATCTAAATACAAAACATGATCGATCTGCATAGAAAGAGGTTAGAGAGATTTAGGTACCCACTTTTGAATGGGTCCTCTCCGATTAGCAGATTTGATATGTAAGGTTTGGTCATCTTTGGTTCCTAAATTATTGGAATGCTTAGGTACCCAAACCAACTTAGAAGTAGTTGATTTAGGTGGTACTTCTTTAGGCCACTTGGTCTTTTTGGCTTGTGTTGGCCTAAGTGGTGTTTTAGGAACCCAGTGAGGTTGAACCTTACATGGGAGGTTAATTTCAGCGTGAACAAATGACTGATTTGTCTCATTGCTTGAAAAAATCTTTTCTCTAGCTAGTCTCCTAAGGTGTTTAGCTGAATGTATGTTGACTGGGTACGTTAGGTGAGGACAAGAATGTATGGAGCTATAAGCTTTCTTAATAGCTGGATCTTTTTTCCTTCGAGACTTAAGAGTTGCATTTGTCTTAGAATGATTGTTTATAATTTTTGAAGTAGAGCTGATTTCAAAATTTGTGCTTTCAAAATTAATAGGTTTTAACACATAAGTGGAAGCAACAACATTAAAGTTTGAAGCGGCTGTCTTTTTGCCAGTGTCCATAGTTTTTGATACAGAAGAAAATTTTGAAAATAAGACATTTCTATCATTTTTCTTCTGAAATTCTATCCTTGGCACTCTTTCCTTTGCATGCTTCACCTCTTTTTCTACTCTACCTGTGGATGGAGTAGAAAAAGAGTTAGAAAGAGTCTTTTTCCTTTTTGAAGCATTTAAGGATTCTTTTCCTCCCTTTATTATCTTTAAAGAGGATTTATCTTCTTTTAAAATATTTAAAAAAATAATGGAATGTGTTTTCTTAGATGTAATATTGTCCTTAATTAATGATTTTTCTTTCAAAGTAAAATCAGGACAAGTTTTTAAAGTAGAGGAAGTTTTGAGATTAGAAATCTCCAGTAAAAGCTCATTCTTTTCAGCTTTGAAATTCTTTCTTTCTGTTTCTAAGGAAGCGTTTAAATCAATTATTTTCTTAATAATAGTTGGAATATAACAGAAAGTAGAACTTTGAAAATGATCACAATTTTCTTACTTATTTTTAGAAAAATCTTCTAGGGGATATAATGAATTACAGTCACTAGACAAGTTGAGATCCCTTGTCTTGTAACTATTATTCAAGTCGGTGTAGTAAAAGGGAATGTCAATCCTATTTGTGGCTTTTCGTTTAGATTCTTCTAAGTCGTTTATTTCTAAAGAATTAGTAAAGGTCATTAGAGAAGTTAATCTTAATCTCATGTACTTGATATCATATAATTGTTTAACATTGACCGTTTTCAAGTTACAGGGATTGTTAAATCCTAAGCCTTCTTTAGGATTATTAAATTCTGTATCAAGAGGTTGATTTAGAAAGATAGTTTGATCCATTTGACCCCTTTTTGTTAGAAGATCATCTAATTTTAATCCTTCACTAAAGTTTCTTACGTTCGTCAGAGATTTCTTTGAAATTATTTTTAGAAATTTCTAAATCTCTCTGACCATCGATAAGAGTCGTATCAAGGTCATTGACTTTAGTCTCAGAGGTAGTTATTGTTAATTCAAGACTAGATATTTTTTCCTTAGCGTTAGATAAGAGAATTTCTAAGTGAATTTTCTTATCTAATTGCTTTTGAAAATTGTTTTCACTAAGAGCTAGTCTCTCTTCTAATTCCTTAGTTCTTTTCCGCTCATTTTTCATGTTAGAGTACTTAATCTGTAATGATTCTAACATGTTTAATAATGTGGAAGGAGACATTGTTACCTCTTGTGATGAAGAGGATGCTTTATCGTCTTTAGGAAACTTGGCCTTGTTGGCTTGCGTTGGCCTAGATGGTGTTTTGGGAACCCATTGAGGGTGAACCTTACATGGGAGATTAATTTCAGCGCGGACAAATGTCTTATTAGTCTTAATGCATGAGAAAATCTTTTCTCTAGCTAGTCTCTTAAGGTGTTTGGCTGAGTGTACTTGGACTGGGTACCTTAGATGAGGACAAAAATGTATCGAGCTATAAGCTTTCTTAATAGCCGAATCTTGTTTCCTACGAGACTTAAGATTTGCATTTGTCTTAGAATGACGGTTTATGTTTTTAGAAGTAGAGCCGATTTCAAAATTTGTGCTTTCAAAATGAATAGGCTTTAACGCATATGTTGAAGCAACAACATTAAAATTAGAAACTGTTGTCTTCTTACGAGTGTCCTTAGTTTTTTATACAGAAGAAAAATTTGAAAATAAGACAATTCTATCATTTTTCTTCTGAAATTCTATCCTAGGCACTCTTTCCTTTGCATGCTTCACCTCTTTTGCTACTCTACTTATGGATGGAGTTGAAAAAGAGTTTGTAAAAATCTTTTTCCCTTTTGAAGCATTTAAGGACTCTTTTCCTCCCTTTACGCTTTTTAAATAAGATTTGTCTTCTTTTAAAATATTCTGTAAAATAATGGGATGTGTTTTCTTAGATTTGATATTGTCCTTCATTAATGATTTTCTTTCAAAGTAAAATCAGGACAAGATTTTAAAATTGAGGAATTTTTTAGATTAGAAATCTCCAATAAAAGCTCATTCTTTTCTGCTTTGAAATTCTTTCTTTCTGTCTCTAAGGAAGCATTCAAATCAGCTATTTTCTTAATATAGCTGGAATATAACAGAAAGTAGAATTTTAAAATGATCAAAATTTTCTTCCTTAACTTTAGGAAGATCTTCTAAAGGATATAATGAATTATAATTACTACACAGGTTGATTTCCCGTGTCTTGTAACTATTATTCAAATTGGTGTAGTCAAAGGGGATGTCAGTCCTATTTGTGGCTTTTTGTTTAGATTCTTCTAAGGCATTTATTTCGGAAGAATTAGTAAATGCCATTAGAGAAGTTAATTCTAAACCTATATACTTGATATCATATAACTGTTTGACATTGACCTTTTTCAAGTTACAGTGATTGTTAAAACCTAAGCCTTCTTTAGGATTATAAAATTCTATATCATGAGGTTGATTTAGAAAGATGGTTTGATCCGTTTGCCCCCTTTTCGTTAGAAGATCGTCTAAAGTTTTAATCCTAGAGTAAAGCTTCTTACGTTCGTCAGAGATTTTCTTAAAATTATTTCTAGAAATTTCTAAATCTCTCTGACAATCGCTAAGAGCCTTACTGAGGTCATTGATTTTTGTCTCTGAAGTTGCTTTTGTTGATTCAAGACTAGATATTGTTTCCTTAGCATTAGATAAGAGAATTTCTTGGTGAATTGTCTTATCTAGTTGCTTTTGGAAATTATTTTCACTAAGGGCTAGTCTCTCCTCTAATTCTTTTGTACTTTCCACTCATTTTTCATGTTAGAATACTTAATTTGTAAAGATTCTAACATGTTTAACAATGTGGAATTAGGCATAGTTACCTCTTGTGATGAGGTTGATGCTTTGTCTTCGTCGTCGGACCTCCTTGTTGAGTTTTCGTTTGAGGCATCGTCTAGATTTGCCATGAGAGCTAGATTTTCGTTGTCAGAATCCGTTGTGTCTTCTAGCCAATGCTCTTGTTCGGCCATCAGAGCTACTCCAGCCTCCTTTTGTTTGGTTAGGTGAAATTTTTGGAATAGTAATTAGCGTCTTTCTTCTTAGGAAGATTGCATTCTCTGGCGAAGTGCCCTATCTTTCCACAATTGTAGCATTTTTGTGGTTCTTTGGCGTTTTTGGTTTCGGACGACTCGGTCGGTCTATCCTTGTGCTTAGAGCTTGATGTCCGAAGTCTATTAGCCGAAGATGATGATTTCTTTTTATAGAACTTTTTGCTCTTCATTTTAGTAATGGGAGCCAATTGTTTCTTGAACTCTTTCATATCTGGCTCGGAGTCCAATTCTGATTCGTCTTTATTTTCTGAAGAACTTGGCAACTTGTTTCTTTTATCTTTGCGAGATGGACTAGTTTTTCTTCGATCTGTTTGACCTTAAGTTCTTTTTGTATCTCACTTATGTCTTCCTCGTGTTGGGCAAGATTATCAAATACGGTGTGGATATTCATCTCGTCCAAATCCTTATTTTGACGGATTTGCATTGATATTTTCTTCCACTCCGATTGAAGAGAAGAGAGAAATCGGATGTTGACCTCCATGTTGGTCTTGAAAATTTATATTTTCCTCATCTCGTTAAGAAGAGTTAAATAGCATTGATAGAATTCATAGACGTTTTCCTCTGTCGTTGCTTTGAATGAATAGTAAGCAGTGAGAATGTTTGCTTTCTTGGCTTTGACACCGACTTCGGTCCGTTGCATCATTTTGTGGAGCTCATCCCACATAGCTTTTGCACTAGACAAACTATCTATTTGCATATAGATGTCATTCAGAATTCCTTGCATTAGGAAAGTTTTGGCTCCTAAATCTGCTTTGGCTCTTAATCGCTCGCCCTCGGTGTATTCACTATGAATTTTGAGTCTTCTAGTAGCGGAATAGGAGGATTATTAGTGGCATCGCCTTCTTGGATAAGCCAAAATTGAGCTTGATCCTTTTGTTTCCAAGAAGTTCATGAATCGGCTTCACAATACGGTGTATTCGCCTCTTCGTCGAATTGGAGGGCGGACGTCGTTCCCAAGTGAGTAAGCATCCATTTGTAGTTGATTGGTAGGATCTCGTGAAAGTTTGGAATTGAAATGATAAAAGTGTTTCACAAGTGATAAACTTCGTTAGTAATGTTTGGTTCGTACTTCAAGCAATTTCCTTTTCAAACCTATTTTCGGTTTTAAAGATGAATTATTTTGATTTCGAAAAATATTTGATATAAGAATTGACACTTCAAAATTTTGCAAAAGAATTATGAATTTATGATCGAAAATTTTGAGTATTGAAGAAGATAATTCGGAGACAAATATTTTTCGTAAGTTTGGAAAATTACGATTTTTGATTTCTCTTCAAATCATGGTAAAATGTGTGTCTTTGAAAGTTCAGTGGTCGAAATTTTTTTCGAGCAGTAAAGTACTCGATTTGAAAAATTTTTAACTTTAATCGAAAAAGATTTTCGGTCGTATAATTTTTCGTGGTATGTTTATCGAAAACTAATTTTCGAATGTAAGAGTTTTGCAAAGAAAATATTCTATAGAAAAATAGTTTGTCGAATAATTTTACTAATCGCAAAAACTTTTATCGAAAAATTTGTAATCGAAAAATTCTGTTAAGTTTGACTCAAATTGTTGACTAAAAGTTTTTCAAGTGTGAATTACTCGATCGAGATATATTTTCGCTAAATTTTGACTCAAAAATTTAGATCATCGAAAATCTTGCGATCGAAAAACTTGTAATAGTAAAACAAGTTTTTGGAGTCAAAATTAGATATTTATTTAGCGAAAACAGTATTCGTCGAAAAAGATTTTATAATTGAATCGAAAACTAATTATCGAAAATAATGTTTTTTGAGTCTTATATTTAAGTAAAACACACGAAAACAGTGTGAGTTATCGAGAAACTTTTCGGCCGTAAACTTATTCGAAAAATATTTTACGAGCCAAGTTTTTCGATCGAAAAACGATCAAAGAACAAACTTCAAGTTCAGTGGAACAGTGAAAATCAAAATTCAACCCAAAAGTTTAAGTTAGCTGTTGAGGTTCTGGATATTTACTCGAATCTAAGTTCTGAATATGAACAAATAAAAGATTAACCACGTTTTACAGCAAAATATATCGATTATGAAGAAAATCAAATCGTATTCAAAACTCAATCGTAAACACAAATATCGATCGAGATCGAAAAAATGAAATAATCTGATGTTCTAAGCGATTGAAATCAGTATGTAATTCATTCCAAACATATAATCTATCACTTTAACAGCAAGATCATAAACAAAATTCGCAAAATTAAGCACATTGATCAAAATACATTTCACGTAAGTTTTTCGATCGAAAAATCTGGAAAATTATTTTGATCTTAGAATAGCGAATTCAATCCCAAAGCGATCACGATCTGCTCTGATACCAATTTTTAGGTCATATTTTATCAACTAGCAATCAATACAAGCATGAATTCTAGATATTCGAATGAGAAATCTCGATAATTACCTTCGGTCGAATATCGAGTTTGAAGATCGGGAGAAAGAAACGTCTAGAGAGTGGAAGTTTTCGATTGTCTTTCTCTCTCTAGAATGTGAATTCAATACTTATGAATTTTCTGAAAATAACTTTTGTATTGATTTCGATAGTGTACATTGTATTCATACCTATTTACACGGTATATTTACTATTAAGTCCGACACTTTCACAACTACGAGTTACGCCCCTAATTACAAGGATAACTAATTAATAAAGCACAATTCTACGTTTCTTAAACATTGGTTATATTTGTTACAGACATATTAGCGGTGCTAATATACAATGGACCTCTGATATTGAGAACTCCAGAAGCCATGGCATATTAAGAACGGAAGCACTTTCAAGAAACAGGGACAAACACTTATAACAAAGACGATTTCACTGAATCAAATAATCAACCGCCAAGAAAAAAAAAAGGTTAGAAAGCACCGTATATTTGCGCAAAGATCCCAGTTACAAGAACAACAACTCTTCAGATGATCTACCAATTTTCGACCAGAATCCAGAGTTGAGAGGTTTTCGTTGCGAGAGAAAGAAAGAATCAAATCGAAGGTTAAATGGCGATTTAAAAATACTCTCGAATCGCAATGTAGGCTCTGATACCATGAAAAAATGATTATAATCCTTTACACAACAACTCTGTGCAATGCTTATTTTACAAAGAACAAATTTTACAACCAAGATTCAATTCTCAGCAAGCAACCATGAACGGAAAAAATATAACCCTAAAAATCGTCAATGAGAGAAATACGAAGAGCGAGAGTGTATCGGACTTCACACAAAAAATAAAGCTAAAAAAATATTTTTTTATTTCACCATTTTTCTATTTATATTTAACACATTATCTAATAGTTCAATTTAGCTCTTCCTCCTTTTCTTCCTTCCAATTTACTCCCCCTTCACTTGTAGTGCAGTAGGCTCCAAATCGTGTTCTCTTTTACAATATACAACTTCACATTGTCAGGAAAACACAACATCTTTGACGCTCTATTTGGCGTCGAAATTCCAACATTCTTCATCAAATCTTGAGCTCCCTAGAGAAGAAATGGAAAGAAAGACATAAGCCGTTGATGTTATGGCCTAGTGGTCAAGCTGATGCCTCATGGATTATGCGGGAGATGTCACAAGATCGATTCTCCCTACCGACATTGCATTGAGTGAGCATATTCTCCCTACCAACGTTGCCGTGAGTGAGCCTATCACACATGGACATGGACTAGTGTGGTTGAATCGGTTGGCGTGGTTTGCAGCCAATGGACTGACCCTGGGGTTTCCTGGTCTCTCAGCAAGAGTTTTCCATGTTAACAAAAAAAAATGAAGGCTAAAATATGCTTTACCCCCACATGCTTATACTGAAATGCATGTTACTATCCTATACTTTTTTTATTGCATAGAACTCCTTTGTGTGTGTGCTAAACTTAGCACCGTACCCCCGTGGTGTTTAAAATACAGCATGATACCCCCAATTAGGGGGTAAAAATGACAAGAAGCGCTCGATCAAGTAAACTATGAGGAGGTTCTATGCAATAACAAATTATAGGAGTTTTGGGGCATTTTGGCTAAAGCATATTTTTATGCATTTTAGCCAAAAATGAAAGACATAAACTCGACGTCCTTGGATCAGTAATTCTTAACCACATTATTCCGCATGAAATCAAACACAAAGCTCCAACGAAACTAGGCATAAATAAATTAATGGCCGCCAAAAATACCCAATGCTTGAAAACAATAATGGGAACAAAAACAAAAGCGAGCAATAATAGTTCAAAGTTCCATGGTGAGAAGTAAGCCAATGTGGTAGTCGAAAATACGAAACTAGGTTTACAATTGCAAATGAAAATGTTAGTTATGTTATAAGGTAAATTAATGTTTGACGCAAATTAATAAATATATCTTGCTAGTGATTATGCTCAATTTTTTTAATGCTAAACAACAAACTTTATATACTCTTCGTCGTTTATGAACATAGAAATGATTTGTGAATATATGTAGCGAGTATGAATGACTGGACAATAGTTAAATCATCGGTCGCAGTTGCCATAACAAGTTCGACTTTTTGATAATGGTAGCCATAGCGTTGTGATGAAGCAACTTGATCGTGATTTGCAACTCCACACCATAAGTAACTCGTGTGATTTGCTTACATGTCTTCTTGTTATAACACTTTCATGATCTATAAATGTTTCTAAGGGTGAAGAGATTGTGGCGCCGATTTTGTCGTTCCTCTTTATCCATATAGTATTTCTATACATATTCTTCCTTGCTCAGTTTGTAAATTGGTTGAGGACAACATCCTTAAATTCAACATGTTGTCAATTGATTACAAAATCAATCCTTTTATTAACACATTGTGTTTCAATGGGATCTTTTTATTGTTTATAGTATTTTGTATTGTTTCGCGACCGGAGTTGTCATGTCCAAAAGAGCACCACCAGTCTATGCTCTTTTCAACCCTAGCATTTCTTTCATTGTAACGATTCGTTTAATCGTAACGTAAATTTATGCAATGAATTAAATTCAAGACAAAGTTTAGTTACTTTTTATCCTTTTCTTTTATGTGGTATTTTGTTTATTGATATTACACGTTACTTATCTCCCCTTATACACAGTCACTAACTACACAAAACACGTTACGTTAATCATGTGATCGATATCGCCTCTTTTTGCTTTTCTGTAGTTAGAATATGCCCGTGAACTTCCTCATGAAGGATTCTCGAAATAAGTTCACAAAATGCCAATGATATTTTGATTGTGCATATTGACGTTGATAAGTGTATAGCATGCAACATGGTTTAATTGTCATATTGCAAAACATATATGATTTTCTCGCAAGAACTGTTGGGCGTTGTTATTTCATTTCTACGTACAGATTCTCGCGAGACGATATGCAAATTCTAATAGGTTGGGTCAAATTCGTCATCTACAAATAAATTCACTGAAACGTTGTGTTGCTTGCTTTGGATGACGAGGATGATGATGCATGCATAAACATGAAAATAAAGTCAGATCGGATGGCACGATTGCATTTTAAATTATAATATTTTAGCTTTTGTTCTTTGTTAATGTCTCATGTGATGCAGGAACATATGGAGAGTTACTGCTTTTCAGTGGTCTAAAATTCCATAATTTAAATGGAATCATATGTGACTTTGTTGATGAGGAAGAAATTTTAGTAAAAAGTGTACTAGATACTTGATTATGAATTATGTCAATGTTCGGTGCGTTGAAAATGTCATTGAATGTGCTGGATATTTGAAACTACGAAACAAGGTTTACCGTTACAATTGAAAATGTTAGTTATGTTATAAGGTAGTCAATTTTATATGTTACAAATATATTTTGCTAGTGATGATGCTAAGTTTTTATGCTAAAACGACAAATTTTATATTCTCTTTGTCTTTTATAAACATGGTAATGTCTCGCGTATAGATGCAATGTGTGTGGTTGACTGGACATTATTCAAATCGTTAGGCACCAGCGTCATAACAAGCTCAATTTTTTTATAATGGTATACTAGAGCATTGTGATAAAGTCGTGAAGTAAGCCATGAAATTTGCTAACTTTTCTTCTTTTTACTAACATTTCATGATCTATAAAGATTTCTAGTAATGAAGAGATCGTGGTGCCTTATTTTGTGTTTCCTAATGATTTTATTTGGTCCACGCATTGTTCTTTGCCCAATTTGTGAATAGGTTTTAGGATAACATTCTTAAATTCAACATATTATCAACTGATTGCAAAATCGAATCCTTTTGTGAAACATATTGTGAATCAATGTGATCCTTTTGTTAAACATATTGTGTATCAACAATTCATTTTGTCGTAACAGAATTTATGCATTGAATTGAACTATAGCTAAGGTTTAATTACGGGAGAATACCCAAAATGGTCCCCGATGTTTCGCGTGAACCAATTTAGTCCCTCATGTCGTCGATTTTGAACCAAATTGGTCCCTCCGTCAGTAATTCCGTCAATTTGGATGGAAAATGCCATGTGTCGATGCCCGATTGGTCCGACTTTCTCCCCTCTTAAAATCTTTAAAAAAATAATAAAATTAAGATTTAAAAAAGAAAAAAAAAGTTTATCTCTCTAAAAAAGAGAAAAACAAATAAATAAAAACTAAAAAAACAAAAAAAATAAATAAATAAAATATTAAAAAAAATAATAAAAAATAAAAAATGAAAAAAATACTTATATATAAAATGAAAAATAAAATAAAAAATAAAGAAATACTTTATGTTTTTCTTATATATTAAAAAACTAAAAAAATATTAAAAAATTAAAAATAAAATGAAAAAATAATATATATATGTATATATATATTTACGGGAATGTCATTCTGTTCTCGCCTAGTTAACGAGAAAGAAAGTGTCCCTGCCTGGAAATTCTTTACAATATTTTTATATTATAATATATAAATTGGATATTCTTAGAATCTCGACAAAAAATAAATTAGATATATTAAAATAAATACTAAAATAAAATATTATAATTACGGGAATCTCGTCTCATTAGTGGGGAATAAATTGTCCCCGTCTCCGACTTCGTGGGGACCTGGAAATATTTTTACATATTTTTTATATAATAATATATAAAACAAAAAATATCCCAAATTTATATATTATAATATAAAACTATTGTAAAAAATTCCGAGGTAGGGACACTTTCTTCCTCGTTAACTAGGCGAGAACGGAATGACATTCCCGTAAATATTTTTAATTTTTTAATATTTTTTTAGTTTTTTAATATATAAGAAAAACATAAAGTATTTCTTTATTTTTTATTTTATTTTTCATTTTATATATAAGTATTTTTTTATTTTTTATTTTTTATTAATTTTTTTAATATTTTTTTTTATTTTTTTTATTTTTTTTATTTTTTATTTATTTGTTTTTCTCTTTTTTAGAGAGATAAACCTTTTTTAGAGAGATAACTCATCAATATATTATTTTATTTTCTTTTTATTTTTATTTTTATTTTTATATTTTATTTTTAATTTTTTAATAATTTTCTAGTTTTTTAATATATAAGTAAAGCAAACAAATATTTTTTTAATTTTTATTTTTTTTATTTTCGTTTTTTTTTAAATATTTTTCGCATTTTTAATAAATTAAAAACGAAAAAAAAGTTTATTATATTTTATTTTCATTTTTTATTTTTATTTTTAATTTTAATTTATTTTTTTTCTCTTTTTTAGAGAGATAAACATTTTTTTCCTTTTTTAAATCTTAATTTTATTATTTTTTTAAGATTTTAAGAGGGGATAAATTCATGCCAATCGGGCGTCGACACGTGGCATTTTCCATCCAAATTGACAGAATTACTGACGGATGGATCAATTTGGTTCAAAATCGGCAACATGAGGGATTAAATTGGTTCACGCGAAACATCGGGGACTAAATTGGTCCATAAGGTAAACATCGGGGACCATTTTGAGTATTCTCCCGTTTAATTACTTTAGAAAATTCTGGTGGCTAATCCTATGTTTTAGGCTTTATCAGTTGGTGCTCAAAAGTATTCTCAACCATGGTAAGGACTCCTGTGTTTAAGGCTCTTTCCGTTTGTGCCCAAATTACTTTCAATTCCGGTATGTACCCCTTAATTTAAGGTTTTACCATTTGGTGCGTAAAGTATTACACTTCTGTTTGGTAGCCCTGAAGTACGAAGAAAGATAACGTCGTGACTTAAAAACCCAAAAATGAGATTTCAAGGTGTAGGAGCTAGGGGTGTTTATTGGACGGTTCGGTTCGGTTTTGTAAAACTTCGGTTCGGTTATTCGGTTTTCGGTTTTACATATGCTTAATCCGATATCCGAATCGTTTTAATTTGGTCCGGTTCGGTTTTTCGCAATACGGTTCGGTCTTTTCGGTTCGGTGTTTCGGTTAAAGACTTTAAATCAATAAAGAAAAAAATATATAGGTTATGCCTAATTGTATAACAAAGATGTAGATAGGCAGGGATGAAAATATACTAAGTTATGCATAATATCCTTCTACTAAATGTGACAATCTGGAGGGATGAGAAATGTAAAAACCGGAATGACTTGGTAAATAATAAAGCATAAAAGAGTCATGGCATTACAGAAATAATGCCTTTGGCAAAACAGTCAGAAATATCCAAGATTTCATCATCCTTACCTCATAAGCCTATCTTCTTCAGGTTTAGTTTACCCTTCACACAAAAACCCTAATATACCTGCATATTTGTCTCATGCTCACTGATGAAAAATCCTCCAAATCCTCAGCCCAACGAAGAGCTCTTCGAATCAGATTACGAAGGCCCTCAAGCCTCCTTCCACCTTAGGCACGACTGCTCTTTCCTTACACTACGCGAAATTCATGATCCCATTGGATAATCAAGTGGTGCCGATGCAAGGGACAATCTTTACTCAATCCTGCCCAAACTAGGTTTGCTATGGAGAAGAAAGAATAAATTATTTGGCCATGGAGATTAATTAGGTTTTGACTCGTTTATCTATTCTAGTTTGGGGAAAGTTGTAAACGATTTTAACATTTTTACTATATTTACGAAGAACTTTTTGGGGCTGATTTACCTATGTTTCATAAATTATTCCACTTTTTAAGCTTGGCCCATTACAGAATATAAATAATATATATAATTAGATAAATTTCGTTTTTCAGTTATTTCGGATATTTTTTCCTGAAAACCAAAAACCGAACTGAAAAACTGAAATATTCAATATTAAAAACCGAAATCGACCGAAAAACCGAATTAACCGAACCGAAAAAACCGAAATTATGGTTCGACCGATGTTTTCGGTTTTATCCAAAATTTGAACACCCCTAGTAGGAGCCGTCAGTTGCTAATTGAATTTTAGAAAAAACAAAAAACGGTTCATGCACCTAAATCTCGTTTTTTTCGTCTTATAAAATCACAGAGTTATGTTACGCCGTACTTTAGGGGCGCCAGCTGGAAGTGAAAATACTTGGGGCATCAAATGGAAAAACGTTAAACACATGGGTACCTACCAGAATTGAAAAACACTTTGGGGACCAATTGGAAAAGCCTTAAACACATGGATACCAACAAGAACTGAACTTTCAACACTAATTGGAGAGCCTTAAACACAGGTGTACCTACCGGAGTTGAAAAATACTTTTGGGCACCAACTGAAAAATCCTTAAACTTAGGGGTATCAATCGGAATTTTTCAATTACTATTTATCCTTTTTTATATGATATTCTGTTATCTGTTACGTATTACTTATCTCCTCTTACACACAGTAACAAACCACTCAACACATGTTACGTAAATCATGTGACCGATTTCGTCTTTTTTTCTCTTAGTGCTTTTATGTAGGCAGAATATGTCTAAACTTCATGATGAATAATTTTGGTGGACGTTGCAAAACAATTTATCTTGATTGTGCATAGTGACATTGATAAGTGTATAACATACAATAGATGTTTAATTGTAATATTGCAAAACATGTTTGATTTTCTTGAAAGAAATTATTGAGCGTTATGTTATTTCGTTTCTACATCTCACGAGGTGATATATAAAACCTAACAGGTTAGGACGAATATATAAATATATAGTAAATTCATTGAATCGTTGTGTGGCTTGATTTGGATGACTAGGACGATGGCGCATGCTGTTGGGTTGCTCTCTTGTCCCACATCGATTGTGGGATGAGAGTTGAGGAGATTTCTCTCCTATATAAGAAGGCTATTACTTCTTATGAAAGATGTATCACAGAGTCTTTTGTGTTAACAATTAACTCTGGTTAAAAATTCTTTAGGGTGAGAGTTATAGTTAATGGGTAGAAAATTCTGTGGGGAAACTTTGGGTGTAGGTGAGAGTGGAAAAATTATGTGATTTTGTAATATTTCACATAGTGGATTTTCTATTTTCGGCCTTGGTGCCCGGGTGGTTTTTCTCCTGATTTGGGAGTTTTCCACGTTAAATATTTGTGTTATTTTTCTCCAATCTTAAATATTTCTTGGGTAGATTCTGGGAAGTTTTCAAGAGTATAAATTTCCCAACAAGTGGTATCAGAGCCTGGGTAATTCTGAGTATGCTCTGTGGTTGCAGCTTTGTCTGATCTTCCACATCAGAAAAGATTGTCTTGGGTTGTTCGTGCGGCGGTGGAGCTTGTTGCAGCAGAGTCGGGATTCTGTCCAGTAACGGGAATAGGTGCTGTGTAAGTAGGTTCTGTCTAGGAGACTGGTTTTTAAGTGGGACCGTTGTGACCCCACCAGCCTTTCCTGGGAACTTACTTAGAAGGGTGATTCTTTAGGGGGCAGGTCGCTACCCTCCCTGGGAATTTATCTGATCAGTACTATTCAAGGTTGTTGTTCGATTTCTGCACGGGGTATTGGTTGCTCATCCAAAGGCACAGACGAAAATGTCAGGAAATAAATTTTCAAATCTGGCACGATTTGATGTGGAGAAGTTTGACGGGAGGATCAATTTTGGCTTATGGCAAGTGCAAGTCAAGGATATATTGATCCAGTCTGGGTTACACAAAGCGTTAAGGGGCAGAGGAATTTCCAAAGTTAGTGCTGCCAGCGGCACTGAGGAAACAACTGGTGCGAGCAAACCTGTGATGAGCGATGAAGATTGGGAGGAGCTGGATTTAAGAGCGGCAAGTGCGATACGATTGTGCCTAGCTAAGAATGTTCTCGCGAATGTGCACGGCATATCTACGGCGAAAGCAATCTGGGAAAAGTTGGAGGAGTTGTATCAAACTAAAGGCGTCTCGAATCGGGTGTACCTGAAGGAGCAATTTCACACATTGCAGATGAAAGGTGGTACAACCATCTCAGATCACCTGAGTGTTCTCAATGGCATTGTCTCGGAGCTCGAATCCATTGGAGTGAAAATCGATGATGAGGATCAGGCGTTGAGACTCATCTGGTCTCTTCCACCTTCCTATGAGCACATGAAGCCGATCTTGATTCATGGGAAGGAGAAAATAATTTTTTCGGAGGTCACCAGCAAACTCCTAGCTGAGGAGAGAAGGCTAGACGTGGGAAGGCACAATCCAGTGGAGAATCTAGCGTTGGCTGTCGGTGACGGGAAGAGGAAGAATTTCACGGGAAAGAAAGGTGTGGTTTGCTGGACGTGTGGACAATCTGGGCATGTGAAAAGAAATTGTCCGAGAGGTGGAGCAGGTTCGGCAAGTGGCTCCAGATCGGTAAGTGGAGATACCGACAATGCTGCTAATATTGTCTCTCTCTCCATGGAAGATGAAGTTTGTTGAACGAGGACAAGGACATCTTTATGACATGTCGCTAAGTTGTCATGATAGAGGATGTGTTACTATTAGCGGGTCCACAAGTTTACACACGGGCATTGGTTTGGTGGTGATGCAAGGTGTGTGGTGGAATTCATGTTGATGGGCTGATGAACTTCCAGGAAAGCCAAACGTGGAGGTTGCACCATAAATTTCAGCAGGTTATTTTTCGACATGGGCCGAATGAAATGCTTGAAGGTGATTTCAAGTGATTATGCTTTTATGGTGGAGCATGATAGCGAAAGCTTTGAACAACTTCATCGAAGTGAAGACTGGCTGTCAGATGGGCCAAAATCGCAAGGTGGAGATTGTTGGGTTGCTCTCTTGTCCCACATCGATTGTGGGATGAGAGTTGAGGAGATTTCTCTCCTATATAAGAAGGCTATTACTTCTTATGAAAGATGTATCACAGAGTCTTTTGTGTTAACAATTAACTCTGGTTAAAAATTCTTTAGGGTGAGAGTTATAGTTAATGGGTAGAAATTCTGTGGGGAAACTTTGGGTGTAGGTGAGAGTGGAAAAATTATGTGATTTTGTAATATTTCACATAGTGGATTTTCTATTTTCGGCATTGGTGCCCGGGTGGTTTTTCTCCTGATTTGGGAGTTTTCCACGTTAAATATTTGTGTTATTTTTCTCCAATCTTAAATATTTCTTGGGTAGATTCTGCGAAGTTTTCAAGAGTATAAATTTCCCAACACATGCAACTCAAAACTTTTCATGCAGAGATATCACAATAGGAGACATTGATTGAGAGTAGTTGTTGCTTCATGGTAATCTAGAATCTCATCATCTAAATGGAATCATCCGTGCATTTGTTGATTATGAACTAGAGATCTGATTATGAATTGACATTAATGTTTCGTGCGTTGGAAAAGTCATTGAATGTGCTAAGAAACTACCAAACAAGGTTTACCATTGCAACTGAAAATCTCAGTTATGTTATAAGGTAAGTCAATATTTAATGTAAATTAATATTGTGGTAGTGATGATGCTCAAATGTTTTTTATGCTAAAACAACAAACTTGGTATTTTCATCGTCTTTTATGAATTGGGGAATGATTTGCGAATAGATGCGGTGTCTCTGGACGACTAGATAATAGACAAATCATCAGTTTCCTGCAATATAACAAGCTCGACTTTTTGATAGTATAGACCATAGCATTGAGATGAAGCAACTTGATCGTGATTTGCATATCTACAATACAACGCAAGTAAGTCGCAAAATTTGCTAACATTTCTTCTTTTTACGAACACTTTGCTGATCTGTAAAGTTTTCTAGTGGTGAAGAGGTCGTGGTGCCTGATTTTGTGTTTTCTAGTGTTCCACATAGTATCTGGTACATTCTTCCTTGCTTAGTATTTAAACTGGTTTTAGGACGACATTCTTAAATTCAACATATTGTCAATTAGCCAACGAGGTCTTGGTCTATTGGTCAAGGAGGGGGCCATAAGGATTTGTGGATTAAGTCGTAGAATTTAATCCTCCTTCCCACAATTTCTTGAATAGTCTCTATGAACTTTATAACTCATGACTATGGTTGTCAGGTGGGTCTGAAACGTATCCATCTGGCCCCGGGGATTAGTGTCACCACTGGAGTGTGTGGCACAATTAAGCTTATGTCAGGTCTCTGAGGTGCAAGCTCACGCCGGTATTTAAGGAATATCCCATAGCCAGATCGAGTGGGGATACATCGGGACAGAAAAAATAAAAAGAAACATTTGTCAATTGATTACAAATTGAATCCTTTAATAAATATATTGCGTTTAAATAGACTCATTTGTTTCTTTCAATATTTTATGATGTTTTGAGTCTGGACCCGTCAATGTCAAAAAAGCACCACCAACATATGTTTTAATCAGTGTTTTAAAAAAGCGTTGTGACGCGCTATATAGCGCGACATTGCACAAGTCTTTTCTAATACACGTTGACGCCTAAAAAATTTTAGTGTTAGTTTTTTATGTCTAACACTAAGAGCAGCTCGTAGAATGCGAAGAAGAATGTGATTCCGAACTGTCACTCTCATCGGGAGTCTCTCAGAAAACTTTTTTTTTAACCCCGGCAGGGGTCCAAGTAAATCGAGAGTTGGCGGAATACCTCCAAACCACGATAACCTGTTCAACCACACATGTCTAGTCATGTGCGACATGCTCAAGAAAATGTTGTCCGGAGGAATCGAACCTAAGATTTCTCCCTCATAGTCGTTGAGGCCACAACCTTGACCATTAAGCCGAGACTTCATTGGTGAAGACTTTCTTTTCCACAACCATTTCTTCTCCATCTCAAAAAATCAATGAATATCTCGATTTGCTTGATGGGCTTCTCATAAATCTTCGATAGTAGAGTTTTCGTTGACGAATATCTGAGATGCAAATCTAGATGTGCTAAAACAATCTTCTCTCTGTGATGTGCTAAACCAATCTCCTCTCTGTTGTATATTGCACTTGTTTTTTTAACGATTTGATTTGCTTTTTAGCATGTGATATTTTGTTGTGGTGTTTCGACCGTGAAGAATGAACCGACTATGTTCACAGACTTACAATAGAGATAAAAGTATAATCTAGAATACATTAACGTAAGCTTATGTGTGCATGCGATATATATTATATATTAATTAATACTTATATATCGCAGCGTTGGGAACCGAAAGGGAATTAATATTTCTTTCAATTCCTATTTTGGCCAATTCTAAGTCGACCATTGCCTGTCCTTCCAGAAATATCGAGGGGTAATCACGGTATTTTAGTAGAAAAGTTCAGTAGTAAATATAAATAAACAAATCGTGAGGCTCAGATTCTTCTTCATCCTTCTCTCTCTATATCCGATAATAATTATAATAATACCGGACAGCCAAACAACAGAATACGCCGGCGAGGAGCACGATATGTGTTATGTCGACGAAGCAGTGTGACTGTGTGAGCCAGACATGGCCCACCTATGCTGGGACTGCGACGCGAGGGTCCACTCGGCGAATTTCCTCTTGCTCGGGGTCGAAGAGGTAGACGAATTTGTTTGGGATCACGAGGCACATTTTCAGTTGCTGCCACAGGTTACGGTCTCCACAATATGGCAACGACTGTCATCGAGTGTCCGGAGAAGGATATTTGGCCTTTGACCTCGATCGTGGTACATTCGATGTGTGCCCTCTTCCTTCACCATAAAGATTTTGTTGATTTATCTGATTTTCTGGTTTAGGTGAGTTTTGTTGATAAACAAGAGAGCTTTCTTTACTGTAAATTCATTTGGCTCAGGATTTGTAAATTCCTCGCAGGGTTCCCCGTAATTGTGGTGCCGACGGGATTTAAGATAATTAAGATGCCCCACAGGAGAATACTGAATCCCGTCGGCACCACAATTACTACTGGTATAATTAAGATAATTAAGATGCAAACTACGATTACTACTGGTATATCTAAACTCCACACCTGAGAAATACCACATAGTAAGCCTTTCATTGACGGATCCGAGGACTTTACGAAAACGAGTTTTTATGTGTTTTTTTTTTTTTATCGAAACTTGCGCTTTGGCATTGTCTATTTCCTATCAATAAATGAATGATCATCACAAGAATAGGCCACCAATCGATGACACCCGGCGCCAAAGATTACAGCCCTTATCCGCCTAAAGTTGTACCTCCAAAAGGCAGTTACGTGGATGCAAAATATGAACTTACTAAAGTAAAAAATGTTGTCGCCTACTTCTGAGATAAGGTGGTAAAGGCTTGTTTCTGGCCATGCATGTTTTGGACGGTATTTATTTATTTATCTTACAAGGGCATCTTAATTGTGGCAAAATAAACCTCGATGATGATCTGTTGATATATGAGAATGAATGTTGATATTTATACGAGTAAACACGGAGCTTATGTGTCATGTATGGTGTAAAATGATGTAAGAAAACATTCATTCTTGATGTGAAACACCACTGCTATCTCATTTCGTGTTGTATTCTTTTTGCGTGCAGTCAGACCGGTTTTTGTTGAACAAATGAAACTTCTGTTCTAATTCTACTGAAGGGATCATACCTGTTTCGAGGCATTGACGTCAAGACTGGCCTTGGTAGTAGAATTGAAAATCAAATTGCACCATTTTGATTCCTAATTAACCCTCTGATGTTAATTGCAACTTTGATTCACGAATTTGCGACTTCTCATGATTGCGGGTTGCATGCATCATATTATGTTGTTCCGTTATTCTTTGGATGAATATTTAATCATCCTATTTCAATCCAACAATTCATATTAGTGGCGTAACACACCGTAGTTAAATGCATGGTTTTTAATGTCATTGTTTGATTTTCGGATTTATGAAAACAAAAATAAGAAAACAACAAAGGACCTCATTTGGCAAGTGCGTTTGTTCATGTGTTCTATTATGGTTTAGCTCAAGATCTAAAATTTGTTAGATTTGTTCTGTTGCGAGCTTTGTTCAGTTGGGGAAACAAGGCGTTAATTTTGAACTTCAGATTTTCAATTTTGCTTGCTTGATTTGACTTTGTATGATGTGTCTTGTATGAAGTTGCGGGCTCTGAAGTATCCGTGTTCATGTATTTCCATTCTTTTTATTCCTTTTTTTAAGGACACTCTTTTCATTACATGAACATCTAAAGGTGTTAAAAAACAAGACTTATCTATCCGGAAGAAAATCTGCAGTGGTAGGGTGTCTCTCTCCATTAATGTTTTCTCCATAATTTTCTATTTGAACTGTATTGCTACGTCGTCCTGTAAGCACAACCTAAAATGTTTGAACTGATTAAGAAATTATATTCAAGAAACTATATGCTAATACAAAAAAAAAATTGGGCATTTTTTGCCGCACCATGGGTGCGGCCCACAAACTTCTAGTATATATATATATATATATATATATATATATATATATATATATATATATTAGTGTCGCCGCACGTTGTGCGAAATCATAGAAAAATGGAAAAAATTAAGCAAAAGGTATACCACATTTCAATAGACTTTTGTAGCCAAAGAAATCTGACAAGAAACTTATAATTGCCAACCCACAAGCCTAAAGATGCCAACATTTATCAGGTAGCAGTACCACAATCCTCCCCACGAGTGTTCTCGAAAATAAATGGCCCATCATTTTATCAATAACGCAAAACAGACGATACACTAAGTTGGATTGTCGGGGATTCCAGCAGGGAAAGGGGATAAATTTCTCCCATTTTATTTATCATGAATGGGGCGGATTCCCCAATGATGAGTGGCGGGACGGGAATGAGGATCACCCCCCGCCCCCACGATGTCCCCTTGCAGACCCTAGCCGTGGCTTATCAGTCGTAGTTAGTGATAACAGAAAGAAAGCTACATGCAAGTTGAAGGAAGTGATTGTATGTGCACCGGAACAATTAAGACTCACCAAGACCAGTGTTGTTATTTGCTTTCTCCCAAATCTTATCTAAATCGAGATGACAAAATCTCAATATGATTTGAAGCCAACAACTCAATCCCAAAGCCAAAATGTTGATCAAGAATCCAACTTCCTTACTACTCCGTAATATCACATCATATAAACCTTTTTGCAGTTGCAATTTACAAAAGATAGTCCCAAGTTTCCGAACCTAACCGCGTATATATCAAAATATCACATATACACAAGACAAATGTAAGAACTAAGAACACATACTTGTTCTTCAACTCGTGTCTCTGTCACTATGCAACCACAACCTCAACTCACGATCACCAAAAAAACTCATACTCGACTCTCGCCCAGCGTTTCTTATTCACCTCAACCACTCTCAACGAGGTGTTAGCTCAAAGTTCTCAGCAGCAAGCATCAATTGTCCCTTAACACCGTCCTTCATGCCTTGGAAATTAGTAGGAAAAGGAAAACTAATTTTTATGTCTGGTTGATGGAAGAAATAGATAAGAAAAAGAAAAGAAAATGTAGCACAAGTTTATACTTAAAACTAAGAAAAACTAATTTCTTCACCAAATAGTGGTAAAACGAAAAAAACTTATGAAAACCATTTTCTCCCCAATTTTTTTTTCACACTAATTTTATTAAACCAAACACAGCCTTAGGGTGTGTTTGGTTTGTGGATTTTGATGGAGAAAATAAAATCTAAGAAAAGAAAACTAAAATCTGAGAAAGATTAATTCCTTATTGGTGTTTGGTTTAGGAAATGAAATTTATTTTCTTGGAAACTAGTTGGTACTATAATAAGAACATGACTATTTACAACGAATTGTGCTTTAGAATTTGAAAACGGATTGTCATCAAATTCAAAAATTCAACAAATAACAAACGTTTATCCTCGGATTTGGATGAAATCGAAATCAAAATTCGTTCAGCTTTCAAACAGATGGTTTGGAGGAAAACTCGTATTTCGAATCGAAATTCGGGTACTCAAACAGGCCATTAACCAAGCTTTCCACCTCTCATATTGTGCAGGTACTTTCCACCAATTGATAATAAATTGAGTAACTCACAAACTTATATATAAGTCATTTGTTTTATCTAACAAATGTGCGATTGAGTTTGACACCCAAAAATTCTTCTTTGGGCTAAAACCCCCTCTCATTCTTCTTCACGTGTTCATTTAACGCCCACCACACGTGCGTTCAATCCACTTACCGGGTTCATCGACTTGTTATGAGTTTTGGCTTAATTCTTCTATCATCGAGCTTATAGCTCGAGTTCATCGAGTGAACAAGCTCATTTAGTTTTCATTTAGTTTTATGTATAATATTCTCTGAAATTGGGTTTTATAAAAGAAAAAAAATATTTGCATATTTATAGATACAATCTTTTTCAAAACTATGTATTTATATTCTTTTATATAATATTATGTAAGACTTATAATTTATAATGAATGATTAAAACATTTTTAAAAAAAGGGGTCGAATGGCCTAGGATCGGGCTGACCCGATCCATATATAAATGGGCTAGGACTATATTCTATCGGCCCGTAGAAATGAGGCCCGGCCTGGCCCGATCCATATATAAATGGGCTAGGACTATATTCTATCGGCCCGTAGAAATGAGGCCCGGCCTGGCCTGGCCCGTATTTGATCGGCGGCACGCTATTTTTGGGCCAACGGGCCGGCCCGCCCAAACTTTCAGCTATATCCGCATATGATGAAGAATTGGCCCTCAGCAGCAAGAAATAAAATTCAGACAAATAGATAATAAGAAAACTACGAATTATGTTAAACATTTCGAGCATATGGTCCAGGCCCCCATATACAATAGTGAAAAAACATTAACTTGAAAAAGGTTGCCACTGCCGTTTTGCGCATACAACGAAGATTTGCGCTGTCTTGGCCCTCAGAGAGAATAAATTATAAGAGAGAAAAAGAAAAAAAAAGCATTTAGTAATGTAATAATTGTTGTAACCAAAGTTGCAAATAAATATTAACGCGAACTGCTGCTGGGCGCGGATTCCAGTTTTATTTATATATTTATTTAAACTTGGTATTGGCGTTGGCAGAGATCATTCATTGCGCTAAAAAATAAATACAGTCTAACGAATAAAGGTCACAATGCGGTGAAGATTGGACTTTCCACCGATTGAGTTGGCCACCGCATACGTCGACCCTTCGCAATTTCGGTTCTGAGTTGGGAAAACCCACCCGTGGCCGCAAGATGGTTGGTGGGAAGGTTTTATGATCGGAAAGATGGAGTCTACATCATTCCCTGTAATATTGATGTTGTTGAAGTTCACAACCTAATTTTGCTTGGCAAAAATCAACGCAGAAAAAGCGCAAGTTACCAAACTCTTGATCAGTCTTGAAATGGAAATGATCAAGTCAAAGCAAATAAAGAAAGAGATAAAATCAAGAGCTATGATTTAATCATAAATGCTGGTTATAATCAACAGATGATGTATCAAGTCAAGGTTTTATGATCGGAAAGATCGAGTCTACATCAACAGATGATGTATCCAACAGATTTAATCAGTCTTGATTAGTGGATGTATTTTTCAGATTACATATTAATTTATTTTTTTTCAACATGGTAATAGATCGGAGCACAAAAGCAACCACCGTCACGGAAATCGAAACAACTAACGTTGCAGAAGAGAAGTCACCGTCTCGCCCTTCGAGCCACGAGAGGAAGGCAGCACAAGAACATCCAAAGAGACGTACTACCCGGGATGACATCATTGTCGAGGCACGAGGATCTAAAGACGTTCCGTGGAATTATGAGAGCCACGGGACATCCTGGGACGAACTAATTCTATGTCTCGTTCGAGATCTTGCTAGCACGAGATCAACATGAAAAGGTTTTTTTTTTTTTCGAAATAGTTGGGTTGTATATATCGTCAAAATATGTACAGCCGGCTAAATAGCCACGAGGGAGCCATCAGTTAACAATGAGCACAAACTGACTCAAATTACCAATCAATCAACAAAAATAAACACGAAATATTGGCTCAAACGACTTCAACGCACAACTGCAAATCAGGAGAGCACAAAAAGAGAGGAGCCACCTCTATTTGATACAGCTTTCCAGGTTCAAAGTTCTCGTGGCTTTAGGGCATCTGAAAAACAAGTGTTCCAAGGTTTCATCTTCCATCTCCGCAAAGCGGGCGGATTATGCCCACCTCAAAAGTAACGACGATGTAACTTTCGTACTATTGAGGTGTCAAAACCGATCGCACATCGCTTAGGCGGAATATAAGTTACATATAAGTTTATAGGTCATTCCCTCTATTGCCAATTGATTTTAGAGTGATAATTATTGTGAAATCGATCTCCTAGCCTAAGCTATGACCCCAATATATAAGCGAGGTTGCACACTACAACCAATTGCCAATAGATGGAGTATTCCACAAGCTTATATGTAGGTTATATGTGTTTCATTATTTACCCGATGTTAGATCGTATTTGACACCCCAACCATTCAACGAGTGAACAAGCTCATAAGCCAAGCTCCAGCTAACTATTCACAATTGTGCTCGAAAAGCTCTTCTCGCTCGAGCCTATTAAATAAGCCGAGCTCGTCAGTTTCATTATCCACAATTGAGCCTCGAAAAAAAAAAAAAAAACTCATTGAGCTCGAGCTCAGTACATACATTTCGAGCTCGAGGGCTGAACAACACTAAATGTACCACACACGATTAAAACTCAAGTGGGTGGGCAATAGAATAAGCACATTTCCTGAAAAGCGAAGATGAACTAAAAGTAAAAACAAAGATCTCAACAAATCCCAAAACCCTTTGAAACCCTAGAAAGATATATCATTCACATTTGCAGCACTTTTAAACTGCGTTAGCATTATAGAAACAGAGGATAAAATCCTACCACTCCTCCATATCACTATCACTACTTTGCAATCTGTTCCACCACAGGGACTTTATTCCAAGCATCATCCAACACACCAATCTGCATTGGAGGCAGAGAAAAAGCATTAACGGTCGAACTCCCGCTGCGAATCTCCTTCATAACTCGCAATGCAGCAATCGTGCTCTTCATATGCAGGCTCTTTGCATGCTCTAACTCCACAAGATCCTTCAAATCTCTATGCTTACCACCACTGCTAGTGCTAGGCTTCTCAGAACCAATCAAGAGTTTGTTTTCATTTGTTGCTGCTTCATCCACAGTAGGCGGTGGGTTTTCGCTTACCGGGAATATTTTGTCGAGCATTCGTTCGCATTCTTTGACGAGCTTGTAAAGCAAGTCCGTGGTGAAGAAGGGCTGTTGCAGAACCTTTTGGATAAAGGGGGGACGAATGAGGGCACCCGTTCTTTTGTCGTACTTTTTGAGTATCTTAACCAATCCTGGAAAATTTGAGTATCTTAACCAATCCTGGAAAAGCATTGAATGAGGGGAGAAACCGTTTAGAACAGGAAAAAAAAAAGACACGGCTATAAAGAATATGTATAACTAGATTAGATTTTCCAATAAAGGAAATGCAAAGAATCTGAGACAAATATCAACCTGTATAGTTAAGGCCACTGTAGTTTTCCAACAAGACCATCTCTCCATGGATGTCAATGATTTCTTTTCGTATCTTGATCAACTCGTCCTTGCTACCGTTGGATCTTTTCACCCTATCCTGCAATTCCTGCAAACGGATTTAACGGAGTGTTAATGGACGATTCGTCGTTTTCTGTTTTATAATGCGGAAACCGTTTGTAGCAGGCGCATTAACCAACAAAAGTTCGAAGAATCATGAATACCAGCACCGTAAATCGACCAAATCATTGGTATTATCATATTAACTTGATAAATTTCTGCAACTCGAACCAAATAGTTCCGTGATTATGGAGTTCAGGGCTTTGTGAATTGAGCTTCACTAATAGCCTTCCCTCATTCGTTTACAGTTTACTTACATGATGAAATTCCCGATTCATCTATCAAATTCTAAACCACAAGAGACTAAAACTCGGGATTACAAATTACAATGACAAAATTTATCGGCGACGATACCAAGATCATGAATGAACGATCAATTACAATTCCCCCAATCAAAAGGCCAATCAATCCGGGAAAAAAATTCGCCAGACAATAAACAATTGCGAAAGAAAAACAGAAAAAGAAAAAACGATTCCTACCTTCAATCTGATCACGTATTCCTCTTCCTGCTCTGAGAAGAAGGCGTTGAATTTCTCCAACTCATCCTCCAAAAGACTGACGAAATCAACCTCGCCGCCGTCCAATTTCTGCCTCTTCTGAGGATTAGGGTTGGGATCGATCATCTTGAGGCTCTTCTTCAGGTCCTTGTACGACAGAAACTTGTCCTTCCATTCGGGCAGCGTTTCCTCGATCTGATTGCTCAGGCTCTTCCCAAACTTCATCTTCTCTCTTTTTTCTGAAAACCGCACTACGAAGGACGAGAGTAAGAAAAGGAGCGAAGGTTACGAGCTGATATATAACGAGAAAAATAAAGAAGAATCGGAAAAGGAATATTACCGATAGTGAGTAGAGCATATGCGAAATTGGTATAATCTTTGGGAATATTCTTTTGTGCGGAGAGGATATCTTGTGTTATATTCCTTTTCATGACAGCGAGTCTACTCTTTCTTCCTTAATATTTATTTTATAACAATACTATATTAATTGTTATCTCGCTTTATTGAATAAAGACACACTACGTAGAAATTATAACACTACAGTTTGACTGACTGATCTGAGGTGGTGCATGCATGATTAATGCTCTCCAATTCCGGTTTGGGATTTGAACGTTGTAATATCCGCGTACACTTTTTACTCGTGGAAGAGATTCCAAAAGGCTGGGTTCGATGCGTTTTTATCGTCGCAACCGATTAAGCAAAACAACGATATATCGACTGAAAGTGTAAAATTATACAAGAGGGTTTCTAAGGAAGCACCGAGTTGCTTCAAAAATATCTACTAAGACTCTAAACACGAACCAAATATAATGAAAAAAAAAAAAGAAAAGCGACATTGAATTCAATTATGGAAGAATCTCGATACTAGAAGACACGGTTTGCTGAAATGACTGCAGCGACAATGCAATGGAAGTTAGAACTAGAATTGGATTTAGGTGGGTTGGCTTGGATTTACCCATTATGATAAATATTAGTATGAAATGTTGGGTCCTTGGGACGTAGTGTGTAATAATTTATTTTTTAATGAAAATATTTAACTAATACAATAGAACAGAAATTGGACCATCTGTTCAAAACCAATAGTTTTGGAATAATTAACTCTTTCAACGAAAAATTTATAAAAAGAAAAATGATCTTCAAATTGGATGGGGAAGGGGATTTTAAGATACCTGTTGCCCAATAAACAATATTATCTATTTTACATTCTTTTTCCCACGTTGTTTCAAAACCAATGGAATGGAACATATTTGCAGCCTAGACCCAACATCTACTTTAAACAAAAAATATAAATAAAGTTTAAATCCATAAAATATCACGATCTTTTGCATTTCTCCATTTGTAACATATTCTTTTATTTTGGAACTGAAATTTAAGATTTTTTTACAATTGAAATATCTGTCAACATTCTGGTTATGAAAATCCACTTCAATATTCGACTCAGCCATATTTAACTCATTACTAAAAATTAAACTTAAGACTATTTGATATTCGACTGATTTTCATAGATTCACACGACTTAAATCTCTTAAGAAGTTCCACAAAACGAACAAACTAAAAATCTCTATTGTGTTTGGATGGGAGAACGAGTTTAGATGTATTAGTTTATCTGTGTTTAGATAATGCGAGATGTGAGCTTTTTTGGGGTGTTTGATTGGTGGGTTTAAATAATAACATTCATGTATTTGGTGGATGTGTTAGATGTTATTGTAAAATTAAGTACAATCTTACCCGTATTTTGAATTTGTGTGGGTTGCATAAGATAGAAAGAGCTACAAAGTTCAAACCCACACACCTCATTCACACAATAGATAGATGAGCGAAATAGATTAGTTGAGTGAGAGTCTTAGCACAAAGACAATAAACAAGTGCATATCGTCTTTGCACCAAGACGAGAAAGAATTGTGCCGTCTTTGCACTAAGACGTTAAGTCGTGTATTTTCCGTGAGGTGCCGCCCTACGGGTTGTCTTAGCATAGAGACATTAATAATGAATGTAGGTTGTGAGGTTGCGGCCTACAGCCTTTACGATTGACTTTGCGGGACAATCATAATTGCTAGGAGTTTAGTTAGCGGAGTATACCTAGAGGCTATATTGTGTAAGTCTAAGCTAAGGAGGTTGTGCATCGTTGTATGTAAGCCGAGTCTTCTAGTGGAACATTCCTTGTGGGGAAGAACGAGGAACGTAGGAGATTGAGCTCCGAACTTCCATAAACAAATTACATGTTCACCGCATTACATAGTTGAAGCATTTTATGGTTCGATAAAATGCTTCAACCAAAACCGGTCTTTAACTTGCATAGATTTTGAAGTATTTTCATAAGTCCATAAAACCGATATTAAAGAGGACTAGGTCGAGTATTTTCCGGTTGGTTAAAACCCAAACTCGCTTAATCTCTCGGTGCTAAATTATTTTGAAAAACCCGAGTTACTGCAACTCAAGTATGTTTCAAGTGTTTAAAACAAAAGATATTTTCAAAGTCTTATTTTAAAACACCGGTCAACGATCCTAACAATGTGCCTACATCCAAGTAGTCGTGGGATGACTTGGCAGAGCATTATTGATGTGTTTAGTTCTTTGGACTTGACAACCCAAGACTTTTTATCTAGAGATTGTGTATGTGGTATTTTATCCTCATTTTTGCCTAATCAAAGACATTTGGACTGGCAAGATAAAGTGGATTGAAAAGAACGTGAATGAATTGTATTACTTGGAAAATAATCGGGATAAACCTGCCTCGTTAGGGTTGCATTCTGTTGATTCTTTGGGACTGAATTGGACCAATTTAGTTCCTCATGTTTCGGAAATGAACCAATTTGGTCCCAACGTGACAGAAACCGTCAATTTAGACGGAAAATATTAATGTGACACATGTGGCACGCTGTGATGATGCCACTTGTCGATTTTCTGTTAAAATTGACGGTTTCTGTCAAGTTGGGACCAAATTGGTTCATTTTCGAAACATGAGAGACTAAATTGATCCAAATGAAATATCGGGGACTAAATTAATTCATAAGGCAAACATTGGGGACCAAAATGAGTTTTATTCGAAACAGAGTCTAATAAAGTCACGTTATGGCATCAAAAATTTGGGCATATATCATTTGGTAGACTTGAGTTTTTACTTGATTAAGTATTGTTCCATTTGTCCTTTAGCAAAACATAGTAGAGCAAAATTTCCTAAGAGAACAAGCGTGACTACATCTATATTGGAACTAATACATGTTAATGTTTGGAGACCTTATTGGGAACCTACGTATAATGGTGAGAGGTGAAGTCGGCCCCGCTTGAAATGGATGTAAAAAAAAAAATTTGAACAGTAACTAAATGTTGGGTGAGATGTTGGGTCAACACTCAGTCCAACATTTAAACGCACAGCGAAATAAATAAATTTTAGTGACGAAAACAAAAAGACACGAGATGAGAATTTTTCTGTGCAGCAAGTTCAAATAAACTTGCTGCGTGCCTCAAGGCGAAATTCCACTAACAGCAATGGATGGCAAAAACAACTACCCGAAGATAGTCTAAACTACGGATCTAAACAATCCTGAAAACTACAAAGTCCTAAGACTTTTGAAAAGACTCTCGTGTAAAGTAAGCTCACAGATCTCTCAATAGCACATCATCACGAAAATCACAAATAAGCTCTCTTTCTATGGAAGCATTAATCCGAATGGTCACGGGAAGTCCCTTTATATAGATCTTCGACTCTAACTGACTTCCCAAAAGACTTGGTCACATTCCTTGAATATCTCCACGAACTTGGTCTTTATCTTGTGCTCAAATCTCCCTATCTTTTAGTAAGTATCCACTCCCAAAATAGATTTGATCACCTTCCTTGAATCGCTCCACAAATATCGGCTCAAATCTTCCTATCTTTAGTATGCATTCATTCCTAATTTAGCTCCATCTTATCCATACTTATTCCACTCGTATTTGATTCATTCCAGCTCTTATCTAACTCCTGCAAAATACTAAAAATAGCCTAGACACGGTTTAAACATGTTTTGGGTATGAAAGATAAAACTGAAAAAAGGCGACATTCTCTGTCAACAAATGTTGACCAGAATGTTGCCCCAACATTGTCAAAGTTGAATACTCAACATCAACAAGAGGTATGCTTTTACTATTGTTGATGATTATTCAAGAGCAACTTGGGGATTCTTTGTGATAAATAAGTCAGAAGTATACAACAACATAAAAAATTATGATATATGTAAAAAATCAGTTCTCAAAAAGAATTAAAATTATTAGGACCGATAATGTTATGGAATTTCTAAGTATAGAACTTAGAAAGTTATTTGAATCTCTTGAAGAGATACATGAAAGGTCATGCTCATACACTCCTCAACAAAATGGAGTGGTAGAAAGAAAGCATATACATATTCTAGATGTGGCTAGGGCCTTAAAGTTTCAATCGAATGTTCCAATCAAATATTGGGGAGAGTGTCTCAAAACTGTGATTTATTTAATCAATAGAACACCAACCCTTCTACTCAATGGAAAACCCCCTACTCAATGGAAAACCCCTTTCTCTGTTTTGTATAAAAAAAAAAAAAACCAAGCTTCAAACACTTGAGGGTTTTGGTTGTTTTTTCTTTGTTTTGATTTATAGGTTACTTGAGACTATGGATTTTGTAGTCTTTCGGGATGTAATTTTTCATGAAAATCAGTTTCGATTTAGATGTGATCATAACAGAATGAATACTCCACTTGTTGGAGCAAGGAAGAATGATGAGTTGATGTATGATGAATTCTTTTCTAAAGACAGTATTAATAATGAAGCAAATGAAGAGATCTTTGTGGAACGTGATAGGTCAGAGGTGATAAATAATCATTACAATAATACTGATGTTGAAAATCATATAGGTGGTGCAGGTACACAAAATCAGAATGCAAATCCACCCTTGAGTAGGTCAAGCAGAACTTGCAAACCTCCTAACTGGCTTAAAGAATTTGTGTCTCCATTTTATAATGATACTAACCAAGCTACTTCCGTTAGATACCCTTTGTCTTCGTGTTTGCGGTATAACAAAATTACCCCAAAGTATACAACTTTCCTAGTTGCTCTAACAGATGAAAAAGTTCCACAAAACTTTCAGGAAGCTGTAAAATCAGAACAATGGCGGAAGGCAATGGAGGTAGAAATTGTAGCGCTTGAGCTAAATAACACCTGGAAGGTAGTTGATCTACCTAGAGGTAAAAAAACAATAGTGTGTAGGTGGGTCTACTCGATTAAATATAGGGCCGATTATTCTATTGAAAGACATAAAGCTCGTCTAGTTGCAAAAGGGTTTAGTCAAGTTGAGGGTAGAGATTATACGGAGACTTTTGCACCAGTAGTTAAACATTTTACTATTAGATTAATCATTTCACTTGCATCTGTTTATAAGTGGCGACTTTGGCAAATGGATGTGACTAATGCATTTTCGCAGGGAGATTAATTTGAGTAGGTTTACATGAGCTTGCCTCCGGGATTAGTTTCAATTCACTCAGGTGACAATATTAAAGTGTGTAAGCTCGAAAAGTCACTATATGGCTTAAAGCAAGCACCACGTCAATGGAACAATACGTTCACATTGGCTATGAATAGGTTTGGATTCGTACAATCAAAGAATGATTATTCTTTGTTTGTCAAATCAAGGGGGAGAAATGTAGTCATATTATTGATATATGTAGATGATATTGTGATTACAAGTAGTGATTACTATATGAGAAATGAGGCTAAGAGTTATTTGAATAAGACATTTCATATGAAGGATTAAAATAAAATACTTCTTAGAGATAGAAGTAGCTAGATCGAAGAAAGAAATTGTTCTTAGCCAAAGAAAATGCGTACTTCAATTGCTGGCGGAAACTGGAATGTTGGGATCTAAGCCCTTAAGCATTCCAGTTGAACAAAATATTAAGTTTACAAATACTGTTTCAGACTTTCCAGAAACTAATCAAGGCACGAAACTTGCTGAAACTATTCACATTACTGGAGGTCAAAATACTAGAGCTGCTGAAACTGCTCACAATGCTAATAGACCAGATACTGCAGGTCAGAGGGTTATGTATTCCAATGTCTCAGGTAGTACGAATATGCATTTATTTCAAAAAGTTGTTGGTAAGCTGATCTACTTGAGTTTAACGAGACCTAATATTTCATATGCGGTTCAGATTTTATATCAATGCATGCATAACCCACAAAAGACTCATCTCCATGCACTATATAGAGTATTGAGGTATTCGAAAAGAAAGCCGGGTCTTGGTTTATTTCTTAATGCTGACAGTAAGATATGTTTAAGAGCTTATTGCGATGCAGATTTGGCATCGTGCCCAAATACCAGAAGGTCATTAACAAGGTATATGGTGTTTATTGGAGTTTCCTTGATATCGTGGAAGACAGCTTATTGCGATGCAGATTTGGCATCGTGCCCAAATACCAGAAGGTCATTAACAAGGTATATGGTGTTTATTGGAGTTTCCTTGATATCGTGGAAGACAAAGAAACGAACCACGGTTGCACGAAGTTCAGTCGAGGCCGAATATAAAGCGATGGCAATGGTCACAACGGAAGTATTGTGGTTAAATAATATCATGAATGATATCTGATTTCGAAGAATGGAACCGATCACAATTCATTCGGACAGTAAATCTGCTATACAAATAGCAGCGAATCCGGTCTTCCACGAAAGGACAAAGCACATTGAAGTTGATTGCCACTTTATAAGAGACAAGATTCAAGAAAAGGTGATCAAGACCGAATATATACCTTCTCAAGAACAAACGACGGACTTATTAACTAAAGAATTGGGAAGAGACAAGTCCAACTTTGGTGTTCTAAACTTATATGAACACCAAACTTAAGGGGAGTGTTAAGAAGGTTTAGTATAATTGGTGATAGGACTTATTTGTAATTCTGAGATGTATTTTTGATGTATTAGTATGTGGAAGAACTGTAGGCACTAAAGTGCAAGTAGATTAGTCGACTATGTATATAAGAAATCTTTATAATGTATTTTACATAATTACGATTTATGAAAAGCACTTCTATTCTTTAAGGGTAAATTCCCTTTCAGTATTCTTTGAAGTTTCAGCTTCCTGATCAGTACCCTTCCAAGTATTTCTTCATGTTCAGTACCCATTTGCGAAAAATTTTGTGTTTAATACCACCAAACATTGAAAAGACAAAAATAACCCTTCTTTACGGATTCAATTATACCAACTGGTCTCATTATTATACCAATATATTCCATTACTATACCAATTGTTATCACTACTATACCAAGTCAAAGTTAAGAGTATTTATATCACTATTATACCAAGTGTTTCCATTCAATTATTATACCAACTGTTATTACTGTTATACCAAGTCAAATTTATTATATCACTATTATACTAAGTGTTCCCATTATTATACCAATATGTTCAATTATTATACCAAATGTTATCACTGTAATACCAAAAGTAATGTTATTATAATATCCGAATTGTTTGGTATATATTCGAATTTATTGGTAGAATAATCAATTTTATTGGTAGAATAATCAATTTTATTGGTATAATAAACGGTTTTGTGGTATAATACGCAAAAATCACTTTAATATAATACACAAAAAATGGTATAACAGTGATAACGGTTAGTATAACAATTGAATATATTGGTATAATAGTGAGAACAATTGGTATAATAGTGATAACAGTTGGTATAAAATTGATAACATTTGGTATAATATTCTTACATTTGAATTGATATAAAACTGGAGAGAATTGAAATAATATTTATGTACGAAGAAAAGTTATTTTTGTCTTTTTAACGCTTTTTAGGTACCAAACACACAATTTTTTTCAGATGGGTACCTAACAGGAAGAAATAATTCGAGGGGTATTTAAGAGGAAGTTGAAACTTCAAAGGGTACTGAAAGAGAATTTACTCATTCTTTAATTTCCTGACACATATGTTGCATTCTGTGGTTTACTTACTTTTAGGGTAAATTCCTTATCAGTCCCTTTTTAAGTTTGAACTTCCTCTTAAATACCCATCGAAATATTACTTCTTATTAGGTACCTATCTGCGAAAAGTTGTGTTTGATACCTAAAAACATGGAAAAGACGAAAATAACCTTCTTAACAGCTTTCAGAAAAACTTCCAGAATATAATATCATTAGTCGTCAGCATTAAACCAATAAAACAAATTATTATACCAAAACAAATTAACATGATTCTACCAATAAACACAGATTTTATACCAACTGTTTCCAATATTATACCAAGTTGAATTTCAGACCATTATACCAACTGTTATCACTATCATACCAACAAATAATGTTATTATAATTTTATCATACGAAATGATTTTTACACATTATACCACGAAACATGATAATTATACCAACAAAACAGAATATAATACCAACAAAATATCCAAATAATTATACCAATAAATTCGATTATCATACCAACAACTCATTTATTATATTATTACTTTTTTTTATCTAATTTCTGACTATTATACCAACAAACGCCGATATTATACCAACTATTTTATATATTGTACTCGAAGTACACCACATATCATTATACCAACATACATGTTTATTATACCTACAAATAAAAATACCAACAAATGTTGCGATTACACCAACAGTTTAAATTATTATACCAACAAATAATGATGGATTACTATACCAATAGAGGACATAATTATACCAATACATGTATTTATCATACCAACAAGTTTTTTTAAAAAAAATTGCGTTGTTCGAAAGTTCTATGCTATACCAACAAAATTAGAAATTATACCAAGTTGTTCAAACAATCATATCAATATTTCTGATTATTATACCAACAAAACAATTATAATTTTATCATTTTCCAAACCAATTCCTGACCCAACCAACAAGAACCGTAATTATACCAATAGTTTAGGTTATTAACCAAGAAAGATTAAGCGATTGGTTTATGATTATTATACCAAGAAAGGACATAATTAAACTAATATTTGTTTTTATTATACCAACAAATATTTTTTTAAATATGCGCTATTCGACGTTACCAACAAAGTAGAAATTATACCAACTTATTCTTGCAATTATACCATAACTTCTTATTATTGTACTAACAAATCAAATTATGATTTTATCATTTTTCCAACCAATTCCTGACTATTATACCAATAAAAGCCGTTATTATACCAAGAACTTTGTCTATTATACCAACAAAGACCGATATTATACCAAGAAAGGACATAATTATACGGATACATGTTTTTATCATACCAATAAATATTTTTTTTAAAAAATTTGCGCTATTCGACGTTTTCTAATATACTAACAAAAATAGAAAGTATACCAACTTATTCCAGCAATTATACCATTACTTCTGATTATTGTAACAAAAAATCCAAATATAATTTTATCATTTTTCCAACCAATTCCTGACTATTATACCAACAAGACCCGTTATTATACCAAGAACTCTGGCTATTATACCAATAAATACCGATATTATACCAAGAAAGACAAATATTATACCAACATAGATAAGTATCATACATCATAGTTTAATTTTCAAACACCAAATTAAAATGAATTATTCTATTAAAACAAGATTCTATTGTACCAACAAAGCCTACTATCTATTATAATACTATATAGTTTATTTCAAGTTCAATAGTTAGTATAGTTGGTATACTAACGACGTTTATTGAGTTTAATATTTTGTTTAACGTGTGTTACTATACCTATTTCGATAAAAAAATATACCAACTATTGTACTCGAAATGCATTACATAGTATTATTAGTTTTTTATTTTTTATTCTAAGTGTTATACCAACACTAATGCGTAATATTATGTGATAAGATCTTATTCAAACTCTTATGTGTAAGTGTTAAATGTGAGTTCAATATGTCATTCCGATTCTTATGTGTAGGTGTCAAATATCATGTGACAATGTTTTATTCCAACTCTTATGTGTAAATGTTAAATATGAGGTTTATGTCATTCCAAGTCTTATGTTATTTCAAGCCTTATGTTATTACAATTTTTGCTTAAGTGACTTATATGATGTTTATTTCAACTTTAATGTTATTATAACAATATGATATCTACGATATTGCTTATACTACGCTTTTAACTTTAATCAAGGCTTTGTTGGTACAATAAAATCTCATTTTAATAGAATAATTCGTTTTAATTTGGTGTTTAAAATTTTAAGTTATGATGTATGATACATATCTATGTTGATATAATATTTGTCTTTTTTGGTATAATATCGGTCTTTGTTGGTATAATAGTCAAAGCTCTTGGGATAATAACGGGTCGTGTTGGTATAATAGTCACAAATTGGTTGGAAAAATGATAAAATTATAATTGAATGTGTTGATATAATAATCAGAAGTAATGGTATAATTGTTGGAATAAGTTGGTATAATTTCTACTTTTGTTGGTATATTAGAATACGTCGAATAACGCAATTTTTTAAAAAAAATATTGGTTGATATGACATTTTCATGTATTAGTATAATTAGGTCATTTCTTGGTATAATCGGTCTTTGTTGGTATAATAGTCAAAGCTCTTGGTATAATAGGTCTTGTTAGTATAATAGTGAGTAATTGATTTGGAAAGATGATAAAATTATAATTGGATTTGTTGGTACGATAATCAGAAGTAATGGTACAATTGTTGGAATAAGTTGGTATAATTTCTACTTTTGTTGGTATATTAAAAATTGTCTAATAGCGCAAATTTTTTTTAAAAATTATTTGTTGGTATGATAAAGACAAGTATTAGTATAATTAGGTCTTTTCTTGGTATGATAAATATAAACCAATCGCTGAGTCTTTGTTGGTATAATAACATAAACTATTGGTATAATTACGGTTCTTGTTGGTTGAGTCAGGAATTGGTTTGGAAAATAATAAAATTATAATTGCTTTTGTTGGTATAATAATCAGAAATATTGGTATAATTGTTGGAACAACTTGGTATAATTTCTAATTTTTATGGTATATCGTATAACTTTCGAACTACGCAATTTTTTTTAAAAAAACTAGTTGGTATGATAAATACATGTATTGGTATAATTATGTCCTCTATTGGTATAACAATCCTTCATTATTTGTTGGTATAATATTTTAAAATGTTGGTGTAATCGCAACATTTGTTGGTATATTTATTTGTTGGTATAATAAACATGTATGTTGGGATAATGATATGTGGTGTACTTTGAGTACAATATATAAAATAGTTGGTATATATCGGTGTTTGTTGGTATAATAGTCAGAAATTAGATGAAAAAGTAATAATATAATAAATGAGTTTCTTGGTATGATAATCGAACTTATTAGTATAATTATTTGGATATTTTGTTGGCATAATATTCGGTTTTATTGGTATAATTATCATGTTTCGTGGTATAATGTGTGAAAATCACTTCGTATAATAAAATTATAATAACATTATTTGTTTGTATGATAGTGATAAAACAGTGGTATAATGGTCCAAAATTCAACTTGGTATAATTCTGGAAACAATTGGTATAAAATCTGTGTTTATTGGTAGAATCATGTTAATTTGTTTTGGTATAATAATTCGTTTTATTGGTATAATGCTGACGACTGATGGTATTATATTCTAGAAGTTTTTCTGAAGCTGTTAAGCATGTTATTTTCGTCTTTTCAATGTTTCGGGTATTAAACACACAACTTTTCGCAGATAGGGACCTAACATGAAGTAATATTTCGAGGGGTATTTAAGAGAAAGTTTTAACTTAAAATGGGACTGATAAGGAATTTACCCTACTTTTTACAAGACATTTAGTCCGCAAGAATAATAGCTACAAGGGGCTATACATTTTGATTAGACTTCTTTGAACATTGTAGAATAAGGCATCCACTCGAACCTCAATTACTACTGGTTCTATAACTTTCTTGATGGTTCCCTGATCTCATGGAAACCAAAGAAGCATCCATTGTGTCAAAATCTTCACGAGCAGAATATAGAAGCATCGTTGTTGTTGTCTCAGAATTATTATGGATTTCTTACATCCTTCACGATCTTCAAATGTTTTTTCCTTTTCCAAACATTGCTTGTGTCAACAAGTGTGCACTAAATATCGACCTTTCTTGAAACGATCAAGCATCTCATTACCACATTGTTCGGAATCAGTTTAAACCAGGCTTTATCTAACCGTATTACATCCAATCGTTACAACAGCCGACTAATGTTCACAAAGGCTCTCTCTGTTGAACATTCGACATTCTGCTGGTCAAGCTTGACCTTTCTGATGTTCATCGGTCTATGCTTGAGGGAGTCGAGAAAAATCACATTCATTTGTTAAGATATGTTGTTTTTCATTCAATTTTGTTTATTATTTTGGTTTAGATCGGTTGTTTTCATTCAATTTTGTTTAATGATTTGATGTACATGGTTTTTTATTATTTTGTTAGCTTTTTACTAAGTATAAATATGCTCGGGTCCAATTTTGGGTAAATCAAATAAAGCAAGGGTTTTAAACCACAATATTTGAAGGCCTCAATTTAATAATATTATCATTTATATATAATTTAGTTAGTTTAAAAGGCTCAAATTTAAAATTAACTCGATCCACTAATTTAAGTTCTATACATTACAAAATAATCAGTAATAAAAAGTCCAGATTGATAAAATGTTTTATAATAATGAATGCATTGAGTAATAAGGGACCAAGATCAATAAAACTTTTATCCATAAAAATAGAAAATAGATTGATTATGTTCGGTTTGGAGGGATTATTTAAGTAAATGGCCTTTGACTGGGTGAATTTTAAAAAAATGGCCTCCATAATGTTTGAAGTCTATTCTACCCTTACTAACTCAGGGAAAAAGACGTACCCTTATTTAACCCATTCAACTACCCAAAGTAAAATTAATTAGGTTTAATCGATTCCACTGCATCATTGACATGATAGCCTTTGGCGCAGGAATATCTTTAGGCCCGCTAAAATTGTCAAGAAGCATCCTAGATACAATCGATGAAGTTCCTTGACGATGTCTTCGACGTCGATGAGACACGCCGCATGTGTGTGCAATATGGATATCTCCTCGATATCCGTCTTGTCACGAAACTGCTGCCCAACGTGTAGGCTTGAACCGTCCGAAAATGAGAAAGTACATCAGCAGCCTCTTCTACAGGGTTACGATCTACATCGTCATCTTCATCGTCGTTGTGATCACGTGCTACAAATTCCTCCTCCGACTCGTCAGTGTTTTCGATTGGCTCATCTTCATTTTCGTTCGAATGCCAACCCGAGTAATCCCTACCCCCAGACGGTCCAGCGATATCTTCAAGACCCTCATCTTCATTTTGGTTAGAAGGGCTGCAACCGTACCCGTCAAACGGTTCGATTTGCGCATTTTCATCGCAATCGGCTATGAGCCCGATATTATTACTAGAAAAACCAGCAAATGCGTCCGACGGAGCCACATGCACACATTCCACCACCTCGACATGAACCACGGGTCTCGATTGAGGGCCACCAAAACCCAAGTACGCACGTAGAGCATAGTCGTTATCGATGTATATGGGCCTGGGATAACTGTAGGCTACATTTGGCATATAGCTTAGCGTTAGCCTCGCATTGTCATTGCAAAACGACAACACCGCTACAATTTGCTCCTTTACGTCTTGTAACGTGCATGCGTCCTCATCCACCAGAATTGAATGCCAGCTACAATTTGACACAGGGGACCAAGTCGAGGTATTGTCCTCGCCAATTAACCACCGACCATCGAATTGAAATACAATGTTGGTAATTGTCATAATGAGCACCTGCAATATTATGCAATGTTATTGTTTAGAAAATGATTGTCGTCATATATCGTGCTTATGTATGATTTTCAGCGCATGGGACCCGAACATGGGATCATGGTACCCGCACATAACGGCAGGATACCCACGCATAAACGTAGGGGACCTGCGCATAAACGCAGGGGACCATGTGCAGGGACCCGCGCGTATAGCGCATGGTACCCGCACGGGGTATAGCGCATGGTACCCGCATGTATAGCGCATGGTACCGGCACGTATAGCGCATAGTACCCGCGCATCAACGCAGGAGACCCGCGCATCAACGCAGGGGACCCGCGCACAACATTAGCGGGGATCATGCACTTATAATTGGGTACCATGCTTTCACAGTTTGGTCCCCTGCGTTTTTTAGCCTAGGTCCCATGCACTTGAAAAACAGCAGCCCATATGCGCGGGTACCCTGTATATATGCTCGGGTACCCTGTATATACTTTTGGGTCTCCTGCATTTTTTGCATGGGTCCCATGCACAAAAAGTGGACCTCAGAATATGTATTTTCAGGTCCGAATTTTCGTAATAACTACTGAAATATCGCTACTCTGGCTAGTACACATGATCTACTAAATAACCCATACATTTTAGGGGGTAATGGACGGGAAATTCACCATTTTCGACTTTAAAATTGCAGTTTTCATGTAACGAATCCTTACTGGTAAATATGTTGAAATGCTTGCTGTTTTCTTGGTTTGAGAAGTTGTTTTCCGGCACTAAACGAAGATAACAGCTCGCGTCGCTTTAGGTTTGTGAGAGAGGTGTGTGTGGTTACCCTTTGTTCTTTAAAATGGAGAAGATAATGCATTCGTATCGATTGTAAGGTTATGGTTAAAGAGGGAGATGGACCCATTTTCAGTCAGTTATTGCATCTGTACGACGGCCATATTTTCGTTTTTCTTTTTTCTTTTTAATTTTAATGAGTTAAGTATGAGAATTAGTTAATATGGTTAACGTTTAAACAAAGTGAGAGCTATTGACAAAAAAAAATCGTCAACGAGACCATTTTTTTTAAATTGACACAGTCAAAGGCCATTTTTTTAAAAGACCCGGTTTGGTGGGGGCCAGGGGACAAACTTTATTTATTATACTTACGTTATTGAAATGATCCATTCTTTTATGAAATTGTACAATGTATATAGAATGATTAAGTGGATCAAATATTTTATCAACATAAAATGAAATGGATGAAAATATTTTTATTTTTGTTTTAAAAAAAATTCCCCTAAAAGAAAATTTCTCTTTTAGTTCGTCTTCTATAAGTTATGCTATAATAGTCGGTCACAAGCATAGATAAATGACAGTTGTGCTAAATTGACGTCAAAATTTTACCATTATATAATATTTTTATAAAAAGGACCCGTTTTTAAATTTGATTTAGACCTCTTGTTCTGCCCCTGAATATGAAGTACATTATTCAGTTAATTTTGAGATAAATAATATAAATTTGGGAATTTTCTCTCCTCACAACCGACTCCAGAGGACACTCAATTTGATCTTCATAACCTCTTTACATCTGCCCAATCGTTAATCGACTCCACCATTGTAGTATTTGAGCCATCATTCGCCGTATGGCTTCGTGAGTTCTTCATTCTGAATATTAGACTAATCTTTTTATGAATTTTTGTCATAATTTTTATGCACCAAGACGAGGATCCTTCCCAGTCCCAAAAGTCACGAGTTGGTGACGTGGAGAAATTAAACCTTGTTTTCTTGTTAGGATTTTCCGATCAACGACCGTAATTAAGAATAAACATAGTCGGAGTGCGATAGCTACGGTGGTGTTGTGTAGCGGTACCTGAAGCAGAGCAAATTCTATTCATTTTATAGAACATAGAGCAAAATTGCGGAATATTGAATTGTATCTCGATTATTCTCTGGAATGTATATTCATCAACTTAGCAAGGAAACTATGAATTACAGTAAAAAACAAGCTAACTAATTAGGTAGAGCTAAGTACAACATAATTAACTAACTAATCTAAGCCGAGAGACATCAGGTGGATCAGAGTCGGGCTCGATATCAGGCTCGGGATTGTCAATAAATCCTTCACCCCCTCCCAAGTTGGTGATAGATGGAAATCTTTCAATCCCAAGTTGGCCGAAAGACAATGAAATAGTGGATGACGAGAATTCACATTATGTAATCAAATGAATCCAAGCCTGTAATGATCCCGAACGATGTGGCAATCGAGCTTAATGTGTTTAGTTCTTTCGTGGAAGATGGGGTTCTCTGCGATGTGGATGGCGGCTTTGTTATCACACCACAACAGAATATGCAGAGAAGCGGGTATATATGAAGATCACTGAGGAGGTAGGTGATCCATTTGAGCTCGCAAACAGTGGAAGCTAAGGTTCGATACTCTGCTTCAGGTGATTAGTGAGCTTCCAAAGAATATGCAAAACCCTATAAGAGACCTCTCAGTCCAACAGAGTCAAGAAGGTCCAAAATATATTTGCGTTGATTCAAATATATCCCATCGGTTGTTTGAATGAGTTCAATTCCCAGGAAATGATCGTTGCCAAGATCTTTAATGGTAAAAGCAGAAACTGTTTACCTGAGCTATTTCAAAGGTAGATGAGCCCGTGAGTAAAAATCATCAATGTATACAAGTAGGGCCAAGAAAACTTCATGTTTCTGAAGTATAAACACGCAATGATCATGGGGTGATTGGATGAATCCATAATTCTGCAACTTCAAAGTGAATTCCTCATTCCATTGCCGAGAAGCCTGCTTTAACCCATACAATGATCGTTTGAGCTTGCAAACTTGCGTGCCTTCAGCTGAATAGCCGGTGGAGGTCACATATAAACTTATATCCAAGGAGGCATACATCACAACTCGTTCACTGCAATCAGGTATCTTCCTCACTTTATACTCCTCACACCTACCCTTTCTACACTAATCCTTTTTTCTCTCCTATATATATAAGTGTTTTTTGGCTAACCTGGATAATATTCATGAGCCACGTACCTCTTGAAAATTTTGCAGAGCAAATTCAATTCATTTTATATAATAGAGAACGAATTTGTGGAATAGAATTGTATCTCGACTATTCTGAGGAATGAATTTACAGCCGTATTTATATTCATCCACTTAGCAAGCTAACTACGAATTACAGTCAACAACAAGCTAACTAATTATGTACAGCTTAGCACAACATAATTAACTAACTAATCTAAGCCGAGAGACATTAGGTGGATCGGAGTCAGGCTCGATATTAGTCTCGGGATTATCAATATATCCTTCAGTACCTGTTTAAGTAAATTAACAATTATATATAAGTATGATTCTTCATCATACTGAATTTCTGTAGTAAACATCTAAATTATACCTTTTTTCAACAAAATATTCAAATATGTATATATCCTTGTTCAAATGTCATTATCTACGTATATAAATACAATTGATGCTCCCATTAGCAGTTAAATATGAAAAACGATATTATACACACGTCTACATCCTCAGATAACTAAGACTAAAAATGGGCACAGTTAGTTGTACAAAGAAAAAGAGATTAAAAAAAATTACGCTAAAAAAGAATATATATATATATATATATATATATATATATTCCCTTCGACTCGATAATGACCGACTATCAAGCCCTTCTCAGTCCAATTTAAATGCCGGATACACACAAAATCTATTTCTCAAGCCATCTTTAGAATTATCCAATTCAACGACATTGTTGAGAACTTTCTGAATCTTCTTCGATAACGATTCGTTATGCTCTTCAATGTGCTCAAAAATCGCATCGAGCTGCCTCTTGTAGACAGCAGCTTGCCTCGCAAAAGCTTCAGCTTGCGTTCTCGCATCAGCTAACTGTACAGATAGTTCCCTAATCTTGTCAGATTCATTCTGCAGACAGCCAGAGAGACTATGTAAGAAAAAATTAAATCGCGAAACAAAAATTACAGAGAGTTGATGATTATCTAAATAGCAGTGAGTAGGAAACAAAGGGTTCTTCCAAAAATGGACTTTGACTAGGTCAACTTTTAGAAACTAGCCTTGTCGACCACATTTTCAAGTCCATAGACTCCAATTTTAAGGGTATTTTTTCGTCATTTTTCATGATATGCTTGTTTGTATGGTAGGTTCCCCTTTAATCAACGAAACCTTAATATGCCACACATATATAGCACGAGTCCCCTGGTAATATATAGCATGTGTCCCCTGTTATACAACATTCGGGGGTCCCGTGTTGTAAGCAGGATTTGAACTGGTGACCTATTAGACAGGCGACTGACACAACCATTAGACTACAATCCGCCCCGTCCTTACCATTTAGTTACATCTGTTTCAATATGGGGCCCAATTAGTAAGGGTATAATAGACATTTAATACAAAGTATTTTTTCAAAAATCGTCCCCAACAAGTCTATTTACCTAATTGATCAAGGAAAAAAAATATACCTTCGCAACTACTTCGAATGAAAAAATATACTCACCAACGATTCCGATGCACCGCCCGCCTTCACATGGCTATTGGCAGCCAAAATTGCCCTACCAGAAACGAGCAGGGACTTTGCATACGGTTCGGCCAATTTATGATTGTGGTCCTTAAGAAACTTGGAGACTTTCCACTGGCCCTCTCTATTGCACGCGAAAGATATCATAGCCTTACATCCCGTCCTTGTCTCATGCTTCCTCGGGACTTTGTCGTCCTTGGGACCTTCTTTTCTGCAACAGTACGTCTTCGATCTGATGATTCTCGTTCCCTCGAAATAGTACTGCTTGCTTCTCCTGACACTGAAGCCCGTTGCTTGTGCGTACTCACAGTACAACATGAATGCTTCTTCCTCGCAATGCACGGGTTGCTCAAACAGCTTCTTTTCTAGCTCATCGCAGTGAGAAACGTTTTCCCGTTCGTTTATATCTACTGCTTGTGCCACTCTTGACTCAGAGCTGTCACCGGAAATCTCCTCACGGTGCTCAAGGTGAGGTCCGGTGTTATTTTCCATCTCTGCAAACTATCGGATAAAATACACTCTCCGTTGAAGTTTCAGAAACGCTATAAAATATGTAAACATAAGCATATGAATAGCCTTTTGGTCCCCGATGTCTTCCCGTTGGGCAATTTGGTCCCCAATATTTGATTTGCCACATTTAGTCGCCCATCTTGACTGATTTGGGACCATTTTGGTCCCTCGGTTAGATTTTCGTAAATTTAGACGGAATATTCGCGGAATATACCAATTTTGGGAACCAATATTGTCCGACGGGCAAACGTCGGGGACAAAATGTGATTTTATCCCAAAATAAATTACTAAAGAAGCCCACCACTTGGCGAAAGTTGACGCTTCCAGATCAATTCCATCCAAATTAACGTAAAATCTAACCGAGGGACCCAAAATTTTCCCAAACCAAACAACATTTGGGACTAAATGAGGCAAATCCAAATACCGGGGACCAAAATGGCTCAACGGGCGAACATTGGGCAAACATCTATGGACCAAAAGTGGTTTTATTCCTGAATACATATCAGATAATAAAATGCCCATTAAGGAACCGGAAACAGCGAAATTGATGGTCGTAACTACAATATAATTAAAAAATTATACTCTGAGACCACTAGTTTCTGGAATAACCATGAATTAAAATGAATACATTATATCGTCGAACGACAAATAAGCACAGACCTGGGATTATAAAGGCAGCACGTTTCAAATCAATGGCTACGTATTGCTTGCTAGTACAGTTGAATCAAGGATTAAATATGTTCATTTCAATTAGCCACCCACAATACATCTATGAGAAAGCCTAATCTTTTTCTAGAGCCGAAGAGTTGATTGGAAGAGTAAAAAAACACGCAAGATACGACGTGGAATGGAACGAAGGAAAGGATGAAAAATCATGAGTTGCAGAGAAAACTGAAAGAAAACGAAAAGCTGACCTGCGTCGGAGAAACCACAACAGCGGGTTGGCGTTAGAGCACCGGATCTATGTGATTAGGGCTTTCTTTCCCCTTTTCGCTGATGATGATTCGGTTTACGCGTTATTGTGATTAGGGTACACCGGGTCTAGTGGACCACGATTAAGCATGAATCTTCCCCTTAATTACGTTAAGATGGAGTTTTATTATTAAATAATATAATTGACAAAATGTCTATTCTATTTTATTTTATATCTATCTATTTTATTTTTAAGCGCGAGGGCATTTTAGAGATTGTCTGGTATGTCAAATTTAAATTTCAATTATATCCATAGAGGTCTGTCATTTTTCCTAATTAAGGTCTGTTTATATCGTCCATCGATAATACACCGCCACCTTCTAAAACATTATTAAACTATAGCATCAATATTACTACAGTATCTTCTGACATAAAAAGTCACAAAAATGAGACACCATTATTAAACAAACTACATAGCGTCTCCGACACATGAGATCGTGAATTCTTAGTTGATGCACGAGTTCGACTCGTTGTTCGTAAGACGAAATTGCCTTGAATTAGAGTGCTATCGACTTCCGAAATCATCCCTAAAATACAACGACTTTCGAATTCCAGTCCCCTTCCTTTTATATTGGTTGTTAATAGTTTTGGCCCGGTTTCAATAATTAACTTCTCATTCTTTCCATATCGGCTTTGAGCAAAATAATTGTATATAAATCCTCCTTAAAATGTTTACAACGATGAACTCTCAATTCAAACAAAAAACATATTAAATTGAACTTTATCGAGTTATTTAACCCAATTGGACCTAATAGTCCAAATCTAACACACTCAATATTTGCCAAGTTCCATCGCAACCAGGAGAAAAAACCTCTTTGATCTTTCATCGAGTCCTTTTCACTGAGATCGAACCATCGGCCAAAAACTTGATCAGTGTAAGTCTTTTCTTATTAGGTCCTCTGTTGTGCCAAATGCCAAAGCAAATCGCGACTAGGGATACATATCTGAAAGGTTCCCCTTATACTGATTTATATTGGGATGCATCTTGAAAGTTTGTTTGTTGAGCCAAGTAAATATATTGGACTAGAAAAATAAATGCGAATGAGAAATTTCATTTGGCTTGACTAGGGAAATATAAAATAAAGAAAAAGTTGTTATACATTGGACAAAATATGTGATTTTCACCTCCTTCTATATGATTGTTTGCATTTAGGTTGAGGACCACGACCAATATATAGTGGTATGAAATAACTTCATTACCACCAGCCAGAGACGGACCTAGGAATTTACGATCGGGGGTCAGTAACAATTTTTTCTAACCACTGAAAAAAAAAACGAAAACTATTACAAATTTAAATCACATGTATAGTTCATGTCAAAATCATATGTTTACGAAATGTCTAATCACCAATAATAGTCTATCTAATAATTTTACATCCATTCGACCTCTTTTACCACTTTGATCTTCGTAGGACTAACCTTATGTGATAAAAATGTACCATAGATTATTTTGAATTCCTTTTTATTTTAATGACCCATTTACCATATTTGCATTCTTGGATAATCATAACAAATAAACTAAAGCTTTATTAATATTCAAAATTGGTAAAAATCATTAAGAAAGTTGAATAACATTGAAAGCCAAACATCAATAAACATCTTAAAACGATGTATACTCCACAAAATTTAAACAATATATGAAAACACGTTAATAAATAGAAGTATGAAACTATAATAATACCAGATAATAATCAAAGAAATAACATAGAATTAAATCCAAATACCTAAATACCTAATTAAAGAAATATTTTAGATGAATTAGACCAAGGGACCTTCAAATAACGTGTGGTGCGATTGCATCTCACTCTTTTTGCGCTTTTTGTTGTCTTTTGCTTTTCTATTTTACTATGTCCAACTTTTTTAAGAATTTTAAAGTTGCCGGCTTAGTAGTTTTCTATTTTAACTAATAAAAATGGGCCAGCATTGAAAAGCCCAACTAGACATCAATAAATTACCCAAAAAAAAGACCCTAACCCGTCATCTTCCTTACGAAAACAAAATTGCAGGCGAAAATTGCAGACACCATTAATGGAGTATTGACAGTGTGACGTATACATATACTCGTTTATTATGCCGGCCGGAGGGTCAATGGACCCCTAAGCCCCTATGTACGTCCGCCGCTGCCACCAGCAATCTATCTGATTACATCATCCAAAATGGTCTCAGCAAACTACTATATGTACATCTAAAAAACCATAAGATGCATAAACGAAAACTAAGTTGCACAAAATAGAGTAATCTATAGAAGATCGTTCAAAAGCTCCTTACCTTTAGTCGAATTACGCATATTGAAGCAACTCGTCGATCTCCAGTGTGTTTCCTGCTTAATTCTGCATGTAATCCTCACCGTGCACACAACGGCCTCTCCATGAACCCTACCATTCGTTCTTGACATAAGAAGTAAACCACAGCTGTAGAGGTTGTATGAACGACTTACGATTTCTTTCTGTTATATATTTTTATTTTGCTATTTTGTTTTATTACTAATGTTAGTAAAATAGCTTTGTTCTGTTTTGTATATATACTTAACAGTGATTAATAAATTAGGTCAGCACTTTTCATTTACAAAATCTCTCGCACATTTCCTCTCTCAATCGTGGTGCTCGCTCAACAGAAAAGCTCGATACGTGAGCTGAAAAAAACATAAATCGATCATGGTATCAGAGCGGGCGATTCTCCTCTCTAATTGAAGATCGGTTGAATTCAGAAGCTTAATATCTTCGTCAGACAAAGTAGGCTGCGGATTTAATCCGAGATCTCCAACCAAATATGTCGGAAGAACAGGGAAACAACGAATTGAACAGAGAAGAGCTGAGGAATCGAAGAGGAATAGATCCGATCAATTTCGGAGGGTACGTCCACTCATTAACTCTTCTTCCTTCTGACGGTTTAGGTTTATCTATAATCTCAAATCAATTGAATGAATCGAACTACCTCGCTTGGAGTCATTCGATGAAGCGAGCTCTCAGTGCTAAGAATAAGTTAGGGTTCATCAACGGAGAAGCTCCTAAACCAAAAGAGGATGACATACATTTTGCGCAGTGGACTAGGGTGAATGACACAGTCGTATCGTGGATCCTGAACTCAATTGCGCCAGAGCTGGTTGACAGTTTTAGTTTAGCTGAAACGGCAAGAGAGTTATGGAAAGAGCTGAGACTACAATATGGAACAAGTAACGGCCCGCAACTTTATCAATTGAATAGAGAAATTTGTTCGATGACGCAAGGGAATATGAGCTTGTCACAGTATTTCAACAAGTTGAAGCGGCTCTGGGATGAATTGAGCCGTCTTGCACCAAGTGATGAGTGTATCTGTGGAGGTTGCGTATGCAAAACTGCAAGGATAAATGAAAAAGAAGGAAGAACTAAACTCATACAATTTCTCATGGGACTAAATGAGACATACGATGGTGTTAGAAATCAGATCCTTGCGTCAGAACGTTGGCCTGAAGTGAGGAAAGCTTTTGCTATGCTTATGAACGTTGAGAAGCAGCTTGCTGTAAGGGTGAGGTTTGATAGTAACGAGCACGGTGCGATGTTGGCAGGGAAAGGAGCTACCAGCGGTATGCAGAGAGGATATTTTACGGGCAATAAGGAAAACGAGTTGAGGAAAGATAGAGCGTACAAAAGGACCTTGAAGTGTGATCACTGTGGGGTTAGTGGTCACATGAAGGAAGGGTGTTTCAAGTTGATAGGATACCCCGAATGGTGGAAAGGCAATAAGGATGGAAAACGGCAGCAACAATCACATGTCGGGCTCAGAAATCAGCTGATTCTGAGCAATATGAAGGTGCTACAACAGGAGGTGGACAAGCTCGTCAAAGGAAAATGAGCTTTACAGGAGGTGAATAGCATAAATTTTGCACATTCCATGGATTTCTCAGGTATGGCAAGTTATTACATTCTTAGTTCCCTCGAAAATTTGAATGAAGAACTTCTCACGTTGGACACGGGGGCAACCGGACATATGGTCTGTAATATCTCCCTTCTTTACAACTTAAGACCTATTTCTTGCTATACACCCATATACCTTCCGGATGGAACAATTACCCATGCTAAAAGCATAGGAGACCTGAAGCTTACAAACACCTTGATCCTAAAAGATTGCCTTTATGTTCCAACTTTTAAGTTCAATCTTATTTCGGTAAATAAACTTGCTACCCAATCTAACGTGGACTGCATTTTTGCAACCGATTTCTGTGCCTTACAGGACCAAGCGACTAGGAGATTGATGGCGGCTGGGAGAGTAGTGAATCGGCTGTACATGATTGACAAAACAGCTTTTTCAGAAGCCACCATACAGAACCTTACCAAAACACACGTAAACAATCCTTTCTTCACTTTACTAGCTAAATTTTCAGATATAGAACGTGTTATGAGCTGTGTGTCAAAAGAAAACTTTGATCTGTGGCACAAACGCTTGGGGCATCCCTCTGATATTGTAGTGCAAAATTTAAATTTGCCTTCTATTGATATGATGAGTAAAACACATTGTGAGATATGTCCTTTATCCAAACAACCGAGAAAGAAATTTTCTGAAAGCATAACACGAGCATCTAGAATTTTTGAACTAGTTCATGTAGATGTTTGGGGACCGTATCATCAAAAGTCTATAAGTGGAGCTTATTATTTTTTTACTATAGTAGACGACTTTAGTAGAGCGGTATGGACTTTTCTTATGCAATCCAAGACACAAGTAGTTGCAGTCCTTGAAAGATTTTTTACAATGGTTTCAAACCAATTTAATATTTCTGTCAAAACTGTGAGAAGCGATAATGGTTCGGAGTTTTTGAGTCGTGTTTTTCAAAATCTTTTCTCTAATCTTGGAATTATCCATCAAAAATCATGTGTTTACACTCCACAACAAAATGCGGTGGTGGAGCGTAAACACAAGCATTTGCTTCAAGTTGCTAGAGGTCTCATGTTTCAATCGAATTTACCTACATTTTTTTGGAGTGAATCTATTCTTACAGCTACTCATGTGATAAATAGACTTCCATCTAAGATCCTTAACATGAAATCTCCGTATGAGATACTTTATTCTAAAGTTCCAACTTTTGACCATCTTCGAGTATTCGGTTGCTTGTGTTATGCGACCAATACTTTTCCCCATAAGGATAAATTTGAGGCTCGTGCTTCTAAATGTGTTTTTATAGGATATCCTCAAGGTCAAAAGGCTTTTAAGCTTTATGATATACAGGCCAAGAAGGTCCTTATATCGAGGGATGTAGTATTTTATGAAACAATTTTTCCATATTCAAAAATCGTTCCCTTCACATGTGATTTGGATGCCCTTGGTAATATTGTGCCTCGGTCAATGGATCTGTTTGATGCAAGCTTTGTTTTTCCTGAAATAAAAGAACCATTGCCTCTGTCTACAGAACCTCAAATCTGTCCTGAAACTTTACCTGAAAATCAAACACCTTCACATCAAGAAAATTCAGAATATTTTCCCTTAACAGAAAGTCCTAATGAGTCCTTATTAGATCCTGAAAATTCAGAACCTCTTCCCCTAACTCGAAAGAGTCTGAGACCCAAAACAACACCTACATGGATGAAGGACTATGTCTCTCGTGTACATGCAGGATCACGCTCTTCACAGCTGCCTCAATCACCGTCATTCTCTTCCCCATATATTCCTTCGTCTTTTCCTTATACTTGCAGTCCTCATTTCTCTCAAGACCATGTGTCCTTCTTGACCCAGTTGGACAATGATAGGGTTCCAAATTCTTATTTAGAGGCTAAGAATAGCCCACATTGGGTTAAAGCCATGGACCTTGAGCTCAAGGCCCTTGAGGATAATGAAACGTGGGACTTGAGTGAATTACCATCGGGAAAACATGCTATTGGTTGCCGTTGGATCTACAAGGTAAAATATCATCCGGATGGTTCTCTAGATCGATTTAAAGCTCGTCTAGTGGCCAAAGGATATAATCAAGTCGAAGGAGAGGACTTCTATGATAGCTTTTCACCGGTGGCCCGTGTAGTTACTGTGCGGCTGTTGCTGGCCATAGCTACTGCTTCTAATTGGAGTTTGCATCAGCTAGATATTAATAATGCCTTTCTACACGGGTACTTAGAGGAAGAGGTCTATATGAGCGCGCCCGAGGGATATCGTAATGCTGCACCTGGAATGGTTTGCAAGTTGAAGCGGTCCTTGTATGGACTTAAACAGGCTTCGCGTCAATGGAATGCTGAACTAACTCGTCAGCTTCAGACTTACGGGTTTGGCCAATCTGAAAATGATCCTTGTTTACTTATCAAAAGGAGTAATACGGGTTTTATGGCTCTTGTAGTTTATGTAGACGATATCCTCATAACCGGCTCTAATGAGGATGATATTGCTGATTTTAAACATTTTCTGGATCTGAAATTCACCATTAAGGACCTGGGAATTGCTAAGTACTTTTTGGGTATAGAGCTCACACGTTCAGAGGACGGGTTATACTTCAACCAGCGCAAATACATCCTCGACATTCTACGAGATACGGGGTTGATCGGTTGCAAGCCCACCACTACACCTTTGCCTAAAAATCATAATTTCTCTACTGATTCTGGCGATGCATTATCTGATGCTACAAGGTATAGAAGATTAGTTGGGCAGCTTTTGTACCTCAATTTCACTCGGCCTGACCTAGCTTTTGCAGTCCAGCAGTTAAGCAAACATGTTCAGCAGCCTTGTATTGCCCATTGGGATGCTTTGATTCATATTTTGAAGATCTCAAAGGGACAGCGGATCTCGGCATGTTCTATCCTATTCATTCTGCATTTAAGCTTGAGCCTTTCAGTGATGCGGATTGGGCAGCTGATCCTCTCACTCGAAAATCAATTACTGGTTTCGGTATTTTTCTCGGGTCATCCTTAATCTCATGGAAGGCCAAACAACAGACTACTATATCATGTTCCTCCGCCGAAGCCGAGTATCGAAGTATGAGCTATACTACTCGGGAGATTTTGTGGCTCACTTACTTGCTTCGGGATTTCGATATCGACATTTCATTATCTGTTTCTTTGTGGTGTGATAACAAAGCGGCTATCTACATCACGGAGAATCCGGTCTTCCACGAGCGAACCAAACATTTAGAGATCGATTGCCATTTCGTTCGCTTACAGTACTAGCAAGGATTACTTGTCCCTCTTCACACTCCGTCTTCTCACCAACTCGCGGACGTCTTCACCAAATCTTTATCCAAACCTCTTTTCTCTTCTATTTTGTTCAAGCTTGGCATGAAGACATTATCGCTTCACTGCTGAGCTTGAGGGGGGATGAACGACTTACGATTTCTTTCTGTTATATATTTTTATTTTGCTATTTTGTTTTATTACTAATGTTAGTAAAATAGCTTTGTTCTGTTTTGTATATATACTTAACAGTGATTAATAAATTAGGTCAGCACTTTTCATTTACAAAATCTCTCGCACATTTCCTCTCTCAATCGTGGTGCTCGCTCAACAGAAAAGCTCGATACGTGAGCTGAAAAAAACATAAATCGATCATTGTAGTGATCAGCTTGTTGCATAATTTCTTGCCCCTTGCGATTATCTGCGCCCATTTACTCCATGCCCTAAATTCTGTAGGCATACGACAACCATTTAGCCATGAGGAAATAGCTCCAAAGATTTCCACGCTAAATGAGCACTCAAAGAATAGATGATCAATGGACTCTTCTGTAGCCGAGCACAATTTGTAGCGAGTCTTTAGAAAAGGCAATCCCCATGCGAGCAATCTGTCAAAAGTGAGGAGTTTTTTGTGCAGCAAAAGTCATCATATGACGGAGTGTTTGCGCATGTTGTATATGTTCCATACTATTGATTTATATAATGAAATGAGCTTGAAGTGGGGTCCCGATATGGATATAAACTAAGTAGTAAAATGTAACCTAAATGTTGGAACTAATGTTGAGGGAACATTCGATCTAACACAAAAGCGCACAGCGGAATATATAAATTACTCAGTAACAAAAACTGATAAACACGAGATGTAAATTTTACAGCAAGTTATAAGAACTTGCTGCGTGCCTCAAGGCGAAATTCTACTATAAAGATGGATTATAAAAACAAGCCTAGAAAAGGAAACGAATCCAAAGAGATTCTACCAAACTACAAAGTCTTTCGACTTTTGCAAAATAGAAATATTAGGCTAAAAGAAACTCTCTTAATGATTCAGGCTCACTCAAACTTCACTCTTAGAATCTCATATCTCTCGCCATTACTCAATGGTTAAGTGAAGTCCCCTTTTTATAAGTCTTCGACTTTGACTACTTCACAACAGACTTGGTCGCCTCAACTAACTCCCACAACGTCCACTAAGATAGGTGTGACCGTTGAGAGTTAATTCGGATCAGCTCAAAATGACTTGGTCTTGACTTGAGCTCCAATCTTCCTATTTTTAGTATGCTTCCACTCCTAATTTTGCTCCAGCTTATCCACACGCAATCCACACGTTTTGAATCATTCCATCCCTTATCCATGACCTGCATGACATTAATTAAAGCCACGTTATCTATTAAAACGTGTTTTGGGCATGAAAGATAAAACAGAAGACGGACACATTCTCAGACAACAATGTTGACTGGAATGTTGTCCCAACATTGTCAACGTTGATGTCTTCAACATTAACAATCTCCCCCTTTTTATCTTTCTTCCCAAAACCGTTGCAGAAGTTATAAATAAAGAAACTCCCCCTGAAGGCAAAGTCTACTCAACCACAAAACACAAAAAATGGTTAGAGTAAACACAAACAGAATAGCCAACAAAATATTCAAAGTACTAGAACTTAGTACAAGCCGAATAGAGGTCTGAGTTTAAACATCTGCAAAAGTCAGATCAGACATGCAAAACACAAAATCAAAAAACGCATGCAACACACAAAAGGTTAAGACCAGCTAAGGTCTAAAATGCTGGACTCTGACTTGACTCCATTTCATCTCCATCTTCAGCAGCAGGTCTGGTCCCCATATGAACTCCCCCTGTCTGTTCTGCCCCATCTTGCTCACTTGCTTCTGCCGCACCATCTTCTTCAGCTCGAACTTCACCACCACCTTCTTCTTCTTCACCTCTTGCACCATCTTCTGCTTCTTCCTCTTTTTGGGAAGAAAGTAGATTCCTTAGTATGTCCCTCTGAGCTATCAATGCAGCAATGGAAGCAGCAAGTGACTGAATTGCCTTTTCCAGCTGAGATGTTGAAGCGGCAGGCTGATCAACATTCTGGAGTCCTTGCCAAGGTAGATCAACTACCCTTTCAAGACCAGTGAAGTGATTGCATAGAATGGGGAACGGTTGAGTCTGGCGGAAGATCACATCTCTTCGAGTTGGCTCATATCCTCCTCGCAGCAGCATCGACCAAATGAGGCAAGGAAAGGGCTGAGGGCCTTTCCCGCTCTTTTCAGCTTGGTATGCGATTTGATTCAGTATCAATTCGCCCAAGTTGATCGGTAAATTATTTCCAAGAGCATAGAGGAGCTGTGCCATTGGCCTTGCCACACGACTATCATTAGCCGTGGGAAGCCAATTGCAGATTCCTACTTTAAATAAGACTGCATATAGAGATGTTAAGTGCTTTCCCCCAAAACTACTTTCCCACTTCGATTTCACTCCCCCCGTAATAAACACAGCTACTTCATCAAAATCACACTCATAATCAGACTGAACATCAGGAGTGCCAAGAAACTCATTGATCACCCTCGCAGAAAAATCATAAATTTGTCCTCGAAATAAACACGTCCATTCTTCCTAGAGTCTACTTCATTAACTCGAGCAGAAAGGTTAGAGTATACCTCCCTTACTGCCTCATCACAGTAGACGCCGAAGCATCGGACCGAGTTGGCTAGGTGACGCGACTCAAGGAACTGTATGACTCCGTACCTCCGAAAACTTGCCACGTCTACGACCCTTTCGATATTCAGGGATCGTTGGCTAATGGAGGCCCACAAGTCCTCGTTCTTCTGGGAGTAGAACTTTCTGGGAGGCAATGAGAAATCCCAGTCCGAGTCATCTGCCAGGTTGAGCTCATCGTCAGAAGGCATTGTGGCCTCATTTGCTGGACTGACACCGGTTTTAACATTGGTTTCAGGGTGGATATAGTGGCTATCGAGCCCATCACCTTTTGGTAGGGAAGTCTCAACGACCCGAACCTTTTTCACAGGACGTGCATTTGATCCCATAGGCCGTTTCCCCGCCCGTTTCTTCAACCTGTTCACAATTTTGAGAGGGATATTCATACCAAAAATGTCCTCACTGTCGTTAGATGAAGGCGACCCATCTCCCCCTGAGACTTGGACGTCGTTGACAGGTGAGTCAAGGTCGTCGTAGGTCTGGGTATCGATAATCTCATTTGTAGATTGACTGGAAGAGGACGAAATGTGGATCAGCACGGGATTAGGGCTATTTGCACGAACATGGCATGCTCTCCTTTGACTGCGCCTCTTCTTGGGGACATTCACGGCATCACGAATGGGCACATCAGCTGGGATTTGGACAGAATTCGGGTTGTCCTCATTCACCGGTTTTCAGGGGCATCAATCGGCATCTCAGGATTTTCTTCGGAAATCGGGTTTGCCGGTTCTGGGTTAGCATCCGTCTGTGCCTGCAGTTGTTCTTCGGCCTGAGCTGGTTGAAATGGCCCTCCTTCAGTACTATTAAGCGGCGGCGGAGCTACTTCCAGTGGAACGGGAAAACCATCATCAGACGACCCAAATGTTGGGTCAACATTCATCTCTTCAAAATTTGGTGAGTTCGACATTGTGAAATAAGAAGATGAAATCACGAAACTGAAATGTGTTTATAAAGTTCAGGGAGCAAGATTTTCGAATTAAGCTATTAGGGTTTGTGGAGTGTGTTCAAATCGTGCCAAACCAGGTATAAGTAGAGCAAGAAATCCAACGGTTAAATTAGGATGAAATGATCACATCGAGGGGAGTAAATGGTCAAAAGTAGCCGTTGGAGCCTAAAATAGTATATGGGAGACTAAGTCACACGAAAATATAGGAGCAGATTAAGTCATGATTCAACAAAAATACCAAGTCAAAAATCATAGTAGATTCAAGCAAGACTAACCGATTTGGTGACTGTGATGAGCACTTGAGACACGCGTAGCTAGCTGTTCTTCAAGGAATTCTAATGCAATTCTGAGAAATATCTAAACTAGACACACGAAACTCACAAATGTACTACTAAAGACTAATGCATATATACGAAAGCATAGAAAATATAGCATGATCAAACTAACAGTTACACATGTACCCCAACATAAGATTCAACATTCTTACTCCGTAATCCTAGACTTTTGTGCCCGATCCTCTCAAACTAGTTCCCTTTCATTTTCTCCCATTTTCTCCTTATTTATTGATCTGATTTATTGTGCACTGCCCTTATTCCCTAAACATCAAGGTTTGGCTTTTTGTCGCAAATAGTACATCGTCACCGCGAATGCCGTGTACCTAGGGATACTTATTACCAAATACGTATATATTGTAAAAGGTTTATGAGCAGGCTTATATGCAAGGGATTGGGTCATTTCAGAAGGCTGTCAAGTAGGATCGAGTCATTTCTCCGGAAAACAGAGAAGAAAATTAAATCAAACATTAAAGCAGTAACTATCGAATTTGACATATGCTATGCTGATCCAAATGTTGGACCAACATTCAGACAGACTGCTGCAAACCTATGGACTTTTTCAGGTCCGAAAACCTTTGAAACTCCAATGCTTTCGTGAAAATGTCAGCTAACTGATGTTTCATGTCTATATGCTCAATGTGAACTAATTCTTTCTCTACCATATCTCTCAGAAAATGATGTCTTATATCTATATGCTTTGTGCGAGAATGCTGAATAGGGTTCTTAGATATGTTGATGGCACTAAGGTTATCACAATACATGAGGACAGACTCGCAATCTAACCCATAGTCACATAACATGCTATTTAACCATATCAATTGCGTACAGCAACTACCCGCCGCAACATACTCAGACTCAGCAGTAGATAAAGACACACAATTCTGCTTTTTACTATACCATGCAACTAAATTGTTACCTATGAAGAAACAGCCACCACTTGTGCTCTTGCGATCATCCTCGTCACCTGCCCAATCAGCATCGTTGTAGCCTACAAGACTCGTATTAGTATCTTTAGAGAACCATAACCCTAGGCTACAGGAACCACTCACATATCGAAGTATACGCTTAACAGCATTTAAGTGGGGTCAACATTCTGTCCAACATTGTCTTTATTTACCTTTTGTGTTGAACCCATAGGAGTTTTCATTACCTTTGCCGTATCCAACCCGAACTTCTTTACCGTGTTCTTCGCGTATTTTTCCTGAGACATAAATATGCCATCGCTGCTCTGCTTAATCGCTAAACCTAAGAAAAAAGTTAGTTCCCCAATCACGCTCATTTCGAAATTGGAGTTCATGGCATGTACAAATTGATCTAACATAGATTGCGAACTAGAGCCAGATCCCCCACCTAAAATACAGAAAGACCATCCCACAGACTTAATCATCGGAGATGTGAACGAAGGAAGGAAAACTAGAGACAAGCCACGCAAGGACTACAAATCTATGGTAAGGAACGTATGCATGAACTCCGTTGGGTCCATCCTCATCGTTTTGTTCAGGTGCAGATGTTGAGTCTGGTGTTGACTCAACATTTTCGTCCACATTCTCCTCTGTTTCATCAACAGCTTGGATAACATCTGAAATGTCAACTTGTGGAGTATTTCTGCTAAGGTCAGTAGCATCATCAAATACAATATTTACCGATTCCTGAATGGATTTCAATCGCAAATTGTAAATTCGATATGCACGACTATTAGAGGAGTAACCTAGGAAGATACATTTATCACTCTTCGAATCAAATTTGGTCAAGTATTCACGATCATTAAGGATGTAACAGTAGCATCCAAAGACATGAAAATACTTGACAGTCGGCTTTTTCCCATTCAATAATTCATACGACGTTTTCTTAGTACCTTGCCGAAAGTATACACGATTCGAAATGTGACATGCAGTATGCAACGCTTCAGCCCAAAATCTCTTAGAAAGACTCTTAGACTGTAACATAACACGTGCCATTTCTTGCAATGTCCTATTCTTCCTTTCGGCCACCCCATTTTGTTGGGGCGTCTTAGGAGATGAAAACTCGTGAATAATGCCTTTCCTATCACAGAATTCATTGAACGACTGATTCTCAAATTCCCTACCATGATCAGACCTAATGCGAAATATAGGAGCACTTAAATTATTCTTAACCATAGCACAGAAAGTTTTGAAAAAGTCGAACGATTCAGATTTTTCCATAAGAAAGAAGATCCATGCATATCTAGAATAGTCATCAACAAGCACATAAGCATATTTCCTACCACCAATGCTATCTACTTCCATCGGTCCCATCAAATCCATATGAATTAACTGAAAACAGTGAACAGTTTTAAAATGTTGGGCAGCATGTTGGTCAATATTATGACTAGAATGCACTTGCTTACCCTTCAGACATGACTTACACACAACCTTACCAAACTCCTTAAGCTTCGGAATGCCTCTGATTGCATCATGTTTGATAAGTTGCTCCAGTGTTCTGTAGTTGACGTGGCCCAGTTTATAATGCCAAAGGATCACCTCGTCCTTGGCCTTTGAGAGTTGGCACACGTCTTTCGATCCGGATTTGTCGCCGACTAGATAGCAATTGTCACTCGATCGTTTTCCTGCCATAACTCGAACACACTTGTTGTTAAAAACCTCACAACATTCCTTATTAAATCTAACCTCAAGGTCGTCGTCGCAAAGCTGACTTATGCTAATCAAGTTAGCCACAAGCCCGTCGACATGAAGGACGTTGCTTAGCTTCGGGAAATCATGCACGTTCAATCTGCCACGACCGAGAATCCGCCCTTTCGCACCTCCTCCGAACGTTACAGATCCGCTGCTTAACGGTAGGTAGTCGATTAGGAACTCTTTGGTACCCGTCATATGTCGGGAACACCCGCTATCGAAGTACCAAGAACCTGTCACGTTAGCTTGCAAAGAGGTGTAAACTACATTGCATTTAAGCACGGATTTCTCTACCCAAACTTTCTTAGATGACAAAACAGCATTGTGTTCACCAGAACTTGAAGGAGCGTTAACTGAAATTTCTCCAGATACACCTTTCAACACTGATTTCTCAATGTTGAGTGGAATGTTGGACGACATTTCAGCCAACATAGATTTCTTCGAAATCTCCCCCTTCAATTTCCAGCAAAAAGGCTTGATATGACCAGGCTGCATGTAATGATGACACTTAAACGATCTATACTTAGACTTACTGGCAGCATGCTTAGTACTCTTTTTAATAATCACGGTCTCACTAAAGTTCGAGGTTTCGAACTTTTCTTTAACAAACACAATATTAGGTCTATCATGAGTCACAGAATTAGGAACATCAAGAGGAGGCTGAGCATTGTATCCTAGACCTTAATTATCAAAAATACCTAACGATAATACCTCATCAAGGGTCAATTTACCCTTGTTCACTTTTGAGAACGTCTCGTCGGCCTCGTCTACTCGCTTCTGAAGCTTGTCGATTTCTTTATCTTTTCGTGTCAGTAATGCTTCCAATTTGTTCATCCCGTCAAGTAGGCTTTCGACCATCTTTTCACTTTTCTCATTTTCCTCGTACTGCGTTTTCACGATAGCATTGAGTTCCGAGTTTTTCGCCTTTTCTTTCTCATATTTTACGGATAGTAGTTTGAAGGCATCATTTGTCTGAATTTCTTCAAGAACATCAGTTTCTAATCCTGCATTATCAAAACTTAAATACCCATCAAAACAGTTTGAGTCATCATAATCGAAAATAATTTGTTTCTCAAATGTTGGGTCTAATGTTGACTCAACATCAGTTACCACCGTGAAGCCGTTTTGATGATCTTCTTCTTCTTCGTTGTCTGAGAAGGATTGAATGGTTACTGATGATTGCCTTGACTCCTTAGGAACCTGTTCTTCATCTTCATCATCGGAAAGATCGACCCAAAGTGATTTCCCTCGTTTGCGAAACGTATTTGCACATTCATTGGCAAAGTGGCCCCAACCCTTGCAAGCATAACATCTCACTGAATCCCAGTTGATGTTCTTTTTCTTTCCATCTGGGTTACGTTTGAAGAACGGTGGTGCAGACATCGGTTCATTTGAACTCTGGTCCTTTTTGAATGTTGGGCCAACATTTTTCGTCACATCCGTCTTGAGGAACTTCTTAAATTTCTTCACGAACAAGGCCGTATCCTCATCATCAGATTCATCCTCAGTTTGAAACTTAGAGAGCTGACTGACTAGAGCGAGGCTTTTGCCGCGAGAAGCCCTCCTTTGGACGTCGAGATTGGTCTCAAAATTCTTCATGATGTTCATCAATGGGTTGAAGTCCATCGTGGCCAAATTGTGTGCTTCCTCGACCGCCGCTACCTTCACATTAAACTTTTCGGTTAGTGTACGTACTACTTTAGAATTCAATACCTTATTAGAGATTGGATCTCCTAGGCTAGCACACTCGCTTGAGATCGTCAGTATTTTCCCGAAATACGTGGTGATGTCTTCATCTTCCTTCATTCTGAGGTTTTCGAATTGATTGGAGAGGAGCCTTAGTCTTGTTTCCCTCACACTTGCATCGCCTTCGCAGTACCTCTGAAGTAGATCCCATGCATTCTTTGCAGCTGTACAGTTTTGAATGATCTTGAACATGAAGATGTCGACCGAGGAGAATATGGCATTAAGGGCTTTGTCGTTGAACTCGGCAACGTTTTTCTCAGGGACCGTCCATTCGTCAATTGGTTTGTTAACAACTTCTCCATCAGCGTCTGGGGCAGTTCAAGGTGGAGTGTATCCATTGAGCACAGCTTCCCACGCTCGCGTATCGATCGATTTGATGCACTGGCGCACACGCACTTTCCAATAGGCGTAGTTGGTTCCGTCTAGCACGGGAACCTTGCCAAAATGGTTTGAGCTTTTAACATCCATTGTAGAGGATTAAGAACGCTTAGTAACGTCAAACGGAGGCTCTGATACCACTTTGAAGTGGGGTCCCGATATGGATGTAAACTGAGTAGTAAAATGTAACCTAAATGTTGGAACTAATGTTGAGGGAACATTCGATCTAACACAAAAGCGCACAACGGAATATGTAAATTACTCAGTAACAAAAACTGATAAACACGAGATGTAAATTTTGCAGCAAGTTATAAAAACTTGCTGCGTGCCTCAAGGCGAAATTCCACTATAAAGATGGATTATAAAAACAAGCCCAGAAAAGGAAACGAATCCAAAGAGATTCTACCAAACTAAAAAGTCTTTCGACTTTTGCAAAATAGAAATACTAGGCTAAAAGAAACTCTCTTAATGATTCAGGCTCACTCAAACTTCACTCTTAGAATCTCATATCTCTCGCCATTACTCAATGGTTAAGTGAAGTCCCCTTTTTATAAGTCTTCGACTTTGACTACTTCACAACAGACTTGGTCGCCTCAACTAACTCCCACAACGTCCACTAAGATAGGTGTGACCGTTGAGAGTTAATTCGGATCAGCTCAAAATGGCTTGGTCTTGACTTGAGCTCCAATCTTCCTATTTTTAGTATGCTTCCACTCCTAATTTCGCTCCAGCTTATCCACACGCAATCCACACGTTTTGAATCATTCCATCCCTTATCCATGACCTGCATGACACTAATTAAAGTCACGTTATCTATTAAAACGTGTTTTGGGCATGAAAGATAAAACAGAAGACGGACACATTCTCAGACAACAATGTTGACTGGAATGTTGTCTCAATATTGTCAACGTTGATGTCTTCAACATCAACAGAGCTCTCATCCTCCATCAACCATTTATAACCAGACTTAACCGTGTAGCTCCCAGAGGTAGTCTGCATCCAAGTGTCTCCATCGTATCCTTCTTCAAGAAGTTTTTGATCTTGTTGAGCTTTTTCCAATGCCAATTGCTGTCCAAGGGAGTCGTATATATTCCCAAAATTATTTTTATTAGTCTAAAATTGTTAGGAAATATTATAATACGCATGCATCACTCGTGTTTGCGAATCCAATTAATGTGTGTGGGCACGATTTTCGCACACGAATGTTGGACCAAAAACCAGCGGACTTGGTCAAACAAGTTTAAATTCTTTTTCCCATTAAATTTAAATTTCATTTGAAATTTTTAAAAGCCAATAACCATCAAATGAAGGATTGTATATTTTCGAACACCTACGTGATTGTCCGAATAATTGTGTATGTTCGAAGGAGAAGGGGTTGTGCGAAATGTTGCTTACCTCTTCGAAATGTTTCCTCCTCCCTATATATGCACGCGAAATTAAGTGAGGAGAGAAAATTGATAGGTTGAAGAATTCAAGCTGGCCTCTTCGTAAGGTTGTACTTCTCCTCCCTATGTATATTCGGTATTGTTTAATGCGCTTTGTTCAGGTTTTGCAAAATGATTTCGCCAGTGGAAAGCGAGATCATGTTTCTTCCTGAGTATTCTGGAAAACAGACCTTCACCGACACAAATTTAATCAGTTTTAAAGAAATTATGCCTCACAAATTCTACAAAAATTTCCTCGGTATCTTGCATCCTTGCATAATCTGTTGTCTATAACAATCTTGAAACATATTTGTTCACGATGTCGAACAACGAAGAAAATTCTGTAATTTTCCGGAACATCCTCAACTTAATCAATGACAACTGGAGATGTCACTCTATCTCAGGATTCTCAATCTGGCCATGTTTCTTATTGAACGCGCCTGTAATTTGCGAAGGTGAGGTCGATTTTGCAACACAATTTGTAGGGAAACATTTAGATTTCATATGCCGTAATTATGTTCCCATTGTTATTCATGATATTTATACAATTTATACTATGGAGTGAACATCTAAGGAACCATGGAAGTATCAATCATAGGATGCTGGCTCAAAGAAATTCATTGTTGGACGATTCCTCGACTATATATGATGGTTGAATCAAAGACTGTAATAAACCAAGTGATGAAAATCATGTTGATCTTACACGAGATCCATACCAAAAACATGAGTCTGAGCAAACTTTTCAAGTGGTAGCAATCATTGAAAATTACCTATGAGTTGGAAAGACTTTTAGAAATATCTCAAGCATAAACGCAAAGAGATGTATTTGGAAGACCTTGTTGTCGGACTTTGAATTGTAGAAGATAAATGAGGTTCCAAACGGAAATTCTCGAGGTCCACTTAAGCTAAAGTCAACATAGTGGAATATGGTCAAGGCCACGGCTCAAAAAATAAGAATAATGTTAACGACAAAAGGAAGTTTGGGTCAATCAACGGCGCCTCAAAACCATACTCAAGATCATGAATGATCAATGGATGAAAAAGGCAATAGGTGCTCACGCAACAACAATATTGTGAAAGAGATTAAAAGTATTCGGAACTGATATCTTATCTTTTTGTTTGTAAATAAAACGATGAGCTTATTTTGAAAAATTATAAGGCCGATCAACTAGTGGTGCACCTTTATGTGAAGTAAATGCGTCAGTCATTTAATATACTGATAACCAAATTAGAGATTGTGGTCGTGGACGTGATATAAATAATTATTATCGTGGTGGTTATGCAAAAATGCTAGTCACCGCAAGAAGTCGAATGATGAGAAAGATAAATATCAAGCTAAAAATTGTAGAAAATGAATGAGATTGTTGAGGCTTGAAGGTCATTGGTCCATTACCTCTACGCAAAAGCATTTGCGGATGTCTATCAAGCATCACTTAAGCAAAAGTAGAAAAGTATCAAGAAAAATTTTATTAGTAATATTGGTCTTATTGGGAATTGTTATAATGTATCTACTTCTTTAATGTTGCTAATTTCTTTGTCGATCAACATGAAGCTGAATGTGGTTGAAATCACCCTGAAAGTGATATTACAAAAAAATGTCTGTAAAAAAAGACTTTCAACTATTTCAAGTAATGAAGTTGTGTAAAATAGTTTCACAGACATTTTTTACAGACAAAATACTATTACTATATATTTGCTTTTTAGCAAATGATCTGTTCTCATATGAATGACAAGGAATTATGTGACAATGCAACAATCACTCTATATTTAAAGATAGAAATATGTTTTGCATCTCATGGGGAAAGAATCACATGTTAATACTATATGTGGTAGTACAAATGTCATTGACGACTCTAGGAGGGAATTATAATTTTGCCTCGATCAGTACAATTTTGCATTGATGATGCATCATATTTTTTCAAAGTCCAATAGAAATTTGTTGAATTTTAAAAAAATTTGCCGAAATAGATATCATATAAACTAACGATGATTGTAAAAATACTTTTATATTTTAAGTATTATAATACAAAAGAAAATTGTGTCGGAAAAATTACCTTCTTATTCCTCGAGATTATACTACGGACATTTCTTTTTACTTTTGAATCATATACAATTGTAAACCAAAAGTCTATAAATGATGATGAATTTATTATTTGACATAAACGGATGGGCCAACCCAATTCTAATAATGATGCGAATTGTTTTTGAGAATTCATGTGGTCATCTTTGAGTAATCGAAAAATATTTCAATTAATCGAATCCTCGTTTGATGCCAAAATCAGCAAAGTAATTATTCAGCCTTTAAAACTAAAATAAAAAGGAATATGCTAATTATCCACACTACAAAAAAAATAATTTTCAGTCACAACTTTTTTGTTGCTATATGTAGTAAAATTTTCACTATAATAAGCTAGTGATGAGTTTAAATGTTGTCACTGTGTCGTGGCTATAAATATTGTCACTTGATAATTTAGTGACGATTATCATACTCGTCACTAGGGGTGGGCGCGGGTCGGGTATTTGACGGGTTCGAGTTATTCGGGTCGGGTATCGACTAGGGCGGATAGTGATTTTCCTACCCGATTCCGACCCGATGTATGTCGAGTACCCGACAATCGGATACCTGATTTTGTCGGGTACACGTCGGATCGGGTATCGAGTATCCGATTTAAAATTTAATTATTTTTTTATTAATATTTTAGTAAGATTTATGATATTTTTATATGTTTTTTCTCTTTGAAATTTTTTAATATGAGGAGAAATTATTAATTTTATATCATTCTTAATTATTTTATGACTATTAGAAATTAATTATACTAATTTTTTTAATTTTTAATTCATTGGCGGGTACCCGATAGGGTAATTCGGGTAGCATTTTGCTACCCGATACCCGACCTTATTTTTTAATATCGGGTACCCGATATTTTTTCTAGAACCCGACCCGACCGGATCGGGTCGGATACCCGATACCCGATGCCCACCCCTACTCGTCGCTATAAAACAATGCTTAGCCACGTGAAGTTCCATCACTATAAAGTGATGCTTTCGTGACATGTCGTTCTAGCCACTATAAGCCAACCTTTTAGCCTCAAATCAATTTTGTCACATTAATTAACCTTTTAGTCACGAACTATTCTTGTGGCTATAATTAATGTTAGGGATGACAATGGGTCGGTATGGACGGGTTTGGTCGGACACGAGACCCGACTAAGCTTTTAAGGGCTCGAGACGTTGCCCGACCCGTCTCGAATCCGGCCTGCCCCCCAGATTGGACCCGAACAGGCCGGGCCTAACCCGCTATTTTTTTTCCTTTTTGGACCGGAGACCCGACCCATTGAAGCTTGACCTGAGACCCGGCCGGTTTTCCCCAGGTCGACCCCAAAAGGACGGGTTTTACCTGCCATATTTATTTATTTTCTTTTTTAAAATTTAAATATAAAAATATGCAATAGTTGGGATTCGAACCCACAACCTACAATTTTTCATAGTAGAACCTAACAATTGGGCCAAAGAAGACTTTATTGGCAATTCCAATATTGGTATGTATTTAATGTATATAAATATATATATGTATATATATATATATAATATTTCATGCTCGGGTTTTGTGACGGGATTGCAGACCCGGATCCATCCCGAACCCGGCCGGGTTTGTCCTGTTGTGAGACCTGGGACCTGCCTCCGAGATCAGAAACATAGTAAAAAGCCCGATTCGTTCGGGGCAGGTCCAAGGCGGGTCTGGACCCGCCCCATTGCCATCCCTACTATAATTCTTAGATAAATTAAAAATAATTTAAACAAATAGATAAATTAACAATAATAATTTGTCTTTAAAAGTCGGTGGAAATAATTAGTAACAAGATATAATTTTGTCAATTTCGCTCACTATTAGTGACAGTGAACCTCGACACAATATACTTATAATAATTAGTGATAATTTAATATTATCACTAATTTTGTCATATTTTTAGTGATGATATCGTATTGACACTAAAATAGTTCTATGGGTGATTAAGTGACGACAATTAAAATTATCACTATTTTGGCGTGCATTAGTGACAACATTCATTTTACACAATAAGACACCAAGATTTTAGTGACAATTATTAGTGACATGAGATAATATTGTCACTATAGTTCATCATTAGTGACAACAGGCCGTGGCAGAACTTTTTTTGTCACTAGGCTCTTCAATTAGTGACATCAAATTTTTTTGTCACTATATCTATACCTATAGTGATGGCATAATTGTTGCCACTAGATAACTTGTCACAATAAATAATATTTTTTGTAGTGACAATTATTTTGTTCCAAGATAGCATCACATGTATTGCTTAATTGAAGAAAGGTTACATAAAAGGCGATAAGACAAAGCATATCTCACCAGATTTTTTTCCACTCACGATCTTCAAAAGAATGATGAAATTGCCGTTAAAACAAATTTCACTTGATAATCTAGCAGATTTATTCACAAAGCATCGTCAATTTCAACATTTGAAAAGCAGATTTATAAGATTAGATTGTGTCGATTGAAGAATTTTAAATGACGTGCTCAATAGTGAGAGCCATATTACGTTGTATTCTTTTTTCCATACCCATGACTTTTCTCATTGGTTTTCTAAATAAGTTTGTTAATGAGATTCGTAATAGGGAAATTGACCCTTTTTCCTAGGTTTTATCCCCGTTTTTCTTAGTGTAAGGTTTTAAAGGGTACTTAACCTAAATATCAACATCAAATGGAGAGTTTTATGAACCATTAAAGTGGATGTCCGTCATGATCTCACGTTCACCCGGTGTGTTAATGTTGACATTGTTGAAATTGACGATTTGAGTCAGCATCGTTTAACTCAGACTTGTTACATCCTTGATTTTGTCTTTCAAATCTAAAAACCGTTTACCATATATTATGGCTTTATTTACGAGTGTGCAGGAGTTATTTTCGAAATGGATATGATCCAATAAAGTGGAGCTAAAAATAAGGAGTTATTTCCGGAATGGATATGATACAATAGAGTGGAGAAGATATTTTCGGAATGGATATGGAGCTAAAAAGAATGAGTTATTTTCGGAATAGATATGATCCCGAATGGAATTGCAGCTATATAAAGAGGAACTTCGATCTCGAAGTACGACGACAAACGACGAAAAACGCACATTAGAGTGGCGAACGAGTAGAAAGAAAATGAGAGAGCTCTCACCATATATTTTTGTCAATCTGTTTTAGCCTAGTATTTATCTTCACACTTTTGTATAGAACCTAGTTTCTATACGTATTCTTTGTGTGAAGATCGATTGAGTTCTAATACTCTTTTCTAGGCTAGGTTAACTATCTTTTGATAATTGTTCTTTTTGTAATCCATTCTTTATAGTGGAATTTTGCCCTAAAGGCGTGTAGTAAGTTATTTAACTTGTTGCAAATTTTTAAACTGTGTCTCCATCGTCTTTACTTCTAAGTTTTAAACTTTCCGATGTGCTGAAACTTTCTGATCCCTAGTGTTGGTTCAACAATAGGGTCAACATTTCTGATTTACTTTTAACTTAGTTATTTCCATATCATTTATCGGGACCCCCCTCCTCTTTCAAATTGGTATCAGAGCGACCGCTTGATACACTAAGCGTTTTTATCCTATTGATATGGATGCCTTGAGCTCAAACTATTTTGGCAAAGTCCCCCTCTTAGACGGTCAAACAATGCGTATTGGAAAATACGAATGCGACAGTGCATAAAGTTTATTGACTCGTGTGCTTGGGATTCGGTTCTTAATGGTTATACCCCTCCTAAAACACCTACTGATGCAGATGGGGAAGTATTTGACAAACCCATTGCCGAATGGACTGCTCTTGAAAGAGCAGCAACCGATTTTAACGAAAAAGCCTTACATGCCATTTTTTCCTCCGTCGATATTTTTATGTTCAAAATCATTCAAAATTGTACCAATGCAAAACATGTTTGGGACATGTTGCAAAGGTATTGTGAGGGTGATGCGAGCGTGAAAGACACTAAGTTACGTCATAGCCAATTTGAAAACCTTCGTATGAGGGACGATGAAGACATCACTACTTATTTTGGAAAACTTTTGAATATTTCTAGCGAGTGTCATAGTCTAGGTGAACCTATTTCTAACAAAGTTTTAAATTCTAAGGCTATTAGGTCACTATCTGAGAAGTTCAATGTGAAGGTGGCAGCTATAGAGGAAGCCCACAATCTAGCCTCACTCGACTTCAATACCCTCATGAACATTATGAAGAACTACGAGATCAAGCTCGAGGTTCAGAAAAATGCGTCATGGGGTAAAACTCTTGCTCTAGTCTCGCAACCTTCAGGTGTAGAATCTGAGGTTGATCCTGACGATGATGAGGATATGGCTATGATAGTTAGGAAGTTCAAAAAAGTTACTAAAAAATAAGAGGGAGTTGAATGTTGGTCCCACATTCAAGAGTATTCTCAACGCTAAAGAGTCTTCATCTTCACCTAATCGCCATATCAACAGAAGAAATTCTGCTGAGAAAGCGAAAGCAGACAAGCTTGACAAGGATTTTGTTCAATGTCATGCTTGCAAAGGCTGGGGTCATTTTGCAAATGAATGTGCTAACACTCTTCGCAGGTTTGGAAAAAGGATATTGGGTCAGCCTATCTAATGATGAAGAAGACGCGCCAGCAAGAAACACGTTGCCCAATGGACTAAAGTCCCAAATCCAACCTTCTCTGACAACGAAGAAGAGGAACATCATACTGGGTTTAATGCGGTAACGAATTTGAGCCAACATTGGATTCAACATCTGAACACTATATTCTTCTTTATTATGATGAACCAAATTATTTTGATTAATCTTTGTTAGATGACTCAGGAGATCTTTTAGAACATGCCGAGGATGTTGAATCAGTAGAAGAAACATACAAACAACTGTACGTAGAGTGGACGAATGATGGAAATCTCGAAACTGAAGGATTCCGTTCAAGTGATGACTGAGGAAAATCTTAACAACGACAAGATAATCAATGGCTTGCTTGAAGGGATAATCAAGATGGAAGCCTTATTGACCAGAAAGGACAAAGAAATTGACAAGCTACAAACGCAAGTCAACAAAGCTTCAGATACCTTTTCAAAGATGAATATAAGCAAGTCAACACTTGACGAGGTACTTTCTTTCGTTATTACTTCTAATCATAGTCTAGAATTCAAATTACATCCTAACAAATCTAAACATTCTGCGTCGAAGTCCAGATCTAGAAGTTTTAAGTGTCATTTCTGTCTTAAACCTGGGCATATCAAACCTTATTGTTGGAAACTGAAAGATATGATTTCCAAAAGGCAAATGTTGACTGAAAAATCATTCACCATTCGCTACAACATTGAGAGATCAGTGTTGAAGAGAATGTCCGGAGATAGTTCAGACAGCCGTAGTTAAATTCTGTTAATCATAAGAATAGAGCTTTTTGGAGTCCATCAATTCAGAAGAAAGTGTGGGTAAGAAAGTTGCCAATTCAAGGTAATGTTGTTTAGACGTCCTTGAAAGCTAATGTTTCAGGCTCTGGGTACTTTGATAGTGGCTGTTCACGCCCTATGACAAGTACCAAAGATTACTTGATAGACTATACTCCATTGAGTAATGGTACGGTTACTTTTGAAGGTGGAGCAAAAGGTAAAATTCTCGGACGAGAGAAACTTAATGTGATTGGCTTTCCTGCCCTAAGGAATGTCCCTTATGTAGATGGACTTGTTGTTAATTTAATTAGCATAAGTCAATTATGTGACAATGATCTTGAGGTAAGGTTTAATAGAGAATGCTGTGAAGTTTTTAATGACAATAATTGTGTGTGATGGCAGGTAAAAGATTGAATGATAATTGCTATCAAGTTGGTGATAAGGATGAGAGAAAAGAGGTATGTAAAGTCACTAAAACCGAAGATGATATTGTTCTATGGCACAATAAATTGGGTCATGTCAATTACAGAACCTTAGAGAAATTGATTCGGCATGAGGCAATCAGAGGCATTCACAACCTTAAGGATTGTGGAAAGATTATTTGTGAGCAATGTCTGAAAGGCAAGCAAAAGCATGCCAGTTATAATGTTGATCAAAATGTTGGTCAACATTTTAGAATTGGCCACTGGTTTTAGCTACTTCACATGGATCTTATGGGTCCTATGGAAGTATATAGTATAGGCGGTAGAAAATATGCGTATGTCCTAGTTGATGACATTTCTAGGTTTTCATGGACATTTTTTCTTAGAGAGAAATCCGAAACTTTTGATTTTTTCAAAACTTTTTGTGTATGATCAAAAATAACTTTTTTGCTCCCATCTTTCATATTAGGTCTGATCATGGTAGAGAGTTTGAAAATTAATTTTTTAAAGATTTTTGTGACAGAAAGGGTATTATCCATGAGTTTTCTTCTCCTAAGACACCTCAACAAAATGGGGCAGTCGAAAGGAAGAATAGAACTCTTCAGGAAATGGCTCGTGTAATGCTACAATCCAAGAGTCTTTCCAAAAGATTCTGGGCTGAAGCTTTAAACATGGCTTGTCATATCTCCAATAGAGTTTTCTTTCGTCAAGGGACAAAGAAAACCTCTTACGAGATTTTGAAGGGTACGAAGCCTACGGTCAAGTATTTTCACGTGTTTGGATGTTTCATGCTATATGTTGAATGATCGTGAATATTTGACAAAGTTTGATTCGAAAAGTGACAAATGCATTTTCTTGGGATATTCTACTAATAGTCGTGTTTATCGTGTTTACAATCTTAGATTGAAAACTATTCAGGAATCAGTGAATATAGTTTTTTATGATTCCTCTTACCTTAGCAGAAATATTCCTCACGTTAATATTGTAGATATTGTTCCGTTGGTTGGTCCAGCAGAGGATCTGGAAGCTAACAATATTGAGTCAACATCCGACTCAGCATTAACTCCTGAATAGGATATTGAAGATGAAACCTTAAATGTTCGGAGAGATCCTCCTGCTAGGATTCAAAAGTCTCACCCCTCTGATCAGATCATTGGCAGACTGGATGAAGGACGGAAGACCAGGGATAAACCACGAAGAGATTACAAATCTATGGTAAAAAATGTAAGTATGACTTCCGTATATAATGAGGTAAGGTTTAATTGTTTTGTATCTTAAATTGAACCAAAAAACGTTCTTGAAGCCTCAAGGATAGTTTTTGGATCAATGCTATGCAGAAGAGCTTGTTCAATTCGATAAAAATCAGGTTTGGACTTTTGTTCCACGACCAAGCAACGGTAACGTCATTGGTACAAAGTGGATATTCATAAACAAATCTGATGAGTATGGGAATGTTATTAGGAATAAAGCTCGTTTAGTTGCCCAAGGCTATATCCAAGTTGAGGGTATAGACTCTGATTAAACATTTGCCCCCGTAGCAAGGTTAGAATCTATAAGACTCTTGCTTTATATTGCATGTTGGCTCAACATTACCCTCCATCAGATAGATGTTAAGGGTGCATTCTTAAATGGCTTTATTGATAAAGAAATCTATGTTGAGCAACCAAAAGGTTTCGAGGATCCTTACCATACTGATCATGTGTTTAAGTTGCAAAAAGCTCTTTATGGTTTAAAGCAAGCTCATCGAGCTTGGTACGGTAGAATTGGTAATGAAGTGTTAATCTTTCAAATTTATGTTGATGATATCGTCTTCGGATCAACATCTCGATCTATGTCGGATGATTTTATCCAAGCTATGAATTCCACATTTGAGATGAGTATGATCGGTGAACTAACATTCTTCCTAGGTCTAACAGGTGAAACAAAGCAAGGACGACATCTTTATGTCTCAGGAGAAGTATGTGAAGAATAATGTGAAGACATTCGGGTTAGAAAATGCAAAGATAATGAAAACTCATGTGGATCTACTCAGAAGGTAAGTAAAGATAATGTTGGGGAAAATGTTGATCCAACATTATACCGTTCCATGATTGGAAGCTTGTTATATCTTACTGCGAGTAGACTACATCTTATGTATAGTGTTTGCGTATGTGCGAGATATCATGCCGAGCAAAAACTATCACATTTAAAGTATGTTGGTGGTTCTTGCAGGCTCGGTTTATGGTTTTCCAAGGATATTAACACAATTTAGTTGGTTTCAGTGATGTTGACTGGGCAGAAGACGAAGATGATCGCAAGAGCACAAGTGGTGAGTGTTTCTTCTTAGGTAATAACTAGTGTCTTGGTTTAGTAAAAAAGAAAATTGTGTTTCTCTCTCTACGGCCGAATCTGAGTATGTGGCAGCAGGAGCTGTTGTACACAACTCATATGGCTTAAGAGTATGTTGAGTGATTATGGGTTAGAGAGCAAAATTGTTTTGATGTATTGTGATAATTTGAGTGCTATAAATATTTCGAAAAATCCTATCCAGCACTCTAGGACTAAGCACATAGATATTAGACATCATTTTTTGAGAGATATAGCAGAAAAAGAGTTAGACTTTGAAAGGTTTTCAAGTCTTAAGAAGTATATAGGTCTGTATCACTGTCAATGTCAGTAAATGTTGGTCCAGTATCTGGATCAACATTTGCATATGTCAAATGTGGTTGTTACTGTTTCGATATTTAGTCTAAATTTCTCTCAGTTAATTCCTGAAATGATTTGACTCACCTTTCCGTTTTTTGAAATGACCCGCTCACTAGCACAAGGTTTGCTCATGATCCTTTTTCAAGATACATGTTCAGAATATTAAGAATCCTTAGATACACCGCATTCGCGGTGACGATGTATTCTTTGCATGCAATAAAAAGCTGAACCTTGATGAAAAGGTAATCAATAAAGAACAGTGCACAATATTTCCTATCTATAATAAATGTGAGAAAATGGCAGAAAATGAAAGAAAATTGAGTTCTAGGGTGTTAAATAGAAAATGAAGGAAATCGTTTGAGAATGTTGGATCAAATGTTGAGCAACATGTGTGACTACTGATTTTGATCATGCGATATTTTATATTTATACATATATATATATATACATATATTTATATAATAATTAGTCTGTCGAGTCTAGTATCTATATATCTCAAGATGATTTAAGAGAAAATCAGAAACCTCCACTTGGAGCTCGCGGTTCATCAAGTCTTAATGGTTAGTTTTCATTTAAACTCTTAATTTGTGTTATTTTCCAGGCTGAAAAATAGTTATCGTTGCCGCAAAAACTTTTGACTGATACTACATTTTTGCATTTACCTACTTTTTATGCTCACTTGATATCTCCTAATTCACACTACTCTATTTCATATTTTCAAAATCTATCTCTGCAAATCACGAATTTCTCGAGCTTTTTTTCATTAAAACTCACCTCTTTCAAACTCACCTCACTTTGCACTGTGCTATTTAAAATAGCAATATAAAATAACAGTCATTTGACGGGGCTACACAAGGTTGTGGATCTGCCCTGGGTAGGAGCTCAAAATACTGAACCAAATGTGGTTTCATCATCTGCTCCAACATCAGTCCTGGAACGTAACATCAAGTATCTGGATGATACAATTGCTTCATTGGTTGCACAAAGAGAGACTCTTCGTAGTTTCCTTTCTAGCCAAAAAATAGGAGATTTCGATGGTGCAGAAGAAGAACCCGGGACGATTGATGCAACTGTTGTTGGTGAGGGAGATGATGTTGAAGCTGAAGATGCTGGAGAAAATGCTGGAAAGAAAACCGCTGAAGAATAATCATCGGATTCTCTTATTTTTTAGATTTTCTAATCTATTTTTTGGTTTCTCTAATTTTTCTTTCTTGCAGATTTAGTTAAGACTTAATCAGACTAATTCATATGGTTATATTTCTTATCTTATGATAACCATGTTTTGTTCTGACTGTCTTAATGATTTCAGGGGGAGTTTTGTTTTTTTATCTCTGCATGGGTTTTGGGAAGAAAGACAAAAAGGGGGAGATTGTTAATGTTTACATTGACAATGTGGAGTCAACATTGGACTATCCTTGGTTTTGTGTTTCATACCGGAAAACCTTATTACATAATTTTGGATTATCACTGCATGGGTTTTTGGAAAGAATGACAAAAGGGGGGAGATTGTTAATGTTGACATTGTTGACATTGACGATATGGAAACAGTATCTGAGTCAGCATCATTTGACTCATACTTGTTCCATCCTTAATTTTGTCTTTCAAATCAAAAAACCGTTTACAATATATTATGGCTTTATTTACGAGTGTGCATGAGTTATTTTCGGAATGGATATGATCCAATAAAGTGGAGCTAAAAAGAATGAGTTATTTTCAGAATTGATATGATCCAATAGAGTGGAGGAAATATTTTCGGAATGGATATAGAGCTAAAAAGAATGAGTTATTTTCGGAATGGATATGATCCCGAATGGAATTGCAGCTAGGAACTTCGATCTCGAAGTATGACGACAAACGACGAAAAACGCACATTAGAGTGGCGAACGAGTAGAAAGAAAATGAGAGAGCTCTCACCATATATTTTTGTCAATCTGTTTTAGCCTAGTATTTATCTTCACACTTTTGTATAGAACCTAGTTTCTATACGTATTCTTTGTGTGAAGATCGATTGAGTTCTAATATTCTTCTCTAGGCTAGGTTGACTATCTTTTGATAATTGTTCTTTTTGTAATCCATTCTTTATAGTGGAATTTTGCCCTAAAGGCGTGTAGTAAGTTATTTAACTTGTTGCATTTGCGATTTACTTTTAACTTAGCTATTTCCATATTATTCATCGGGACCCCCCTCTTTCACGGTGATCTTCATGGTCACCCAAGTACTCATCATTTATTGTATCGTCTCCCCATTATCTCCCTTAACAATCCATGATATGCTGTGATACCAATAAATATAAAAGTTTTACCTCAAGTCTATAAACAAAGGTGCTTGTAATAGTGAACGTAGGTCAGTGAAACCAAAAGAATTCTACAATATTGTTGTCAATGTTATGGACGATTATATTTATTATGTGAAAAGACGGACCTAGCGAGACTAAGTTGTAAAGGCCAGTTATTACAAATTGAAAACAAATGTTAATACGTGCAACTAATGCAACTAAACCTTACAAAAAACAAACAGGTTTAAGTAATCATTTATATTAGGTACATGAATGCATCATAGCATCAGAAGCAGTCAGCCGTAGGGTTTGATCATAGTCAACACCAGAGTGACTGCTCTTGATGTTATGTCTCTGAGCTTATTACACAAGATTATTAAATTTCCAGGGAAAAAGAAATTAAAACAAGTCATTATCTAGCAGCAGTAAAAGCTGAAGCCCAGTAATCAGCTCCCACGTTGTCACCGCCCACATCGAGGGTACATTCAACTGGAACTAGACACAGTCCTCTACTTCGTAAGTCCTTTGTTTCTTTTTCATCGGATCCCTAAGATCGACGCAGATTTGCAGAAAACCCTATTAATAATCTGATCTTATAAAAAAGATCCAAGATTAAGATTGCAGAGAAGTTTTCTTACATTGTGCTGTTGGCTCATATTCTTCGATTTGGTAGAATTCAAGTATGGTAAGCTCAATGCCTGCAGCATTATAAGGATATTGTGTGTAATAATATGAGTCTAAGGTGGAAGGATGTGTGTTGTGTTGTGTGTAGGAGAAACGTTACCTCAATTTGATTCTGTAAGAATCTTATGTATCCTATGGATTCTAGCAGTACAGAAGCTGTGTCAGTCTGCAAAAAACAGGCATTCTTTTAGTATACAAAAACATACATGATAGTGATCACATCACACCCCAAAAGAGATGTGTTATCGACGAGAAAATTAGAGTCTGGCCGATTGCGAAAAATTTCGATAAACAAATCGGACAGAAATCACATTGCAAAAATTAATGACGGCATTTACGGCCTAAAAAAATTCTAAAATACTGGAATAAGTCAGTTGAAAAATCTTTCGGACGGCCTTCTCTTAAAAAAAGTAAATGATGTATGTTAATGTTGACATAGGCAATGTGGACTCAACATTTGAGTCAACAGTTGCGATGTTGACATTGACAATGTGGACTCAACATTCCAGTCAACATTGATTGACTCGTACTTAGTCCAACCTTGATTTTGTCTTTCAAACCCAAAAACCGTTTTTCCTATTATTGTGGAGTTTGTTAAATGTGTGCAGAGGCAACATACGTGTTGGACTTGTTCAAACAAGAGTGGAATGAAGTGGAAACTAAATATAGGATGCGTAATCGACCAAGTCAAGATGCTTACTAAATATAGGAGAAGTGGAGCTCGTGGCTGAAGGGGTCGACGCATTATCTCAGACGTGAAGTCATGGAGATCATGGAGAACGTGGGGAGGACGAGAGTCGGAGCGATGAAGCATAGAAATAGAAGACTCCGATCCATAACAGAAAAAACGAGAAAATACGATGAGCGACGAAAGAGAAGAAAACGAAAAAGAGAGAGCTCTCACCATATACTCGTCTTTCTGTTCTTTACCTAGTATTTTTACCTTTTCATAAATCGTAGGTATCTGTGCTAAGATTAGAAGAGTCGTTAGATTATTTACTAGGTTGCGTTTACTATCTTTCGATAGTCGTGTTTTTGTAATCCATTCTTTGAAGTGGAATTTTGCCCTGAAGGCGTGTAGTAAGTTATTTAACTTGCTGCATATTTTAAATCGTGTCTCCATCGTTTTTAACTGCTAAGTTTTGAAACTTTCCGCTGTGCTAAAACTTTATGTTCCTGAATGTTGGTTCAACATTAAGGACAACATTACTGGTATATTTTTAACTTAGCTATTTCCATATCTTTACGGGACCTTTATCCCCCCTTCAAATTGGTATCAGAGCGACCGCTTGATACACTAAGCGTTTTTATCCTAGATATGGATGCCTTAAGCTCAAACTATTTTGGCAAAGTTCCCGTCCTAGACGGATCGAACTACGCCTATTGGAAAATCCGAATGAGACAATGCATAAAGTCGATTGACTCTCGTGCTTGGGATTCGGTTCTTAACGGTTATACCCCTCCTAAAACCCTTCCAGATGCTGATGGAGAAGTATTCGACAAACCTATTGCCGAATGGACTGTTCTTGAAAGAGCAGCAGCCGATTTTAATGAAAAAGCCTTACATGCCGTTTTTTATTCCGTCGATATTTTTATGTTCAAAATCATCCAAAACTGTACCAATGCGAAACATGCGTGGGATATGTTGCAAAGGTATTGTGAGGGTGATGCGAGCGTTAAAGACACAAAGCTACGTCTTTTAAATAGCCAATTTGAAAACCTTCGTATGAAGGACGATGAAGATATTACTACTTACTTCGGAAAACTTTTGAATATCTCTAGCGAGTGTCATAGCCTAGGTGAACCTATCTCTAACAAAGTGTTGAATTCTAAAGCTATCAGGTCACTAACGGAGAAGTTCAACGTGAAGGTGGCAGTTGTAGAGGAAGCCCACAATCTTGCCACACTCGACTTCAATACCCTCATGAACATTATGAAGAACTACGAGATTAATCTCGAGGTTCAGAAAAATGCGACTAGGGGTAAAAGTCTTGCTCTAGTCTCGCAACCATCAGGTGTTGAATCTGATGTTGAGACAGACGATGATGAGGATATGGCTATGATTGTGAGGAAATTCAAAAGGTTACTGAAAAATAAGAGAGAGTTGAATGTTGGTCCAACATTCAAGAATGTACTCAACACTCAAGAGTCTTCATCCGCTCCTAATCGCTCGATCAACAGAAGAAACTCTGCTGATAAAGCGAAAGCCGACAAACTTGACAGGGACTCCGTCCAATGTCATGCTTGTAAAGGCTGGGGTCATTTTGCAAATGAATGTGCTAACACTCTTCGCAGGTATGGAAAAGGATATTGGGTCAGTTTAACTGATGACGAAGATGACGTGCCAGCAAGGAATACGCATCAGGTTGCCAAGTGACTAAAGTTTCAATTCCAACCTTCTCTGACAACGAGGATGAGGATCATCATACTGGATTTAATGCGGTAACAGATGTTGATCCAACATTGGGATCAACATCTGAACACTATATTCTTTTTATTATGATGATTCAAATACTTTTGATGAATCTTGTTAGATGACTCAGGAGATTGTGTAGAACATGCTAAGGATGATGAATCACTGGAAGAAACATACAAACTGTTGTACGTAGAGTGGACAAATCAAAAGAAGGAAATCTCAAAACTAAAGGACTCCGTTCAAGTGTTAACTGAAGAAAATGCAAACAATAAAAAGGTGATCAATGGCTTGCTTGAAGGTATGAGCAAGATTGAAACCGTGCTGACCAGAAAGGATAAAGAGATTGACAAGCTTCAAACTCATGTCAATAAGGCTTCGGACACCTTCTCAAAGATGAACAAAGGTAAGTTCACACTTGATGAGGTACTTTCGTTCGGTATTCTTCTAATCACGGTCTAGGATTCAAGACACATCCTAAAAAGACTAAGCATTCTGCATCCAAGTCCAGATCTAGAAGTTTTAAGTGTCACTATTGTCTTAAACCTAGACATATTAAACTTATTGCTGGAAACTGAAAGATAAGATATCCAAAAAGAAAATGTTGACTGGAAAACCATCCAACATTCGCTCCAACATTGAGAAGTAAGTGTTGAAGAAAATGTCTGGAGGTGGTTCAGACAACATTGGGTCTGGTTTTATGAATCAGAATTCAACTTTTTGGAGTCCATCAGTTCAGAAGAAAGCATGGGTACGAAAATCACCTATTCTTTACAATGTTGTTTACACGTCCTTGAAGGCTAACGTTTCAGGATCTTGGTACTTCGATAGTGGTTGTTCGCGACACATGACAGGTACTAAAGACCACTTGATCGACTACACTCCCTTAAATAACGGTATGGTTACTTTTGAAGGTGGAGCGAAAGGAAAAATTCTAGGACGAGGTAAACTAAATGTGGTTGGTTTTCCTGCTCTAAGGAATGTCCTCCATGTTGACGGCTTGATTGCTAACCTCATTAGCATAAGTCAACTATGTGACGACGATCTTGAGGTAAGGTTTAATAAAGAATGTTGTGAAGATTTTAATGATAAAAATTGTGTGTGATGGCAGGAAGAAGGTCTAGTGATAATTGCTATCAAGTTGGTAATAAAGATGACAGGAAAGAGGTATGTAAGATGTCGAAAACCGAAAATGATATTGTTCTTTGGCATCATAAATTGGGTCATGTCAATTATCGAACCTTAGAACAATTGATTCGGCATGAGGCAATCAGAGGTATTCCCAATCTTAAGGATTGTGGAAAGATTATTTGTGAGCAATGCCTTAAAGGCAAGCAGAAGCATGTCAGTCATAATGTTGACCAACATATTGCTCAACATTTTAGAACTGCCCACTGCTTTCAGCTACTTCACATAGATCTTATGGGTCCTATGGAAGAGACAGCATAGGTGGTAGGAAATATGCATATGTGTTAGTTGATGACTTTTCTAGGTTTTCATGGATATTTTTTCTCAAGGAAAAATCTGAAACTTTTGATTTTTTCAAAACCTTTTGTGCCATGATCAAAAATAACTTTTGTGCACCCATTTTTCGTATTAGGTCTGATCATGGTAAAGAGTTTGAAAATCAATCTTTTAAAGATTTTTGTGACAAAAAGGGTATTATCCATGAGTTTTCTTCTCCTAAGACACCTCAACAAAATGGGGTAGTCGAAAGGAAGAATAGAACTCTTCAGGAGATGGCCCGTGTGATGCTACATTCCAAGAATCTTTCTAAAAGATTTTGGGCGGAAGCATTAAACACGGCTTGTCATATTTCGAATAGAGTTTTCTTTCGTCTCGGGACAAAGAAAACCTCTTACGAGATATTGAAGGGTACGAAGCCTACGGTTAAATATTTTCACGTGTTTGGATGTACATGCTATATGTTGAATGATCGTGAGTATTTGACTAAGTTTGATTCGAAAAGTGATAAATGCATATTCGTGGGATATTCTACTAACAGTCGTGCTTATCGTGTTTACAATCTTAGATTGAAAACTATTCAAGAATCCGTTAATATTGTGTTTTATGATTATGCTGACATTAGTAGAAGTACTCCTCAAGTTGACATTGCAGATGTAGTTCCGACGGTTGTTCCTACAGAGGATCTGAAAGCTAACAATGTTGAGTCAACATCCGGCTCAACATTAGCTCCTGAACAGGACACAGAAGATGAAACTCTAAATGTTCAGAGAGATCCCCCTGCTAGGATTCAGAAGTCTCACCCCTCTGATCAGATCATTGGCAGACTGGATGAAGGAATGAAGACCAGAGATAAACCACGAAGAGATTATAGATCAATGGTAAAAAATGTATGCATGACTTCCGTATACAACGAGGTAAGGTTTAATTGTTTCGTATCTGAACCAAAAAACGTTCTTGAAGCCCTCAAGGACAGTTTTTGGATCAATGTTATGCAAGAAGAGCTTGTACAATTCGATAAAAATCATGTTTGGACTTTGGTTCCACGACCAAGTGACGAAAACGTCATTGGTACTAAGTGGATCTTTAAGAACAAATATGATGAGTACGGAAATGTTATTAGAAATAAAGCTCGATTAGTTGCCCAAGGCTATACTCAAGTTGAGGGTATAGACTTTGATGAAACTTTTGCCCCCGTAGCAAGATTAGAATCTATTAGACTCTTACTTGCTATCGCATGTTGGCTCAACATTACCCTCCACCAGATGGATGTTAAGGGTGCGTTCTTAAATGGTTATATTGATAAAGAAATTTATGTTGAGCAACCGAAAGGCTTCGAAGATCCTTACCATGCTGATCATGTGTATAAGTTACAAAAAGCTCTTTATGGTTTAAAGCAAGCTCCTCGAGCTTGGTACGGTAGACTAACTTCGTTTCTCTTAGATTTTGGATTTGCTAGAGGTGAAGACGATAGAACTCTTTTCGTGAAAAGAGTTGGTAATGATGTTTTAATCTCTCAAATATACGTGGATGATATAGTCTTCGGATCAACATCTCGATTTATGTCGGATGAATTTATCCAAGCTATGAATTCCACATTTGAGATGAGTATGATCGGCGAACTAACATTTTTCCTAGGTCTACAAGTGAAACAAAGCAAAGATGGCATATTTATGTGTCAGGAGAAATACGCGAAAAACACTGTGAAGAAGTTCGGTCTAGATAGTGCAAAGTTAATGCGAACTCCTATGGGGTCTACACAGAAGGTAAGTAAAGATAATGTTGGGGAGAATGTTGACCCAACATTATATCGTTCGATGATAGGCAGTTTATTATACCTTTCTGCGAGTAGACCAGATATAATGTATAGTGTTTGTGTGTGTGCGAGATATCAGGCTTAACCAAAGGTTTCTCATTTTAACGCAGTCAAAAGAATTTTAAGATACGTGAGTGGTACGTGTAACCTTGGTTTATGGTTTTCAAAAGATACTAACATTAATTTGGTTGGTTTCAGTGACGCCGATTGGGCAGGTGATGAAGATGATCGTAAGAGCACAAGTGGAGGGTGCTTCTTCTTAGGTAATAATTTAGTGTCTTGGTTTAGTAAGAAGCAAAATTGCGTTTCCCTCTCTACGGCCGAATCTGAGTATGTGGCAGCAGGAAGCTGTTGTACACAACTCATATGGCTTAAGAGTATGTTGAGTGATTATGGGTTAGAGAGCGAAAACGTGCTTATGTATTGTGATAATCTTAGTGCCATAAACATTTCGAAAAATCCGATACAGCATTCTAGAACTAAGCATATAGACATTAGACATCATTTTCTGAGAGATATAGTTGAAAAAGAGTTAGTGAAAATAGAGCATATAGATACTAAAAATCAATTAGCTGATATTTTCACTAAAGCGTTAGACTTCGAAAGGTTCTCAAGCCTGAAGAAGTCTATAGGTCTCTGTCAGAGTCAATAAATGTTGGTCCAACATTTGGATCAACATTAGCATACTTCATATATGACTATTACTGTTTCGATATTTGATCTAATGTTCTCTTTGTTATTTTCTTGAAATGATTTGACTCACCTAGACCATTTTCTGAAATGACCCACTCCCTAAAGCACTAGTATGCTAATGATCCTTTTCAAGATACAGGTTCAGAATATTAAGATCCTTAGATACACGGCATTCGCGGTGACGATGTATTCTATGCGTGCAAGAATGTCTGAACCTTGATGAACTGGAAATCATTCTAGAGCAGTGTACAATATTCTATATCAATAATAAAGGTGAGATAAGGGCAGAAAATGAAAGAAAAGTGTGATCTAGGGTGTTGAACAGAAAATGAAGGAAGTCGTGTTGAGAATGTTGGGTTAAATGTTGAGCAACATTTGTGACTAGTCATTTTGATCATGCAATATTTTCCGTTTATGTTCTATATGTTATAGATTTTAGGTATACATATAAGTAATATGTCGTGTCTAGTATCTATATCTCTCATATTGCCTTAGAAGAAGATCAGCCATCCTCACTTGGTTCATACGTTCATCGGGATCACCTAAACGGTTAGTGCACTCGATCTCGACTTAATTTTTGTTAAATATTTTTAAATACCACACCTTATCCACTCTCCACATTTTCCTCAACAAATAACGGTTAGAGCACGAATTTTACTCGGAATTAGTAAAAATTTTATTTTTATTATTCTATCAAAGCTCTCTAACGGTTACTTTTTTGACTCCTTCATCACGCAAATTTTTTACCGTTACAGTCATTCACCTATATTTACTCGGCTTGCATCATCTTTCATATCACATTAAACCTATTTGCATTCTATCTGATTTACTCTCTCTGTTTTTCTCTCTGCAATATTAGAATTCTCATTTCAAAAATTTTGCATTCACCCTCTTTCTTCGAGTTTAAATTTCTACTATGGCAAGTTCACCTAACCATGAGTCACAGAATGTTGATACAACATCTGGCGAGCCTTTAATCGAGAAAAACCCATTAGCTATGGTGATTTATGGGACACCGTTGCCTATTGAAGCCGCGTCGCCTGTACACAACGCTGCTGCTACACCATGCTCAACGCCTCCGTTGAGTTCGTCATCAGACGATGACAACATTCTGTCACGTGACGAATCAGAAAGCTCAGATGAAGATTTCAACCCTATTTTGGTAGAGTCTACAACAAGTTCTGAAGAGGAAGAAGAAGAAGAAGGTGAGAAAGAAGAGGAAAAAGCTGGAGAAGAAGAGGAAGAAAATTTTCTGATACGGAACCGTTGTGTAAAATACTCAACCAACTAAAGCAGAAGATAAGGAAGAGGCCACCGAGTCCAAATCCTCGACCCACGAAGAAGGCAAAGGTTGCAGATCCTGCTCCACAAGAGGATCCTGCACCTATTGATGTTGATGTTGAACCAACTCCACCCTCAACATTTCCGGCAGATGATGATCTGCCCGAAGGCTCAGACTGGGAGATCACTCAAACTCCCAGGAAGTTCTACTCCAAGAAACATGAAGACCTATGGTCCTCCTTCAACTCCAGAACTCTTCGAGTTGAAAGGATCATAGATATTAACAGCTTCAGGAAGTATGGCATGCTTCAGTTCCTGGAATCCCGACATTTGGGGAAGGCGGTTAGATGTATGGGGACCTATTCCGACATAGTTGTCCGCGAGGTATACGCTAATCTCTCTCCTTCCTTTAATGAGCCCAACTCTAGGAAGTATGGTAAGATTTTCTTGCGCAATAAGCTATATGATTGTTCTTCCCGGCTTATCAGCGAACTCTTAGAAACCCCAGAAGTAGACCATTTTAGTGAAAGAGATATAGATGAGGTTGTCACTTTTATTACCGGGGGTAGGATTACGAAGTGGGAGAAGAATTTTTCTGCCACTTTCTTGACCTCACTCTACTCTGTGCTATTCAAAATTGCTATATATAATTGGTTGCGTACGGCAAACGATAGTAGAGTGACTGAGTCAATGGCACAACTCTTATATGCTTTGGGTAATAATCTCCCCATCAATTGGGGAGAGTACATTCTCAATCAAATTGCTTACCAAGAAGAAAGAGTTGGGCGTGGAATTCTCCCTTTCCCCTCCGTCATTTGGTCGGTACTACTTCATGGAGGATTCAAGCCACTGAGAAGAGACTATGTCGAGCACAAGAAGTCACCATTTACCATCTCAATCCACCATGTCACGGGGCACAACAAAGTGATAGATCTGCCTTGGATTGGAGCTCAGGATGTTGATACCAATGCTGGTTCAACATCATCCTCAACAACCAACCTGGAGAAAGAGATCAAGTGTCTTGACGACACTATAGCCTTTCTGATGAGTCAGAGGGAGATTCTTCGAGGTTTGCTCTCTTCCCAAAAAGGGGGAGATAAAGCTGGTGCAGAGGAAGGAGCTGAGCAAGGTGCTGACGTGGATGCTGGAGCTGGAAGTTCAAACTCAGGGGGGGTTGTTGGAGCTGCTGGAGCTAAGGAAACTGCTGGGGCTAGTGCTATGGATGAGGAAGCTGGTGATGCTGCTGGTGCTGTTACTGGTGAAGAGGAAGCTGCTGCTGGAATGGATGCTGAAGCTGAAGCTGAGGAGGATGCTGCTTCAGATGACTCGATTATGAGTCTTCAGTTTTAGCATGTCTATGTGCTTGACTGATTTTCTGTTTTTGCATGCAGACCTTGTTTTGTTTTTGTGTGTGGTTTTTCTGTTTTGCAGATGTGACCAAAAACCTCTTTAATGGCTATGTATTAATGCTCTAATATATTAATCCATTTTGTGTTCTAAGTTACGTGTTGCTTTCAGGGGGAGTTATTTGGATTTCACTGGATTGGAACTTCGTTGGATTTAGCTCTGCACTGGTTTTGGGAAGAAAGACAAAAAGGGGGAGATTGTTAATGTTGACATAGGCAATGTGGACTCAACATTTGAGTCAATAGTTGCGATGTTGACATTGACAATGTGGACTCAACATTCCAGTCAACATCGATTACCTCGGACTTAGTCCAACCTTGATTTTGTCTTTCAAACCCAAAAACCGTTTTCCCTATTATTGTGGAGTTTGTTAAATGTGTGCAGAGGCAACATACGTGTTGGACTTGTTCAAACAAGAGTGGAATGAAGTGGAAACTAAATATAGGATGCGTGATCGACCAAGTCAAGATGCTTACTAAATATAGGAGAAGTGGAGCTCGTGGCTGAAGGGGTCGACGCATTATCTCAGACGTGAAGTCATGGAGATCATGGAGAACGTGGGGAGGACGAGAGTCGGAGCGATGAAGCAAATAAATAGAAGACTTCGACCCATAACAGAAAAAACGAGAAAATACGATGAGTGACGAAAGAGAAGAAAACGAAAAAGAGAGAGCTCTCACCATATACTCGTCTTTCTGTTCTTTACCTATTATTTTTACCTTTTCATAGATCGTAGGTATCTGTGCTAAGATTAGAAGAGTCGTTAGATTCTTTACTAGGTTGCGTTTACTATCTTTCGATAGTTGTGTTTTTGTAATCCATTCTTTGAAGTGGAATTTTGCCCTGAAGGCGTGTAGCAAGTTATTTAACTTGCTGCATATTTTAAATCGTGTCTCCATCGTTTTTAACTGCTAAGTTTTGAAACTTTCCGCTGTGCTAAAACTTTCTGTCCCTGAATGTTGGTTCAACATTAAGGACAACATTACTGGTATATTTTTAACTTAGCTATTTCCATATCTTTACGGGACCTTTATCCCCCCTTCAATGTAAATAAATTTCGATCGAAATACAAAATCGGGAATACGTATTTCGACCAGCTTTTCCATTTATGCTGTCGTGGAAATTTAATTTATTCGACGCATTTGATGTTGGTAAAAATGTCCGCTTTATTTGACCGGATATTTCTCTAGAATCAAGTTTGGAATGCACTTTTGAAAGACAATATTTCGTCTCGAGATAAGACTAGAGAATAAATATTCTGATGTGTGTTTATAAATTCAATGGCATTATGTTGTATGTCTCGCCACTTATTTATAATCCAAGATTTGACCAGTTGTGTCAATTCGTCATTGGACACAACACCTTTAATGTTGGTGTCTGTTTACCAACAGATACACCTTTTCGAACAAACATACCGTTTAGGGTTTCTGCACACCCTTTCGGGTGCATGCGACAGCGGGTGGATGCATGCTGTGAGGGTGGTGCCCCTTCAGGCCGGGGCGCAGTCCCCTTGACCCCCGCTTGGTTTTTGTTCCGAAATAAACGTTTTCGGAGCATGCACTCCGCACCGCCTAACTCGTATACGCTTTATTCCCAATTATACTAAAATATATAACATTTGACCGTCTAATTTCTTCCCTCTTTAGAGGAAATTTAAGTAAATGCCTCCGTCCATATGAATTTTTAAAAAATAGCCTCCAATTGTATATAAACTATTATACCCTTAATAATCGTGACCCACATAACAGGAATAGTTAAAAGCGACGCATTGTGACAATGGATACTATGAGATACAACGAGTATTCAGATAGTTGAGTACCCTATTTGTATAGCTGAGTACCCACTGTGCTGTGACATTGGGTACTCAGAGATACAACGGGTACTCACAGAGCTGAGTACCCTTTTTGTATAGCTGATACCCACTGTGTTGTGACAGTGGGTACTCAGAGATACAACGGATACTCAGAGAGCTGAATTTAGAGATGAGTACCCGCTGTAGAGTTGAGAACCCAGTTGGACCATGCTGGAATTGATAGTTCTCAGCTATATAACGGGTACTTAGCTTTGATCTCAACTCCGAGAACCCTTTATATAGCTGAGAACCCGTAAAAAAATTATTATATAAGGATTTGAACCCGCGACCTATCATTTAGTGACTGACTACACAACCATTGTACTACGACCCACCTTTCTGCCCTTAAACGCATCGCGTTTGACTAGTGCTACTTGTTGAGTACAATGTAAAATGACAAAAGTACCCTTAAAATTAGGGTCATTTGACCAATTTTCCTCAACAAGGCTATTTATTATTTTTTTTTTTTTGGTCAAAAGTCATTTATTAAAAGAACCCCTTTTTAGTGTCACGGTGGTTTTGGAAGAAGAATTCTAATTATCATGTTGAAGCTAGAGAAAGTAAGGGGCTTCTAGACATGACATATAAATTCATAATAATGCTGCAATATTATTCTGAATAGCACGTGCACGCATGGACCATATATATATATAACATTCTTGAATGAATATTACCTTGCCGAATGGGGAAACAAGCTGGTGAAGAGCAGTAATTCTGTCACCCAATTTCTCCTTCCTCACCTGTTTAATTTACAGATTTCAAATATATATATTGTCATGTGACTATATACTTTTGATTTTAAGAATCAAATTTAACAATAGCACTTTAATCTCTCTTTTAGTGTGTGTGGACGAGAGAGGAAGGCCTAAGGAATATAACCGCCTATGCGAAACGACAACCGTAGGAAGACAAAAGCTATAAGCCGAAAAACGAAAAAGAAGCGATGAGTTGTTATTACATTGATTTAATGATTTGCTTTAAGTTAATTAAAATTACAATTATACCTTGAAGGTCGACGACTGATCTTGAGAATGTGGAACTATTCTAGCTTTCTTGGTTGACCCACCTGTGGCGTTGCTTTTGCACTGAGTGAGAGAGAGAGAGAGAGAGAAATGGAAATGGAATGATTCCAGTGAACATTTCGGGAATATTATTGCTAGTTTAAGTAATATAAGTATCAAACCTTTATTAAAAAAGAAAATGAAAAAGCAAAGAAGATAATTGAAAATTTGAAAATTGATCACATACCTCAGGTGAATAAGGAGATTCCTTTCGTGGGCGCTTGAGATTTGATGATATATGAGCAGAATCATCTTCAAGCTTGTTCGAATAACTGGTGAAAACACCTGACTTTGGATGAGAAGAATGCAAATGAATCGATTGATGATGCCAATAATTTTTGCCCTCGATTGGTAGTATTAATCCTGGATTTAGAGGGATGTTATTGTTTTCTTGCATCATATGGATCCTCGAACTTTGTTTATATAACTCCTCGTCGTCAAACGTTAATCCTCCTCTGCACAGTTTCCATGCCAAAGAAGAATCAATATATAGCTTCCACAAACCCTAACAATGGCTTCACAAAAATATACAAGTGATGCCCAAGGAAGTTCCTTGACACACAAATATACTTGTAAGTACGTGCAGCTTATGTATTTTGTTGCTATAGTCCACAAATCGACCAAAGAATGAAATAGTTTGGAGAGAGAGAGAGGTGTACACGACGAGAGCTTGGCTCCATGATTGTGGAATATCATTACTATTCCATGAAGTCGAAGCAATAGGATTGGAATCTGTGAAGTGGTGGTGATTATACGGATGATGGTGTGTGGTGGGTGGTGGCCTCATGCTATTGCTAATGCTCCACCACCTTGGATTGCTTGAAGCCGCCGTTGTTGAGCTCTGCATAAAACCTAAATATTGATTAATCATTTATTTCAAACTGATTCACAGATATTTCGTATTGTTTTTTCTAGGCAACCTCAAGTTGATGACATCGTAATAATGATGATGAGTGTCTCTCCCTTTCACTTTCTCACTTGACTTTTTAGTTTTGTCTTCGACTTCCACTTTCACTTCTCTTTTCCTTTTCTTTACCTCTCGAGCTTTGTAGGGGCCTTTTTATTAGAAGTCTTCTCTACCCTTGATTAAGTAGGAGAAGTTATTTTCATTCGTCCTACATTTCTGTATTAGATTTATTTGTCATAATATGAAATATTTCAAAAGATTTTTTTTTTATGAAATTTGTTTTTAAAGAAATTTTGTTTTTAATTATCAAAGTTTAATTGATTACGAGTTGAGATCCTCTATCCCACTCTTCTTACGTGTTACTTTGTGTGCCACTTTACAAAAATATCATTAGATCTTGCTCCGACCAATGTTAAAATACTCGTAAATACCATTGCACTATAAATATTATTATACTGAGTGCTTAAACACAAAAAAATCAATATTAGATATTTTTCTTTATCATACATATCAATATTATATATATTTTCATCTATCATACTATTGTGTGCCACTTTACAAAAATATCATTACAACTTGCTCCAACCAATGTTAAAACATCCATAAATATCATTGCACTATAAATATCATTATACCGAGTGCTTAAACACAATAAAAATATAGTATGATAGAGAAATATATATATATATATATAATATTGATAAGTATGATAAAGAAAAAAATGTAACATTGATGTTTTTTTGTATGTTTAAGCACTCGGTATAATGATATTTATGGTGTACTGATATTTGTGGATGTTTTTAACATTGATCGGGACAGTGTGTAACGATATTTTTGTGACACAAAAAGTGGCACACATTAGTGGGATAGATGATCCCTACCCAATACTATGAATGTTGGAATTAAAATATTATGCATTCTCTAAAAACATAAAATTTTAACCTTTAGGTGAAATGAACATTTAATATGCTACTAGAGCTCAGGTAAAAAGGTCATCCGTAAAAATTTCCACGACCACCCAAGAAGGAAAAGTTTCACGTCTAAGCTTAGATAAAAGAGAATCTAAACGAGCGGGACATGTACGAAAAAAATATATAAAGCTAAAATGTGACCTCTTTGCAAACTTAAATTTTTAGGTGGTGCAATGTTTTAATAATCACAAGAAATAAGCTTGTGCGATAGAATGTTTTATTTGTTTATCTAGTTTTTTATATATATATGATTTGCGATCAGCTACTACTAAGATAACAACAACAATGCATGTTGGACCTTTGCGTTTGCAAACTTCCATGTGTCAGGAATAATCCATTCAAACTGAAGAATGTTTCTTGATTAAATTAACATCAGTTAACCATATTAATTATTTAAATTATTATTATTCGATTCTTAACTGCTGTTGCATTAGTAAGAGATGAGAATAAAAAAATCAAAAAATATTATATTATAATGAAACTGGAGATGAAGAGAATAGATTTGCATTGATTAAAATCCGTTTAAAGACAAGGAAAGTTCATTCTTTCTATTCTTATAATTATTATCATTATTATTTAAATTTCAGACTCAGCTTTGTCGCCACTGCATCTTATTCCAAGAATACAAACCTTTCGTATTTGTCGGACTTTTTTTTATTTATAATTTATATTTGCTATTGTTATGATAAATTACTAGTTAAGTTTCATGTGCTAATCTGTATTGATTGCCAAAGAGTCTGATGAGGGATAGATTTTTACTTATTACTTTGTTTTTAAAGAGTTCCGAAGCTGGTTTATATCAACAATAACAACATGTACAACAACAACAACGTACAACAACGATGACACAACAATAATTCTAATAGTGTTAGATATCTAAGTTTTGGTGATTGAACTGAGTACTGGAGAAGAGGGCGAGTATCGGAGCAAGGAGATCAAGGAGTCAAAGCAATGACTGAAAAGACTAAAAGCGACAAAGTAGCATTAAATGCGAAATTGCAATGAGTATTGGAACTGAGAGATACGATCACCCAAAGTGGCAAAAATCAGTACTCAGACACAGAGCAAACACTGGATGCAGCAGGACCCAAAAGGAGAAAGGGAGTTAATGCTGCTGAAGCCAGTTCAAACGCTTAAGACACAACAGCTACTTTCAAGGGCAAGCGCTATAAGTAGCCAAGGAGCTGAACGAGAATATTACGAGACAAGTGAACGAAACACAAGTGAAAAGCAAATGTGCTAGCTGTAATTTCTGTGTATGTTTTAAAGACTTGAGTGTTTAGAACACTTGTAAGTAAATGAGGGTAAAAAGCAGTTGTTAGTGTAGAAGTATAAGTTAGACGTAGCTGCGGGTTTGTACTTGTGTAAATTAACCATACTTCTAAGGGATACCTTCCATGCGGGAAGATGGGTAGACGTAGGAGTTCATTAATACTCCGAACTTCCATAAACAAATAATTGTGTGTTTTTTAGAAACAAACTCAAACACTAATACACACCGGTACTAAGTAGTGATCACTTTCGCGTTACTACTATAAGATTGAGAGGAAATTAGTTAGGACCGAAACACACTTAAAGTACCGAATAAAAATGGTACTCACAGTTAGTCAAAAAGCCAAAATCTATAAGATATGTGAAGCCAAGGATACACTCTTCAAGACCTTGGATACCTCGACAAGTAATGTTGTGCAAGACAACAAGCGAAGTATGGACAAAACTATGCAAGATATGTGAAGGAAACGACCAAAACGAGGGAAAACAAACTCGTAGTGGCCATTCAAAAGTACGACTCCATCAAGATGAAGTCAGGGGCAATGATGGAGTTCGAAGACCGATTCACTACCATTATCAATGATCTCTTAGCACTCGGGAGGACCACTGATAATAGATACAAGGCCATTAAAGTTATAAAGGCGCTTCCCAAGGAATGCGACGTCAAAACAATGACCATGAGGAAGTTAGGATCTCAGCAAATTACAGCTGTATGATATCTTTGCCAACCTCAAGGCCTACGAATTTGAACTACAAACTCGCATGAAGGAATCGGTCCCCATGCAACCATTGAAGGCACTAGCAGTCGCCGAAAGCACATCCAAGTCCGTAGACGACTTGATTGAAGAGGCTATGACACTCTTCATCAAACATTCCGGACGGTTTATGAAGAGAAACAAGCCCTCTTACTCAACTCAGATGGGTAAGAAAAATGTTACAAAAGACAAACAAAAGAATGATGTCTGTTTTACTTGTGGCAGGAAAGGACACTTCATTGCCGATTGCAAGAAGCCCAGAAATTATAGGGGCAAAGACGCAAATAAGAAGAAGTTCAGACGAAAATATAAGGTCCTCATTGTAGAGGACAACAAGACAAAATGGGCTGAAACCAACTGTGAAGAGTCGGAATCAGAAGACGAGTCAAGCGACGGAGATATCGAATGTCTGATGGCAGATGTCGATCACGATGAGGTATTTTACTTTTCATAGCCTGAATTTTCTCATGAAGATCTTGTACAAGTTTTTCATGAAAGGACAAAGAATATCAAACGCTTGTCATCCAGATTAAGAAAAGACACAAATCGGTCCCAACAGTCACCGGTACTGCTGAAAGTAAGGATATCGCCGAAGCCCAGGCAGAGGTGATCTCACTTAGGGTTGAGAACGAGATCCTCAAAGAGGACTCTAGAAAGATGAAGTTCAAAGCCCGAGACTTAGATAAGATGTTCCCATCCTTGACAGAATCCTCAAGGAAACTTGAGTAGTTACAAGGGATGTTGAAAAATCCTAGCGACAGGACTGGATTAGGATATACTCAAGAGTCACAAAACACCATACTCGACTCCAAAAGTTCCATTAAGTTTGTCAAACCCTCCAACACAGAGGATGTATCTAAACCTCGGTACTCACCCACTGAGGTTAGAAGTAGATATGGGCTTGGCTACAGACCAAATACCAAAAGCTCCATCGATTCTTGTCTCGCGACCTTCTTAGACAACGAGCACGAGATCTTCATCGATGATGTACGTGAGTTTTACACCAACGCCATCATGCCATCATCAACCTCCGTGGTTTTGGTCGCCAGAACCAACCACATTGAGATCACCAAGGACTGGTTCGTCGAAACCTTCGACTTACTATCGTGAGGACCGCGCAACGTTGTGGTAAGGGGATGCCATCAAAATCCACATGTCCATCACTGGGACCAAATTCAAGGACTGAAAAGAAGACGTTACTCTAGCCCACGTATCGTCTTCTACATGACATTGTGGCAAAAGGGCCGCTTGGGAAGGTTGGAGCGTTCGATATGTTGACCGATGAAAAGATCGACCCCATGACGACCATGATGACCCACGTTGAAGTGGATTGGGGCACGATCGTCTTCGAAGCCCTCAAGAGCGTGGTGAAGACGAAGAATCGTGTGTTCAAGAAATTCGGTCCCCAAGTCACAAATATGTTGACTAAAAAGCTACACGGGGACAATTTCTCGATAATGGCATGCAGACACGCGCTCTCTGATGAACTAATCATCGGCATCCATTCAGTATCGGAGGTGGTCCTGCCCTCTCTACAAAAAGAGACCAAGAGGCCAGCTTTAATTGACCCTGCCACCACCACCATCGACCAAGCATAGTAGCCTTCAAATAAGAAGAAGGGTGCCTCAACTACAACTGCTTCTTCATCACCACCAAAAGCTACCAAAGAGAAGGCAGAAAAGAAGATGAAGCTACTAACTGCGCCACCACAGTCAGCTTCGGTCCCTGAGGCATAATCTCATCTGCCAGGACCGAGTCAGCAGAGGCACAAGATCCGCACATCCTCCGCCGAAGAAGAAGTTGCGAAAACTCGGAGACATGCCTGCTGCGATAAAGGCACCCCAAAGTGATGAATGGGCAGCATGTACGGTCCTCAGAGAGATCATTCATAAGCTTGCAGTTGATATCAATCTAGTGCGGGGATCGAAAACATCATCGATAGTGAGCCTCCTCTAGAGATTCCGTTAGGGGGCGTTGAAGAAGTCGCAGCTCCCCAAGAGGGCCCAGTACAACCAAACATGGTTGAGGACTGACCTGTGATGACAGAAAGGCAAATTATACCTGCCATCGTCATCAAGAAACCATCTGATGCCTCAACAAAGAAGAAGCAACGTGATGGAGGCAAAGGCAAGAAGAAATCCAGTCCTCCAAAGTTATCATACGGCGACGTGGTGATGAACGCAATTGAAGAACAAATTAAGAAAGCCACGGCCACCATTCAAGAATATGAGGACTGGTGGGTTGTACGCATGGGCATGCCATTGGCCAAGATTTCAAAGAAGAACAATGTACATGCCATGATCACTGAGAACCGGCTGATGATGCAGTTGGGACTAGAGTCCGTCATGACTCATCCAAGAACGCAAATTGCTTGAAGTGCAAATGCGATAGAAGGAAGTGGCCAACATCCTCAGAAGACCAACTATGATCCTAACTCTCGGGATGCCCGTCGCGAAGTCAGTGCTGAAAAGACTTCGTGCTGACAAGGCGGGACTTGAGTCACGACTAAAGGCCATTCGAGAGGAGCTTAATGCGCGGGGACCGCTTAACTCGTGGCTCTTAGAACCTTCAAGACCGGACTCATTAAAACTTCTCAAACGCCGATCGTCAGTCCCAAAGTTGGAGCATCGCCATCACAATCTACAATGGCGCCAAATTCGGTCTTTGTACTCATCCCTGAAGTCACGCTGAGACTTTCCAGCCATCCAGTGAAGCAGAAATATCAGCTCCACTTTTGCTAGAGACTACGGAAACAGTCCAGTCCCCGCCAATAACTTCTCAGGTTCTACAACAGGAAATAATCCGAGATGTTATTGCTGAGGAATCTGATCCTCAATAGTCGCTGCCCAGACACTCATCTCCACCGCCACAACAAGACGTCGCGGTCCGCGAAAATGCTCCACCAGAGGACTTAACTCAATAAACACCACACGAAGAACCTGTTGTGGAAACCGTTGTCGAGGAGCCCAACATGGAAAGAGCGGTGACGCCCAAACAGCCTAATCTTCCTCCCACATCTTTAAAGTCCCAAGAGGTACCCGATGTCGGTACCTACGGGACCAGAAATATCGTCTATGTGCGCCGCACCGATAGAGAACTGGCAAAGATGAGACGAAAACTTTGCCAAGCTAATAAGGACCATGGGACCGTTTTGCAGCAAGTGGATGCTATTGTTGCAAGCTAATCAGAACTCAGTGTCGGGCTCTCAGAAGTTAAGAAGAGACTGACGCAGGAGATGCAAGTGATCTCAGCTCAACTGGGTGCGGTTGTGGAGCATCTATCCGCACAAGGCAATATCAGAGTTGTGATTGCCAAAAAGGGGGAAGGAAAGGGCAAGGCCGCCGCATCAAAAAGCTGATACTTGACTCTGAGACAACAAAGACGATACCTAAAAGAGTCAGAACCTCAGTCTCAATTGCCGATCCGTTGTTCCAGGAACCAAGCTTCACCAAAAGCGGTGATGCTCGAGAAAAGCTATTGCTTTGGTGATCCCTGATTACCAGCTTCATCCAATCGGGCCCGTGGAAGGTACGGAGGCCCGAGGACCCTTTGAGCGCATGTATCCTCCACGAGTGCTAAGGGACATTGTGGAAAACCTCACTTCACAACTCCTGAAGCTCGTACGTCTACATGATATCAAGACGGCTGCTTATGGAAGAGCCTTGACGCAAAAGGAGCTGGACAAACTCGCTAAGGAAAGTGAGGAAAAGGCGTGAGGTCTGAAGGAGCTTTCTGGCGGAAGTTTTGTCAATCACCAAAGAGGGAGAAATTGTAAGATATCTAAGTTTTGATGATTGAACTGAGTACCGGAGACAAGGGCGAGTACCGGAGCAAGGAGGTCAAGGAGTCAATGCAAGGACTGAAAGGACTAAAGGCGACAAAGAAGCACTAAATGTAAAGCTTCAATAGTACTGGAACTAAGAGATAAGATTATCCAAAGTGGCGAAAATCAGTACTCATACACATAGCAAACACTATATGCAGTAGGACCCAAAAGGAGAAAGGGAGTTAATGCTATTGAAGCCAATTCAAATGCTCAAGACACAACGGGTACTTTCAAGGGCAAGCGCTATAAATAGCCAAGGAGCTGAACGAGAAAAACACGAGACAAGTGAACGAAACACAAGTGAAAAGCAAACGTGATAGCTGTAATTTATGTGTATTCGTTAAAGACTTGGGTGTTTAGATCACTTGTAATCAACTGACTGTAAAAAGCAGTTGTTGGTGTAGAAGTATAAGCTAAACGTAGCTACAGGTTTGTACTTGTGTAAAGTAAACAATACTTTAAAGGATATCTTCCTTGCGTGGAAGAATGAGGACGTACGAGTTCATTAATAACTTCCATAAACAAACACTTGTGTGCTTTTTACAAACAAACTCAAACACTAATAAACACCGATACAAAGTAGTGATCACTTCCGCGTTACTACTATAAGATTGAGAGGAAATTAGTTATGACCGAAACGTACTTCGAGTATCGAATAAAAACGGTACTCACAGTTAGTCAAAAAGCCAAAAATCTATAAGTGTTCATTCACCCCATCCCCCCTCTAAACACTATATAACCGGTCACAATCCTATCAAATAGATTCGCATTTCTGAGTTATTTAGATCCGTGTTTAAAAAAAATCATTTCTGAATTTCCAATAAATTCTAACAGATTTCGAATTTAATTCTAAATAGAATTATGTTTGAACTGAACATGAATCCAAATGGGATTCATCGAAAAATCACGAATGTTCAGGTTAACAGATTAGTCGAAGAGGTATTTCTCTAGTTGGTTTCGATTCCTATAAATAGTGGATTTTTCCATCATGGAACTTAAATACTTTAGAAACCACAAGCATACACAGTATCCTGGGAAGCAGACGATCTTGGAAAGAAGACGTTCATCAAACCACAAGCACGATCGTGAGGGAGCAAACCTATCCAAACGGAATTGTGTTTTACACAATCTTCGAAACTTCCTTACGAGAAAAATTGCTTCGTCCGTCATCTATACATCACTCGACCAACAATCTTAAAATAGATACGAATAAGATGTCTAACAACGAAGAGGATACCACCGTTGTTCTCCCCACCATTGCACGTGCTACGAAGCGACCTTTCCCTGCCATTTAGAGAAGTCGGAAAAATTTGCGGGAATTGCCTCAACATTCAGAATATGACAACAAAAGATGTTCTACATGACCACGTTAAATCCGGTGACAGAACTGAAAGAAGTGGATCCCAAAGTTCCCGAAAGTGAGTAGAGTGTTGAAGTTTTAATGTCGACGCAAGGAAACATTCTAGTTTTTATGCCTTAATTACATCTTGAATGCGACGTACGAGACTTTATACAATGAATGTTATGGAGTGAAAACGGCCAAGGGAACTGTGGAATACGACTAAGGGAACCGTGGAAATCATTAAACCGTAAATATCAAATAGAGTGACGACCCAAATAAATTTATTGTCGAACAGATCTCGATTATAAAATGATCAATTCCAAGACTGTTATCAGCTAGTTGCAAGAAATTCGATTGATCTTAGACGTTAAGAATGATCTTCAGCGAATCATTCTAAGTGACAACGATCATTTCCATATTCTTCCAGGGTTTAACTTGAAATCATCGAAGAGATATAGAATAGTTGTTTCATTTGATTTAGAATTATAACAAGCACATATGGACAAAATTTATAAGATTAGATCACTTAGTATACATGTTTTCGTTTTTGGGTCACTATGTTCGATAATTGCAAAAATAGGTAAATAACTTTATATGTCAAAACAATTGGGTCATGTTTTCAATTTTAGATCACCAAGTATATATTTTTCGATTTTGGTCACTATATGTTTCAATTTTGAGTCACTATGTTTACAAAGTGAGTTACCAAATGAGTGATCCAAAATTGAAAAATGTATACTTAGTGACCCAAAATCGAAAATTATACACTTAGTGACCTAAAATTGAAAACATGACCTAAAATTGTTTTGACATACAAAGTTGGTTACCTATTTTTGCAATTATCATACATAGTGATAGTGACCCAAAAACGAAAATATGTACATTTACTGACCTAATCTTATAATTTTTCCGGTACATATCCTATGTATAAGTTTTAGCTTGGACCAATAACAATAATAAAACTGTAGTAGCTTTTCATCCGCAATTGATGTAATAAATCGAGACATCTGAAAGTAGCACAGCTTCAGATCATAAATACAACATCCGCGGAGAACGAAACACTACAATTTTTCTTTGCGCATACATAAAAGACTAAGCTTGCTACATCAAATGACTGAGAAAATACAAACACAAAAGCATTAAATTCCAAATTTAATTTACTACTCGTTTAAGGTTTTGTCAATTTGGAGCAACCTTTGGGACACTATATAACATATTCGTTTTGGTAAATTAAGAGACAAGTTAATCACTCATCTGGTAATAACTCGGAGACTATTATCTTAATCGAGGCACAAGCTGCCACGAGATCGGATTCCGTGTGGGCTGCGGAGACGTACAGCCTAATCCCAGCAGGTAAATTGCATCTGTCAAGAGTTGATCTCTTCGATGTTGCTACGAAAACTGAGTGCTCTTTCAAGACCTAAACATGTGTGTTAAGACAAAAGAATGTTATTGTATTTATGTTAAGTACAAAATTGTTACACTTTCGAAGATTTGTTTGGCCCACTAACCCGGTCCGCAATGTCCTGAAGCACCTGGAGATCACCTTTGTAGGATCCCGTGGACTTCTTCAGTTTGAGAAAAACTATGGGCGATTTTATATCGCTCGCTATCTCAAGACCTTGTAAACCTGCTAAGCCTGAATTTTTTCACAAGATATTAATTAAACTCGAAGTATTTTAAAGAGACATTAAAGCTTAAAGAAAAGTAGATACAGCATAATGTAAACGAAACCTTCGTGTAAAGTGGAAATATTCTTGTGCAATTTCTTGATAAGTTCCGGATTTTCTTCCAAGACATCGATGGCTGTGATCGCAGCACTTGCCAGATACGGTGGCAAAGAGGCAGAGAACACATACCCCGAGCTACTCAGACGCTGATTTGAGAACAATGTTCACATAACAATTCTTGATACATTTCATATATACATAGGTGGTAATTATAAAAGCAGTTTTTTTTCCTCTCTAAATGGGATAACAAGTTTTAAACAATATTTTGAAATGCTGAGGATATGCTTACTTGGTGGTCAATTACTCTTGCACTCCCTGTGCAAAACCCCCCTTCAGTGGCCAATGAATTTCCCATCGCAGCGGTTATTATATCAACCTTTTCAATCTGAATTTCGAGCATGCATCGTAGGCACACGTTTGATAAATCTATGTTAAATCAGAGTATGTAGACTTACCGGAACTTGACAGTGCTCAGTTAAACCTCTACCAGCAATCCCAAGAACACCCAAAGAATTGCTCTCATCCAAGATTACACGAAAACGATACTTTTCTTTCAATCTGATGACTTCATCTAATGGAGTGATTTGGCCAGAGTTCTGGAATGGGAAAATATAGCCAACAAGAAAAACCAAATGAATTTTGTGTATTGGGATATATGTAATGTGTTAATCGTGAGTAAATGTAAACTGCAAGAGTTCATTGTTGGGAAATCAATGACAACTTTTTGGTGTACATCATTGAATCCATTAGCTACTTCAAAGTAAGATACAATGTTGTGCTTGCTTCATAAATTGGAAATAAAGCCACACATCAGCATCAATATATTGACTAGGAAAAATAGCGTGTAGTATGTCCTTGTACTTACAGAATGACGCAAAGTAATCTTTAGCTTACTATGTATAATTGTCAAATTTTTCAAATGTAATTTTGGCAGAACTGATATCTGAACTGCGGCAAATAATTCATTTTCTCACTATATTGTATAGGAAATCGAGGACAGAAACAACATTTTGCCTTCTTTTTTCTCAACCAAATCTGAAATCTCGGGAACCAATGAAACATAAAAACCATTCAAGAAGACAAGGATAATAATCACAACAATACCTGATAAATAGCTTCCACAACGATGTAGCGCCTCAACTTTTTGGCCCGGTTGTTATCATGAGTAACCTTTTCCAGAATATTTTGCAGAGATTGCATATCATTGTGCTTGAAATAAATAATTGTACTCCTTGAGAGCTGAAGGCCATTTTGTATTCCCCAGTGGACACCTTCATCACTGGACCAGTAAATAAATTAGAAACACTAAGGCCAATACAAGTATTGCAAGAATTTCATACCAAAAAAAAAGTATTGCACAAATGATAAAAAAACAAAAATATATATGATCAAGAATGGCAAATGCAACAGATTATCCAAACGGAATTTCTGGGGAATTTGAATTTGCGTTAGTTGAACAAATTCACAAATGAGGTAGAGCAGATGTCAACTTCTATTTGCTCTACAAAATAATCTAACAAAAAGAAGTAGCACGATTGCCAATGGAAATAAAGACACTATTTATCAACAAGTGAAGAATAATAATACGTACGCAACAACAATATCGCCCTTTTTGCAAAATGCAGGAATGGTGCTAAACATCGTCGAAAGTCCATAAGAATATAGGATTGAATCGGGAGTTCCAAGAAAGTTCGATATTTTGGCCTCGCAATCAAGATGAACATCTGCGCAATTTGAAACAACATTAGGAATATTGTCATAATAGTTGTGATCTACAAGGTTAGAAAAACAAATATGATAAAATCTGTATTATTATCAGCCATACCAATCGTTCCATAGAATCCACGGGGGCCACAAGACCCAACACCGTATTTTTCTAGTGCTTTCGTACAGGATTCCTGTTTTTGAAGTAGTTCTGTGAGTTGCAGCGAAAAGAAGACAATTGTAAATAAAAAGAATGAGGTATACAGATGACTTACTAATAGCTTTTCATGACCTAGAAAGCCAAGGTAATTTGCTGAAGAGAAATTTATAACATCTTTTCCATTAATAGTTGTATGCGGACCTGCAGCACTGCATGAATGAATTCACGAGTTGAGCCAAAAATCTATGACGCATGCACCGGCAATTTTTTCTTGCAAAAATCAAAATTGAAATGGTTACATAGAGTTGTAACCCTGCAGAAGAATACATGCAAATATATACAGCCATTTTCCACAAATTGTGTTACCTTTCCAATACAGGAGGTTCATCCTTCATATCTTCAGTAATGGTGGGTATGAGGGGTTCCGGGACCCATTCATCACACAGATCATCTATTTCCTGAGGGTGATTGACAATCGTATTAGCCAGCATTGAATCAACAAGTAATAAAAACATATAGTTTCAAAACTTATTCTTACTCTCCTTTATGTGACAGATGCATATAACTAACTCACCAAGAGCTCCATGTGTTCAGAAGCCACATTTTTATTAAATAAAACAGGAAGCCAGATAACGTTAACGATATCAATATTTGTTAAAATCATCACGTAAAAATCACATTCGCACTGGATACCTCCAATATGCGGAAACGCTCATGCACAAACGATTATAGAAGCAGACTTAGCAGTAAATAACATAATAGTAATCATAGGTGGATGCATGGGGAACAAAATAGACTAGAAGTACGGAACCATTAAACAGGAGCAACAATTTGGGAGCAAAGAAGTGCAATCTTTCATTGATAGTTCAAAAGGATGCAGTGAAAAAAATGATGATAACAAGGATGAAACATAACTCTAAATTACAGAAATTCTTGGGACAAAAAAAAACTGGAAACACGAGTGCACAAACAGAAATAAGACGCCCAATTAAACAGGCAGCCTAGTCATCATTTAATACTACTATCGGCGCACACAAACCTTATCTGTTAGAGGCCTCTTTGGTGGTTTGTAACTCTTCAGGGAAAGAAGATAAAGAATAACAACAACCAGAAGCCCTTCTACAAAAAGATGGCCTGTAGAAAATAGAAATTCAGGGAGATGAATACATTTTCTAAAGCAACAAATGAAGAATGTTAGGGAATCTCTTAAAACAGAACACAAACCTCCAATGGGAACCCCAAAAATAACAGCTCGAGCGAATGGGGGATCGAAGTACAGCTTAAACCAATCTGATGCAGACTTAAGCATATTATCAAAAGCTGATCCGATCATATCCATAATGGAGTGCTCCTCCAGCAATAGCTCAATGGATCACAAATGATTGAAAGGAAAGCTAAAAGTGTCTCCTAGTACAAAACAATGCCACCTTGTGCGGTTTACTTTGGCTTGTTTCACCTTTCAGATGAAGTTAATCAATAGTTATAGTCTTAGTTTAAGCAGTCGCAGAGAAATAAAATAGTCACAACGGCAAGGCCTGCATCTTCCCCGTGTTCATTGAACTCTCGAATAAATAATTACAGATTTTGCCAGCGCATGAACTGCGAATTACTCGAAGGAAAAAACCTAAAATCGAAACTTTTTAACATCCATAAACATGACCACACCAAGAGACTCACTCACATTAATAAAAACCAAGTGACGGGAGAAAACTTGCCAAATTGAACAACGTGAAATTTAATTGAATCGTCGACAATATGCTAACCTGCGAGGAAGGGAGAGATCTGATGTGAATCTGTGATGAGGTGGAGATCAACGAGATGAAATGAAACACACCATAATATTATTAGTGGAGATCAACGAGATAAAATGAGACACACCATGGTATTATTATTTTTTTATTTAAATATTTAATCGGCACATAACTAATCGGCACATAACTGTTCTTTTTTTCCGGACTTATCCCCACTTGACTTGGATATGCGTTAGTCCCTAAATACCGGCGTGGGCTGCGCCACATAAACCTGACGGAGGCTTAATTGCGCCACATACTCCAGTGTGAGACGAATCTCCTGGGCCAGATGAATACGTCCCAAACATCTGACATCTGACAACGATAGTCATGTGTTATAATGCTCATGAGGACTACTCAAAGAATTTGTGAGAATGGGGGATTCGATCCTACGACCTAACCCACAAAGTCTTTAACCTCCTCCTTGACCATTAGACCAAGGTCTCATTGGCTAATCGGCACAAAACAACTCTATCTTTATTTTTCGCGTCCTTTTGATTTATATGGGTATTTTTCGTAATATTGATAGTTTAGTAGTGAAAAAAGAGTTAAATAGTGGGCATTGAATAAGAAGAAATTTTTAATAGGCCACATCAATGAAAATCGTTGGACAACTAGCTGGTAGAAACGCCCAGAACCGCGAAAAATAGTTCCCTGAATTGGAATCGGAACCGACACATAAATGGTGTGTCGTTCCGGTTCCCCAATTTTAATTGGGAACTGCACGATTGATTATTGTTTGCATCTGTTTTGATCATGAACCAAACCGCGTAACGACTATATAGTCATTCGGTAACAACTATATAGCCGTAGTAAATTCGTTTTTGTTTTTGCATTTGAGCCCCAAACCAAAATGTAACTTTTTTAACATTTTAGCCCCTACTCAAAAATCTATAAATACCCCTCATCTTCACACCAAATCTCTATTATCTCTCAAATAAACTTTCTAATCATTATTAGTCATAATAGAATATTTATTACACATCACATACACTTATATACACATACTATATACACTTACATAGACGCTTTATTTAATTACACATACCACCCATGAATGAAGTCGATGGAAGATTGGCTGGACTTGCTTCATAAATATTTGAATGTTTCGGATCTTGCTTCCTTCCTCAATCACAGCTAGGCTAGGCTTTATGGACACCACTGCTGGTGATGGGAGGAGGAGACTGTATAATAAATACACGAGGAATCAAACCGAGGAAGTGCTTCCGACAACCTCAAGAACATCGAGGAAGAACCCTGGAGTTAGAAATCACTTACAAACTCACAGAACATAGAAAGTAAGTTCATCGTAGAACCCAGTTTGATAGAACGTTCAACGTGACAACAAAGATATCGTCGTGATTCCATCGCACCGTTGTCGAGAGAGTGTTTCGTTTAGTTTCGTTATTACAAATACAAGTTAGTCCGTCCAAAGAATGACATTTGAAACTAAGATGGAGACGCAATGCACGACCGACAAGAGAGACGGACGAAAGGCCCATTCAATTCCGATCCCAAAACCTACACAGCCACCTAAAACTTCTTATCAAAACAAATACACAGTTCAAGAGAAGCAACAAACAACAAAGCCCCCTCCATTAAAAAGAAAAGAAACAAAAAAAGAATATGCATCAAAGCCAAGAAATAAACCCCTAAGGAGTCACAGTCACACCACCCCTAGTGTCCGTAGAAGAACCCCTAGACTCCACCGGAGGTGTCTGCCCGTCCGAGCCGTCGCCCCTCAGCCCGTCATCGGTGGCACTGTCCCCTCTGCTCACGTCCTCCATCATCCTCACCACACGCTCCATCTCGGGCCTCTCTTCGGGAACCGCAGCCACGCAGGCCATGCCTATCTGCAGGAGCCGCACCATCTCTTCCTCGTTATCGCCGTCGCCCCTCATGAGCTCCGCGTCGAAGACCTCGGCGGTCCACTCCTCCCTCACGACGCTCTGCACCCACCTCGGCAGATCGATCCCCTCTTCCCCAAGAGAGGCTTGGCTCGGGGATCTGCCCGTCAGGAGCTCGAGGAGCAGAACCCCGAAGCTGTAGACGTCCGATTTGGAGGTGGCCCTGCGGGATTCGAGATGCTCGGGTGCGCGGTAGCCCGCGTGGTGGTGGCTCGGTGGGGTCACGTCAGAGAAGAGGGGGCTCAGCCCGTAGTCGGACACGCAGGAGCCGAGGTTGTCTTGTATGAGGAGCACGTTGGAGGATTTGAGGTACCCGTGGACTAATTTGCCCGTTTCGTGGAGGTGAGAGAGCCCTCGGGCTGAGGAGACGGCGATTCTCAGGCGGGTCTCCCAGTCTAGCGGGGTTCGGCCCGAGCCTCTGCTGCCTACGTGTCAGAAAAAAAATTGATCTGATTAATCAAGGATTTCAAGAAAATGTGTAGATGAAAAGAGGGCTAGGGACATTATGCATCAATTAATCATGATACTCATCTCAAAAGCTAACCTATATAACGAAAAAAAATAAAAAATCAAGTTTTTATAACACTAACCATAACATTGCATCATTAGACCTTTTGTTCCCAGAAATGATATAGATGACAAGGGGCTAGAGACATTATGCATCAAGTAATCATAACATTTATAACAAAAAAATTCAAATTTTTATTACCATACCATAGCATCATTAAACCTTTAGTTCCCAGAAATGATACACTAGTTTTTTGGTATTGTTTTCCAATGCCGATGATGTCGTTACTCTAATTAATCCCCGCGTTCTTTCTCTGTTAGGATCACATATGAGATAAAATACAAGTGGGCCATTACATATTGTGCAATAAAAGCATAAACAAATCTCGCTAAGGTCGAGGATATTTAAGATTTCAAGCTTCATAGGCAACTCTGTGCAATTTTTGATATAGCTGTGACCACCGACATGCACAGATAATGAGACACATGTCTATGTTTGTAGAACTCCTAATCGGAATATATTCTCCACCGGTTGCATATATAGATGCTATCATATTTTTGTCCAAAATTAAATTAACATGGTAGAGTACTTTATTTCCATGCATCAGCTTCTCACATAAACAGAAATTAAACGAAAGCAAATTCACGTGGTCCAAGCATGTTATGTGCAGATTATAAAGAGAAACTTCAAAGAGACGTTAGAGGAGAGTTGTAAATAAAAAAACACTTGTGGCACAAGCAAGAGCGTTGCAAAAGCTACAGTAAAGATACTTCATTTTTCTTCTTTTCCATTATTAAAGCATGTGGGCAGTGATTAAAGAAGGTAATTTTGTGGCATTCATGATTGTGCTGACTACTAAGACAAACAGCACAGTACCCCACATCGCAGTGTTCTACAAGCCTTGGAATAAACATAACATATTCATTTCAAATATATATATATATAAGCCCGTGAAAAGGAGATTCGTTTATTAAAATGGATATATGCACACACTCATATGCTAACTTGTGAGATCCTTTAACACTTGCAAATACAATGGCAACTGCTGAAAGTACTAAAAGAAGTCCATCAGCAATAAAGAATGTTGTCGTCAATTAAATAGTCCAAGTCTCATTGATTATATCACTAAATGCCACATAAACTTCAAGACAGGTAGCAAGTACAAATCACTTGAGACCAAGCTGTATTATTAAGACGAATTCAGACATCTACCATCAGTAATGAACTCAGCTAATTAATTCCTACTATGAATGGTTATAAAGGCAGCGATAAATCCACGAATTAAATATAGAAAATATAGTATTCCAGGAGATGATGCTAGAAATTATTCAGATTCAATTCACAGGGACAGAGTCTTCCGAATTTGACTATGCAAGACAAACATTACTCACACACAAGCCCAAGATAGTAAGAAGATTACGCAACCAACAAAAATAAATAACTATTGTAATTATTAAAAAGACAGAAAATAATCGGAGAAGATGAAGAAGAAATCTTACCGTGTAAGAGAGCAGATAAACTCCCAGAAGGCAAGTAATCGTAGACCAGCAACTTCTCGTCTTTTGAATAGTAATAAGCTCTCAGGGGCAGCAGATTACGGTGCTTAACACCGCCCACAACCTCCATTTGCTGCTCGAACTCTTTCTTCGTCGCCGCCACATTTTTCAGCCTCTTCACCACGACGGTTGTGCCTTCCTCCAACACAGCTTTATAGCTCGTGCCGAGGCTCCCTCTGCCCAAGACCTCCGCCGATGCTCTCAACAGATCCTCCAGGTCAAAGCTGTAGCCTCCGTCGTCGAGGAAAACCAGCTTAGTCCGTTCGCTTCCTTCGCCGGAGCCGGTGATGTCGTCCTTTGAAGAAGAAGTTCCGGTTTGCTCCTGTACGGCTCGCGAAGTAGTCACTGCCGTTGGCGGTGGTTTCTGGGCTTTGTTTTGGTTTTGTCTTCTTCGTTTCTTGATTAGGCAGAGGACGAGTAAGAGTAGGAGAATCAGTAGGATTATTCCCCCGGCGACTGATAGTCCGATTATTCCGGCGGTGGACAGCTTCTTGTGCTTCTTTTCGCCGGAGGAAATCTCCGACGGGGATAATGTGGGTGGCGGCGTCGGAGACGGCAGAAATGGGTTGCCGCACGGAGGGAGAGGCGAGCCGCACAAATCGACGTTGTTGGCAAACGACGACGACGGGAACTTAGCAAGAACCGCTGGGACCAAACCGTTCAATCGATTGTTGGAGACGTTGAAGTCGGCGAGATCCGGCAAGTCGATGCTCGGGATTTTCCCGCTGAAGCCATTGCTCTGCAGATAAATCCGGGTGAGCCGAGTCAGGTTGTTGACGGCGAACGGAATCGGACCGGTGAAATTGTTCACGGAGAGGTCGAGCCTGTAGAGCCGCGTGAGCCCAAAAAGACTCGCCGGGAAGCCGCCGGAGAGCTCGTTATTCTGCAGGTATACGCTCCGGAGGAATCCGAGGCTGGAGAAATCCGGCGGGACGGGCCCGATGAGCCGATTCGAGCGGAGGCTGAGGACTCGCAGCCGAGTGAGGCGGCTCAGCGTGTCGGGCGGGATCCGTCCGACGAGCCCCACGCCAGGGAGCCTCAGGGAACGCACCGAGGAATTCGCGGCGTCGCATTGAACGCCCGTCCACGTGCACGCCGAGGCCGATGGGTCCCACCGGAGGCGACCGGCGTGTGGGAGCTCGGAGAGGAACTTGAGAAGGGCTTGCTTGTCTTGGGTCGGTTCCGATTTGGTAACCAAAGGTCCTTGAAGAAGAAGAACAAGAACGGAGAGAATTGTGGTTGCCGTAATAAAGGAACGATAGCTGAGCACAGATGCCATTGAACACAGGTGCGCGAAGATAAAGACAAACTACAGCGGTATTATTATATATGTAAATCGAGAATGCAGGAGATGCTGATGAGTTGCCATCTACTTCTGGAGAGAGAGAGAGCACTAACAAACAGACGATGAATTGAGTTTGGTTGTGTTGTGGGGGTGAAGATTACGCAAACCGGGAAAAGGGACGAGGGAGGGGAGAAGAGAGGAGATGGTCCTGCCCTCTTTTGTATTCCACTATCACACTATTCGTATTCTAAAGGATAATACACTTTTGTATATCCAAAATATAATTATCGGGTAAAGATGAAAATATTCATTCCTTGGAGTATGTGAAGACGTAATTTGTGGAATATATTCACAAAATCAAAATTCCATAACAAGAAAAGATTTTATTTTGACTTAGACTATCTTTCGCACATTTAACTTGGTATTCTTGGGAGAGCTGATTGATTGTGATTTTTATAATATAATATTAAATTTGTAGATGGAGAATTTACACTTTTAGTCCTGCATAAAAGGTGATTACGCAATTTACACTGAATTGGGGCAATGGAAGATAAGAGAAGGGTACAAATATATATATATATATAAATAATCCCAGATACTATTCCAATTTTTATACCACTAGCCATATCCGAACTCGAAACCCCGGATCGTAGTAGCTGAATGAGTTGCAAACAATATCCATCAATGATGATTTTCTTCTATCCCGCTCGTAAGCAGATAATAGTGTGAATTTGGCAGTCAACGATTCGATCGTGATCGGATTGAAGACCCCCAAAGATTAATGCTCGTCCACCAACCTAAAAATTTTCCCAAACTATCTTTAGGAACTACACTCATCAAGCCATCGTCGATCGTCATGTAGAGCTCCTTTAATCAAATCCTGAGTCGTAACTCTCCAGCATGCGTCTTCCATCGCATGCTTTATTGATGTAACATCCACGTCAAGATCGTCCACTATAATAGATTCCCTCAAAGATGTTTCAAGCTGGATTCTTTTCCTTCCATAACGAACTTAATGCGCCTTCGCTTAAGTTCCCAACATCAATTAAGAAAGGTCGAGAAATCTTGGGAATTCAGACTTTTGATAACTATTTCCAGCCAACCTATTGCGTCATACAACCAATCCTGATTAAGTGCTAGCATGAAACCTGACCTCTTCCAAAATAGCTCGCTTCGAGGCATTTAACGAATGCATGAAAGGCATCCTCCCTATAGAAATTAAATCCCAAGCAAACTCATAAAATATAATTATAATCTATATTATATATATTTAATATGATGGTTATTAAATATTGAATAATATGATATAAGGTTTTAATACATTTGTCAACTTCTAGTGTTAAAAGATATACCCTTTGAGAAAAGACACACCCTAAATGAAGGACATGACTCTTGTTTTAAATGTCTATTCATAAACTATAAAAGGAGTTCTATATCTATGAAATTAATTCATCTAAAGATAAAACATAAGAGAAGGAAAACAGAGAGAATAAATTATACCCCTCGTTCAAGATTATATAAAGTTAAAACATATGGATCGGGGTACGTTCTTATGTGTTTTATATGATTAAATCAAATAGTATTATGGATTCTGGAACTTCTGAACATTATTATTTCGAGGAAAAATCTAACAGTTGGTATCAGAGCCATCATAATATTTTGATTTATCATGATTAGACATACATGCGTGAGAATTCCGGTTTCTGATGTTGTTGACTTGTTTCCGGGTTTGTATTTTTCACGATATTCGTTTCTGTTCGGAATATCTCTTTTGTGAAATCGGTTTGTTTGGATCTGGCATTATACAATAATTGAACCATTAGGGTACTGAAAACTTCTTGGTTGTATCTATTGCCAATCACTATGTATCGGTTGATATGATACTCGGTCTCTATTATATGCGTCTGATTATTTACCTCTATTACTATTATTATTTATTACATTGGGTTATTTGTGCAAACATGAAATGAATATCATGTCATATTCACGTTCGTGATCCAATATTTGATGAGTAGTTACAGTAGTTGGAATATGATACATTTAATTCATGAATATTATCACATGAAATCTCATACAAGCCGAATGATATATTATAATATGTGTTATCTGAAAATGTTTATTACGCTGAGAGTACGTAAAATATGCATTGGTTATGTTTGATTTAATTGAATATTTATTCATATGAATTAAACTTCCCGCTCGCCAAAGTAACATAGTTTAAGTTCATTTTAAATATTCAATAAAAATATTCTCGTTGTACATATGATGCTATTAAAGAAACTAATACACGAGAATATTTTTATTATCGGTAGAAGTTCACACAAAGGTGGATTATTGCGTAAAGTTGTTGAAAATAAGGAGATATATATTGATGATCATTTATTTTTGTATATCCAAAGATAACATGCATATCGATGATTGATTATCTTCTTAAGTATTTTATTTAACATCATTATTTTATTGAATTATTTGTTTAAGTATCGTCCAACGATGAACTTAAATGCATAATAATAGTTTGTTTATTTGTTTGAATCTATATAAAATAATACATGCGATCTTATTTGTTGTTCGCATCATTTAATAACGTGTTTGGTTTGGGCAATCCCATTGTCAAGTTTAATGGGCTAAACTATAATGATTTTCAGTCACAATTTTTTTTGTCACTATATGTAGTTAAATTGTCACAGCAATAGGCTAGTGGTGACTTTAAATGTTGTCACGGTGTCGTGACTATAGACATTGTCACTAAATAGTTTAGTGACGACTATCATACTCATCGCTATAAATCGATGCTTTGGCCACGTGAAGTTCCGTCACTATAAAGTGATGCTTTAGTGACATGTCGTTCTCGCCACTATAAAGTAACCTTTTAGCCTCAAATCAATTTTGTCACTATTAATTAACCTTTTAGTCACGATCAATTTTGTCACTATTAATTAACCTTTTAGTCACGAACTATTCTTGTGGCTATAATTAATGATAGTGATAACAATGGTCGGGTATAAAACCACGTTTTGTCGGACCCGAGAATTGACCCGACTAAGCTCCTAAAGATCCAAGACCCAGCCCGACCCATCTCTAGTCCGGGCCCGACCCGCCACAGTTTGGACCCAAACGGTTCGGGTCTGACCCGCTATATTCTTTCCTTTTTTGGACCTGAGACCCGACCCATTTATAAGCTTGACCCGAGACCCGGTCCGTCTCGGGTCTAGACCCGCCGGGTCAACCCGCCATATTTATTTTTCTTTTTATTTTTTATTTTTTTAAGAATATAAATGTATAAATATACAATAGTTGGGATTCGAACCCACTACCAAACACTCATTCATACTAGAACCTAACCATTGGGCCAAAAAGACTTTGTTGCCAATTTTAATATGTGTATATATTTAATGTACATAAATATATATATATATATATATATAATATTTCCGGCTCGGGTTTCGTGACGGGGTTGGCCAGACCCGACCCATCCCAAACCCGATCGGGTTTGTCCTGTTGATGAACCCAGGACCCGCCTCTGAGATTCGAAAATAGTAAAATGCATGATTCGTTCGGGGCAGGTCCAAGGCGGGTCCGAACCCGCCCCATTGCCATCCCTACTATAATTCTTAGATAAATTAAAAATAATTTAAACAAATAGATAAATTAACAATAATAATTTGTTTTTGATAGTCGGTGGCAACAATTAGTAACAAGAGATAATTTTGTCAATTTTGCTGACCATTAGTGACAATGAACCTCGACACAATATACTTATAATAATTAGTGATAATTTAAAACTATCATTAATTATGTCATATTTTTAGTGATGATATCATATTGACACTAAAATAATCTATTGGTGATTAAGCGACGACAATTAAAATTATCTCTATTTTGGCTTGCATTAGTGACAACATTCATTTTACACAATAAGACGCCAAGATTTTAGTGTCAATTAATAGTGACATGAGATAATATTGTCACTATAGCTCATCATTAGTGACAACAGGTCGTGACAGAAATTTTTTTGTCACTAGGCTCTTCAATTAGTGACATCAAATTTTGTTGTCACTATATCTATACCTATAGTGATGGCATAATTGTCGCCACTAGGAAAGCTGTCACAATAAATAATATTTTTTGTTGTAATGTATTTGGACATTGCATTAGAGACCGAAGAAAAGCCTACAGCTATCACCGAGGACAGTACGGAAGCCCAAAAATCATTATATGAAGATTGGAAAAGGTCCAATCGGCTAAGCTTAAGTTTGATGAAGATGATGATGGTTGAAAATGTCAAGCCATCAATGCCCGAAACAGACAATGCACGGGAATTTATGACGAAAGTGAAAGAGTATTCACAATCAGACATTACTGATAAGTCGATTGTGGGCACTTTGATGAGTGAGCTGACAACCAAGAAATTTGATTGGTCTCAGCCTATTCACGATCATGTGACAAGTATGTCAAATTTGGCATCGAAACTAAAATCGATGAAAATGGAAGTGAGTGAAACCTTCTTGGTCCAGTTTATTATAAACTCACTTCCTCTTGAGTTTGGCTAGTTCCAGGTGAATTATAACACCTTGAAAGAGAAATGGAACTTACAAGAAATTAAAGCCATGCTGATTCAAGAGGAAGGATAAAGAAAATGAAGGAACACTCTATTCATCTCACTGATCACGATGGAGGAAGCACTAAGAAGGCTAAGGACAAAAGAAAAGGGAAAAACCCATTAAAGAACAAAGTGGATACAATCCATAAGGAGCTTAAATGCTTCTTTTGTAAGAAAATGAGTCACTCTAAAAAGGATTGTCTGAAAAGAAAGTCTTGGTTCGAAAAGAAAGGGATTTCTTTCGATCCAGCCCATAAAAGGAAATGAAAAGTTTTTATATATGAGGAACATAATGAAGACCAAGATTGAAGAAATTGGAACTTATAGACTGATCTTAGATAATGGTTGTAATCTAGATCTAGAAAAGTGTTTATATGTTCCTGAATGTTCTAGAAACCTGATTTCTGTTGGAAAATTGGATTGTTTAGGGTATAATTTTAAGATGGCAAATAATGGGTTTTCATTATATAAAGGTATGAAATATTATGGTTGTGGTACTTTCGTTGATGGTTTATACCGTTTAAATCTTAGTACTGCATTTGCAGAATCCCTATTTCATGTTGAACACAATATAGGAAATAAAATAAGTGCACATAATGAATCTTCAGATTTTCTATGGCATCAAAGATTAGGTCACATATCCAAAGAAAGAGTGATGAGGTTAATGAAAAGTGAAATATTACCTCGATTGGATTTTGATGACTGGGATACATGTATAGATTGTATTAAAGGAAAACAAACTAAACATATATCGAAATATCCCGCCACAAGTAGTGAACAACTTCAATTAATACACATTGATATATGTGGTCCTTTTGACGCACCATCTTGGGGTTGTGAAAAGCATTTCATCACATTGATGATTTCTCGCGTCATTGTTACTTGTATTTGTTGCATGAAAAATCTCAATCAATGGACGTCCTAGAGGTGTTTGTTAATGAGGTGGAAAGACAAATAGGCAAAAAGGTAAAAATTGTGAGATCTGATCGAGGTGGTGAATTTTATGGCAAATTTGATGAGAATGGACAATGTCCAGGTCTATTTGCGAAATTCCTTGAAAGTCGAGCCATTTGTGCACAATACACAATTCCCGATACGCCTCAATAAAACGGCGTGGCTGAAAGGCGAAATCGTACACTAATGGATATGGTTAGGAGTATGATGAGTAATAGTTCTGTACCTTTATCACTATGGACATATGCACTAAAGACAGCTGCATATCTGCTTAATAGAACCCCCATTAAGTCTGTATCAAAGACTCCTTACGAATTGTGGACGGGAAAAAAGCATAGTTTAAGGCACCTTCACATTTGGGGTTGCCCTGCAGAAGTGAGGATAATAATCCGCATGAAAGAAAGCTTGATGCAAGAACCATTAGTGGTTATTTCATCGGCTATCTTGAAAAGTCGAAAGGGTACATATTTTATTGTCCTAACAATAATACGAGAATAGTAGAGTCTGGTAATGCTCGGTTTATTGAGAATGGTCAAGTTAGTGGGAGTGGAGAGCCACAAAATGTAGAAATACATGAACTTTTGGCTGAAACTTCTACATCAGACGTTTCTGCACCTGTTGCCAATCCTTTTGCTATATCACAGCCAAATAGCATTGAACGACAACAAATGGGTATTAAGAATTCAGAAAATGATCATTTAAATACTGAACCGATGGTTGCGGAACAAATCACAAATGAACAAGTGATCTCACAAGATATAGCTTTACGTTAGTCCGAAAGGCAGAAAAGATCAGCTATTTCCAATGATTATGTAATTTATTCACTTGAACATGAATGTGATTTAAGCATCGATAAAGATCCAATCTCTTTTAAACAAGCCACGGAATGCAAATTGGTTTAATGCAATGAAAGAAGAGTTAAAATCAATGGATGACAACAATGTCTGGGAATTAGTTGAGTTGCCTAAGGGTTCCAAAAGAATCGGTTGTAAATGGGTCTAAATGACCAAACGAGACTCAAAAGGCAACATTGAAAGATACAAAGCTCGACTCGTCGCCAAAGGCTACACTCAGAAATGTGGCATTGACTACAAAGAGATATTTTCTCTCATTTCAAAAAAGGACTCGTTAAGAATAATCTTATCTTTGGTAGCTCATTATGATCTATAACTTCACCCAAGGGATGTAAAAACTGCATTTTTGAATGGTTATCTGGAAGAGGATGTTTATATGGACCAACCTGAAGGGTTTGTGACTACAGAAAATTCAGATTTAGTGTGTAAATTAAAGAAGTCGATATGTGGAATGAAACAAGCTTCCCGGCAATGGTATATTAAGTTCAATAATATCATTACATCATATGGTTTTACAGAGAACAATGTAGATCGGTGTATCTATATGAAAATCAGTGGGAGAAAGTTTATTATATTAGCCTTATATGTTGATGATATTCTTCTTGCTTCAAATAATGTTGCTATGTTACATGATGTGAAGAAATTTCTCTCTAAAAATTTTGAGATCAAAGATATGGGTGAGGCATCTTATGTGATAGGAATTGAAATATTCTATGATAGATCACAAGGTTTGTAAGGACTGTCTCAAAAGGCCTAATTAATTAAATATTGGAGAGATTTCATATGAATAAATGTTCCTCAAGTATAGTTCCAATTCAGAAAGGGGAGAAATTCAGTACAATGCAATGTCCTAAGAATGAATTGAACGGAAGGCAATGGAATTTATTCCCTATGCGTCTGTTGTCGGAAGCATGATGTATGTCCAAACTTGCACACGACCGGACATTAGTTTTGCCGTTGGGATGCTGGGTCGATATCAGAGTAATCCCGGAATAGATTATTGGAAAGCTGCGAAGAAAGTGCTTAGATACCTACAGGGTACCAAAGACTACATGCTCACATACAGAAGATCAAATCACCTTGAATTACAAGGTTATTCAGATTCAGACTATGTGGGATGCGTAGATACGAGGAAATCTACATTTGGTTATGTGTTTCTAATGGTGGGAGGAGCAATTTCATGGAAAAGTGGAAAACAATCTATAATTGCTACGTCCACTATGGAGGCTGAATTTGTGGCATGTTTTGAAGCCATTGTTCATGCATTATGGTTGCGGAATTTCGTACATGGACTTACTATAATTGATAACGTAGATCAACCACTACGAATTTATTGTGATAATTATGTTGTTGTATTCTTCTCCAAGAATGACAAGTACTCGAAGGGAGCAAAACACATTGATTTAAAGTACTTGGTCGTTAAAGAAGAAGTTCAAAAACAAAAGGTGTCAATTAAGCATATCAGTACCAACCTGATGATTGCGGATCCGCTAACTAAAGGATTGCCACCCAAGACGTTTACTGACCATGTTGAATGAATGCGTATTATAGATAAGTCCCTGATAGTGTAGCATCATGATGTATATCATTTATCTTGCTCGTATTATTATTATGACATATGAATTCAATTAAAAGTTTTGTTTTACTGGTTATTCACATTATGGGTATACAAGTACGGTTTTATTTTAGTGAATAATATTAAAGTTAAAAATTAATGTTTTCCTCAATTATAGTTCTTGTGAATTAAGTTAATTGTAATGCATGGAAGGAAATGTGTAACTTAATAACATGTGACCGTCATTATTCGATTTTCTCGGTTCACTAAAGATTGATTGATTGATTCACAATAGTGTACACGTATATGTTATTAAATCGTGAATTAATTACATGAGTCAAGTGGGTGATTGTTAAATAATTTCATTATGACTCATAAAATATAATTATACTCTATATTATATATATTTAATATGATGGTTATTAAATATTAAATAATTGGGTATAAGGTTTTAATACCTTTGTCTCTCTTCTAGTGTTAAAAGATATACCCTTTGAGAAAAGACACACCCTAAATGAAGGACATGACTCTTGTTCTAAATGTCTATTCATAAATTATAAAAGGGGTTCTATATCTATGAAATTAATCCATCTAAATATTAACATAAGAGAAGGAAAGCAGAGAGAATAAATTCTACCCCTCTTTCAAGATTATATAAAGTTAAAGCATATGGATCCGGGTACGTTCTTATTTGTTTTATATGATTAAATCAAATAGTATTATGGATTCTAGAACTTCTGAACATTATTGTTTGGAGGGAAAATCTAACAGCTCAAACTACCTCGGCACCACAAATTATCAGCAATCGAGAAAATATTTTGGCCTAGGCGCCAAGCAAAAAGTTTGATTCTCCGGATCACATTTGCTTTCGACAGAAATTCCAAGTCGTCAGACTAAAGTTATATGCAACAGCTCGAGCCATATGGGACGCTAGCAAATAACCTGACGTAACTGAGAACTCCCTGAGCTTAGTGAAATGCCATATTCACTTGTCAGGTTGTTGCGTGAAACTCAATGGACATCCGTGAATGTTTTCTACGTCGAAAGGTAGAAATAACGCACGGACAAGGGAGACATTCCACGAACCCGACGGCGTAGGTTACTAACACGGAGGCCTTCCAAACTATCCGAGGAGGTGAGCTAAGCTTCATGTTTGTGTCTCGAGGGGGCCATAAGTCGGCCCATACATTCACCGAGGCTCCAGAGCCAAGCTGCCATCGAGAACCAACAATTATGAGTTATCGAGCCGACAAATACTATGTCAGGTAAATGATGGATTCGCTCCAAGGTCAGCGAATAGTATGTTCTTTGATGGAAAGTATCTAACCCGTATCACCTTTGAAAGTAGACATCTTGGGGTTTTAAGGGGGTGCCACTCATTTGACGAGCATAGCCATGTTGAAAAGATGCAAATCGAGAAACCCAAGCCCCCGTGATATTTTGGATGCACATTCGCTTCCAAGACATCCAGTGAATTTTATTATGCCTCGTAGAACAACGGAACCTAACCACTGTCTTTTTAATATCACGAATGAGAGACATAGGCAGCATAAAACAATTCATTGCATAGCTAGGAATGGACTGCATCACCGCCTTAATAAGAACATCCCGACCAACTTGGAATAAGAGTTCGAACCAACCTTGAAATCTCCATCATGGAGTCTCCCGTGTGCCGTAAATCAAGGGGATCTAGGTAAGGATTCTCTTTTGCATCGCTCATGTCTCGTCTATCCAATGAGCGATCACCACTAAATAAGAGTGTGACTTGACTTGGTCCAAATATCGCTAGTCAAACATACCTTACACGATATGTTGTACAAAAGAGAAATTAAGTTCGTGTGATATTCCTTAAAAGTTTCTAGCACATACTTCATAAGTGTCTTCCGACCTACGTTATGGAATTCAGGTTGTATCAGGCTTGTGAATTCCATAAACCCTTCACTTTTCGTGACGCAAAAAAGTTCTTCACAAGTTACTACAAGTCTAACTGTTGCTTTTTTTTTTAATTTCCCTAGTTATAAGAAAACTTCTACCCCTTGTTGTGCTTAGTTGTTGTCTAGGTTCGATCCTACCAATTATAACGTTTTATTGTCCAATTTATGAAACATCGTAAGATTTTTTCATTGAACCCGTTCCACTTTGATTAGGGGCAGAACTAAATTGGTAGTGATGAGGACATATTGTACAATATGTGAGACCAACCTCGGGTTATCTTTATTTCATTCTAGATCGAAGAAATCTAATACTCTAGACCGACGACCTTATGATTGTCGCTCCTTCTTCGTTGTCTTCGCCGGATGTTTTGCTCGGTCCCTCTCTCGTCCATGAGTCAGTCCCACGATTTCATCGACCTCGTCTGTTCCCCAAAACGTATCTTCATAACCTAAGCGGATAAAAATAGTTCGTGCTTCTTTATGACGACGCCATGTTAGGAAAAATAATCGTGCGCGGTATGTGTATAAAAATGTGTAAAAAAGTACATAGTTGGTATGCAGAATAATATTAAGATTAATGTTTGAGAGAATTATAGAGTGTATCTGAAAGAAAATGAAAGAATTTGGTGTAAAAAATGTTGAATGGGAGGGAAGGGGTATTTATAGATGTATGAAGTGGAGGATAGAATGTTACGAAAATGCATTTTTTGGTCCAATGACCAAATTGCAAAAAAAGAAAAAGAATATAATAATAAATAAACCAACGGCTATATAGCCATTGAACTCCAACGGTTACATTAGTCGTTGGATATTAAAATAGGAGTTGGTATAACGGCTATTTTTTATGATTTTTATACCGGTTTCAGTTCCCAGTTAATCTAGTCGATTCAACCCGAAATTGGCTTCCGATTTAGGAACTGGAATCAGAAATATCGTCATTATGTTCCCTTCTTGCTGACAAAGTGGGCCTTGCGTCACGACTGGGAGCCATGCGCGAGGAGCTCAGCGTACGGGGACCGCTGACCTCCATGTCGCTCAGCACATTCAGGACCGGACGCATCGGAAGCTTTCACACTCCGATCGTCAGTCCCCAAGTTGGCCCGTCACCCTCAAATGTCACTGTGGCGCCAACTACGGTCCTCATCGGTCTCCCCTAGGTCTTGCCAAGACCTCCCAACCCAGCCAATGAAGCAGAAGGCCCAACTCCCCTTCTAATACAGGCATCAGAGTCACTCTAATCCCCACCAAAGATTGCGCAGAGCCCACAACAGTAACTATCTCTCAATTTGTTGCTGAGGAGTTTGCGCCCCCACTCTCTCCACCGCGAATGCATCTCCGACGCCTAACCCATCTCCGCCCCGGAACCCCCCTCCACTGCGGAACCTGTCGCCACCAGCAAACCCGTCTCCTACGCCAAATCCTGACGTTTCAATCTGCGATCTAGTCCGCCAGGGAAGGGGATATCGTTGCAGCAACTATTTATACGGAGCGGGCTTTGACGCCGCAGCAACTCACTCCTCCTCCAACGTCTTCAAAGTCCCGTTCGGTCCCTGACATGAGCGCCAGCGTATCAAGAAGCATGATCTACATTCGCCGCACAGATCGCGAACTCGCGAAGATGAGGCGCAAACTTAGGACCGCTAAAAAGAATCAAGGGATAGTGAGGCAGCGCATTGACAACATCGTTGCAAGCCAGGCAGAACTTACAGTCGGGCTCTCCGATGTAAAAGAAAGTCTATCACAGGAGATAAAGGCCATCTCAGCTCAACTCGCCGCGGTTTTGGAACATATGTCCACACAAGGCACCGCTGGAGCTAGGATTGCCTAAAAGGGGGAAGATAAAGGAAAAGCCGCCGTCGGTCCCTTACTCAATGTTACAAGGACAATACCGGATCCTGCTCTAGTAGTTGCCGCGAAGAGAGTCACGACCTCATCCTCATCCTCAACACTTGCCGATACCATATATCAGGTGCCAAGCATCACAGATAAAGATGCTAGGACAAAAGCGATTGCCCTAGTAATTCCCGAGGATCAGCTGCAGCCCATCGGTCCTATAGAAAGAGCCGAGGCACGAGCTGGTCCCCTTGAGCGCATATACCCTGCAAGGGTATTAAGGGACATAGCGACAAACCTCACCTAAGACCAACTCTTCGAGCTCATACGCTTACACGACATAAGGACCGACGAGTATGGAAGAGCTCTGACGCAGAAAAAATTGGCCAGCCTCGCTAAAGCAAGCGAGAAGAAGTGAAGATTGAGGAGGCACCTTTTTGACATAAGATTTTTTCAATCACAAAAAAAAAGGGGAAATTGATAGATTACTTAAGTTTTGGTGATTGAACTAAGCACCGGAAGCAAAGGCGAGAGCCCAAGACCTGAGGCAAGGGCGAGAACCGGAGGAAAGAGGATAAAAGAATCAAGCGACAAAAAGGACGACAGATGACATAGGAGCATTAAATGCAAGGCTGCAGCGAGTACAGGAACCGAAAGAGACAAATTATCCAAAATGACAAAAATCAGTACGCAGGCACAAAGCAGACACGACACAACATGACCCGAAACAGGAAATGCAGTGAATGTTGTCTGAGCCAATTCAAATGCTCAAAGCACAACGTCTAGTTAAAAATGCGAGCAGTATAAGTAGGCGAAGAGCCAAACAATAAATAGACAAGTCCAGCGAGCGAAATCAAAGATAGAGAAAACATAAGGACTATTTGTGTTCATAATTCTCGTTGTAAAAACATGTAATCAACTAACTGTAAAAAGAAGTTGTAGCTGTAGAAGTATAAGCTAGGCGTAGCTGAAGGTTGTACTTGTTAAGTAAACCATACTTCGAATAATACCTTCCTTGAGGGAAGAAGGAGAGACGTAAGAGTTTTTCTATGAAAACTCCGAACTTCTAGAAACAATCTTTGTGCATCACTCTCAAACAAACACAAATACACACACACAAACTGGTAATGAGTAGTAATCACTTGCGCATTACTACTAAGTTGAGAGAAACAAGCAAGAACAGGAATACCCTGCGAGTACCGAACTAAAGCGGTATTCAGGTAGAAAAGAATCGAAAAATATTTAAGTGTTCATTTACCCCCCCCCCCCCCCCCGAAACACTTAACCCACCAGTCCCGATCCTAGCAAACTCCCAGCCACAAGATACTCTGCTTCTACCGTAGAAGCGGGAATTGAGGTTTGTTTCTTGCTAAACCACGAAATTAACTGGTCTCCAAGGAATTGGCACGTACCACTGATGCTTCTTCTATCTAACTTGCATCCAGCATAATCAGCATATGTGTATCCATATAGGGAAAATGAGGAGTCCTTAGGATACCATAGTCCTACATTTGTGGTGCCTTTAAGACATTTGAGAATTCTTTTAGCGGCAATGTCGTGGCTTTCCCTAGGGTCAGCTTGAAACCTAGCGCAGAGGCATATGCTATACATTATGTCAGGTCTGCTGGCTGTGGGTAGAGCAGTGACCCGATTAACCCGCGGTTCTTGGTTATCTCTACCTTAGTACTGGATTCATCTTTATCCAATTTGATAGATGAGCTCATGAGGGTTGTGGCAGGTGAGCAGTCTTCAAGCCCAAATTTATTTAGGAGATCTTAAGTGTATTTTTGTTGGCTAATGAAGATCCCTTGATCCATTTGCTTCACTTGCAACCCGAGAAAGAAATTGAACTCTCCGAACATGCTGATCTCAAATTTCTCCTGCATGAGTTTTCATACTCTTTTGTACAACTTGGGGTTTGTTGATCCAAATATATGTCATCTACATGTATTTGTACTACCAGTATATGTTCTCCCTTAGTGAACCGGAATAGGGCATTGTCTACTACTCCAACATTGAAGCCATGATCCACTAGAAACCCTGAGAGTGTCTCATACCAATCTCTGAATGCTTGTTTTTATCCGTAGAGCGCCTTCTTGAGTTTGTAGACATGATTTGGCTTCTCATGAACCTCAAAACCGGGAGGTTGAGCAACATACACTTCTTTTTACAATATGCCATTTAGAAATGCACTTTTAACATCCATTTGATACACCTTAAAGTCCTTGAAAGCAGCATATGCTAGGAAAATTCTAATGGCTTCGAGTCTTGCTACTGGCGCGAAGGTCTCATCGTAGTAAATGCCTTCTTCTTGCTTTGTTTCTCATGACTAGCCCATCTTCATTTACCTTGTTTTTGAATACCCATTTTGTCCCAAATCACTGTCTGAGAGGGTCGCGGTACCAAGGTCCATACTTTATTTCTTTTGAATGGATTTAATTTTTCTTGCACTGCGGCGATCCAGCTGTCATCCTTGAGTGCGTCTTCAATCTTGATAGGTTGTGTTTGAGAGATAAAAGCGTAGCTAAATAGATTTTGAATAGACTTCATGGTCCTCATCGGTGCCTTTGGATATCCTATGACTAGTTTGGAGGGGTGATTAAGAGTGGTCCAGTTCCACTTGATATATTCCCCCTCAGCTGCGTCATTTGAGATTTCTTTTTCAATACCGGCATTTTTCGGTAGTTCGTCTGAGTGTCCTTCTACCATCTCTGGATCCGATTCTACGTTCACTTTCTGTGATTCGTCGTTAGGATTGAATACCGTTTCTGCTGAGTATCGGGCATTTTTGGTACTACATCTTCAATGCAGGACTATGTTCACTCTGTGGTTTCTCGTCTTAATGCTGAATTTTCCACTCCATCGTCGTCACTTAACTCCTCCACATCTACCTTTTCCAACATCTCGCTTAGACGATTTATGTTGGTGGGAGAACTGTCTTCTTCTTTCGATTCCTCAAACACCACATGAGCAGATAATTCGATAGAAAGTATTTTGCAATTGAATACTTTGTAGGCTTTACTCACAACAGAGTACCCAATGAAAAACCCTTTATCTGCTCAGTTTTCGAAAGCTGAGAGGTGACTTTGATTTAGGTGTACGTAACACATGCTTCCAAATGTCTTGAAATATCCTATTGAAGGCACATTTCCCGTCCAAATCTCGTAAGGAGTCTTCCCGAGATTCTTGCAGATCATCGAGCGGTTCTGAGTGTAACACGCTGTGTTAACCGATCCCGCCCAGAATGTTTGAGAGATGTCCGCATCTCCTAACATAGTTCTTGCAGCTTCCTTCAGTGTATGATTTCTTCGTTCAGCGACTCCATTCTGTTGGGGTGTCTTGGAGGCAGATAACTCATGATGAATGCCATGGTTCTCAAGGAAATCGTTAAGTGTTGAGTTTAAAAATTCGGTTCCCCTATCACTTCTAATTGTGTTGACCTTCCGGTTCTGCTAATCTTTTAAGTAATTTGATCAGTAGGATTGGTGTCTGTTTTGATCTAAGGAACAATGCCAAAGTATACCTTGAGTAATCGTCTATTACTACAAGGGTATACTTGGCCCCACCTAGACTTGGTAAGGGTATAGGACCGAAAAGATCCATATGAAACAGATCTAGGCAGTGTCTAGAGGCGGTCCTTCCTCTACTCTTTAAGGTAGAACTTACTTGCTTGCCAAGTTGACAAGCCGTCTATCGTTCTTTAGAGTAACTCAGTTTGGGTAAACCATGTACTAAGTTATTTGTGCTTAGCCTTGATATGATTTTGAAATTCAGATGATTCAATCTTTTGTGCCATAACCAACTTCTTGAGCTCTCAACTACAAGACAGGTTGGTTCTGACACTAATTGTTTACCTAGTTTGATGGTATAGGTTTCATTGGTTCTCCAGCCAATGAGGACCGTTTTACCTGAAGGATTGATGACTTTGCATCTATCGTTCTTTAAAGTCACACACATAGCCGTTGTCGCATAGTTGACTTATGTTTATCAAGTTGTAGAGTAAAATCTTCACAAGACATATGTAGTCGAGTGTGAAGTTGTCATAGACGAGCTTAACCTTCCCTATGACTTTACCTTTACCATTGTTACCAAAGGTGACAGTTTGACTAGTGCATGGTTTGATGTTGGGGAGGAATCATTGGTTCCCTGTCATGTGCTTGCAACAGCCGTTGTCCAAATACCAACAGGACCGGCTGATCTCATTCTTGTACGCCTACAACTAGGCTTGTCAGTGGGGCAGTGATTCCCCGATATATTAAAATATTTAAATAACAATTATTATATCCAATTTATATTATTATAAAATAAATAATATTAAAATATAGTTTAAATAATATTAAATTAATATAAATAATATTAAAATATATAGTAAATAATATTTAAATAATAAAAATAATATTAAAATATAGTTTATATTATAAATAATATCTATTTTAGTAAAAATATTATCGGGGCGGGAATCCCCGCGGGGACGGGGACGATTTCGTCCCCATATGCCTCGCGGGGACAGGGATGGGGATTAGATCCCCCGGCTCCTCCCCGCCCCGTTGACATCCCTACCTACAACAGGTTTTTTTACGGTACCCAACATTTGTTTGGGTCCTAGCTAGTTAGTTTTTAGGTAACCAAATTTGGGTGACCCTGTATTGTCTCCCAGTGTATGGGTCAATAAGTACTTTGGGTAAAGAGTTCCCCCTACGTTGGTGCTTAGGCCCAACGATGGGTTTTAGCTAGGTGAGGACGATTACCTTGAGTACCGAAACCTCCTTGGAACCGGTTCCGGTACGCAAGGTTATTCCCACTCCTTACCCTGGGCACTACTTCTCGAGTTCTAGGCTCAGGCTTCCAACTTGAATATTGTCCTAATGGCTTCCCAATTTTTGGGGGAGACCCGTATGCTTGAGTGTGTGTGGATCCTTGTGAGCTTGGTTTGCATCCAAGTCCAAAGCTCCTTCTATCCATGGTCGGTGAGGACCGAAGTCCCACCACTTCCTCTGCATTCGAGGATTTGATAAACTTGATGGGACTTTTGGACGTGAATAGGGTGTTTTGGGGCTCTAAGATGTAACCTAACCCTGTCCTATCATTAGGATTTTTAGCATTTCTTGTAATTCCTCAAGTTTCTTTGAGGATTCTGTCCAGGAAGGTAACATTTTATCAAAGTCCAGGGCCTTGAATCTTAATCTCTTCGAGTCCTGTTTGAAGATCTTGTTCTCAGCCCTAAGAGACATCTCATCAGCTTTAGCTTGAGTGATAGTATCACTCTCAGCAGTACCGGAGACTGCTAGGACCGTTTTGTCAGCTATTTTAATCTGAGTGGAGAGCGTTTGATATTCCTTTGTCATCTCATGAAGAGCTTGTACAAGATCTTCACGAGTTGTGAGAAATCAAATACCTCATCGTGATCGAAACCTGCCATGAGGCACTCAATCTTGTCATCACTTTATTCTCCTTCAGATCCTGACTCTAGTCAGTCTCAACACACTTTATCCTGCTATCCCTGCCCTTGTCGTTTATGGGCTTCTTGCAGTCGGTTATGAAATGGTCTTTCCTGCCACCATTAAAACATGCGTCATTCTTTTCTTCCTCTTTTGGAATATTTTTCTTACCCAATTGTGGTAACTAGGAGGACTGGTTCCTCTTCATGAACTGTCCAAATTTTTTGATGAAGAGTGTCATAGCCTCTTCATTCATGTCATCTGCGGACTTGGAAGTACGTCGGTGGCTGCGAGCGCCTTCACAGGCTGTATGGGATCGATTCCTCCATACGGGTTTGCAGCTCAAACTCGTAGGCTTTAAGGTCCACAAAGAGATTGTGTAACTGCAACTTGCTGAAATCCTTGACTTCCCTAATAGCCATGGTCTTTACATCCCATTCTCTTGGAAGCGCTTTCAGGACTTTAATAGCCATGTCTCTATTTTCGACGATCCTTCCGAGTGCGGAGAGGTCATTGATAATAGCGGTGAATCTGTCCTCGAACTCCATCATCGTCTCTCCAGACTTCATTTTGATAGAGTCGTATTTCTGAATGGCCACAACGAGTTTGTTTTCCCTCGTTTGGTCATTTCCTTCACAAATTTGGCATAATTTTGTACAAACTTCACTTGTTGTCTTATACAACATCACTTGTTGAAAAGTTCCGGTATCCAATGTCTTGAACAACGTGTCCTTCGCCACCTTGTCCAGGTTCATTAACTTCTTCTCAGCGTCCGTCCACTCGCTCTGTACTTTTGGGATCTGCTGCGGCTGATAAGGGTCAACAGTGTGCGCAATATTTATTTTCATGAGAGTGGGAGGTCCATCAGTGACTATATCCCACATATCTTCATTCTGGGCAGACAGTGGGTTTCCGTCCTTATCTTCTACTCCATGAAATTTTCCCTGCTGAACTTATGCATTTTGCTGTAGGTACTCATTTTGATGATTGAGAGTAACCTGCTCAGATACCACTTGTTAGGATCGGGACCAGTGGGTTAAGTGTTTAGAGAGGGGAGGGGGGGGGGGGGGTGAGGGGGAATGAACACTTAAATGTTTTTCGATTCTTTTCTACTTGAGTACCGCTTTAGTTCGGTACTCGCAATGTATTCCGGTTCTCGCTTGTTTCTCTCAACCTTAGTAGTAACGCGGAAGTAATTACTACTTAGTACCGGTTTATGTGTGTGTGTTTGTGTTTGTGTTTGTTTGAGAGTGATGCACAAAGATTATTTCTGGAAGTTCGGAGTGTTTACTTCTACGTCTCCCCTTCTTCCCTCAAGGAAGGTATTCTTCGAAGTATGATTCACTTAACAAGTACAACCTTCCACTACGTCTAGCTTATACTTCTACAGCTACAACTGCTTTTTACAGTCAGTTGATTACAAGTTTTTACAATGAGAATGATGAATACAACTAGTCCTTAAGTTTGCTCTATCTTTTGATTTTGCTCGCTAGACTTGTCTAATTCTTGTTTGGCTCTTCGACTATTTATACTTCTCGCATCTTGAACTAGCCGTTGTGCTTTGAGCGTTTGAATTGGTTCAGACAACATTAATTGCATTTCCCGTTTCGGGTCCTGTTGCGCCGTGTCTGCTCTGTGCATGAGTACTGATTTTTGTCACATTGAGTAATTTGTCTCTCTCGGTTCCAGTACTCGCTGCAGCATTGCATTTAATGCTCCGTTGTCGCCTGTCGTCCTTTTTGTTGCTTGACTCTTTTATCCTCTTCCCTCCGGTTCTCACCCTTGCCTCTGGTCTTGGGCTCTCGCCTTTGCTTCCGCTACTCAGTTCAATCACCAATACTTGAGTAATCTATCAGGGAGACAAAAAATGCTCGAGTAATTGTTTGTTGGGTACATAAGTATCCTGGTAAATGTATATCTGCAGGTGAGTGCCAAAGATTGGAGAGTTCGTTTTCTAGCTCCAAGTGGAAATCGAGCAACGCCTCCTTTCTGATTCATCATTTGTAGGAGGGAAACACCAATTCTGTGGCTTGAAAAGTTATTTTCAATTGAACAATTCATGAATTTTTTTATGTGCATCTCGATTTATTTTCTCCTCGTTTATTGTAATCTTTCATGTTTTTATTGATGTTTTTTTTTATCAAATATTTTCTCAGTCAATTTAAAATAACATTGTAGTCTAATATGTAAAACTTTAAAAAAATTTGGGTAGTATTGAAACTTTGTAAAAATTGGTGTGGAAGAAAATATTTACAGAATATTCTTTTGAGTTTGAGAATGAGTTTACTAGTTGGAGAAGAATTACCGCATTTTGAGTTTGAAAATGAGTTTGAGTTTGAGAATGAGTTTTTCGGTTGGAGATGGTCTAAGACGTAGAAATTATTACGACGAAATATCCGTCGCAATTTATTCGAAAACGCGGCGACATAATTTCTATGGGATGGTTCCATCGTTGCTTTCAACTCGTTTCGTAGTGGACACATGTACAATTGAAAGAAAGTTGAGCAATGCATGCGGCAATGTCGACGTCAACGACATCTCCAGCACCACTTTCGTCTGAAATGATCTGAACAAAATGTGGTCAACACTCTTTTTTCTGAATGCAGCCAGAACAAAATATTGAAGGGCTTTATATATTGACAAACGTTCAACCGATGGACATCATTCCCACACTCCTCACAATTAGTACATGTGCTTGTTGGAGCCTTTTTTATGATTAGTACATTTACTTCTCTTTATGAGGTCTCGATCTAATAGAATATAATGATATGTTTGATGTATTACTAGAGCCACATAATAAATTATTATTATTATTATTATTATTATTATTATTATTACTATTATTATTATTATTATCATCATCATCACCATTTTTTTCATATCTCAAAACATCCTTAATCATTCGGCCGTAGATTAACAGTAACACATTTCGACGATGGACTGATTCTCGGGCTAGGTGAATATCATAATCCACCCAACAACGAAAAAATCACATCGAGACAGAGGGGTCGACCAACCGTCCGACGACCGGTGTCAGATTGGTATATGTTGTGAATAGGGTGGAGCCATGGTATGTGACGATAAGAATGTGGACGAAGATTCAATATTCAGGGGTTCTCATTGATTTTATTTCAATATTAGGCCAAAAAATAATAAAATGAAATATATTGATATGATTGGGCTGAGTCTAATAAATAAACCATAGTTAAACACAATGTTTCTATTAAATCAAACAAATTTCTATGCATTTTCATCCCATGATCGGAGAGATACATTTTAAAATTTTAATCGTGAGAGGTTATTGCAACTTGCCAAGTTTCTGATGATCTTGGGAGTTCCGAAAAAACATTTCTTCATAAAGCTATGCTCGATACAATAGAGTCTTCGAGGCATATAACTCTATCCTAATTTACGGTTCATGTGTCGTTGTATCTCAACTTCCTTGGGGCCGCACTTCGCATTTAAGATTTAAGTTTCCATTATATGAGAATGACTCAAAATCATGTAACATCACCAAACAGAGTTTGCTAGCTTATTTGCTTCGTTATGGGATGAAGTCACACTGGGAAATCATGGTGTTATCGAGAAATTGGACGACACGTTGAGAGACGATATGGATTTAAAAGAGCTATACTAACTTTGCCGAAAGATTTTTACACGAGATAAATGATGTCTTACGTAGTAAATTCCCTGGTGAAGAAAAAGTGTCCTTATATAATGACGAGAGTGTTGATGTCTGCACTATCTCAGGTCGAAAAGAACTATTACACTCTTTAACACAAAATGAGCTCCCACTACATAAGCTAGAATTAAAAAAAGCACTCATTATATTGCTTAGAAATCGTAATCCAACCGAAGGTCTTAATAGTGAGATACCTCACATATATAGAGACTTTAGTATTAATGTAATGTATGCTGAAATTTCAGTTGGAACGCATATTTGGAGGCATGTGTTAAACTAAATGTTCATGACTATTTTATTTATATATGCCAGTGTATATATGAGTATACATGTTCATGTTCTAAAAAACCTATCATCAAATCTTTTTATTATTTTCTACTATATAGCTAACCAAAAGCAAAATGTGTACGTGATATCCTTTTTCCATTGTATCAAAATACACTTTGCCAATACATCAAGTGCCCCGGGTTAGGGTTGCACCGGTGTTGCGCAACACGCGACCTTGTTTCCTAGTGTGCATCTAATTGTTAATTACAATAAATGACTTATTGATTAGTTATCGATAAGATATTATACCTAGAATCTAGCTACGTTATATATAGTCAGTCAAATCATCACAATTTTGAAGGCGCACTAACTCAATAGTGTTTTTCACATTCATTGACCAACCTTGTATTTATTTATCTATCCTTTAACGTCGTGTCTTGTTCTTTTCATTCACAACGTATATTTACAGAACGATCGTCCCTATTAACAGTAAAATTATCAAATCACTAATTAATATTCAATCATTAATTGATATACTTTCCAAGATATTCAATATCTTTGAAATAATCTCGCGGGTCTTCTCCTCTTAACCCGGATATAATTTCTTTGGTCTTTTATGGATAAGGGTCCTGTAAATTTGATTTTTTTACTATTCATCGGATATGGCAGGGCAGACACTAATAATGGCTAAAATCTTGGCATTTCGCAGTACTTCTCTAAGCGTTATCATGCGTTGCATATTTTCAATGCACCAAAGCCGTGAGTAAAATTTAGCAGCTCTAGAAAAATTTGAAAGAATATTAAAAAGATTATATAATTTCTAATTTCTCTTCCCAACGTCGACTATTGCTCCCAAAGTTTCATATTCCCAATGCACCAATTCCTCGCCCTTTCATTTCTCTCCTCTCTCTTTCCTCTTCATCATCTTCCTTCTCCGATTTTAATTTCTTCTCCACCCATCGAATGCTCTTCTCCAAGTTCTCTTCCCTTTTTGCTTGTCCGAGTCCTTATGTTCGTTGTCTGCGCGGAGGCGGCGAGGGAAGGTGGCTGCGAGGTCGAGCTGGCGGAGAGGGAATGGCGGGAGCGGATCTGGCGGCGAGAGAGGGTTAGGAGGCTGCGAGAGGGCTGGGAGTTCTACACATCATTCTCTCTCTCCCTATGCTTTTTTTTTTCTGGTAAACGACCGTGGTGCTGAATTTACCAGCGTGATTTGGGTTGCTGGGCTTGGGCTGCGGTGCGGAGCTGAGTGCAAGGGTCTGAACCACCGGGATCTGGTAGATCTGATATGTTGGCGAGGTCGCAGTGGTTGTCCTTCTAAGCTGCGAGACCTCCAACGGCGGCGATTTGTGGCGGAAATATGGTGGTGCGTCCAGTATTCCCTCGCAAATTTTGCTTTGCCGACTCATTATTTTCCGAGAGGCACTGTAGCAAATGCGACGATTTAGAAACGGGATTCTTCCGTAGCTATTTGGACTTATTTTTGTACACGGCGTTTAAAACCGGGTCGGATCGGATCTTGTGCCGCGGGCGCCCTCACATAACCGCTTTCTTGACATTATGTAGGCTTTTTCTTTTCTCTGCTCTCTTCTCAATATTCTTCGACTTTCTTTCTCTCTCTCTCTCTCTCTCTCTCTCTTCTCAAAGCTTTCAAACTCCATAAGAGAAATCGAAGGTGCTCTCCCTCCACATTGACACAGGTAAAAAGGTTACTTTATCCACGTAGATTATCTCTTTCTTGCGTTGCTGGAGTAAAAATATATAGTTGGCATAAGAACGAAAATATTGAATCTTCTAACCCGATTTTGTTTTTCTCTCTTCTGATTTGTGATCATCAACATGGCAGGATGGAACAGGAGGACGCACCAGTGCATTCTCCTCCATGGCTTGAAAAACTCCTTAACACAGATTTCTCCCACGGATGCCCTGATCATACGAGAGAGACACGCGACGTGTATTGTATCAACTGCGACGAAGCCATATGCAAAACTTGCAAAAACAAGATATCTTCTGATGGTGTGTGTGTGTGTGGTTCTTGCTCGTACTACTTATAATATGAAAAACGATTCTTCTATTGGTTCTTCTTCTTCCCTGTGATGGTTGTGACAACGTTAGATGTGTTTTTGCATTTTTTATATGAGGCGAAAAGGAGCAAATAACTGGGCTTTAAGGGTTTCTTTGTTCTTCTTCGTCCCTATATGGTGATTGTGGCCATGTGATTTTCATTTGTATAGATAACTCGGGATATCTTGGCTTTAAGGGTCTCCTTGTTGTTTTTTTTTCTTCCCTATATATGATGATTGTGACCACTTCAGATGTGATTTTGCATTTCATAGATAAGCAAATAACTGGGCTTTAGGGGTTTCTTCTTCTTCTTCCCGTTAGATGTGACCACGTTAGATGTGCTTTTCTGCATTGTGTAGATAAGGCGAGCACGAGGGGGTCACGAGGCTTTAAGGGTTTCGGATGTAGAAACGAAGTTAATAACGAATGATGTCGAGAAGCATAGCATACTATGCCAGCATGAAGCTGTGTATCTCGTCCCGATTCCTCCTCCTCATCGGGATAGGATAACCCAGCTGGGGTTGTTGTTGGGGAAAATGCGCCAATAAAATAATTCGGGCCCTGCGGTGGTTGTATTTGGTATCAGAGCCCTGCCCTGCTGTTTATCGGAATATTTTCCCCAACAAGTGGTATCAGAGCCCTGCCCTGCTGGTATTCTGAGTATGCTCTGTGGTTGCAGCTTTGTCTGATCTTCCACATCAGAAAAGATATCAAAAGGGTTTAGCGGTCCGGGGGAGCCAATATTAGAGCGAGTGTTCAACGAGGTGATGCCTTGTGCCGGGGGCGTGTTCCGTTCGTGAGAAACGGCGGTACAAGATGGGATATCGTTGATGGGATGCTCGGTGTCGGGCGGAGCTTGTGCGGCGGTGGAAGTTTTGGCAAGTTGTGGCAATAGTACTGTGTAAGCAAGTTCTGTCTAGGTGACTGGTGCATAAGTGAGACCGATGTGACCCCACCAGATCTTCCTGGGAACTTACTTAGAAGGGTAATTCTGTCTAGGAGGCAGGTCGCTAGCCTTTCCTGGGAATTATCTGATCAGTACTACTTGGGCCGGGGCTGTTGAATCTCTGCAAGGATAATAGCGACGGATAACAGCACTAAAGGGCGACAATTTTGATGGTACGGGAGGTTTCGCTCTGCGGCAGAGAAGAGTGAAGGATGTGCTCGTTCAACAAAGCTCAACAAAGCTTGGCGAATAGCTTTGGAGGGAGACGAGGGAAAGCTGAGGAAAATGACTGGGAGGATTTGGGGTCAAGATGTGTCGGAGAGGAAGAAGTAATGCTCTTTTACTTCTTACCTCGCTTCCTGATTCGGGTGATAATTTGGTCACAACCATCTGGTACGGAAAAGAGCCGGTGAAGGCGGTAGATGGTGGAGTCAACTCTTTTGAAGCGTGAAAAGAGAAGGCGGCCAAATTTATGGTGATAGTCGGGTGTTGGCTATACACGGAGCGAATCGTAGAGGAAGGTGATACGCCAGGGGATTTGGGGACTGCAGCAGGTTCAAATCCAGGTGGCGGGAAGGGCATGTGATGCTACAAAGGTGGTGAGCCGGGACACATCATGAGAAATGGTCCCACTTGGAGGAAGGACGGACGGCTAGGAAAATTCCACAACAGAGGTAGCACACGGTTCATCTTGGAGACGTTCTCACAGTCTCTAATGATGGCGCTCGTTCTCAGAAAGAAGGATATTATATCTGGGTTTGCTCCAAGAGGATATTTTGATGCGTTCCGGGAATACGAACAGGTTTTTTCGATCTCCATGGACTGATGGATATCGTTGTGTTGTTCATGGTGTTGGAACGGTGAAGATCAAAATGGTTGAAGGAGCGGTGCGCATTTTTGGTGGTGTGACGTTGTCCCAAAGTTGCGTGGAATTTAATATCCTTGAGCCAGACAGATTCCAAGGGCTATGGGGTTTCATAGCAGGGGGAGTCTGGAAAATCACACATGGCGGAAATGGTCATACCAAAGGGAGAAGAGCGAGGAAGTTTGTATCGTCTGGACGTGAGTATGGTATACAATACTCAGACTTCGATGGGTTCACAGAAATCGCGCGCGCGTGGGGCAGACGATGGTGAGAAGGGAAATCCTGCCGGGGAAGGGGTTGCATCGAAGCCCCTCTTCGAGGGTCGACGGGTATAGTCGGCTGGCAGTTGCACATATGATTGGCCGTTGAGTGAATCAAGTGAGGTGGGACCGGAATTCTTGATTCGGATTATGTGTAGCTGGTACAAGGAAGGCCAATGGACGTTCGTGGTACTTACGAGCGAGAAACTCTCATTATAGTCAGACTCGCTGGATGGATGCTTGACGGTGCTGAATCCCAAATCAAGTGAAGATATCAAGTGAGAGAGAAATAGTGAGAGGTAAAAATACTTATCCACCTTCGGGTGGATAAGGGTGAGAGCGGGTGTAGTTTTACTAGGGTAATTTGAGAGGTGGTACAAAAACATTACCCGAGTGGGTAAGGGGTCTCGGGTTTGGGTTTAAGCACGAGCGTTATTTTTGTACGGTGTAATATTCTCAATATAGTAAAACTGGAGCTCTCCGTGGAGGTAGGCGGTATTGGCCGAACCACGTAAAATCTCGTGTTCTCTCTCGGTGTCATTTCGGCTTTTATAATATTCCGATAAATTGTCGCGGGGTCCAAATACAACCACCGCAGGGTCCGAATTATTTTATTGGCGCATTTTCCCCAACAGTTGTTACTGCATAATCAGTGCGAATGGTGTCGCGGAGCTGTGGCTCAAGGGTTTAGGTTCTGTTGTCTACGTTGCAAGGTAAATATAAATATATATTTGCTTTCCACAATTTCCTTTTTTTTTTCTTTTTTTGGAAAAACATATCATTCATTGGTCCTCTGTTATGAGCTAATAATAATAATAATACAGATGGAACAATTGAAGAGCAATGCAGCAGCAGCAGCTGCAACATTAAAAAGAAAAGGAGCAGATGCCACCTCTTCTTCATCCTCCACAGCTGACAAAAGAAGAAGGGAGGATGACCAAGACAGAGACCCGCCCACGTCAGGTAATTTATTCTATCATTTTTTTTATTTAGTTTAAAATTTTGCATTAAATGATTTTTTTTTTTTTTTTACGGTTTTGCAGGCTTGGATGTACTTAAATGATTTCCTTTTTTAGGTTTTTACCTACTACTACTCTATACTCTAATAGTCGTCGAAACTTGAAATGTGTCGATTGTGTCTTTTGTACAAAACAATTGAGAATTCGGATTTTGAATTCGCGCGGTTTACTCTTATTGGGCCTGCTGCCAAATTCCCCACAAATTTGGCTTCGAATTACTTTATGAGGCTTTTTTAACAAAAGAAATAAAAAAAAAATATATTAATTAATCAAAAGAGCTTTTTTTGCACCTATTATTAAAATAGTGTGCTTTGCGGGTATTACCCGCGACGTCGCAGCTAATAAACGCGATGTCGCTGGTAATGGGCCCGACGAACGATATTTTGCGAAATGTTGGGCCATTGTACTGGGTCGGTGTAATGGACCAATATTTTTGGCCCAATAACTTTCGTCACGTTTAATAGGCGCGACGTCGGGAAAATATAGATCTCAGATCTATTTCTCTCTCCCTCATTTTCTCCCTCACTCTCTCTCACTAACCCTAACCCTAACCCTAACGTTCCGCCTCCGTCCGCCCGTGTCCGCCGCTCACCCCGACGAGGTCCTCCCGCTCAGCTCGCCCGCCCGCCCTCTCTCTCTCTCGATTTCTCTTCGCCTCCGCCCTTGCCACCTCCGTCGGTTCGGCCGCCGAACGCCCCGCTCCGCCCGCCGAACGCCCTCGCCACCTCCGCCGGTCTCTCTCGCGGTTTCTCTCTCTATCTCTCTCTCGGTATCTCTCTCGTTATCTCTCTCCCTCTCTCTCGATTTCTCTTCGCCTCCGCCCTCGCCACCTCCGCCGGTCCGGCCGCCGAACGCCCCGCTCCGCCCGCCGAACGCCCTCGCCACCTCCGCCGGTCTCTCTCTCGCGGTTTCTCTCTCTCGGTATCTCTCTCGTTATCTCTCTCTTTCTCTCTCATCTCTGTCGCGTCCACCACTGCCGCCGCGATCGTCGCCTCCACCACCACCGCCGCCGCGTCCGCCGCCTCCGACGCCGCCGCCGCCACACCTCCACCGCCTTCGCCCCTCCGTACGCTCTCCGTCGTATAGTTATTAGGTATTTTGTTTGATTATAGTTAAATTGAGTTGTTCGTTTGTTATTCGTTGTTTGGTTATAACATTAGACGGATTCGTATAACATTGTTTTGTTCGATTTAGGAGGACACGAATGAATTCTACGGTCCGATCAATCGTTCGCTGTTGATTTTTCAGGATAGTCATCGTTGTAACGATGTGCTATCCAACACGGATGGTGCTATTGACACCCCGTTGATGGTGAGGGGGTTGGAAAACGTAGTATGGGGTAAGATTTCACGACCGGTGCATTTACACGGTCGTGTTTTGGAGAAGTTAGATACTATGTTGCTATACGGCGTCTATAGTTGTGGATATCAGAAAATAGATACACACTTGATTATCGCACTCGTAGAACGGTGGAGAAAGGAGACACACACGTTTCACCTACCGGTGGGGGAGGAGACAGTCACTTTAGAGGACGTAGGTTTGATGTGGGCACTCCCCGTGGACGGTATTTCCGTAAGCGGTGTGATCCCTCGTAAGACGCATGAGCAGTGGCTCGATTACTGCGAGGAGTTGACTGGGTACAGACCTCCCGAAGGAGCGTACCACGGGACCAAGTTGTCTCTTCGGAAGTTTGTGGCTTGGTTAGAGGAAAACCCAGTTGGCGACATGACCGACGAGCTAATCGTCGATCAACACGCGCGTGCATACGCATTGCTGCTGTTCGGGTCGGTGATGTTTCCCGACTCCAGTGGAAGTCACACGTCGATGACCTACCTTACGCTGCTCGAGGACATCGACGAAGTTCATCATTAGAGCTGGGGCAGCGCCGTGTTAGCATTCCTCTACAGAGAGCTCTGCACATCGTGTCAGTCGAGGAAGATGAACATAGGTGGAGCTTTGCGGTTGCTGCAGGTACGAAAGATAGGTTAATTGAGAACTTTAATGTGTTCCATAATGCGATTGAACTTCTCCAACGTGTGGGCCATTCCAGCTCTATGACATAACTGTTTTAGGTCAATGTTCTTGAATTCAGTGTTGAAGTTTGATACGACATGGCGTAGACAAAACCGGTGTACACCATTCGGCGGCCTAAACGCTGCTAATTCGCTTATCGCAACCAATATTCCTATAACAAATTACGATCAATCGATGAAAAGGGTGTCAAATTAATACATGAATGTATGTAGGAAAATACAAATACCTCGATGACGATCCGAAATGAGGCATACACCTTGTTCGTCCAACACGTGGATGTTAAGTAAGTTCAGGAACCAACTCCAAGAATGTCTGCTTTCCGTTGAAACAATGGCAAAAGCAAGGGGGAGAATATTTTGATTTGCATCGAGCCCAGATGCAATTAATATTTTATGCTCGTAATTGGAGTATAAGTGTGTACCGTCAACGCAAACAACTCTACGACAATGCCTAAACCCATCAATACAAGGTTTGAAAGCCCAGAAAACATACCCCAATTCTTCACAGCGGGGGCATCAGTTGGAAGATTCAACCACTTGACGATCGTGTCGGGGTTGTAACGTTTCAAAGCTTTCATGAAGATAGGAAGTGTTGGACTGAAGTTTCCCAGGTGCGTAAAATATTTTCTTTCGCCCTTATGAGGCCATGCCACGCTTGAATGTATGAGATGTCGTACCCGGTATTGTCTTCACCAGCTGCTTTACATTCTTTGGTAGAAATTGAGGGTCTGTCTTCACTATTCCAATCAACATTCTCGCAATTTTGTTTCGCGAAATGTTACGGTGTGTTCTCGCCAACTCGTTCATGTAGCATGTGTGTGGCCCCCCATATATCGTAATCTTCCAATAACATTTTTCGGTTTGAAGCATGCTCGTAACCTCCAGTGACAGTCATCGCTATGGTTGCATTTCACGCCCCATACGGTTTTGTTACTTTCTGAGACGTGAAACTCACGTCTAGCCACCCTGTAAGAATAATCGCCAACAGCTTCTTGTAAGTGAGCTTTGGTACTAAATGTCATACCGACTCTGAACTTTCTGAGACGTGAAACTCACGTCTAGCCACCCTGTCGCCAACAGCTTCTTGTAAGTGAGCTTTGGTACTAAATGTCATACCGACTCTGAACCTGGGATTGTCCCTCGTTGGCTTCTGGAGGCGCCATTTGATATGTTGAATAAAAAGGCACGGGTTGGTAAGGCGCACGAGCATCATCCGCCGGCAATGGAATGTCATTCTCGGGACCATCATTGTTTCCATCATCGTCGCTATCGTCGTTATCATCTGCGGGATCCGGAAAATCGTCCAGTGCACCACCAACGTCATCAGCTTCAGAGTCGCTAGCGTCACTATTTTGCAAGTCTTCGGGCATAGGCTCAGGTTGTGACACATTCGACATATTTGGAACATCACGACTGCTCGAAGAAATGTCTATATGAGGAGGGTGGAGTGAAAAGTCACTCATTCCTTGAGTAACTGTCGTGAGATCAGGGAACGAGTGGCTGGAGGTGATGTTGGTGAACACGTCGGATGCCTCTTCATTACGGTCGGGATGAACGTTCTCGCGGGCCTCGACAAACACTTCAATTAAATTAAGTTCCGCATCAGCATCCAAGAAGTACGATAGTTCCGCGTCGTTTGAAATTTGAAAGAGCCCCTGATAGAGTCGAGAATGCTGATAGTATTCATTCTTAACATGAACGGTTAAGGACGAAAAATTATTGTCGAGGCGAATAACCTCATATAGCATGTCCAGAAATTGAGCAAAGCTAGTGTCGCGACGAATTCGTCTAAAATTAATGGGTGGGATGCTGTAACGAATGGAGTTTGATTCGGTAATGATTTCGCCACCGTAGTAGATAGAAACTTGAATTTTACGAGATGTCATAATTTGAGGAGAAATTTAAATACTTCAAGTTGTTTTTTACATATCAAAGTATATGGAATTATAGTACTTTATATAGGGAAAATCGTCGCATTTAATAAAAGCGACGTCGCATCTATTGGACGCGACGATTCTTCTGCAAAACGCGTGAACGTTACGTCCACATCAGTTCTGCAGTCAAAAGAAAAAGAAAATTGCAGAGAACGCGTGATTGTGTTGTCACCATTAGGGTTGCAAACGATTCGAATCGAATCGAATACCGCCATATTCTATTTGGATTCGTTTATTTATTCGAATATTCGGATTCTGATTCGTTTTTTATTCGAATCGAAAAATCGATTCGTATTCGATTCGATTATGATATTCGAATATATTCGAGAATATTCGAATATTCGGATTCGAATTTTTTTTTTCACAAAACCTGGATAAAACAAAAATAATAATAAAGAGGCATAAATCTTACAAAATAAGGCATTGTTCAGCAACAAAATTAACACCAGAAAAGATCATTCGTTCAAGAAAATCTTACAAAACCCATCAAATCTGTCAGCAATATATTCCAAAAAATCATTTTTCCGAACTTGATTTCGATCATCACCCTTGCAATACCACATCAACTGATTCTTCCTCCACCTATAAACAAGATAAGGAACTAGTCAGAGTAACATAAGACAACAAAAAATAGAATTATCTGTATTAATGAACCTACAAATAATACAACTTGCAACAAAAAATAGCACCTACAGCTAATGAACCTACAATGGCATGTCAATTGATAAGAAAGAAAAGAAGCTACAAGTAACAATGTATTTCCAGTGATATATATAGAAAAATAAGAAAGAACTTACATATGTCATAATGGATTTATTGATTCCATGAAGTTGGCGAACCCAATCTGCTCCACATATCAAAACTTGTACCATATCGGATGATAACTTAGCACGATAAGGATCCAAAACGCGGGTTCCAGCACTAAACGTAGCCTCCGATGCTACAGTGCTAACAGGAATAGCTAAAACATCACGAGCCAATTTCGACAAAACATTAAACTTTAATTCTTGCGATTTCCACCAAGCCAAAGCGTCAAAATCAGAAGTGACCTCCCCTTCTTGGCTTCTAAACACCCCTTCCTCTAGGTAAATATCCAACTCCGACTTAATAGGCCCATCAACTTCAACGGTGTTCAAATACTCATCAAACATAGATAAACCAGAAGGTATTAGCTTTCCTCTAGAAGTGGAGCTACTACTAGAAGCAGAAGAACTCGTACAGGGCACGAAAGATGAAGTCTTACGAGATTTCAGATTATCATCTTGGACATATTCAAAGTAAATTTCATACAATGCATCCCGAACCTTCGACATATTTGCACGTGCGTCTGCATCATTATATATTTTCTTGAAAGCAAATTCAACTAACCTCATTTTAAACCTGGGATCAAGTATGGCTCCAATAGCCATCAAAAGGTTGCAGCTGCCCCAATATCTATCAAACTTCTGTTTCATCTTTCGAATCATTCCTCTAATGAACTCATCGGGATGGTTTTCCTTCTCATTTAGCACATGCTTGACTCTCCAAATAACAGCAAGAAAAACATTAGAGGTAGGATAATCGGTACCCGAAATTACATGCGTGGCTTCATAAAATACTCCTAGAATGTCAACAACATCCTTGACTTTGCTCCAATCTTCTGAACTCGGACAATAACTGTACAAAGGTTCTCTTTGTGCAAATATAGGAAATGCGTCCTTAACTTTGATAGCTTCAACCAACATTTCATATGTCGAATTCCAACGAGTAGGACAATCAATGATTAACCTCTTCACTGGAATTCCCAAGTGATGTATAATGTCAGAAAAGTTCTCAATCTGGACTCTGACTGATTAATGAACCGCACACTATTTTTAACATCTTCAATATGGGATCGAATATCGTGAAGACCGTCTTGAACGATAAGATTTAAAATGTGAGCTGTACACCTTACATGGAACAACTTACCATCCAATGGCAACTTACGACCCTTGGAGAAAGTTTCTTTGGCAATTCGGATTGCGGAATCATTATCCACGGAAATAGTAAAGACTTTTTGCTCTATTCCCCAATCTTTTGTGCACTTCATTAGCCCATCAAAGATATCAACACCTAGTAAATACCAATGATTCAATTAAATCAATAAATACTACTTAATAATTAATGTAAAAATCATAAGAGTTTTAAGAATAACATTACCGGTGTGTGGCGGTGGGAGAGGCATGAAGCTAAGAATCCGTTTCTGTAGTTGCCATTGCGAATCAACAAAGTGTCCGGTAACACACATATAGGAAATCTTTTGCACCTTGGACTTCCAAATGTCGGTGGTCAATGAAATCTTATTGATGCTTTTCAGCATCAATAATAACTTCCTCTTCTCTAACTCATAGACGCTAATGACATCGTTCTTTGCCGTGGTGCGAGAGATCTTCTCAAATTCTGGAAGATTAACTTTGAACATAAATGAAACGCCGTAATTTTCCACGACATTAAATGGTTGCTCGTGCATTAGAATCCAATGTGCAATAGCTTCTCTTTGCTTCATATGATCATATCTCCCATTTGATAAAGGATGCAACTCAAACTTGGATTTCACCGGTTGTAGTTGCAAAGTTGCTTGCTTCCCCACATGAAGTTTCTTCTGAAGACGTCTCTTTGAATGATTCCATAGGTGAGTTGTTGTAGCTGTTGCCGGCTTACAGAGGAGGGTCTTGCAATGTTTGCATTGATATTTAATAGTTCCGTCTTGTGAAGTAACTTCAACGAAATCAAGGTAAGCTTTCGAAGTCTTCTTTTTCTTTTTCCTTTGAAACCGACTTGCATCATCATCATTTTCACCATCCTTGTCTTCGTCCGGCTCATCTTCACCTTCAACACCTACCTCTTGAATTTCGGGACCATCTTCATCTTCAATGCTACCACCTCCATCATTTGTTTCTACTCTCGTACTCAATACCTTTCATTAAAATTTAAATTAAATATGAAGAAACTTGAGTACATGTTATATTTTGGATAATATAAAATGTCTACCTCATGAATTTCTTCCATTTGTACAGTGCCATCTCATTGGGCTGCTTGCTCCATTGCATTTGAGGAATTCATAGATCACACTTCAAAACAGAAAAAGGGGAATATTTCACGATGGTTTACACACAACGACACCAATTTCAAAAGTTTACACAAGTTATAATCAACGCTAACGAGAAACCTTCGTCATATTCAACACACGCCATATTAAACCATCAGTATTAGACTGCGAGATACCTCACTAAAATAAACGAGGGCTGAATACCTAGTTCAATTTCGAACTAAAACAGACGCGACCCGAGGGGTAAATATCTTCAGTCACTGTCGAGATACTGTGGTGGCAAGCCGTGCAAGAGAGAACCGAGATAGTGGTGGTGAGCGTCGGCGTCAGTAAGCCCGTACCATAGCTTGGTGACTGGTGAGGCGTTGAAGTGCGTAGGGTAGGGTTTCAATTGTGAGGATTTGATGAAAGACCCGTTTGAACATTCAATTTTGTTAATAGGACTTTTATTTTATTTTATTTATTTTGACAAAGGATTTGACGGGCTTAATGTTGTGTCCTTTCAAGAACACTTGGGCCTAATAGCTTAAGTCTGGGCCGTAATAACTTCGTATTTGATATTAATGGTCCAACTTAATTGCAAATAATTATATTATATTATATTATTGAAATATAATAAATTTAATATTATAAATTATTCGAATCCGAATATTCGGATAATATTCGAATCGAATATTCACATATTCGTATTCGGAAATTATTCGAATAAAAAAAAATATTCTTATTCGGATTCTATATTCGAATTTTCCGAATTCGAATCGTAATTTTCGAATCGGATATCGAATCGAACAAAAAAATTCGATTCATTTGCAACCCTAGTCACCATCGTCGCGCCGAATGGACGCGACGACGCGTTTATTAACCGCGACGACAGGCCCAAATACACTTATTGGCCCATTTGCAGCGCTTAAACGGGCCAGAAAAGCCGTCGCGCCCATTAGCTGCGACGTCGCGGGTAATACCCGCAAAGCACACTATTTTAGTAATAGGTGTGAAAAAAGCCCTATTTGATTAATTAATAATTTTTTTGATTTATTTTGTTAAAAAAGCCACTTTATGATCAATAAATAATCTAAGATAGAAACGCATGCATGCAGGCCGAATTTCGTATGTAACGTGTAATAATTATGTACAAGATAAAGATCTTATAACCACAGCAATATTTTAGCAGGCTTATGTGAATCTAATCAATAGTACTTATTACAAACAAGGTCAGGAGACATTATATTAAAACCAAGTGCCAAGATTGAAAATGATCAAAAAGAAAATTGATACATCTTCCGGCGACGCCTGTGGTCGCCGACGGCACATCGGCGGCTGCAGCCACCTCCATAACGCGTGGGACAATCATCTCCCTCGAAGCCACTTACTCACGTGGGACCCAACCATCGCCACAACAATCCCCAAGAACGGCGGGGTACCAGCCGTGGTGGTCCATCTTCACGGCATAATCAACCCTCCGGCCGCGGACAAGAATCCAATGCCAGTTCTAAAACATTCGTAATCAGTCTTTTCAGCCAATTCGTTTCCTATTGATAAAATAGCTAATCTATTTAATTTTTCTTGCAACATTGTTGACCTTGTGCAGCTTTTATAATTTCTAATTAGGAAAAACTAATTTTTGCGGAAGCAACAGCCAGAGAAATCGTCAACATAATCCTACATCAATGGAGTCAAAGTATCGATGTAAGTTAAATTTAGGATCTTTTAGTTTTTGGGCCTTTTTTACTGATTAAGTTTTGCTTAACTAATAGCATTGCTAAATTGATTGCTCAAGATATTGAACATTTTTAATTAAGTTTTATTTATACAATAGCATTACTAAATTGAGGGCCTCAAGATATTGTGTTTTTCAAACTAACTAAATTTTATTATATAATAGCAAAGCGTATCAAAAGGAATTATGTATTATTTCTCATTCACTATGTTTTTATCCCACTAGATTTTTCCTAGTAAGATTTTAACGAGGTAAATTCTTCGAAAAACATCCAAGGGAGAGTATTATGAAATAATAATATGTTGATATTTTTAATGTTGATAAAATTAGGTATTAAATGTTGTAAAAATTAGTTGATTGTTGATGAGATGAGATAAGATGTATTTAATGTTGTAAATGTTAGATGAAATAGTAGAAATTTTTCTACTATAAATAGACCGATGTATTTGTATTGAATCATATCAAAAACATCAATAATACTCTCTCTACAACTCTAGTGTTTATATTTTCTGTTCTTGTCCAGTTATAGTAATTTTATAACAAAAAGTAATTAATACGGAGAATTTTCATAATTTATTATGGAAGACTTGATGATTATTTCATAATCAATTACGAAAAGCTAGGACACAGAAAAAATGTAAAAAATATCAAAAAGTAAAGGAAAGAAGGAAAAAACATTAACAATATGTTGCTGGGGCTCGAAGGTCGATTTCTATAAGTTTTTTATTACGAGAAGTTTCCCTCCCCTAAGCCCTTAGCCAGATGAGGTAGATGCTTAACTGTGGCCTCCAAAAAGAGAAGTCTCCAAACAGGATTATCACTTTGACTCATGTTGGTAAGTTCACATCCTCAGTACGATACTACGGGATAAACCTCAAAAAAGAGGCTTATCTGATTGGAACAATCGCTTTATTCCCTTTGTCGAAGACCGAGGTTAGGTCCGCTTCGCTTGCATCAATCCAATGCTACAAAAAGGTTTTATTCTAACTGCAGTTAAATACCTAAAGGGATAAAAAAAACTCAGATCAGTACCTTGTCAGTAAAATTTTTTATGCAGATACATGTTTGAAACATATTGTACTGATAAGTACCTAATGGACAATTTTACCCTTAAAATACCCGTTTATTACAATCCTACCGCATGTTTTAATTTAGATAAAAGAAAAACAATTCAACCTCAGATCCCCAAATCGATCACATCACCAAATCGCCCGAGCTCCCAAAATCAAGCGAGATTGAAGCTAACCCTTCCCAAAATCGACCAAAAATCGCATGCGCTTCCCACAATCGACCATTTTCGTCACAACCGAATGCTCGTGGTCACATTCTTGTCCTCCAGTGGCAGTCCCAGATAAAAACGAATGAACCTCGCTCGTCGAGTTCGTAAATCGAAGGTAAGTTTGGCTTTTCGGAATTTTCTCGTCGTGTTTTTGGTTAATCGTTTGGTTGGGTAGCTTAGGGCTTCGATTAGTGTTTTGAGTATGTCGTCCAGTTTCAATTAGGGTTCCTAATGATTGGAGTTCATAAGTGCTCATAATGAGTTCCTTTTCGGGTATCGATTTGGGGGTTTTATGGGTCTTATGGTGTTTGAATATGGGTTCGATTATGTTTAGGGTTTAGGGTTTAGGGTTTTCTTATACGCTTGATATTTGGTACTCTATATGCATTCTATTGATAATTTTTTGTTTCGTTATCTTGGTACTATCTGTAAGATGAAACTGATACATATTTTCGAATGCGTCGATTAGGATTTGCAGTTTCAATTTGGGGTCGATTTGTTTCGATTGGGTTTCCAATTGATATTGATTTAATAAGGTATCGAAGTATGCTGCAATTAGGTCATCTGTTAAGCTTCGATTTTGGTGCAGAATTTGTTGATTCTTTGGTACTATATATGCATTGTATTTGGTACAATTTGTTTCAGTATCTTGGTACCCAATGTATGAAGAAAATGATATTGTATCTTCATTATATGATTTATCAGATTTTGTTTTTTGCAGAAATGGCACCAAAAGCAAAAGACAACGCAGAATAGATATGATATTTCTTCCAGGTGTCATCCTTCTTTATTTCGATCTAAGGTACGCGGAATGAGTATCGTGCTTCAATGGTTGCCCGCATTTTACGCACGAGCACGATTGTATGTTGGACCTCTTTGGATGATTTGTCTTATATGGTTGTGAGACACTGTGTGGATTGTTGGGACTTGATATTTGTCTTTTGTGTTTGTGTTTATGTTTGTGGGACTTGTTTGGATAACGTACCAAAAAATGTATTGAAAACGTATCTTGCACTGCCTATATGATGCACCACAATTTAAATATATGTCGTTCCAAATCTTATATAAATGATATGCAGAAGTCAACTATATATCGTACCATTTGGTAAACAATCGAAATAAATAGATTCTTACGCAAGCGAGTGGCTACGTGATGTTAATCAAACATAACGATAATTAAATGATTTATTACAATCTATGTTGTAAGATGTTTTTGCCAGTATCCTTATATTCTAACGAAACTAGGATTTGGGGGATTAATTCATGCGTGTAAGGGTTAATGCACCCAATTTGATAACAAAGATATCATATACTATATATAAGTATTTTATGATGGTTGTGCATGAAAAACTAATTCAAACGGCCTCGTAAAACACGTACCCTAGTATGATGTATCAAAGATGTAAGGGATATCGTATCATATGTAACCACATACATGTACCTTATATGCGTATTACGGGGTACCTATTTAAGTTTGGTTGCAGTACCATTTGTTAAACCATCGAAAATAAATAGATTATTATGCAAATCACGTATGTCTGTGTGATGTTAATCAAACATAACGATAATTAAACGATTTATTACAAATTTTTTTGCCGATTTTGTAGTCACCACATTTCCAAGCTATGTTGTAAGATGTGTTTGATAGTATCCATATATTATAATGAAACTAGGAGTTTGAGGGATTAATTCATATCTGTAAGGGTTAATGCACCTAATTGATAATAAAAGTAACATATACTATATATAAGTATTTTAGGATGGTTCGCATTAAAAACTAATTCGAACGGCCTCGAAAAACACTTACACTAATATGACGTATCAAAGATGTAACGGATACCGTATCATATGTAAACACGTAAGTGTAGCTTATATGCTTATTATGGGGTACATATTTAAGTTTGGTTGCAGTACCCAAAATTTACATACGACACAAACATCTTCTGAAAGTCTCCGACATGTCAGGCGGACTGTCTTTTCATAAACAGGTTACCTCGTATGTCAGAAACCTGTCTTATCGTGTCAGAAACTTTCTCCAACAAAATCAGACCTCTTTTCCTTACTTATTAGGATTTATTTTATTATGAAGTATCTCCCCAGGTATGTTATTGTACTCTTACCTCAATTTAAATCGTACCTAGCATACGTATGATATTGTACTCTTACTTCAATATACATAGTTTCTTTTTATTTATTTATATCGTACCATAAGTGAGTGTGTAGTGTTGAATAACCGTAACATTTGGTAGCATGTTGTCGTACCTTTTTAGATAAGTTATGGTATTCTATTTCGACAACGTGTAATACCATTTTAATGCGTATGGCGTACCACATGTTAAATACTCCCATGAACATTCCACACCATTTATCCATCCAAACATAACGTCAACAGCATACATCAACAAAATAATGTGCAGTAACCATATTCCATACATCCAAATTTTTCACGTTCCACTTTCATCGGGATCATTGAAAATCTGAATCGAATAAACAGTTGGTACATATTCCACACATCCGAATTTTCTTTCAAAGTTAGTAAAAAATTTCAAATGAAACTTGATATTTTATTGAGTCGTGCCGTGAATCGATATCCGACGTCCTTTTTTGGAGGGATACGTATATATCGATAAGCGTCGTTGCTTCATTGATCAATAGTAAGAATTTCTCCTTTTTATACTCACACAATGCATGTAAATGTATATCATATAACATATCTAGGTACGATAACAAAACGTAAAATGATACGTAATAAACATAAAAACGGTATGTAATAACAATTATATAAAAATTACGAATTACGATAGCCTAGTTTACCACCAAACTACTGACCTCCAACCCTTCATCTCGCCGTTGATCGTTATTCAGTTTACCGGATTTCGCTCGAGCTCGGGCACACAAGTACATTCGATTAACCAAACAAAAAGAAAAATGAAGTTTAACTGGAGAAAATTGAGTAACTGGACCGAGAAATCCATCGTGGAATGGGTAACCTCGCACCTTTTCCGGCACCGGCACGAGTGGATGGCGGGCGGCGGGCGGCGGGCGGCAATCATGGTCGCCCAGATATTTTTTTTGTCCGTCAATAGCGTTAGGGTATAGGAAAATTTGAAAATCCAGAAAAAAAATGAGAAATGAATTGTTAATTCATTAAATGAGGGCAAAACGGTAATCTTAGTGGAACAAGTACCTATCTGTAACAATTTTATTCCATTAGGTACCTATATACAAAACTTTTCTGACAGGGGACTGATGTGGTTTTTTTTACCCCATTAGGTATTTCAGTCTCATTTCCCGTTTATTTAATTAAAATAATATTTTCCTTTCAAATGTTAAAATGTCAGTTGGGCCGATTGAAAATTTATAAACACAAATGAACCTCACTATAGTACGGCAAAATACATCAGGTTACATGAACTGTAAGGCCTTGTTCTTGTTCTTGTTTGGTTGATAGGTTTATATTTAGGAGGGTTTAAGTTAGTAAGGTTTATATAAAATAAAATGTGTGTTTGGTTAATGGGTTTAAATAAACACATCTGAGAGGTGTGTTTATTTAAACCCTTGTACAAAGGTTTAAAGTTGGTATGCATAAACCCATAGTTTATATAAACCAATGAACCAAACACTTCAATATGGTACAAACTAACTTTTGAAACTAAATGCCGTAATTAATTAGTTCTTTCATCCTTTTAAGCCATTTCTTTTATCATTAAATAATATAATATAAAATAACTAAAAAGTCGAAGAAAAGATCCAGATTTCGTGTATTATTTATTAAACGTTCCACGGGATTTCATTAAATATTGTGCGGAAAAACAAAAAAAATGTGAATACGAAAAAAAGGTTATCCGTTGACATGTAATTTACCATTATACGCATCCGATGAAGAGTGATTAATAAAAATAAATACTTTGTGTAAAATATTTCAAAAATAGGCATAATTTTATTTCTACTTTATTTTCATAATTTTTTATTGGTTGAATATTTTTATATATCGAGCGAACCAAACATCGAAATTTCAGTTTGTAATTTTGTATAACCAATTTTTTTCAGTTATGTCCGGAACCAAATACCGAAATTTTATTTTTCATGTTTTTATATTTTTAGTAACATATACAATATTATATATTAATAACTATATATCTAAATAAAATTTATTTATTTTTTAATTAAAAATTCAGTTTTTGGACAGTTACCTAAATCGAATCGAATCGGAAAAGTTAGATAAAATTCAAAATGAATCAAAGATTTTGGTTCGGTATTTGGTTTCACAGAGACTTTCGGTTTACTGAAAGTTCGCGGCTCGGTTCATATCATTCTTTACCTTTGAGTACCCCAAATAAATGGCACTGAAAGTTCTGCTTGGTTGGATTTCGTCATTAACGGGTTGATTCTATTCTAGTTTCGGAGCAAAAAATCAAGAATCAATCTGAAATTACTTGTTGAAACACATTTAATTTCGGACCGGTTCGGCCCATAAATTTATATATTAAATTATATATTCATTTAATTTATAGATTAAAGCTACTAATTTTTCTTCTGGTTCCGATTTTTCTCGGAATCTATTTATATCTTTTCGCTACTAGATTTATGCCGATTGTGAACTAGTTTGTAATTTGCAAAAATGATTATATAATTCACTAATAAATAGAATATTGACAAAATTAAAAAACTAATGAAATACAGATCATATGTTAATTTTTTTATTTGAGCGAATCATATGTTTATTTCTATTTCATATGTCAATAATTTGATTATAAAATTAATAATAAAAAGAAAATAAAAAAAATGCCTATATTTGGAAACATATGTACAAATAATAAAATTAATTGAAAAAAAGAAAACAAAATAAAATGATGCCTATTTATCAAATAAAACACACACAATGCATATATTTGTAAATCAAAGTTGGTCAAATGCCTAGATTCGTAATTAACTCTCCGTTGCCGGGACATCAAGACTCCCAGATGCATATCGGTAACTAAAAAAATAAACATGAATTTAGAGCAAAAGCACATAGTTGTTTTCACCAGCACCACTCTGATGACAAATATATTCCTAGATAAATCAATCATCAATCATGATTCTATATCCGAGCAAGCATTGTACCACTTGTGGTATGAAATATCTAAGACTTCAATGCCGGAAAGCAATATAAAACATTATACTAAGCTAAGTGAAACTCATACTGAAGCATTTTATCAGCTGCAAAAAAAGTGAGCTACATTGGCTACAAGTATTTTCTTGTTAACTGGCACCATCTTCGCAGTTCTTGGACTCAACTTTCAATACAACCGCTACTTTTCCCAAATAAATATGAAGCTGGAGACCAAATCACTGACTTTTGATGATGGCCGAGCTTTAATTATAAAAAATTTCTATCAATTTTGAATTTATTAGAAAATTATAATTTACCCTTCATATTTTTATCAATTTCAATTATATTCCTGCATATCAATTTTTCTTTTATAAATAATAAATATTTAATAACACCCCTCCTTCTCTCTCTAAACCTTTTGACTTCTCTCTAACTCCAAAAACACCCTTTCATTCTTTCCCAAACCTTAGCCACCTCCCTCCTTCCCTCCTCTCCCTCCAAACAACACCCCCACCCCTCCTCCCCCAACGTCCATTAACAGAGGGAGGTTGGGGGAGCTCTTTCCCTTTTTTCGGCACCAACCGCCTCTTTGTTGTCGCCGTCATCCGCCTCCCTCTACCGCCACTATCGTCCGCCACCCCGCCACCGTCGCCCGCCATTCACCCACGTGTCTCTCGAATTGGGGGATCGTGTCTCTTGGCCTCGGGGTCAGGAGTTTTGTCTCCATTTGTGGAGTATTGTAGATTTAGATTAATACCTATTTTGTGGTAGGTTCTTTAGTTATTCCTGTCTGAAATCGGGTTTTTCGTTTTCTGTTGGCCTTTTTCTTTTTCTTTTTTTTTTTTAGCTTTAATTGTTTTTGCTCCTGTGTGAGCCTTTGTTCTCTGCCGGATGAGGATGATAACGCGGAGACCCTTTGGACTATTTAACGCATGTTCTTTAATTGTCAACGAAATACAAGCTACCGTTTGAAAAAAAATAATCTGTTTAAAATTAAATTTGACCAATTAAATTCTAATAAGAATTTAATATATAGAACGCACGCATCGAGTGTGCTGAATATACTATTAAATATTAAACTCTTCAATCGCATCCAAAATAATAGCTTTCCCAACCAGTGAACGTAAGGCGTCCTCAATTGTGATGCGGAAATAATCGGTTATCTGAATTAAAAAGATTCAATCTAAATTTATCATGCATGTAATTACATTGAATAAAGAGGTATTTATATATGTCACTTAAGTCGTCCATTTTTTTTATAACTTTTTAAATTGGGGCCCCGTTCTTATTACAAGGCGAGTCCCTTAACTATCAAAGTCGACCATAAAATGCACGACCCAAAATCCAATCATGCACTTAAATCGGCTTGGAAATGGGGTGGTAGTATCTCAGACCCGATGCTTCGGAGAATACCAACCGCCCCGTCTTTGATAAGCAAACGGTGAGAAATTTCTCCGCGTTCCCGTACCCGCAGATCTTTCGGGCTTATCCTCATAGGGACTCCACCATGCATTTTTAGTGTATAATATTTCCGTTTATGATACAATAGTTTAAACAATAACAAAAATAAAATGGGGGGAATCTACACGGCAGGGTCCTCTTGATGTGGAGGAGGTGCGGCCAGTTATTCGTCGAACCTTATCCCCGATGCTACGTTGGATTTGTTTAAGCAGGTCACGGACGGTGAGATTAAGGACACTCTATTTTCCATGAAAGATGAGAAGGCGCCAGGGCCAAATGGCTATTCTGTGACATTCTTCAAAGCGGAGTGAGAGGTAGTGGGGCCTGATTTAGGTGTTGCTGTCCGGGAGTTCTTCCTTTCGGGGATCCTCCTCTAAGGAATTGAACATCACGTTAATTACCCTCATTCCTAAAGTGTGTTTAGTTGGGGTATTAGGGGGATTAGGAGGGTTACGATTAACTAAAGTGCTGTTTGGTTAGAAGGTTTATTTAAAGGCGACGTTTAGTTAATACCATTCTAATACCCCCTATAAGGTATTATTAAAGGAACCTTCACACATCCCCTTATCTAATTCCACCCATTTTGGACAAAATCATCCTTTTATTTTAAATTATATTTATCTTTTTTATTCCTTTTCATTTTTTTAACAATATCGTGCTGCAATGTGCTGCATAAGGTGATACCGGAGATTCTTGCTAATCGGCTAAAGGCCTTTCTATCCGACTTGGTTCACATTGCGCAGACAACATTCATACCTGATAGACGTATCAGTGACAGCATACTCGTTGCTCAGGAAATTTTCCACGACTACAATGCAAGAACAAACCTGAGGGAATAGCGTTTAAGGTCGATCTGGCCAAGACATACTACAAAATTGAGTGCGCTTTTATCTTCCGGTGATTGAGACTATGAATTTTCCTTCCACATTTATTGGCTGGATTCGATCTTGTTTGACTACTACTTATTTTTGGTTGTCCGGAGGGCTTTTCAAGGGTGAAAGGGGCATTCGCCAGGGAGATCCTATTCCTCCTTACTTATTTGCTTTAGCTATGGAAGTGCTTCATGGTCTTATTGCTCAGAAGATCCAAGTTACACATTTTCGTTTTCATTAGCGGTGCGAGTCTGAGTCCCTATGCTTACCTCTGCTGACGACTTACACTAATGCTGACATTATTTTAGTGGGTGTTCTCAAAGAGGCGTTGGAAGCTGTGCTTTATGGCTTGCATGAAAATCCTAATAAGAGTGAGATGTTTGTGTCCCGAAAGGCAAAACGTCATGTGTCCGCTCTACAGGCGATTATGGGCTTTCCTCAGGGAAAATTGTCTGTTCAGTATCTGGATCTCCCACTCATAACCTTCCGTCTCTCTATTGCTGACCATGCTCCTCTCCTTTCCAAAGTGGAAAGACGTCTTGGTTCATGGTTGAATCATTCTTTATCATAAGCGGGCATGATTCAACTTATTCGATCGGTATTGTCGACATGTCACAACTATTGGTCGGGGATCTTTCTTTTGCCCAAAGGGGTAGTGCTACAGTTGGAGATCAAATTTTGAAGTTTTCTATGGGCGGGGTCTTTTACTAAAGGGTCATGGAGGATGTTTGTGTCCATTGATAATCGAGCCCTGATGCTTAAGTTCTATGGAGTGTTATTAATAGGGATAACACGTCGATATGGGTTATGTAGCTTTATTGTAGGCGTCTGCATAGCAAATCGTTTTGGGCTATCAGACCCTCAGCGGATGCTTCATGGACCTGACGAAAGCTTCTCTCATTATGGTCTACTTGGGATCACTTATTATCTTTCGGGTTGGTGATGGCTCTACAATATGGTTATGACATGACCCGTAGGCGTTGGGCAGCCCTTTGATTGAGCTATATCGACGAGGCCCGCTGGCCATGGGTATTCCGTACGATTCATGGCTCAGTTCGGTCATCACACCAGATGGGTGGAATTGGCCGGCTCAGACTACCATGGAGTTTATGGAGATTAGTCGGATATTGCCCGGGGTGTCTCCCCATGCACGTGACTCCTTCACTTGGACGACCTCTCACGATGGGATTTTCACGATGGAATCAGTGTGCGAGGCTTCACGTGCTCGTCATGACCCTGTCCCTTGGGCTGCTCTATTTGGGGGAGATCTTAGGGTTCCTCGAAATGACGTTATTCTCTGGTTGGCTATTCGCCAACGACTTGCTACGCGAGATAAGCCTTGGATTGCACAACGAGCAGCTTCATCTACCTGCCTGCTATGCGATGGTTCATCAACTGAGACGACAACTCATTTGTTTTTTATTGCCCTTCCTCCCGTCAACGTTTCCAGCGTTTACGACAGAAAACGAGTTGGCATTGGCCCTAGGATTGGAGCCTCCGAATTTATGGGCATCGAGGAGATGGCGACATCTTTGCCACCTGATTCATCGTCACCTGCTTTCTTCGTTGGTCTATCACATGTGGATGGAGCGGAATCGGCGTTGGTGTGAAGGCAAGAGAAACTCTCCGGATCAATTCGTTTCAGCGATTCTTATCTTTGCTTGTATGCGCTTGTCGACGTTGTCCGATCTGTTTACTCTACAATTGTGTGCATTACGTAGACAATGGAAGAAGCATGGTAGATAGTTCTGGATGCATGTATCCGGTTGTTGCGGCATGAGTGTGCTCATGTGCGGTATCTTGTATTCAATTTATTATATATACACGTGAACATTCCTAAAAAAAATGCATTTTTCAAATCATAAATATAAATAAAACTATACGCATAATTCTTATTAAGCTTCCATAATCCGCCTTGTGAGTAAAAGTTAATAATCCGCTGCCAATGGTTTGACACGTTTGCTAGAGCGTATTTTTTCTCGCATTTTTAAGTGATAAATTTATTAACAATTTTCTTGGAAAAGGGAAAAGGTAAGTTGGGCCTACTGATATTTATTAATGATCTATATATTAATAACACACTTTCTTTTTGCCCAAAAAAAATAATCCGCTGGCGGGACTCGAACATGGAACACACAAAGTATGTGCCAATGACAATACGTCAACTCCAGTGAAGTTTGCTACAACGGGACTTGAAGTGAAACTCATAATAGGTTAATTTTACATGAGGTCAGTTGCGCCTACGCGGTATATATGCGGAAGTTAGATGATGTACATGTTTTTCATTTTTTTTCATATATCAAATTGCAAATATTGTAAATTCAATTATTCTAAATAAATAATGTAAAATCAACAATGCAACAAAATAACATCAGTAAAACATTTCTCTATTATTGTATTTACTTTTTTTTTTGCATAAAGAAAAATTGAACCGATTAATTTGATTAATCACTGATCAATCCGCCGACTAACCGATTTTTACGAATAAGGCGCCCGATTAGCATCTAGCGCCACCTAGGCCGATTTTACAACAGAGAGCACAACCACATCTATTGATAATAGAGAGTCCTTGTGGATTCAAGAGACTTTCTAAAGAACCCGAAAGATCTTCACCATTGTTCATGAACAATAACGGTTATGGACGATTAAGTTTCACTTTGTTTTTTTCCAAACATTTCCGCTTTGGTTTCACCGATTTATATCTAGTTAAACATGAGCAATCAATGATTTCGGTTGATGACTTACACTCAAACCCACTAGCGGAGCCACTGTAGGTCCAGTGGGGTCAAATGACCCCACATGAATTTTTTTCTTTATTATTGGTACATGGAAATTTAAAAATCACACCGTGGAATAAATAAAATTAGTAAAATGACCCCACTGAATATACAGGGTACCCGAGCATATATACAGGGTACCCGCGCATATGGGCTGCTGTTTTTCAAGTGCATGGGACCCAGGCTAAAAAATGCAGGGGACCAAACTGTAAAAGCATGGTACCCAATTTAAGTGCAGGGTCCCCGCTAATGTTGTGCGCGGGTCCCCTGCCTTGATGCGCGGGTACCCTGCTTTTACGCGCGGGTCCCCTGCATTGATGTGCGGGTACCATGCGCTATACGTGCGGGTACCATGCGCTATACGCGCGGGTCCCCTGCGTTTATGCGTGGGTATCCTGTCGTTATGTGCGGGTACCGTGATCCCATGTTCGGGTCCCATGCGCTGAAAATCATACATAAACATGATATATGACGACAATCATTTTCTAAACAATAACATTGCATGATATTGCAGGTGCTCATTATGACAATTACCAACATTGTATTTCAATTCGATGGTCGGTGGTTAATTGGCGAGGACAATACCTCGACTTGGTCCCCTGCGTTAAATTGTAGCTGGCATTCAATTCTGATGGATGAGGACGCATGCACGTTACAAGACGTAAAGGAGCAAATTGTAGCGGTGTTGTCGTTTTGCAACGACAATGCGAGACGCTAAGCTATATGCCAAATATAGCCTACAATTATCCCAAGCCCATATACATCGATAACGACTATGCTCTACATGCGTACATGGGTTTTGGTGGCCCTCAATTGAGACCCGTGGTTCATGTCGAGGTGGTGGAATGTGCGCATGTGGCTCCGTCGGACGCATTTGCTGGTTCTTCTAGTAATAATATCGGGCTCATAGCCGATTGCAATGAAAAAGCGCAAATCGAACCGTTTGAGGGGTATGATTGCAGCCCTTCTAACCAAAATGAAGATGAGGGTCTTGAAGATATCGCTGGACCGCTGGGGGTAGGGATTACTCGGGTTGCCATTCGAACGAAAATGAAGATGAGCCACTCGAAAACACTGACAAGTCCGAGGAGGAATTTGTAGCACGTGATCACAACGACGATGAAGATGACGATGTAGATCGTAACCCTGTAGAAGAGGCTGTTGATGGTACTTTCGCATTTCCGGACCGTTCAAGCCTACATGTTGGGCAGCAGTTTCGTGACAAGGCGGAAGTTATCGAGGAGATATCCAAAATCGCCTTGGCGGCGTCGTTCGAGTGCAAATTAGTAAAGTCGAACAAGACTTTGTATGTAGTAAGATGTGCGATGGAGCAATGTTCGTGGCGCTTTCGAGCTGTAAAAGATAGAGATTCCCCTTTTTTCTCGATACGGACATATTGCGGCACACACACATGCGGCGTGTCTCATCGACGTCGAAGACATCGTCAAGGAACTTCATCAGTTGTGTCTCGGATGCTTCTTGACAATTTTAGCGGGCCTAAAGACATTCCCGCGCCAAAGGCAATCATGTCTATGATGCAAAGTAGGGGGTTGAATGTTTCTTATTATAAGGCTTGGAAAGGGAAGAATCTCGCTATGGAGGAGTTGGTCGGTAACGGGGACGATTGTTACGCGTTGATCCCCGCGTACTTGGAGGCTTTGAAGCAAATGAACGTCGGAAGTGTCACGGATTGGGAGATGGACGAGGAAAATAGATTTAAATATATGTTTTTGACATACGGTGCATGCATAGCGGGATTTGCTTTCATGCGTAAAGTAATTTCTATAGACGCCACCTTTTTAAAGGAAAAGTATAAAGGAGAGATGCTTGTTGCAATGGCGCAAGACGGCGATTACCATCAGTATCCTATTGCATGGGGTATTGCGAGCACCAAATCTACCGAATCTTGGTCATGGTTCTTGACGAGATTAAAACGGATCGTGGCCGACACACATGACCTCGTCATAATTTCTGACAGACATGGCAGTATAAAGAATGTCGTCCCGACAGTTTTCCCAAATGCGTTTCACGGGTTCTGTGCGTGGTATATTCAACATAATATAAAGACCCGTATGAAGGAGAAAGGTGCGTGTGCGTTATTCCTTAATATTGCATACGCCTACAAGACGAGCGATTGCGATCGATTGTTGGAAACGCTAAAGGAACGGTACTTAAACGTGCATACGTATCTTGATGTCAACACGAAGGCAAAATGGACAAGATCGTATTGCCCGAGAACAAGGTACAATATCATGACCACCAACGGCTCGGAATCGATAAATGCCGCTCTACGTGCGGATAGAGAGCTTCCACTCATAGGATTGTTGGATTCGATACAACGTTTGACGACAAGTTGGTTTAGTAAGCATCGAAGAACTTGCGAAACTTTGATGGCAGCTAATGTCACGTCATTTACGCCGAAGGTCGAGTCAATCCCACGGTCTCACTACATAAATTCACAAAATCTACACGTGTCGGAAATTGGCATTGAACGGTATAATGTATACGGGCATGGAGTCAACGAGGTGGTCGATATCGAGACGAAGTCATGTAGTTGTAAGATGTTTGATATAGATCGTATCCCATGTGCGCACGCCATTGGGGCTTGTGGACACGCTAATGTAGGTGTATATTCGCTAGCCCTTGCGTATTACAGCTTGGAGACATGGAAATTAGCGTACGAGGGTAACATATGGCCTGTCACCGAGCGCGTTGAAGGAATTGTGAATATGCTACCACCACTCGTTGACCCAAAACGCGGAAGAGCACAAAAAAATAGAATGCCATCCGTCGGAGAATTAGGTAGGAGGGGGTAAATCCTATGAGTTTGATTTGTACATGTGGTTATGTATAATTGATATGGAAATTCGGTATGTTGTAATGTTTGGTACGTATAATGTAATAGACATGGAAATTTAGTGGTTGAATGGATGTTTGGTATGTTGGCTTGTGTGGTATGTTGTCAGGTACCGTGCGGGTATCGTGCGCCATGTGTGCGGGTACCGTGCGTGTAGTGTGCGGGTACCGTGCGCATTGTGTGCGGGTACCATGCGCTTGGGTGCGGGTACCGTGCTTCACTGTGCGGGTACCGTACAGTTGTCAAATGCTTTCAATAAGTTACATCAATCACGTTAGCGCTTTACATCAGTCATTGTCTGTACGTTAAATCACTAAATAATTTTATCAGTCAAATCAAATGATCGGAATAATCATTAACCAATTATTATGATCCGGGCAATCGTTAACCAATTATTCTGATAATCATAAAATAAAAATTTATCTTTTTAAAATAACAATGCATTAGTGTGCGGGTACCGTGCGCCTTGTATGCGGGTACCGTGCCTTAGTGTGCGGGTACCGTGCGCCTTGTGTGCGGGTACCGTGGCATAGTGTGCGGGTACCATGCGCTTGGGTGCGGGTACCGTGCTTTAGTGTGTGGATACCGTGCATATACAACTGGAACTACAACTTCTAACATAATATCAACATCCATATCAACATCCATTATTACATAAAATTGTTCCAAATTTACAAAATTCCTGAACACAAATTATTGATACCAAGAAGCCCAATCATTAAGGCGAATGGAAATACAGAGATAATACCCGAAATTGCGTCATTTGCCTCCCAGTAAGCTCCGCAACGTTATCGCCACGAAAGAGCATAACAAATGCGGCCCGCAACACATGAACCCCACAATCGCCGCTGAAAACAACCAAATGTTTAATAATGAGATATGATGTACTAAAATCAACTTCATATCGAAATATGCTACACTTACGAATTTTATTGCTTCTTGAAATTGGGGATCCTCTCCACCTTCCACTTCCTAAACGCGCTTCCAATTAGACCAAGTTGTTTGAGCACGATTGGGACCACTAATTGTAGACCGGTCAGGGACGCGTGCATGTTGCGCATGTCAACATCGCATGACGGATCCGAGTCGAATACCCGTATCGTCTTGTTCTTCCAGTCGAGGACTGCAAGAACCCAATGGGTGATGGTCTGCACCGGCACCACGATATAATCCGCAACTTTCCATGACACCGACGGCCGGTCCTGATCACGTCCCTCTGCGTAGTGGACCAAAAGGGGCAGCATGCCCTTGACAAATTTCTCATTGTCTACGCAGTCCCGGTCGATGCTCTCCTTCATCGCGAAACCCACGAAGGCGATGGCACGAGAGCAGAAGGTATGCACCCTCTGCATTTCGACGAATCCTCTAATGCTTTCGTCAATATGCTATAAAAAAAGGAAACAAGTTAATTAAAAAAACGTATTAATGCATTTCTACGAATTGAAGTTATCAATCCGTCTTGGTTCGGTACGATTTGGACAAACAAAGCAGCCGCTCATTATCTTCCATCGTATCGATCCTCTGTTTTAGTCGAGGCCATAACTTCAACTTTCTCTTCATGTGCCTCTCCAGCTGTGGGTTTACGTTGTTCCGAACGCGATTCTGATTCGGGTCGATGAATGGGGTCACCTGGTACTTGTAAGGCCTGCTTTCGCGAGGCGGCGTCGACTCCACCGCGGTCTCGGGTTCAACCGCGGCTTTGAGTTCGGGTTCGGCTTCGGGTTCGACCGCGGCCTTGGGTTCCACCGTGGCCTCGGCTTCCACCGGGACCTCGGGCTCTCGGGCTGCCTCAGGTTCCGAAGGATAGAACGCCTGGTTGGAGCCACCGGCCTCATAATCTAACAAGATAAAACTTCAACGTCAAAAACTATACTATATAAAACCCTATGCAACAAATTATTTATAAGTTTTTACCATGCAATGTGGGGTTCGGAAAGTCACGGTTGCCCCCGTACTACCCCTACTGCAGCTGCAAGTCCCTCATCGACTGCTGCAAGCCGAAGATACTCGCGCCCCACTCTTGAGCCGTGGACCATCGTTCGTCATACGAGTCCCGGAACTACGAGATACACGTGCAAACGTCGTCGAACCGACTATTCACCGTCTCGAAATTGTGGTCCACGCGTCTTGTGAACTCACCAAATTGATCCTACGTGGGGTCCGAGTACTGCTTAGAGGAGGGGACGGGTATCGTGGGTGTGAGGGGCCCGAGTACTGCTGTGGAGGAGGGGACGGGTACCGTGGGGGTGAGGAGGGACGAAATTGATCCGCCTCTTCCTCGTAATACGACCGCTGCGATAGTTGCGGGATGGTCTGTGAGACATGCGGTCGTACGATGTCGTCCGCGGCCGCCAAATGACGTACGCACTTAACCTCGACACCATCCTCAAGGAGCCTCGTTATATGGTCGAGGACTTCATGTCGCTCCTCCACTTCGAACCGGCTATATCGGAAATAAGGCTCGTTCATCTCCGATATAGTTGGGCTCATCAACCCAGATACGGATGACCCCTTTGCGGCGTTGATGATCGTCTCCATTTTCGGAGAACCCTTCGTTGACCAATCATTGGTGACCCACCGGCAGATCCGCGGGGTCACCACATCCGCCTCGTTTCTATGATAGGCGAGCGCGTATCGAATGCCCGATATGCACTCGTACGCCAGAACCTAAAATGCAAAGAAACCAAATTAGCAAATATATAATCACAATTAGATATATATTTATAATGGTTTTAAATAAGGAAGGACCTGAATCGGATATACGAAGCCACTAATCAGTAGCCCGCAGTGTTCGCTGCCCCCGTTGCGGGCTCGTTCCCGAACAAAATCCCTCTTCTCTCTTAGGTTGATCTTCAGCGAGCGTATCACCTCTTTGAACGCTACGCTGCCCCAAGGATAGTTGGCGAAGGGGACTTCGTCTTCGACCAATGAAAGCAGCCACGACCGAATAACCGTGTCCTTCTTCGACGGTCGGGGCAGCAACACAGATGCGGCAAAGAATAGATCCGCCAACTTCAACTTATCGATGTTGACGTTTCCGTTATCGTTGGCTCCCAACTCTCGCAGGCGATCCTCAACGTATGACAGACGGATTGTTGATCTTCCCGGAAAGTTTCTCTCTGCGAAATCACCATTGGGGTTTACTTCCGGAATTTCGTCAGAGAACCTAAGGCGGGTAATCAGGCAATACTTCGCTTTAGAAAATTGGAGTGGTCGGTTTCCAATGACCATCCACAACTCCTCCCGATCGTGAAGCGTTGTCTGCCTCCTCGTGAGAAACATTATGAGCTGGGCGGATAGATTGAAATCGGCGGCAGCCTCGACGAGTCTACCAAATGGACTCCCCGCCCGGTAACTCTCCCGCTCATTTTCATTGAGACTGTTCCTTATCTTCGCACTCACCTCCGTGTACATCCCGATCATTGTCAATCGGAACTCGAAGTCGTCGTCTCGGGATGACAATTGCTTCTTCAGCACAACCTGGGAATCATAAGAGTAAATAACCAATTAGTACTCGCATGGTACCCGCACAGGAAAGCATGGTACCCGCGCACAAGAGCATGGTACCCGCACACAAGAGCATGGTACCCGCGCATGTGCGCATGGTACCCGCACACAAGAGCATGGTACCCGCGCACAAGAGCATGGTACCCGCGTATGTGCGCATGGTACCCGCACACAAGAGCATGGTACCCGCGCATGCGCGCATGGTACCCGCACACAAGAGCATGGTACCCGCGCACAAGAGCATGGTACCCGTGCATGCGCGCATGGTACCCGCACACTGAAGCACGGTACCCGCGCGCACTATCGTGGTACCCGCGCGCAATCGCATTGTACTCGCACGCAATCGCATGGTACCCGCACACAATCGCAAGGGGCCACGTGCGTATGGGTACCGTGCGACGGTGCTCGGGTCCCAAGCATCCAATCATGGGTCCCCTGATTTGCGCGACTGTTTGGGTCCCAATTGGTTCGCCGCACAGTTCCCTTGCGAACAAGTGTCCAAATTGCACAATTGGGAAACCATGCGCCGGACCCAACCAATTCGACGCACGAGACCTGCTCCTGAGGAAGACGAAAGCACAGTAAAATTACCGGTACTCTTTCGGGAAAAGCGTTCATTGCCATTTTAGTCGGTTTGGAGAATTTTCTGCTTGGGGTAAAGTTAGTTTCGTGGATCTGGAAATTTTCTGCTTCGTTATGTGTCTTTCTTCAATTTTAACTGTCAAATATTATACTCGGTTAGGAAGAAGAAGAAGACATGTGACGCTACAGTGAGTGGAATCGATTAAACCTAATTAATTTTACTTTGGGTAGTTGAATGGGTTAAATAAGGGTAAAGAAGTCTTTTTCCCTGAGTTAGTAAGGGTAGAATAGACTTCAAATATTATGGAGGCTATTTTTTTAAAATTGACCCAATCAAAGACCATTTACTTAAATAATCCCTCCAATCTCTGCATATATTATTTAATTACAAATTACCCACAAATTTGTACACATTATCCAAAGTTAAAAGATGTTAAGTTTGGGCTATGATATTGGTTTTTCTAGAAACGAAGCTAATGTCAAGCTACTACCACGTATGTCCTAAGATGCGGGGAGGCCAAGAGAATCGAAATCCATAAATAATAAAAGCACAACGAAAGAAAATGTACCCTTTTAGATTTCATGTGGAAAATTTTTATCCAGAAAATAATTAACCAAAAACCATTCTTTATGATCAGTAGTCTGATAAAAGAAATATCGTTGAATTCACTCTTTTATTTTGTTACAGAGGGAATTCAACGATATGAATAACAAACGTGGGAATTATTAAAAGGCCACTTAATTCTGTTTTAGGTCAGATCTTCCCCAATTTCACGATACAAATGCTCATCTTCGTGATTACAATTCGTACATTCATGTGTTGAATCATCTCACAGACCGTCGCTTGCTTGCTCGTCATCCTCTCGTTTTTTCGCATGTAAGTCGATTGTTCTGTTGCATGGACGTAAATCCTTCCTGTGTCGACCGATCTACAAATTATTGGATGCAATCGTTAATGATATTGGAATCATATGATCCCTATAGATTTACAATCGACGTGTAATGTTAGAAACTATGTATGCAAAGGCCGTACATATGAGTTGTATTGTAACGTACAGATCTATGTAAAGTATTGATCGTATTCTCATTCATGTGCGTCTCCGTTATTTAATTCTCCATTTTCGATTGTGTGAGCTCTGACATGCATATATTTTATTTCATTTTGACGATGATGGGTAGGGTGATAATAGGTTAACGTTTAGTTTAGTATTCTTCTGACTCATATGAATCATTAATTTTATCACCGAAAGAGATTTATTGGCAGATATCACGACAACCTCCATGTGAATGTTTCTTTACCGTACCATTTAAGAAAGTTACCAATCACATGGAAGGAAGGTGTATGATGAAATGCCAACGAAAGTTATCATGCTAGTGCCCCTTTTGGTCTAGTATTTTATTGCAGAATTGGGAAGCTTTCTAACGAATAATGAATGCTTTTTTTCATTCTATAACTTTGCTTGCATGCTTATGGTATTAATCATTTCTGTGCCTAAACTTGATTATTGTCCCTCCGTTAAATCATTCGGCTCCCTTTAACACCATCTTCTGCTCAACCAATATAAACTCACAAAGTATACATTATAATCACTGATCTTACTGTAATAATCAAGGCTTAGAAATCCAAGGAAGAAGGAGAAAGAGAAAAGCAAATCATGGATGACAACAGCATCAACGAAGGAGGAGGAGCTAAGGTCACGGGAATAAGACACATCGTCCGTCTGAAAGAGTACTTGCAGAAATGGCAAAGTGCAACTCTTAGCAGTCCTAACCAGAAAGCTTGCAATAATGGAATATCCCCTGAAATCAACCGCAGGCTCAGGACGAGCGCTGCCCACGAATCGGACGACGACAGCTGTCACAGCCCCGAGCCCTCGCACGGCGTGCCGAAAGGGTACTTGGCGGTCTACGTGGGCCCGGAGCTTCGAAGGTTCATCATACCGACTAGCTATTTGAGTGATCCACTGTTTAAGGTTCTGTTGGAGAAAGTTGAGGAGGAGTTTGGATTCGATCACAGCGGGGCTTTGACGATCCCGTGTGAGGTTGAGACGTTCAAGTATTTGTTGCATTGCATGGAGAATCATCAGAGAGATCAACAAGCTGATGATCATCTTGCCAATGCAGGTTAGAAATCAAGTTATTTGCTTTCTTTTTATTTTCAGGAAAAAGGTTCAAATTTTATGGTTTCTTGATTTTATCATGAGCTGCACGACAGTTTTTGAAAGAGATGATGGGTTTGAGAGTTTCTTATTTTTTATGACATTTTATGCAGATGAAGCGGTGAATGATGAGTGATGTAATCATGTACTTCATAGGTGTGTTGCATTAGGGATTTTTTGTGACTTGTAATACAGAATGGCATCTTTGTAATATGTATGTAGTGTTGTAATTTCATTCCTTTGAAAAGTTATTATTATTACTTATTTGTTATTTCGGCCGTAGATATGATGTTAAATTAAATATTTGGTGCTTCAATTCATCGAATGTCCAATAATTCGATCCAACGCGATGTTGAAGCTGACCTAATTATATATATATATATATAATATATATATATCGAATATGGGAAGTTACGCTTGGATCCTTTATTCTATAACTCAGAATGTTTCATTTCATGTTTCATATTTGCTAAATTTACAAAAAAAAAAAAAAAAATTATAAATATAAAAAAATATAAGATATGAATATCACTTTAACCATCGTGAAACAAAGAATAAATTAGATTTATTTATTTGCTTTTATCATATAAATCACATGAATTAACGATGATTTTATAATTTGGTTAAAAAATAAAAAGAAAATTTCCAAGTCGTAGAATTTACACATGTCACGATCTAGAGAATGAAACAGGAGATTGAAACACAAATTGGAACAGAGGATCTCACGCGGTGAAGTTAAGCTATTTCATAATTATCGACAAGATTATAAATAATTTTATGTTTTTTTTTTGGATTACTATTTCATAATTATAAAAATATGTCAATAACTTCAAATGTCGGAATAGATTTAGGTTTTCCAAAAAATAATCAATATATCGTATACCATATTATTACAACTCGCTAAGAAATATTTCAAATCAGTAGTCAGCTAGATTTTGTCGGATCGGAAATTCAAAAATTATTCAAATATATGAGTTTGTGATCAGTTTTTAACAATTATTAAATATTGAAAACGTCTTGTAAATACTATAATTGGAACGGCTCCTCGACTGGGCATGTGCGACGAATGACTGGCTCGAATTGTACTACACGAATATGCAGGTTGTTAACTGCCCTACCTTTAGCTCCGACCACCAGGCGTTGTTCATGGCTTCGAATTCAACATCCAAATGACAGAACCAAATGAAATAATGACGGAACCAAATTAAATTATTTGGCCGTAGTTTATTTTTATTTTTATGCATTAAGTTGAGTTATTTATTGGGCTTCACTGGCGCCAGCCACCGCCTGTAGTGGACTGGCCCTCTTCCATGTACAGTATTTGTACAATTTACGTATATATAATAGTGACCTTTCCAAAAAAAAAAAAAAGAGTGAGAAGAAATCCTCCATGAGATATGGAGAAGCCAGACAGAGTAACAACCCATATGACGAATGCATGGGGGCTCATGAATCGCAACCCACGTAAACTTATATCATGGAGCAAATCAGGCTGCGATCACTCAAAAACATCTTACAAAAAAGGTAGAAGAAGAGTTCACGAGAATCGGTAGGAGCGAAGGAATAATGACTAGCAATTCAAAGAAGGGAAATTCACAGGTTGTATCCATATAAGTCCCCCGCCCCCGATGGATTTCCTCATCATGTTTTTTACCACAAATATTGGTATCTCATAAGAGAAAGTGTGTCCAGCTAGTTGTGTACCCGACTCTTTGAATAACGACATCGCATCCCTTGTTTTTCATAACACGCACATAGTCCTCACCCCAATGTCCAACCCGGAATCACTTACATAGTTTAGTTGAACAAGCCTATGTTATGTCATATATTGAGTTGCATCTAAATGTGTCACTAATCGCCTTAAGTCGTTCATGAATTCAACAATTTCACATGCCCATTCTGCTTTCATTCCAAATAGACTTATCAAAAATAAAATTTCTTATTGCGTACGAGATTGATCTTACTATGAAGCGGAGAAATAGTGGAGAGTGGGGCATGCGTCCCTTAAAATTGGGCATGAGCAAGGCGTATGACACAGTGACATCGTTGAGTTGGGTTTTCACAATGACATCGTTAATCTATTTATGAGATGTATCCCTCGTTTATACTTAATGATAAATGTTCTGGGAAACTGACGCCTCGGTGGATGGAGCGCCTCCATCACTATATCTCTTTCTCTTTTACGCCGATGCGTTTCAAGTGGCTGCGAGAAATCATGAAATTACTTGTGTAGGTGTTTGTCTAAACGCACATGTTATCGCCCACTTGTTCTTTGCAGATGACATGCTTTCACCGAAGCATGTGGAGCTGAGATGCGAGTAATTCATCGGATCCTCTCAGAGTACGGTGAGGCATCAACAATTGGTTATTTTTTCTAAATCTTCAGCATCTTTTCCACCACATGTGAATCCACTGACCCGTACACTTGTTGTGCATCGTTAGACATCAAGTGGCCATATCGTATACTTAGGTCTTTCTTCGATGGTTGCTAAAAATAAGCGAGAGATTTTTTGCATTTACTAGAGACATGATATAGAAGTGTGTCCACGGATGGTCGTAGAAACAACTACCAACTTGCTCAAGCAGGCCACGAGGTGTTGACAAAGGTTGTCCTTCAACTGATTTATTATCGCATGTTTTTAAAACGAAATATTTCCACGACCATTATTCTCTCAGCAGCTTGGGACCAAATGCCTCTTTTACTTGGAGGAGCATTTCTTGCAGCATGAGACATTAGTATTAATGGTACGAGATGGCAGTCGGGACGGGAAACTCGTGAGAGTATGAGTGATTTGTGGTTATAACGAGACTCTAATACAGAGATCATAACACCAATGAGACAGGAATTGGAGGATCTGCACTTAAGTGATTTGTTGCTAGGCTCTAATACAAACTACGCCAACTGGTTCAACACACTAGTCCAGATCCATGTGTCACATGCTCACTCAAGGAAATGTTGGCGGTGAAAATCGATCTTGTGATCTCTCCCCCATAATCCTTGAGGCCTCAGTCTTGACCACTAGGTCAAACCTCATCGGCGGCCTTGTGGAATGTTACGCTCATTAGAGCACTCTTTCTCCCCGTAGATGCGTAAGTAATTCTAGAAGGTCCGTTCAGCTGTGTGATTATCCCTAATAAAAGAGTGACACTTGTTGAAGACCGGGACGTTCTCGGTTAAGTGTGCATATTGGGTAGCTGTCTCCTTAGCACGAGATCATTTTCTGACATCGCCCTCTAATTCGTCAAAGAGGTCTTTCTTGTGGAAGGCGGGTGTTGCACCTCGGGTCAGCGTCCTAGCTTGGCGTCTTGGTCATAATTCTTTACCAATGGCCGTTAAGCTGTTTAGTTGTGGTTGTCTCCAGAATCCCAAATGCGGGCGTTGCGGTTACCATGCCGAAGATGATCACCACGCTCGTTAGCTGCCTCATTTCACAGAGATTTTGGAAAAATACAACTATACCTTCTGCAATCTTTAAATGTTGGTCGGGGTCGATGTTGAGGATGGTTACTGCCAGCAGGTCGACGAGGGGAAGGCTGCTCGAGAAGAGTCGAATATTATTTGTTGGCTTCATCCCCATTTGGCACCATCAAATTGAACTTCGATGGGGCTATACATATGGCTCGACATGGCGCCTCTAAGGGGGTTGTTGCTAGAGATTATAGTTGGGCTAGTGTAGGTAGGCGGTCAATATTTATTGATGGCGACGATCCCCTTACCGTTGAAGCAACAACAGCTCGTAGGGCGATAAGCGATGTGTTATCTCGTGGATGGGACAACGTGATCATTGAAGGAGATAGTTTGGCTATCATTCAGATGTTTAATCATCGAAATTCGGACTGTTCTAAATTGAGATGCATTCTTGAAGATATTCTGAATTTAAAGTGTGCGTTAATTACGATTTCATTTAGTTTTGTGAAGCGTTCGCAATTCAGTAGCTAATTACTGGCTACATCCCTTTATTTTGATGGAGAATTCATAGATAGCCCCACCAACTCAAGCGATGTCCGTTATTTTGTACTCGAATTGTCTATGATGAATGATGTTACGATTTTCTTAAAAAAAAAACTCAAACATCTATATTTAGTGATTCAAATTATAATCTTCAACATAATTATCTACCAGTATTATGATGTTGTCATGTAGAGCTGAAAAAATGGGCGGGCCGGCCTGCCCGGCCCGTTATGAGCGGGCCGGGTCAGGCTGGCCCGAAGATTAACGGGCCACAGGAACATAGGCCCGTGCCCGCAAAGCCATGGGCCGGGCCAACCCGGCCCGAGTCCATCTGGCCTAGTATTTTTTTATTTTTAAAAATTAAAATTTTTAAAAAACCTTTATGATTTCATTTTTAGTTATAAAATAAAGCTAATACTATACACATTAACGAATATACATAATTCTAAAAAAATATATTTATAAACACCTAAAATATAATATTTTTTGCTTATAAAATTCTATTTTTTAAAATAGTGTATATAAAAATAATAGCAAAAAGTATATAAAAAATAAAAAACTAACGGGCCTGTTTTGGCATGTGCCCCGTCAGGTTTTTCAGCCCGCAGCCCACCGGCCATCGGGCCACGGGCCAAAAAGCCCGGTCGAGATTTGGGCCCGAGCCCTGTTTTGGCCGGGTCATGGACTCGAGCCCAAATTTTCAGCTCTATTGTCATGTAATAATGTATCATGCAACGTGCGAGTTACGAACGATTTTGTCCATTTTCTTACAAAACTATGTTTGTGTCAATTATTCATACAATATGCATAACAAAGCACATGTTTTACACATAAACAAATATAAAGTAGGTTAGAATTGATTTATAAAAAAGAAAAAAAAAATCCACGCCTTGATTATTTTTAGTTGAAAACAAAAAGAATACGAGAATTATTTGAATTTGAGCGGGCATTATTGGAACTAAATTCAAGAAGTAACTCACACAAATCTCAGTTCCTTACGATTTAATTTTAAATATAGTTCATATGAATATTCAGATAATTGTTTTATATAATAGAGGGAATAAAAGGGCCAATTATCGACTAAAAAGGAAATATTCTATCATATCCAACTGAATAGCAACACAACTTGGTTGATTTTAAAATTGTGATCGTAAATTTCGATTTCATGTCGAAAAATCCAACGGAATTGGTTACTGTACCAACATGGATATGTGTTAGTGGTCAAAGTCTGCAAATGTATTATCCTTCATACAAAAAATAATTAATAAATTGTGCCCACATGAAGGACTATTATTATTATTATTTTTTTTTTTTTTTTTTTTTTTTTTTTTTTTTTTGACCCCGATCTTGTGAGGCCTTTGGTTATAAACATTTGGCCCAATGCAATATTTGGCTTCAGTTAGCCTCAAACATGTCTCTCTTGAGCACTTGTTTTGTGATTATATGTGATATTGCCGAATTCGTGATTCTTTGCAGTAGGCCATGATGCTATTTTCTATAATTACATTGAACAACAAGAACAACAAAAAGAATAATAAAAATAATAATAAAGCTATATAAGTTGATGCAGTTGTAAAGTCGCATCTAATATAGAATATTTCCACTTAATGAGAAACAAATATACAAAAGAAAGACATCACATGAATTTTTTTTTTTCACAATCGATGTTGGTATTAATTATTATAATTGCACACATGCTATATATTTTTTTTAAAATAATAATATCAACATGCCATAAGATCAGCACAATATCCTGTGGGCCGAAAATCTGCTTTTCTTTCACTGTGGGCTTTGGTCCCATTCACTGTGTAATATTAGTATAGATTTTCTTTTTTCAGATATTTAATTTAATCTGTTTGTTTGTAGCTAAGATTTTTGTTGTGTGTTTGTGTGTATTATGCCATTTATTTACTAATTAAACCCCGTCCAAGTCAATCTCTTATATTGGATTTTATATATTACTGTTAGGCCAATTAATTACTATTATCTAACTGATGTCCAGCAAATTTTTCTCATGTCAGGGTTTGGGAATAAGCGATACAAAAGTGACCGAAATGACATGACATCAAAATCACGATATATATCATATCATAAACATGTATGTGTGTATCGTATATATATAATATATATGTATGTTATATCTATTTTACAGAACGACAAACTTGAGAATTGGATTTTACGAACCGCACGAGAAAACATGAGGTGCTTTGTCTTTAGGAGGGCCCCTCTTCATGTTTAACCAAATAGGGCCCAACTTGTCGACCCACCGGCATGGGCTTGTCGACCATAATACATTCTAATTAACAAAAATGCAATTAATATATAAATCAAAGTCATTGAATAAACTAACTTAAATTGAAATCGAACCTCGTTGTTTGTGATTCTGAACTTTCAACATGATTAATTTCTCTAGCCTGAATATACCGTTCAAAGTCCACGTAGGGATGCGATAGTGAAGAAATTTAAAGGGAAATTCTATTTGCAACCACCTTGATTCTATTTAGCCCCCCTCATTAATCAACACAAAAATAATTGTAACATTTTAAATATATTTGACCTATCGAAATAAATAATTTATTACAAAGGAGAAAAACTAGAAAAATAATTCATTGCGCTTCAAGAAAAACGTGAACCGTGGGTCCCTTCAAGAGCACGTGTGAGGTTTGCTGATCCGATCGATTTAAATGCAATTTTTGACTAAACGAAGTTTGAATGACATTTTTGACTAAACACTTTGACTGACATGTAACTTATTAATATTTGACAAATTAACTTGAACGTCTTTTGCCAATTACGTTGGAATTTTTCACTTCATAATTTCCTTTCAAAATCTCAACTATATATATATGTCAAAATATTTTTAATTGCAAGTAAAAAATACAAACAAAACTTAGACATCTGAATATTAACGGAGTAAGATCCTCCTAAGTCTTTTAAAAGAGAACATGATTCCAGTAAGTTTGTTTTTTTTTAGTATATATTTATCTATGTTTGCTATAATACAAATTTAGTTACCATGCTTTCAAATTTATAATTACGGTAATAATAATCATATGTATTCCTGTACCTATTTAGGAGAATGAGATTTGCGGGATAACGACAGATGATGAAAATGAAGTTGGTGATCATATGAATATCGATGTCACATCCAAATTTTATACTGACATGGTATGATATTTATTAGTCAAAATTTTGTAACAAATACTTATTTTAGTATCATTTTATTTTTTTAGTTTCTTATAACTAATTTTACTTTCAGGTGTTCAAATCTCGGCAACATTTAATTGATTGGGTGCAAAATGTTGGAATAAATCTTGGCTACGTGATTATCATTAAAAGATCAAAGATCAATTCCAGTGGAAAGTGTTCGAAAGTTGTACTTATATGTGATCGTGGTGGAATCTATAGAAGTAAAAAAATCTCTACTAGAAATACCGGCACGAGAAAGATTGGTTGCAAATTTCAGCTTAAAGGAAAATCAATGGTAGTTAATTGTTGGAAGCTCTTCGTAATATGTGGAGTACATAATCACGGGCCTGCATTGGATCTAGAAGGTCATCCATATCCAAGGCGATTATCCGACAAAAAGGCTATACTAGTGGAAGATTTATCAAAAAAGAACGTGAAACCGCGAGGCATATTATCAATATTGAAGAAGCAGAATTTGGATAACGTTTCAACAATCAAAACTGTATATAATGCTCGTCAAAAGCTTCGAGCGACAGAGAAAAATGGTGGAACTCAAATGCAGGTCGCTATGTCTTTCCTACACGAAGAAGGCTATATTTTTCAAAGTCGATCAAATATTACAACCAATGAGTTAGAAGATTTATTTTTCGCCCACCCAAAATCGTTGGAGCTATGGCGTGCATTTCCACATGTGGTTTTGATGGATGCGACATATAAAACAAACAGGTACAAAATGCCTCTCCTTGAAATTGTTGGCGTAACTTCTACAAATATGACATTCTGCATAGCATTCGTTATGATGCAGAAAGAGAAGAGGTCCAACTATAATTGGGCATTGAATTGTCTTAAGTCGACAATGGATGGATGCACGACTCCACGTGTTATAGTCACAGATAGGGAGTTGGCTTTAATGAAAGCATGCAACGACATTTTTCCAGAAGCGAAATGACTACTCTGTAGATGGCATATCTATAGAAGCATTATGAAGAAGTGCAGGCCATCAATAACGTCTCCTAATGCATGGAACTCTTTCTATAAGGCATGGACAACACTGATTGTGTCTGAAACAGAAGGCGCATATTTATCCAATTTGGCACAACTTGAAGCAACATTATACGATTTTCCAGGTGTACTAAATTTTAAAAATATTAAATTATTAATTTGTAAATTATTATTTAGACTAATATAAAATGTTTGATTTCAGGTGTACTTACTTATCTAAATAATTATTGGTTGATACCATATAAGGAGATGTTTGTATCCGTTTGGACCGACAGATTTCTTAACTTTGGGAATCACACAACCAACAGAGTGGAGAGCCAACATGCGAAATTAAAACGATATTTGGAGTCTTCACATTCAGATCTGGTGGCATCATTATCGTTCATTCAACAGGTAATTCAATCTCAACTAACAGCTATTAAAGCAAGTCTTGAACAAAGCAAGATTATCGTCAGACATCGATTTAATGCTCATCACTATCAAGAATTGCGTGGCTTTGTTGCAATTCATGCGCTTGATATAATATTCAAAGAGTTTGAACGGTCTAAAGCAGCCGGATTTTTGGCTGAAACTTGTGGGTGTCTGCTTCGTACAAGTCATGGGTTGCCATGTGCCCATGAACAGACAAAATATTTCAACAATGGTGAGCGTATTCCACTTGATGCAATCGACAAGTTTTGGAGGAAGCTCGACTTGTCACCATGTACATATCTTGAAGAAGACGAGTTATGTTGTGATCTTGAGCTACAAATGTTTAAGGCCCAATTTAAAAAACAGTCGAGAACTGGGAAGTCCAGTATGTTGAGGAAGCTGAGAGAGATAATTACATCATCAACGTCATTGGTTTGCGAACCAAAAATTCATATGACTCGTGGGCGTCCCTCTATCAAGGGTAAAAGTTTCAAAAACAATTTTATTGATCCACCAGTGCCTACGCGAGAATCTCCTCAACGTCCCTCAGATCAAAATTTTTTTTCACATCCATATATTCATGAATTTCCGGTTATACTTCATCCGTATATCACCCATGTCCAAGATGTAAGACCTGACGGAAATTGTGGTTTTCGTGCAATCGCTCTTTGTCTTGGTCTTGAAGAGGAAGCATGGCCTATCATTCGGCGCAATTTGGTAGAAGAGCTAGAAATGTATAAGTTAGAATATGTCGACATGTTTGGTGCTGACGGATGGCTCACTGTCAACAAATCGCTAAATTTTTTTGATTCGGATAGGTGCGCGCCTTTTGAGCATTGGATGGCTATGCCCGATGTAGGCGTCTTGATTGCATCGAAATTTAACGTAATATTGCATGTTATAAGTAATAGAGGCAGCGTGACACACTTGCCGCTTCGGTCTGCTCCGCCACCATGGTATCATCATGTTGCCATCGCCATTGGTCATGTTAATGGTAATCATTACGTGAAAGTTTTATTATCTGGTGGATATCCGATGCCAACTATCACGCCACAGTGGGTCCATTTCAGATATGAATGTGCAGCTGCATGGGCTACTCCATACGGGAATCGTATTAATGATTATGAAAAAAATTTGCGTTCTAATTGTAGTGTTAGTAATGTTATATTGGATTGATCTAGTTTTTATTTGGTGGTATTTATTTACGTCTATATGAATATTATGTCTGGACGTACGATCGAGTTATTTTTCTTAAATAATGTTACATATATTACGTGTGTGCGAGTACGTATATTATATTTTTGTGCATGTATAAATACAAATATTTTTCACAGAATTAGAAAATCTACCTCCCATGTGTAATATTACACGAACTTCAATTCACTTCTTCTATAATGCTTAATGGTACATATCATAATTACACAAACTTCAATAGTCACTTCTTGCTATAATGATTCAATGGTACATACAACGAGGGATTTATATTCCCAACGTTTTTTGCATCCCTAAAGGGGTGCAAATAGTAGTATGGATCAAACCCTTGACCTTCCTTTGAGATATCAGGAGCACGATCACGCATCCACCTATCTTTTGGGGACAATCAATCATTTTCTGGTTTGTTTTTCGTTTATAATTATATTTATTGCCAGAAACAATTATTAGTTTTTTCATTACAGTTAATGCCCAAAATGAGTGTACTTAACCACATCTTAAACAATGTTCCAGAAGTAATGTTGTGGCGACCCTACTTCCTAATTAAGTTAATTGGCGGATTTCCCCGCAACAGAACACGCGGAAGACCCGATAAAATTTTCTTTTTTCTTTTTTAATTTAAATAACCTACATAGTATTATATCGGGTTTACAAAAATATCTACTATTAATACTTTGGGCCGAAGCCCCAAAATTTCAAACCCAATATCAAACACTATGCCACTCCACAGGTCGCGTCCCATGTACTGCGCCACCCTCAAAAGTCCGTGGAGTCACCGCCGCCAGCTCGCCATGAATCTCAACCCTGACACTAGTCGGTGTCGGGTTCATTCTTACCTACAAACAAAAATAGGATAGAACCCTGAGCTATTGCCCAGTAGGTGATTACATAACATGCAATACGTGCGTGCACTCCACCCAATCCCGGTTCCTCACAATATAATATAATGCACACTCGACAAATCTCATCTATCAATTCTCAATTCTCAACAGGGCCCTAGGTCAGACTCGGCACCCACGCGCGCAATGGCAAAGTACACCATCAACCATGCGGTAGCCCACACCGGCCGCGCCGGGTCGCTCCTTCCGCACACAATCTCAACCCGACGGCTTTTTCCCCGAATGTTATACCACAAGTTTGGGTAGACAGGAATCTCACATCTGTCTGCCGTCCCTGAGCCAAATAATATCCGATGGTTTACACCTCGGGTGGCTCAATCCCGAGTAGATGGGTGTCGCAAACCCCCTCTCCCACCAAGTGCATAATCGAGTCTGAACCTGACTGCCAAAATCGGCAACTCTACCCTTCTCACATTGATAATATCATCGATCACATCATCTCTCACCCTATCGTGAATATGCACATGGCATGATTATGTAAAACATCAAATCACATATAGCACATATTATTTCCTTCAAATAATATCCCCAAAATACTCTCGTATCTTAAAATAAGGGTTGACCCGAAAGTTCTAGTCAAAGTATGAATACTTTGATTTAAAGATAAAATGAACTTAAAATAATTTTATTCAAAGATGTGGGCTATTACCCGAATTTAACCTTTTAAATTCGGCGAAATTTAAATCTTTCGCTTAGATATCGAAAGTCTACCCGAATTTGAAATATTAAATTCGGCGAAATAAAATGCCCGAATTTAACCTTTTAAATTCGGCGAAAATTTTAAATATTTCGCTTAGATATCGAAATTCTGCCCGAATTTGAAATATTAAATTCGGCGAAATATAATGCCCGAATTTAACCTTTTAAATTCGGCAAAATTTAAATCAAACATGTAATAACTTTACAGAACTCATATTGAGTTCGAACTTCACATAATTCATCAAAAACGTCAAATAACATATCAAAATACCCGAAATTCATAAATTCGGATGACCTTTCATCCAAATTCGTTTAACTATAAAAATCAACATAAGAAATGTTTGTAGGGGTTAAAAAAAACACCTACCTCACTTCCAAGTTAGCCGAAATTGCTTAGTTCTTCTCTGCTTTTCTTCGTTTGTTTTCTTTCGTTTGATATTTTCGTTTGTCCTTATCACCTTTTTAGATAAACCTTTAAAAGGAAAGTTACGTTTCCTTTCTCTTAAGGAAATCTCTTATTGGGCCTACTTTAAATTAATTTGGGCCCATATCTATTTATTTTACTCAAAGAGTATTTTTCTTATTTTCGGTTCAATTTCCCGAAAATTCGCTTTGTCCGAAAATTAACTTCATAATTTTCCGAAAATTACAGAATAATTTTCACGCTAATTGCGCATTATTCCCGTATTAATTTTACGGGTATTACATCCTCCCCCCCTAAAAGAAATTTCGTCCCCGAAATTTAAGTTGTCTGAAACAACTCAGGGTATTTCTCTCTCATTTCGTCTTCTCGCTCCCAAGTGGCTTCTTCCAATATCTGGTTTCGCCATAAGACCTTCACGAGGGGAATATTTTATTTCGTAATTGCTTCACCTCATACATTAGAATCTCTACCGGCTTTTCTTCGTAACTCAAGTCCGGCTTCAATTGTTGGTGAAGTCTTTTGTCTCTTAGCACATGATACGGGTCCAACACATACTTTCGCAGTGTAGACACGTGGAATACGTCATGGACTTGTGCTAACGACGTCGGTAATTCTAGCTGATATGCTACTTCACCGACTCTTTTCAAAATTTTGAAAGGTCCTATATATCTCGGACTCAACTTTCCTTTTTGTCCGAACCGTTTGACACCCTTCATAGGTGATACTTTCAAAAATACTTTATCACCTTCTTCAAATTCTAACGACCTTCGTCTCTTGTCTGCATAACTCTTCTGGCGACTTTGGGCCGTTTGCATTTTCTCCCGAATTTTCTTAACAACTTCAGTCATTTCGCGTACCATCTCGGGACCTAATAGCGCCTTCTCGCCGATTTCATCCCAATGAACTGGGGATCGACATTTACGTCCGTATAAGGCTTCGTAAGGCGCCATTCCGATCGTTGCTTGATAGCTGTTGTTATATGAAAATTCTATTAACGGGAGATATTTACTCCAACTCCCTTGAAAATCCAAGACACATGCTCTCAACATGTCTTCGAGTGTCTGGATCGTCCTTTCCGATTGTCCGTCAGTCTGGGGATGATAAGCTGAACTAAATGATAATTTAGTTCCCAGAGCTTTCTGTAAGCTTTTCCAGAACTGGGACAGAAATCTTGAATCTCGATCTGATACGATCGATATCGGAATTCCATGGAGTCTCACTATCTCTTGAATGTAGAGTTCAGCGAACTTCTCCATGGGATAGGTCTGGTGAATAGGCAAGAAATGGGCGGACTTAGTCAGTCTGTCAACAATCACCCAAATTGCATCATAACCTTTCACCGTTCTTGGCAACCCGACGACAAAATCCATTGTTATATGGTCCCACTTCCACTCGGGAATCGTCAAAGGTTGTAACATTCCTGCCGGTCTTTGATGTTCTGCTTTGATCTGCTGACAAGTCAGGCATCTATGTACAAATGCAGCAACATCCTTTTTCATTCCCGGCCACCAATAATTTAGTCGCAAATCACGATACATTTTCGTTGCACCGGGATGCACCGAATATATTGTCGTATGTGCCTCCGTCATTAAAGTTCGACGAATCTCTTCATCTTCCGGCACATATAAGCGACTTTTAAATCGTAAACTCCCGTCTTCTCGGAATTCAAATTCCGATGAGACTTCTTTATCTTGTTCTCTTTGTTTCTTCAAGTACAACTCATCTTTCTTTTGTACTTCAATGATTCGGTCTAATAGTGTTGGCTTAAGTGTCAACACTGCCAACTTTTCTTCAATCTCTCCGAAATTGATTACTTCAACTCCGAATTGGCGTAATTCAGTGTTTACAGTTTTGCGGCTCAATGCATCTGCGACTACGTTCGCTTTTCCTGGATGATAATTTATCACACAGTCGTAGTCTTTGACTAACTCGAGCCATCTTCTTTGCCTCATATTTAACTCCTTCTGGGTGAAGAAGTACTTCAAACTCTTGTGATCCGTGAAGATCTCGCATCTTTCTCCGTAAAGATAGTGTCGCCATGTTTTAAGAGCAAACACTACGGCTGCGAGTTCGAGATCATGAGTGGGGTAATTTTTCTCATATGGCTTTAATTGTCGGGAGGCATAAGCGATCACCTTCCCGTTTTGCATTAAAACACACCCCAACCCATATTTAGAGGCATCACTATAAACAGAAAAATTTCCAGTACCCGAAGGTATTGCTAACACTGGAGCAGTTGTTAGCCTTTTCTTTAATTCCTGGAAACTTTGCTCACATTCATCCGTCCATTTGAACGGAACATTTTTCTTTGTCAAATTGGTGAGCGTCGAGGCGATGCTGGAAAAGTCCTTAATGAACTTTCGATAATACCCAGCTAGCCCGAGAAAACTTCTTATCTCCGTGGGATTGGTTGGTCTTGGCAAATTTTCTATAGCTTCTATCTTGCTGGGATCTACTGAAATTCCGTTTCCCGAAATAACATGCCCCAGAAAGATTACTCGATCCAACCAAAATTCGCACTTTTTAAATTTGGCGAATAATTGTTTCTCCCGAAGAATTCCTAGGACCGCTCTCAAATGTTCCTCATGTTCTTCTTTTGTCTTGGAATAAATGAGAATATCGTCGATAAAGACGATAACACATCGGTCCAGCAATTTTTTGAATACTCGGTTCATCAAATCCATGAAGACTGCCGGAGCATTCGTCAATCCGAAAGGCATGACCAAAAATTCATAGTGGCCGTACCTCGTACTGAATGCGGTTTTTGGAATGTCCGCTTCCCGGATCTTCAGCTGATGATAACCGGAGCGCAGGTCGATCTTAGAAAATACTGTTGCTCCTTGGAGTTGATCGAATAAATCGTCAATCCTTGGCAATGGGTATTTATTCTTAATCGTGATCTTGTTGAGTTCACGATAATCGATACACATTCTCATCGACCCGTCCTTTTTCTTCACAAATAAAACCGGGGCTCCCCATGGTGAGAAACTGGGTTGAATAAAACCCTTCTGCAACAAATCTTCCAATTGCTCCTTCAATTCTCGTAATTCGTTCGGTGCTAACCGATACGGGGATTTAGAGATCGGGGCAGCTCCAGGTACAAGATCGATTGCAAATTTAATCTCCCGATCTGGGGGTAATCCCGGAAGATCCTCGGGAAATACATCGGAATATTCGTTCACTATCGGAACCTCCTCAAGTTTAAGCTGGGAAGATTCCTCAGCATTCACCGCAAAAACTAGGAACGATTCGCAACCCGTATTTACGAGTCGCTGAGCTTTTAAAGCAGAAATCCGAGGGATTGAGTTTCTATTCTTTCTTCCCGAAAATTCAAACTCCTCTCCCTCTGGCGATCGAAACCTAACTACCCTTTTTGAACAATCAATAATGGCTCCGTATTTCGAAAGCCAATCCATCCCGAATATAATATCGTAATCATTCATCGGGATTACTATTAGGTTCACATCTAACTCTCTACCCTCAATTCTTACGGGACATTTCTCAACCACCAAATTTGATCGAGTTGGATCCCCATGTGGTAAAGATACCACGAAATCACATAATGAACGGGAGGGATAGATTCCTGCCCTGGCCACAAAGTTAGCCGATACAAACGAATGTGTGGCTCCCGAGTCAATCAAGATCGAAGAGGGCACGTGAAATATACTCAACGTACCCGTAACTACATTCGGGTTTGCCTCCGCCTCCTCATTAGTCAGAGTAAAAACTCTTGCAGGCACAGGTGGAGGTCGAATGAGGTTACGCGGTTGAGTCTGCACTGGAGGCTGACCTCTCGGGCAATTCCGTGCGATGTGTCCGGCCTCACCGCACCGGAAACATTGCAGAGTCTGCACCGGTCGTGGTCCGTAGCATATGCCAAAGTGATTTCGTCCACACTGTTGGCATTGGGGCGCTGGTACCGGGGGTCGGTTGGGAACATTGGCCGGTCTCTGATAAGTATTCGGGCGCCACATCTGTTGACTCGGTCGATTTCCTTTATTCTTCGGGTCCTTGCCGAAGAATTGTCGCTTTTGGCCGCTTCCTCCTTGCTGTTGCTGACTCTCTTTTCCTACTTGCCTCTTGGGCTTCCCTTACTACTCCTTCCGCTTGTTCTGCGATCAACGCTCGCTCCGTCGCCTGACGGAACTCTAATTGGCGTACTCCCGCCACACTTAAATCTCGATAAAATTCGGGCTTCAGCCCTCGAAGAAATCTCGTCACCTTTAGAGTATTGGTTGCCACGAGATGAGGTGCAAAACGAGATAATTCTTCAAATTTGCGGATGTATTCCGCAACTGGCATTCGCCCTTGTTTCAGGTTCATGAATTCATACATTCGCTGCTCCTGATCGTGAGCAGTGAAGTACTTATCATAAAACAATTCCCTGAAGCGTTCCCATGTCATCGTCGCCGGATCTTCTAACACCTTTATGGTGTTCCACCAAAAACGCGCGCTTCCCCGAAATAGGGAAACGGCACACAACACCTTCTCATTGTTCGGCACACGACTGTATATAAATAAGTCTTCTATTGTGTCGATCCAGTCCTCAGCTGCCGCAGGATTAGTAGCTTCGGCGAAAACTGGTGGATTTAACTTACGAAATCGCTCCCCTATGATCTCTACGCGATCAGGCTGTGGGGATGGACGGTGCTCAGATGAGCTCTGGTGATTTATCAAATCATGAATTTGGTCTGACTGTCTTTGGATAAGTTCAGTCAGCCTATTTATCGTGTCATGCTCACGAGTCGGGGGTGGGGATTCAGATTCGCCCCTCCGACTGGACTCTCCAACGAACACGTTCCTCGGTCTTCCTCTTGGCATTTTCCAAATACTAGATAATTCATGTAACAAATATACATGAGATCACATAATCATATCAAAGTATTACACTTAACTTACAGGCGAGGCTGGTTCTCCCGGCTTTTGAGTGGCAGTACATGGACAGTCTTCAGAATCTAAAGCCTAAGCTCTGATACCACCTGTGGCGACCCTACTTCCTAATTAAGTTAATTGGCGGATTTCCCCGCAACAGAACACGCGGAAGACCCGATAAAATTTTCTTTTTTTTTTTTAATTTAAATAACCTACATAGTATTATATCGGGTTTACAAAAATATCTACTATTAATACTTTGGGCCGAAGCCCCAAAATTTCAAACCCAATATCAAACACTATGCCACTCCACAGGTCGCGTCCCATGTACTGCGCCACCCTCAAAAGTCTGTGGAGTCACCGCCGCCAGCTCGCCATGAATCTCAACCCTGACACTAGTCGGTGTCGGGTTCATTCTTACCTACAAACAAAAATAGGATAGAACCCTGAGCTATTGCCCAGTAGGTGATTACATAACATGCAATACGTGCGTGCACTCCACCCAATCCCGGTTCCTCACAATATAATATAATGCACACTCGACAAATCTCATCTATCAATTCTCAATTCTCAACAGGGCCCTAGGTCAAACTCGGCACCCACGCGCGCAATGGCAAAGTACACCATCAACCATGCGGTAGCCCACACCGGCCGCGCCGGGTCGCTCCTTCCGCACACAATCTCAACCCGACGGCTTTTTCCCCGAATGTTATACCACAAGTTCGGGTAGACAGGAATCTCACATCTGTCTGCCGTCCTGAGCCAAATAATATCCGGTGGTTTACACCTCGGGTGGCTCAATCCCGAGTAGATGGGTGTCGCAAACCCCATCTCCCACCAAGTGCATAATCGAGTCTGAACCTGACTGCCAAAATCGGCAACTCTACCCTTCTCACATTGATAATATCATCGATCACATCATCTCTCACCCTATCGTGAATATGCACATGGCATGATTATGTAAAACATCAAATCACATATAGCACATATTATTTCCTTCAAATAATATCCCCAAAATACTCTCGTATCTTAAAATAAGGGTTGACCCGAAAGTTCTAGTCAAAGTATGAATATACTTTGATTTAAAGATAAAATGAACTTAAAATAATTTTATTCAAAGATGTGGGCTATTACCCGAATTTAACCTTTTAAATTCGGCGAAATTTAAATCTTTCGCTTAGATATCGAAAGTCTACCCGAATTTGAAATATTAAATTCGGCGAAATAAAATGCCCGAATTTAACCTTTTAAATTCGGCGAAAATTTTAAATATTTCGCTTAGATATCGAAATTCTGCCCGAATTTGAAATATTAAATTCGGCGAAATATAATGCCCGAATTTAACCTTTTAAATTCGGCGAAATTTAAATCAAACATGTAATAACTTTACAGAACTCATATTGAGTTCGAACTTCACATAATTCATCAAAACGTCAAATAACATATCAAAATACCCGAAATTCATAAATTCGGATGACCTTTCATCCAAATTCGTTTAACTATAAAAATCAACATAAGAAATGTTTGTAGGGGTTAAAAAAAAACACCTACCTCACTTCCAAGTTAGCCGAAATTGCTTAGTTCTTCTCTGCTTTTCTTCGTTTGTTTTCTTTCGTTTGATATTTTCGTTTGTCCTTATCACCTTTTGAGATAAACCTTTAAAAGGAAAGTTACGTTTCCTTTCTCTTAAGGAAATCTCTTATTGGGCCTACTTTAAATTAATTTGGGCCCATATCTATTTATTTTACTCAAAGAGTATTTTTCTTATTTTCGGTTCAATTTCCCGAAAATTCGCTTTGTCCGAAAATTAACTTCATAATTTTCCGAAAATTACAGAATAATTTTCACGCTAATTGCGCATTATTCCCGTATTAATTTTACGGGTATTACAAATGTAATGAGCAAGTCTGTCCGAACAACAAACCAATCTTGTTTTATGTGAGAGGGGAAGCATCTCTAAAAACCCTATCATGAGCACAAAGAAATACCTGCTTACATATACGTTTTTTGTTTATATCAGTTCAAATTTTGATTTTTAATTCGTCTAACTTACGTATAATTGTTTATTGGCTAAATTATGAAATTTTACATGTTATCATACTGAAATGCACATAACAGCCCTATCCTTTTTTTAATTGTGCGGAACTCCCTTGTGATATCTAAAACTTAGCATTGTATCCGCAGCGTTGTTTAAAACTTAGCACAATATCCTTTGTGTTGTCGAAAACTTAGCACCGTATCCCCTGTGTTTTCTAAAACATAACATTGTACCCCCAATTATTATGTGAAAATGACAATAAAGAGATTTTACACTATTTCTGAATCATAGAAGCTTATTTTTCAAACAACATGTGAGTTATATGCTATTTACCCTTATTTATTTGAAGACTTGTGAAATATCCCTGGTTCACCTGTAATTTTAATTTTTCTTTCAACGCATGTTTCAACGTGTTATTCCCCCATGTAGATCTCGCTTTTTCAATTTTATCCTTACTATGACGTTAAATAATACATACATAAAACACACACGCACACACACACACACATATATATATATATATCATTTGACTCGTGAATAAAAGCAATCCAATTATCTATTATAAACTTGATAAATATAGGTTCAATCCAAATAAAATAAAGAATTAGCATCTTCATTACAAAACATCCAAATCTCAATCATTAGAAAGGCCCTTCATCATTCATGGTTATTTTATCACCGAAAACTAATTAAATCATCCTCTTCCCTAGGGAAACCATTCTGATCAAATACAGCTGCTAGCTATACAATTACAGCATGCAGACAATGTACATATATATATATATATATATTATTCAATTATTGAGCAAGCATAGTATTGCACGAGCTCCTCGGGCTGATCGTCAGAGCCGTTCTCCATCATCCAAAGCATGTGCTCGAACATTACAACCTCGCATCCTACGGTCATCATTCCACCGTCTTCTCCGTCTACGAGTTCTCGAAAGAGAGGGCTTTCAAAGACTTCCGAAGTCACAAGATATCTCCTCCGAGACTTCCCGACGTAGACGGCATGGAGCTTATGGTGGTCGTGCACGGCGGATGATGATGTGGCGGCTCGGCTGATTCTGAAGGAGTGCATTTTCTTGAGGAGGGACTTGAGTTTGGTGAGCTTAGGCATCAGTAGAGTAGGTAGAGTGTTGTGGCTAAGGGCGTGTTTGGTTGTTGGGTTTTTGGAAAATGGTAAATAAGGATCTGGTCTATATTTAGATGGTGGCCTTATGTAGGGTTCCGACTTCCGAGTGAAGAAAACTGTAAATAAAGCAGAAAAAGGAAGTGTTGAAGAGACACATAGAGATGTGCGATGTCGCAACTGGCAACGGCAATACAATTTGAGAGAGATTCGGGCCCACTGTAAACGACATGGGCTTAGGCAGTTTTGGCTCTTGGGAGCTAATTGGAGTTTTGATTTTAACATTTCTTTCCTCGGTCAAAATACACACAATACATTCTGATTTTTGATAATTTTACCTGATTTTTTTCAAACCAAAGTTTTATAACAGTTGTGACGAATATCACATCTGATCAAATGCCCCATATTGATTACGACAAGAAAAATAAATCGGTATATATAAGCTTGATGGGCCGCTCCTCCTATCACCAATTGGTTTTAAGAAGGAAACCCATAAAGTTTGTAAGGATCGTGGACCGGTATTGTAAAATAAGACTTCGAAAATATCTATTGTTTTAAACACTCGAAACATACTTGAGTTGCAAAAACTCAGGTTTGGGTTTTAGAGCAAGCGGAAAATACTCAACCTAATCCTCTTACAATCGGTTTTATGGTCTTATGAAATACTCCAAAATCAATGCAAGTTAAAGACCGGTTTTGGTTGAAGCATTTTATCGAACACTTAAAATGCTTAAACTGCATGCTAGAACATAAATGAATGTAATGCGGTGAACACATAATTTGTTTATGAAAGTTCGAAGCTCAACTCCTACGTCTCCCCTTCTTCCTCGCAAGGAAGATATCCGCTAGAAGACTCGGCTTACAAACAACGATGTACAACATCTTTAGCTAAATTCACAACATATAACCTACCGAGCTATATTCCGCTAACTAAACTCCTAGCACCCAACCATCGCACCGCGCAAGGTCACTATCTTCGATAGCTTTTTACAGTCTACCGATAAGGTTATCTCTACCGAAAGCCATCGGTTAGAGTTTTTGCTCTATGGTTCGTATGTCGCGACCCTACGAGAGGCACTCTTTTTTAACGTCTCCGTGCGAAGACTACATGTACTTGTTTATCGTCTTTGTGCTAAAACTCCCACTCAACTATTCTACTTGAGCCCATCTCTCTAATCTGTGATTGAGGTATGTGGGTTTTGACACAGTAGCTCTCTACCTTTTGTAACTTACACACAAAGAGGAAGAACTCTCTTGATTTTCTTCTTTGCTATTGTTCTTCTCTCTCTCTTTTGATGTGTTCTTTTTTGCTATTGTTCTTGACGTTCCCTTATGTATTTATAGGCTTTCAATCTTGATGTAGCCGTTATACTCATTAAAAGAGCCGTTGAAAGCTTTTGTCTTGACTTGGTCAATGTTGTCAGCATTATTGACTTGTACATGTTGCTTGTTGTAAAGGCTTGTACATAATTTCTGATGTTGGTTGACCAGTATCGTCCAGTCCAAGATCGAACAAGTCATGTCCTAACTAGTACCCAGTGCAGCGCATCGGAACCGGTTTTTCGCACTGAGCTCATACTTACTATCGTTTTTCGAACTGAACTCATCTGCACTGCGTAAATATATTAGTAACAGAATAATAAATTTTGTTTTAATCAAAACGGATTGCTAGATATTTAAATACAACAAAGCTTATACGATCAATCCTACTACGTGCAGCGTATTAATAATAAAACAAATATTTAAGACAAAGTAAGATGCTCATCTTGTAACATTAGACCACTAGACCACAAATTAAAAGGAAAATAGAAAGATAAAACCAAAGGAACCAAATGCTTAATGTTACGTAAATATCAACAATTTGAATGCTGAATTGGCCGAATATAATTTAATATACCCCATCAGCGTTAATCATAATCCAAAGCAAAAAGATACCATATTAAAACTCCTCAACTCAGCCTCAAACCACAAGACCGGCAGCGTACTTAACCCCGGTCAAAGGCAACCAAGAGTCCCCTACAATAAACTGCGACACCGTATAATTACTCGCCTCCGCCGAACTATTAAGAACCCGAAAACCAGGCCACTTCACCCTGCTCTCCAAGCCCGCTCCGGGCCCGTAGTTCATAAACTCCCCGTAAAACAAAGTGTCCAAAGCGAAATCCCCGTCCCACTCCAGCCACCCCTTAGCGCTAACACCCCCACTTATATACGACTGCATGACCACCGTCCTCGAATAGAGCCTCCACGGGCGGCCCAAGTAGGTCTCCGTGGCGTTCGAAACGTCGGGCCCCACCGTTATGTTGCAGAACTGTAATGAAAACCCGGTGTTCTCCACGGACTCCATACGGCCCTGGGCCGTGATCGTGTTCTTTTGGGTCTGAAGCCCTTGCTTCACTTGAAGCAGGCAATTCTGGAAAACGACCGTCCCGTCCCCGAAGATGAAATCCACCGTGCCCGAGATTTCGCAGTCTCGGTAGAATTGACGCTGAGAATGGGCGTACAACGTGTCTTGGTACCCTTTGATGCCGCAGTGGTACAGTACCGATAGGTCCGAGCTCGACCGGTAGGCCACGGCTTGGTGCTTCTCGGGCCCAGCGGTGTTCTCGAACGTTATGTCCCGGGCTATAAAACCCTGGCCCTTGACAGCTGCAATCATATTGGGTTGGGTTACTTTTAAACTTCAATGCTGAAAAATTCGTTGGGTAATATTCGAGCGCCCGGGGGCTAGGCCTAGGCGATTTATGGGAGGAAATTAGACCCTTAGACCATCTCCAACCGAAGAACGCATTCTCAAACTCAAACTCATTTTTAAACTCAAAATGCAGTAATTCATCTCCAACAGAAAAACTCGTTCTCAAACTCAAAATTCACACAATTTTTTCAACTTTTTAATACTACCCACATATTTTACAAATTTTCAAAACAATATTTAACCTTGTATTAAAATTAAAAAAATCAATTATTAAGAGTCTTATTTATAAATTGATAATAACATAAATGTTAAACTACTACATTTATTATTAATCTTATTTTTACTTTAAAAAATTAATCTTATTTAAAAATAAAAAATAGTTTTACTATAAAATGTACAAAAGATGTCTTTTCACAAAAAAGAAGATGATTCAATTGAATATTATAATTACCAACGGACAAATAGATAAAAAATAATTAAAAACTATATTTTACTCTCTCTCTATTACTCTTTATGGTGCCTGACACACTAGAAGAGAAAAAATATTATGTAAGAATTTAGATATTAAAGTAGATAAAAGGTTCAAATTGCAATTTAAAAGTTGACACGCATTTTTATGCGTCAGACGCATATTTGAGTTTTTTTAGAGAGAGAAATGACAAAATCTATTTTGAGCAACGAGTTATCGTACCATTGGAGTAAATTTACTTCATTTTTTAGGATTTTAGTGTTCGTTGAAAATGCTCTTAACCTAGTTTTAATTATTTTTTTCCATATATCAAATATACTAACGGCACGTTTGCTTTCCCATATTAGACCACATAATATTACTAATGCTAGTTAATACAGTGTTTGGTTTGTTACATTCCAGCCCGTATGCTTAGACAAACCGGCTATTAGGTAAAGGGCTCGGTACAAATAAACTTAGTTGGAGGGTGAGATTATTTATAATGGACCTATTATAGTTAAGTTTCTGTTGGACCTTAAAAGTTTCATAAGCAAACGAATGAACGATGCATAACTAACATTCTATGTACAAAAGTAATTAATTTGTCGATTTTCTCTTTTTTTTTTTTATATATTTATCAATTTTTTAATGAACTGATTAACATGAAATTAATCAGATGCACCGACTAGAAGTCCGATTAGGTAACTTTCGCCACGGTTAATGCAACGACTAGACGGTAGCCTAGACCGAATTTTACAATAATATTATAAATCAAGCAAATATTAGTCATATTTTACATGCTCATGAATGAATTAATCAAAACTTACCGAATGTCGCGGAACGATAAGTAGTCCACCCTTCGTCGAAGCTATGATTACCGGAAATAACGGTAGCGTCGATTCCATCTCCGATCAGCACAACATTCCACTTTTCCTTACCGATCTCAAGGTACTCATTGTAAACTCCTCTCTTCACGTAGACGACATACCTCCTCGTGCTAAACTCCGGGCGGCGCTGATGGCCTCCTCGATCTTCGTGTAATTCCCGGTGCCGTCCAAAGCGACCACCACGTTCACATTGCTCGAGTCGATAATGTTCGTAGTTTGGAGTAATTTTCGGTCGCGGGATTTTATCCATCTCGGGAATCTTCCCTCGGAGATCAGTCTTCTGCCGCCACCACCACCACTGGTGGTGGGCGGGTTGGCCTGACCACTTTGAGGATGTCATAGACTAGCGAGGCGGCCTTGTCTACGCTGCCGGCTATTAGGTTCTTGACAATGCCGTTGTTGGTGCCGTCAAAGCCTTCTCTGCATGTTTCTTGGTTGATCAGTGCTCCACTTAACCATGTTTTCAAGTCGTCACCTAGATTTTCTGTCCTGTTGTTACCCTTTCCTAAGTAAAAAATAAGAATAAACATTATTCAAATTTAGTTGTAATAAAAGTAAAAGTTGTAATTAATGTTGCAAATAAAATATATAAATTAGAAGTCAAGCATGTTTTTTGCTAGGACATCAGTAGCTACAGTGGAGGAAATTAAGATGATAACCGGGTACCAACTTGGCCCTTTGCCTATGAAGTACTTGGGAGTTCCTATATCACCTACGAGATGGACTAAATCAGCTTGCCAAGCTCTTGTTGACAAGGTTGCTGCCAAGATCAAGCGTTGGTCTTCTCGGCGTCTTTCTTATGCGGGGAGGGTCTGCTTTATTAATTCAGTACTCATGGCACTATGCGGGTATTGGGGATCTTTTTTCTTCCTACCAAAAGTTGTCATCAAGAATGTGGATAAATTAAGCATAGATTTTCACTGGAATGGAGGGGCTGGGGGAGACATGAGGCCCTTGTTAGGTGGGAGGTTGAGTGCAGAAGGAAGGTGTGAGGGGGGACAGTGGAGCCATGATTTGGTTGGCAAGCATATTTGGGACCTTGCAAGGAAAACAGACAAGCTCCGGGTCAAATGCATCAATGGAGTCCAGAGGGGCCAAGATTTGTGGGATTATAATCCTCCTCAGGATTGAAATTGGCATTAAGAAAAAAGCTAACAAAGTAAAGGATGTAATAAGGGGTGGGTTCTCAGGAGATAAATGGCTGCTAAATGCTGTCGGTGTCTACTCGACACTGTCAGCTCTGCCTACCAGTGCCTGCGGGGGTCCTGCTCCTTCCAATACAATTCCTTTGTATGGAACCAATACAACACTCCCAAACATGCATTGATATCATGGATTCTGCTGCATAAAAAGCTGTTAACAAGTGATAGATTGTTGGCCTGGGGGATGCAGATTGTGAACACGGCTTGCTTGCTCTGTTTGGAGGACGAGGAGTCGATGGAGCATCTGCTTTTCAGCTGTAAATTTACTAAGGAGGTGTTGCGAGAGGTGTTTCAGAAGATGCCTATATTGAGATCCCTATAGAATTTGGAGCCTGGTGTAGGTGGGTTGGAAGAATGTCAAGAAGGCAAGCACTGGAAGCCAAAGTGATTACTGCTACTCTTACTGCGGTGATCTACTTTGTGTGGAAGGAGAGGAGCAACATAGCACACGAAATGGATGCTATCAGCAGCTTGGAGACGGGGCTAGCTATCAAGAGGGAGATGAAATGGAAGCTCATGAGTTGCATGGATGGGAAGAACATGGTGGCACTTACACAACTGTGTGGCCACCTGAAGCTTAAATGTTAACATACTATAGCAAAAATATGGGCTTGAGATAGATTAGTCTGTGGTCTATAGTGTGATGTTCTGCAACATTTGGCACGTGGAAATGAAAAATTTTCTTTCCAATATATATATATATATATATTTAAATTGATACACTCTCTTTAATTTAAACTTATGGATGAAGTGATCAAAATCAGAGACTAGTACAAGAGAGACAATGAGTGCAAGGACGAACGTCATGAGCGTCTATTTAAGAAAATTACACGTAAAAGACTATATATAAAAAAAATTGGCCTAGACATGCGGAATCGTGATTAAAATAAAATAAAAAATACCGTCTTAGACAATCTCCAACACACAATACAAAAATACAGTTAAATTTACACTTATATACCGTTGCTAAAGTGTTCTTAGTCCAATTCATTAACTCTATTTATACACTAATTTTTACTCCAACCATTTAATTCTATTTTCTACACTAAAAATAATATTCATACATATTATTACTTATTGCTACTATAATGTATTTATAAAAACGAAAACATTATATAAATTAAATTTAGATTATGCCTGAAAATTATTTTTTATTTATATTTTCAAAAAGTAAATAATAAATTTTATATATAAAACATATTAATTGTATAATTGATATTAATTTAAAAGCAATATACTCATATTCTCTATGTAAAAATAAATATTTATTTTTATTTCATAAAAGAAAACGAAAACATATAGAATACTAAAAGATGATTATAGAATTTAATTTAAATGATATAAATGTTTTAAAAATAATTAAAATAACCTTATATTTAAAAAAAATTAAATTAAATTATAACTTTTTAGTTGAGATATATAGTACTCTATAATAGTTGTTAAAATAGAGTAACCGTTAGAGAATAAGTGTACTCTATTTATCGTTTTATACAAAAAAAATAGAGTAGTTATTGAAGGTATTCTTATATTGATCATTCTAATTAATGAACTACTCATCACTCACCATCTGGATTCTGAGAAGCATAGAGAGTGGAGCTCAGCTGATCTATGGACAAATCCATGAGATCAAGACAATCAGTGACCGCATTGCTAAGTCTGAAATCGCCTAAAAGCCCACTAAACTTTGAAATCAAGGATACCATTTGCCCTAATATGTCGATCGCCGACCTCACTGAGCTGACGAACTCCGAAGCTGGGACTTGCAGGAGCTCTTCGGATTCTAAGGAGCTGCGGTTGCCACAGGCTGAAGAACACAAAAGAATCGTCGCCAGGAGAAGGAACTTCGATGATGAAGGAGACATTGAGTGTGTGTGGATTATTTATGGGAAGCTATTTTCTTGGGAGATGTTATTGCAAGCATGCATGTGCGCTGGTGGTGGTGATGCTGACTGTAAAGATGCAGGGAAATTAATGTTTTTGTGTTGTTTTTCGTAATAAATGAGAGGGAATGAATGCGCATGGAAGACCCAATTCAACTAGTTAATATATATATATATATATATACAGAGCCATGGTGGGGGTGTTAAGAAGTCAAGGTGTAGTTTAACGTCTTTTTCTTATGAATTTGATGAGAAGAAAAGATACTGTTAAAAACAGTATTGAAGAGGAGTATGATATTCCTCAAAATTTAGATCATTGAATCGATGGACAATTCCTAAGATAGATTACAAAGTAATCTATGAATTAGGAACCTTCGAAAAATTAGGTTTGAAACAGGTAGTCAAAACTACTGAAGAAACTATCTCTCTCAACAACGAGGAGATGGTGATTAGACTTCTAAGCAATAGAGACTTGGAAAATATAGAATAAACCATAAGTTTATTCATATTGGGTTAGTACAAGTTGCTTTTAAGCCTTTAACTTTAGAAGGTTTACCAGAGAGCTTTATAGCAGCTCTTAGAGATGGTCGAAATCTCGACTGGAAACAATCCCTTATGGGAATAATTCAATCTAGTCTCGCTCATGGCCCCGTAATTTAATGTATACCCAAATCTCCAATTATCATTAACTGATGTCAATATATTTGATGCTCTAACATTAATGTCAAAACTCACGATATAATTATGCTCCGGGATCGGAAGTGATTTGTATCTGTTATAGGATTTATTATAAGCCTCTTTATACACTGAATCCTCAGTGTAAAATCGTTGATAAACCCATCAACGAAACTGTTCTTATAGAGACCAATTTTAGTAGATCTAATATTACAACTCGTAGATCTATTAATGGGAAGAAATTCAATTCCCAGAAAATTGGGTTATTGAACGAGCTACGCCTCTTCAGCCCAAAATCGAGAAAACCAACTCAAATAATACAAGCAACAGATGGATCTGTTCAAATACAATTTGAGCAGAATAGAAGATCTATCGATATTAAAACTCCGAGATCTAGAAATACTAGGTCAATATCTTCTCGTTATCATATATCACCATGTGATATATGATAAGATCCCCTTCTAGAGCTTCGACCTCTCAATTTGAGAATCAATCCCTAGCGATTACCTATCAAATAAAGTCGAAGAATTAAGAATTAATTCAGATAATATTGTTCACGGTGTTTTTAAACATCAAGACGAGGAAATAACCGAGTCAGAAATGGATTTTCGTGTTTAATGGATTTTAAATCAAAAATTGATTTTAGCCCGGGATCACCGGCAAGAAAGAAAATTCAACAAGAATTCTTTCAACCCAAATGGGAACTGTTAGGAATTAATTGTAGTGTCCTTAGTTAGTATTTGAGTTTTGGGTCAATATTAGTTAATTTATTGTATTTGGGGTCAAATTGTAAATATTTTATTGTTTGAGTCCCAAGCCTTAATATACCAACTCATGTGGTATATAAGGCATCCCATTAACCCTAATTAGGGTTGGTCAATGTATAATTCTTAAAAGTAAGTTCTTAATTTCGGCACACACACACAAACACACATGAAGGTGTTTTAAGAACTTTATCATTTTTAAGCCTTTGATCCTCTCTTGAGTGCGTAATCGGACTAACAAGTGGTATCAGAGCAAGACACGGATCGATCTGTGCAAATCTATACCAATTTCGTTTGATTTCGTCAAGATCGAAAGAGTTTACTAAGCAAATTTTATTTTCGATTTTTTTTCAAGTATTTTGGGTTAGATCTTGCTGTTATTGATGTTTTAAACCTTTAAATGCTTGATTATCAGTCTTGGCTTGTTTAGGAACTCGTTTAGATTAATTTTCGTCAAGTTTGAGAAATTTCTGGGGAGAAATCGATTGAAATTGGTGTGTTTTAAAGTTGCTGGAAAAATTTCGGGCGTTTCTCTAGAACAGTGTTTATTCACTCGAAGTTCGTTCTTGAACCCGAAAATTAACTCATATTGCCGAATTTCAATTGAAATTCGCCGAAATTGAGAAAATTTTCGATCAGAAAATGACCGAATTTGAGTAAGCTAAGTTTATTCGCCGAATTTGCTTTCTACTGTTTAAAATTCACGGCGAATTTGGTCGAATTTTAAAATTAAGATTGCCCGAATTTCAACTTAAAATTTTCGGCGAAGTTTTGATTTAAGTCACCCGAATTTCTTAATTCTCGGCGAACTTTTATCAGAAAGTCACCCGAATTTTGATTTTTTTAATTCTCGACTGAATTTAGTTTACCCGAATTTTGAAAGTAATTTTCGATAAAATTTTTCCTACCTTAATTTAATCCTGAACTTCGGCGAACTTTATTTGTCACCCGAATTTTGATTTCCTTTGATTTCAAAATTCTCGACAAAGTCTTTTCATCCGAATTTCAGAATTCAAATTTCGGCAACAACTCTACAAGTGCCCGAATTTTACTCTTTCAAATTAAAATAAAAAGTCGATCACTTAAACACAATTTTATCCAACCAAAATTTATTCAAACTTAACGTTAATCTTTGACGTTATTTCTCGAAACTGACCATTTAGGATTGCAGATCACGACCGTGAACGATCATTAAAAGGCACTCAACTACATCCATGGATATCATAGCAATCGGAAGTGAAGTGATACAGACCCCCAATTCTAACAATGAAAAGGGGGAGTCTACATATAAAGATATGGCCAAGAATGACATCATCTTGGCCAAAACACAAAATTTGGTCACTGAGCTAGAAACAAACTAGCTACTTCAGAAAAATCACTAGAATTAGCTGAAGCTAATCTAGTAAAATCTGAAGAAAAAGTATTCCCTGACATCAAAACTGACCGTGCTTGAGAGTATCCAGAATTCTCCATTAGAACACTTGCAAAAACTAGAAGCTCTGGAAAAGAAAAACGCAACAAATTATCAATGTGTGCTCAAACACTTAGGTGAAAAAGCAACTCTCAGATGTCATTTAGAAAATGCATCTGAGAAAATCTCGAAGCTTGAATCCGAGACTAATATGCTGAATGCAAATATTAGTCATTAACCACTAGCCTGCGAATTAGTGAAGAAGAGCGTATTGGTAAAACAGATCAATACAATCTTCTAATGGAGGAACGTAAGAAGCTTTACTCCAAAATCAAAAGTCTGGAGGACCTCCTTACGAAAGGGGACAAACCGACAAAACGATTTTCTTGAATCAGCCTAAGGACACGAGATTTTACAATCCACGTGAGGGCTTAGGTTTTAAGCCAACCAACCAACCACTGATAAACGGCCACTTGCTCTTTACAATGCTGCATACCTAGGACTAGGAATACCTAGCTTGTTAGCCTTTCTCAGATCATCTGAAGAAGAAGATAACCTAGAACAGGAAAAGCGCAAGACCAAAAGCAAGGCCGAAATATCCTTGGATTACAAGGAAATCAACGATAGTTATGGAACTAGGAATTCCTCTTTCAAATGACTATCTACAAATGTTTCCCCATCCTCCCTCTTAATCTGATCAGCCCATGACAGAAACATCTAGCTCAAAGAACTCAGATCTTTGCCGAATTTACATTCCTCAAAAGATCAAGAATATTCAATCCACGATAGAGCTCGAACGGAAAACATTTCAAGCTGAAAAGGAGAAACTCCTTGAGAGAATTTCCTCACTTGAAATCAATCATATGCTGATCTCGCTAAATCTTCTAAGTCGGAGTCTGTTACTATAACACCAATAGATTCCTCATCCATGAAGAATAGGCTAACTAAGAAGATTCTCATTCAAGCAACAGCTAACATCCCTTCACCATCTATGACAGATCTGAGACGGACAGAGACTACGGGAAGAAAAATTCAGGAACGCAAGAGAAGGATGCCAAAATCTTTGATAAAAGACGAAGCAAATTTGACTAGTGTTTCTGATTTAAAATTATTTCCAAAAACATTTAGAAATCTTTCTTCATGTAGTTCGAACT